>CM068376.1:245930868-246573704 GCA_034769895.1 Magicicada septendecula | reverse complement strand
AAAGTGTTAATCAGAACATATCATCAATCGGACGCGGTCCAGAAAAGAATTGAAAAATTTTGCGAACTATACTGCGGACCATATAAAGTGCATCAAATTCTCGGAGAAGCTACTTATCTACTCGTTGATTGCGATGATGACAAGAAACTCCGTGGAAAATTTAATGCCAGACAATTGAAAAAATACTATGAATCAGAGAATTGAAGATGAAGGAGGAGGAAGAAATTGAAGAAGATGTCTTAAGAAGCTAGCCGATGCTGATGAATCAACTGCGTTAGGGTAATTGACGCGGTGATATCATTCAAGCTGGCTTATCCAAGAAAGTTATGTACTTTAATTGTTGAAACATAACATCAAAATGTATTTAGTCAATTAAGCACTAATTAAATGTTAGATAATAAGATAAATTAACATTTAGTGTGACATTTTAGAAAAATATTGCAGTGAATGCAAAGGACATTTAATTGCTATTATTTGATTTATATGGTAATAAGTTAAAAGGACAAAGTGAGAAAAATGGACACTTAAAATCAGATAAGTGATAATATTCAACGAACTAGATAGTGAATGAACTTTATTAATATGAGTGTATGTAATTAGTAGGTTAGGATTATCAACGATGTTATCATGAAGTAGGTAAATCATTAAAACTAAATGTAATACGTGTATGTAAATTATTAAGATAATTACAATTAACATAGCGATTGTGTCAATTAACAATCTAATTTTAAAATGACAGTTTAAAAGATTTTATTGGTAAGATCATTAATAGTGCACAAAGGTGTATATGTATAGGAGATTTTCTTTGATAGCATGTAAAGGTTACATTGAACCGCTTAACTGTTTGATAATATCTTGTGAATATGATATTTTAGAAGGTAAAATTTTATTCAATTGATGAAATTATTTAATTGCTTATGGAATTTATGATTTGTCTTATAATTATAAAGATAAGGTATTTATATGTCAATTCGACAATGTGAAATGCGTTCAGCTATCCCAAATAGCTGGCAATAAATTCAGAGAACCAATTAAAACCAAAAGGGGGTGTACCACTGGTCATATAAGCTTTTGAAAGTAGGTTATTGTGTATACCTTCCCCTGAAGAAGATGGACACGGCGAGGCGACGTACAGGGCGCAGAATTTAGATTTGAGTTGTTCCCAGAGGTCACATCGTCAAATCGAAATTGAGGACACTGTAACGAGCAGAAAATTTTAAAATTTTTAAATTTCACCTCGGCAGAGTACGTTCACACGAGGCAAGTGTCAACGACTTATGGTGGAGCAATAAATAAGGAGTAATGAGAAGGTGTCAGTGAAGCGTTGCTGACTTGACAATAGAAACGCATTAAGCTCAATCCAACTATAGAATTTGGTGGCGTAAGATGACAGGGAAAGTTTCGTCCAGAATTATTGCTCTCCGCAGCTGTAACAAAGTAAGAAGGACATTCACACCCGTACCAAGAATTGTAGCAGATGTGGCCGTGTTACGTCAGTAGACGATAAGCGACAAAAACAAGTGATGCTCCATACTACAATGAAACGGATACGCTGCACCTTAAGTAACAATACTGGAAGATAGGCTGACAAAAACTAAAGTCATGTTACACAGCTGGAGGTATCGTCTAATTGACAGACAAGAATTTACGAAGGGAAAGTTGGGGTGACTTCAACGACCAGCAGATGTTCGAAATTAGTAATAGCCAGAAAAAAGGGGTAAGAGCATAGAACAATGCGCCAGGAAGACTGTAAGTACAGATAATGGGAATCTATAGAAACGCAGAGTTTACTCAGACAATAGGCTGATAGACAAGCTGTTAATAGCCATAGTTTCTTCGAAGCGGGTCAACGATCGTCAAGCCAGAGAGCAGGGAGACCTAAGGACCTATCAGAGACCTTCAGCCAGCGAGAAATTTGATGGTGAGGGATGTTTCCATAGCAACTGAGACGAAGAACCTATCGGAAGAACTATGACGTAGGATTTTGACAGAGTGGGACAGTATTTTCCGAGAAAATCAAAAACTGACCAATCTCGAAAAGAAGTGGGCGTGAAGCGCGCCAGAGACAAAATTTTGAGTAGGGACGAATTAATAAAACTAGCTGTCCAGGAAGACGGAGAGGCAGTCATACTCAAATTTTAGACAGTGATATTCAATTTTCAGACAGACAGTCAACACTTAAATTTTGAATAGTTATACTAAAGTTTTCACAGTTAGAATTTTCAGACAGTTTACATTTCAATTATCAAGTAATTTAACCACAAGTGCGAGAGACGGTATATTATAAACTTTCCATTGTTTACTCAAATCATTCGGAAGTTAGATAAATAACAAGGAACTTAAAACTTAATAATACATTCATATCGCGGTAGTGAATTTTACCGGAGTGCTCAGTAACGGACTTAGTGAAATTTACACCAAGTGAACAATCAAACCGTTACACTAACAGACAGCATCACTTAACGATATATAAATTATTGGAACTTAATATTGTGTATCAACAACATAATGAACACGAAACATTAAACAAACTAATAAATTATAGGATCGTTTGTGGAAGCAGCGACAAATGAAACTAGACATGTATATTGACTTTAAAACGAACACACAGCAAACACAGTAAGATAGAACATTGATTAAACACTGAACTTCAATTACCCACACATATACGAACACCTACGCGAGCGGTCGGAAGAATAAAGTGATAAGTGGCAGTGATAAAACAACTTACGACGGAATGTATCCACGAGCCATCTCCATCACCAGAACGAGACTTCGTCAACAACTAATGGATATTCAATAACCAAGTAACCACTATTATAATTACTTCTAATTAGTAACTTCTACTGACCTGGTTTCTTTCAAAGAATTCACACCTGAGAAATTTATTAAGAAAAGTAATGAGTAAATCTGATAAAGTATTTAATGAACGTATGAACAAAAGCTTATTTGGGATTTAATGAACGCATTAAATAAGTAGAATATTGAATAGTAACATCATTTGATTTATATATGTATGTATGTTTTCCTTTGTTTCAGCATATATTAAGATATATCTTTGTTTATTATAAAATATGTATGTATTTCAGGTACAGCGACGTAACCTATGTACTATTATAATATGTCATAAATGATAATTAAACTAGTATTTTAGTTAACCAGAAACATGCGTTCATTATTACCAATGCAACCCAAGTATTAACTTAAAGTTTGAAAGAATGCAAATAGATTTTAAGAGTTTCTTATGTTCAATTAAATAAATGATATCACGTATGTGTTGC
Organism: Magicicada septendecula; assembly: GCA_034769895.1. Classification (NCBI taxonomy): domain Eukaryota; kingdom Metazoa; phylum Arthropoda; class Insecta; order Hemiptera; family Cicadidae; genus Magicicada; species Magicicada septendecula. The sequence continues at coordinate 246,570,423 of CM068376.1, read as the reverse complement.
TGAGCATAGATAGTTAGAATCATCAATAAGATTAAATTATACACATACATGTCAGAGATCGATAATTTTATATATTTAATAATTAATTTATTGTGCAATCAATACGCATATAAAATGATTGTTATAAGTAGCGTCCAACTTAAGGGCTAGATACATTTGAGAAATTATTAAGTTTACATATATAATAAATAACCCATTCATTAATAGATTTATAAATTACAAAGTTATAAAGGACGGGCATAAACATTGTGACTGCGCCTGCAGCCACTTCCCGTAGATGCGAGACGGCGAGAGGATACAGCCGTCCATCGCCCCGTCCTCCCAAATATACTAGGGAGGACTTTTTAAAACAAAAACCAGGGACAAGAAATGTCACCGATGTCCAGGAGATGAGCTCCGGATCGGAACCTCTGAACAGACGCCAGTGATCTCACCGGCCTCGGTGACCTGGCGAAACTCGGTAATGTGCAAAAAAGAAGAAGAAAAGCCGGCCGAAAGGGGAGCCAAGAAAGTAAGCACGGTCAGTAGCGACTGATTCTTCAACGTCCAGTTGAGAGTATCCTTCAATAATCTCAACAGTTGTGTTTCGCATTATAATGCGAACTGAAAATGCTACTGGCCAAGTCTATATCGATGTGTGTGTTCCTGCAGGAAACACATTTGAGGCCACAAGAACTTTTTAAAATGACGGGATCTGAGTCCTTCCGCTGTGATGTGACTCCAAACAGGAGGCGTTGCTATATTTCTTAGCAACACATATCCCGCTAGACGTATTCCGCTCGCTACGCCTCTACAACCAGTAGCACTCAGTGTATTACAGCCACTGAAGATGATCTGCTTCTTATACTTAACAAATTCTGAGTGGCGAACAGAAAACCTACAGGATCTGGTCGAGCAGCTACCACCTCCATTACTCGTTGTCGGGGACTTCAACGCCCATAGTCTCTGTGGTTGTCTTAGGACGAACAACGCTGAATTAAGAACTGAGGATCTCTTGGTAAACAACTTTCTTGTCTTGAGGCGAGAGCATACATTTCAACGTTGGAAGTGGTACTTTCTCAGCTATCGGTCTGTAGTACAGTCTGTAGCTCCACCTCCTTTCAGGGAGAGACCACTTCCCTGTGCTGTTAACAAAGCGAACGCCAAAGAGCATTATAAGCACACGGAAAAGATGGCGCGCGGACCGTGTTGATTGGACAGGCTTCAAGACTGCTTGTACACCTACAAACGTTTGTAGAAATATAGAAACCGTACACACAGTTTCACAGCTGCTATCATCTCAGCAGCTACGGAGCCATATCCTACGGTATCGGTGGTCGTTGATCCAGGACACCGGTACTGTGGTGGAACACCACTGCGAAAGACGCAATAAGAAAGACGCGACTAGCCTTAAACAGGTATATGCCGACCGACACTGCGGTATTAACCCTATCTTTTGTTGTCAGCCTCTAGGCCTTGTTTCCCATCATCACCCAGTTTGACCTGCAGTGAGCTATCGCATCGATGGCTTCCTCCAGCTTTTTCAGGCATTCTTAACGTCAATGGAGATATTTCGCTGCCTGCTGATCGCAGTATCCATTCTGTCAATAATTGATGGCACCTGCGGTACTCCGGCCATGGTGGAACAAGGCTGTAAAAGACGCAATAAGAGAGAAGCGACGAACCCTAAACAGGTATAAACGAGCGCCGACCGAAGACAATCGCATCGCAATTAAGCGGCTTTGAGCCGCCGCTCGTAGAAAAATACTCGCTGTAAAAAGATCGAAAGTTATACTCTCAATTTCCTCGCAAGGAAAAACGAAGCGCAGCGGGACCGGACGATATTCCTTACAGCGTTATACGTCAATTGCCGGATGTAGCTATGGCTACATTACTGGCACTCTATAACGCCACATGGAGCAAGGGGAATATCCAAAACTATCGTCCTAACATACATTAGAGAATTATGTACAAGATAACAGTACAGATTTAACCACTTGCATTAAACAGTTACAAACTATTACAACACAACATTATAGATAACTGGTCTATTATATAAAAATGGTTATTACTTAATATTTATATTATTGTACAATGTTATTTACCTAGAACTTGGTCTATACAGTGTACCATAATGTAACAAGGAAATGTACTTTTCGGTACAGTAGAACCTGTTTTATTTCACTGAATATTTTTAAAGGTTGAATACATAAACAGATTTGGATGGTGCTGAGCACATGAAAATGCAGTTATAGAATGGTCCCTGATTTGTGAACGTTGAGATTAGAGAATAAATTTCGTTTATAGTATAAACTCACTTTATGTTTCAGCGTGAATTGTTAAAAAATTGGATAAGTGATAAGTAAAACTATAACTAGGCCTAAATTATCGATGGTAATTTACAAAATGAATAAGTCTAAATTACAAAAACAAAATTACATAAATGATTTATTTTTCTCGGCAATAGGTTAAAATTAAAATAAAAAAATAATATTCGACTTGAATAAATTACGTACATTACTTTAATACTGACACATTTGGTATTACAGTTGAACACAAGCGTATTAGGAAATTCAGAAACGAGAAAAGTCGGTATATTCTTCTACTTAATTTTTTTTTAAGGTTAACCTGTTATTACCTAACCGTGTAATTTTTTACTTATCCTAAATAATGTTGTTAAAATTTCTTGTATGTCTTGTTATTTCTGTGGAAATATACAATTAAGTTATATTTACTACCCGCACTGCGATATTAAGTGGTCAGGTTGAAAGGATTGCAATTGTAATTTTGACAATGCTTATCCAACTTCCTGTTGATAGACAATGAAACATATTGGCAGGGGAATATTTACGGGTGGGGGGGAGACGAACGGGACCGGACCCCTTCCCGCAGATGGTCGAAATAGTTGACGAGTTTTGTTAATCTTTTAAGTTTTAGTCTGTTTGATTATTTTTTCAGCTATGTGCGCTAATATAGTAATAATTCTTTTTTAAGTATACAAACAGGTTTATTACACAGCATCAGCGTAGAGTATATGCTTTAAATATGAAATACAGGAAAATCAGTTTAGTCAATAAATAGGGTCTATCTTGTAAACAATGTTTGAATAACACGTATTTTTATTGTGTTATTACCGTTTACTTTAATGTGACTGATTTCAGCTACTGTAAAGACATGTTTATTAGTCTTATCTTGTTTTTTCTTTTGTATGAAGCCGACCCCCCCCCCCAAGGTCAATTTCTAGATACGCCACTGCATGTGGGCGAGCTTGTGTTTTCTCCATTTTTTTTTTATAAAATAAGTAAGTGCAAAAAATAAAAATTATTTATAATTTTACTCTAATTTTAGGATTAATCCAATATATATGAAAATTAGGAATAACATTAGATATCATTTAAAGTAAATGAATGTGTTTGTAATTTTTTAGACAACAGGTAACAAGAGCAAATCTAAGGTTTTTATGAAATTTTTATATTCTTGTCTCATAATTAGTTACTACGAAAAACTGTGGCATGATCTGTGAAATAAATGTAGAGTGTAATAAACATTGATATGTATTTGTATAATATTAATTTCTAAAAGCACTATGAATTGGTTTAGAAGTGAAAATAAATTTTGTTTATGTCGAGTGTTTAGTTATACGCGTAAGTTATATTTTTATATTAGATGGCTACACGTTCAATGAAAGTAAACACCAGTGCTCCAAGAAGTTATAAATTTTATAATTTACATCTCTTAAAGAAGGTTGGAGGCACACACACACACACATTTCGTACGTTCAAAAACATTACAGAATACTGACTATACATATGAAGAAGAAGAAGAATAAGAAGAAGAAAATGCACAGGATGGTACTACTAAATAATGAAGTGCTAAACGACAAAACCAGGATCGCTAGATATCAACTCTTCAACAAGTATAAAACCGTCTGTTTCATGGAAAGAGTATGATAATGAATACCACGAGTAGACACGCCTATACACTACTTTAATATATTTAATATTTATATGACTTTACCTCAAGATGCATTTTCCTTATTTGGAACATGTTTCGGGATGCTTTGTGTTCCATCCTCAGCCTTTCTACTTTTGAGTCTTGTGAAGTACTTGTGTGTTGGTTGGTTGTTGTTGTGGTATTCTGTTGGCATTTGGCACTTTAAATTAGTATTATTGTGTGTGAATGTGGTGTATATATTAGTATTTTGTGTATTTTCGATGTTGAGTGCTTTGAAAATTGTGTCGTGTTTTGTACTGATTTGTATTTGTTCAGGTATTAGTTTGTTTTGTATTTTACGTTTGTATATTTGTAAATTTTCCCAAATGTTCATTATGGTGCCTTTGTGTGGTATGAGTTTTATTAGTGTCATGTTGGTTATGTCTGGGAATTCATGTCCAGTGTTTACTGCATGTATGGCCAAATTAGATTTATATATTTCTGGTTTTTTGTATGCGTTTAGATGATCAAAATATCGTTTTTTCAGTTGGTTTTTGTTTGTCCTATGTAACATTTATTGGAAGCTTGGGATTCAATTTTGTATATACCATTGGTTGTTGTATTATCATTGTTATGTGGGCTATTTAGTTTTTTAAAATTATTTTTGTTAATTTTGTATGCTATTTTTATGTCTGTGTTTTTTATTTGTTAGCTTTGTCATTTTATTATTTATGTATGTGAATGTTGCCCATTTTTATTGTTGTTATTATTTGTGTTATTCATTTTTATTAATTCTTAATTGTTCAGTTTTTATTTTATATTTGATTTTATTTTCTATTTTGTTTACAGTATTTTAATTGTATCCATTTTCATAAGCACTTTGGTATATTATGTTTCTATCTTTGTCTGTTCCTTGTTTGTTTACGGGTATTTTGTACATTCTGTTAAATAAAATGGCAGCATTCTATTCACTATTTAACAGAATAGTGACTATATATGACTAAATTTGATAGTGCTCAGCGTTTGTCACATGTGACTCGCTTTGACAGAAGATCTGCTGGGTGTGGTAAGATAAGTTTTAAAGCTGCGATAACATATAACAAATTTGCGAAGAGTCAATCTCCCTAGATGGGTTAGTGGCATATTACAGGATAAATATTAGAACAAAAAAAAATACTATCTAAGATTACTATTTCATTTCATTGACAACATGGCTGTGTCCAACAGTTAGCTTCTGTATAGCCGTAACTGTAAGATACAAAAAATTGTAGAGAAGTATGTTATCGATTTACTGGCTTTTAAAACTGATATCATGAAGTTTTCTGTCCAGAGTAAAGGATATACGTAAAAAAATTCTCCGATCATCTAATTGAATTGATGTCGATTCTGAAATAAAGAACAGCAGGTTCATGATTCAACACAAGACGTGACTCTATTGGACATAGGTCAATTGCAACAGATAATCGTCAAAGATGGAAGAGAAATTCTTTTAACGGCCAGAGCACCAAACGGCATTTATTCCTCTCAAAGGAAAGTAGTTGTTTTGTCGGATTTCAAATTTTACCCTCATCATATATTATTAAATTTATTAATTAATTTGCAAGAAATTCTCTATATAATTTAAATTTGATTATCTTGTATTATTGAAATAAATTTGTTTACTTTTCAGTCTGTGTCATCATTCTAAACGTTCAATTAAAAATAATATCCCTTTGCAGTCAAATTGTAGGCTATAATTCAACCATAGTTGCCTGTTGTGTAAAAAAATTACAGAAACCCAATAATATACCGATTTTTGTATGAGACGTGGTGAAATTTATAGGATATCATGTATGGAAAAAATATATAGAATTGCCTAGAAATATTTTTTCTCCCAGTAGAACATAATTTTGGCTTTAACAAGTTAATTCCTTCCATATTTGCAAATTCAAAAAAATCTATTGAAGTTGATGTTATTTCTAGAGCCTCTTTTCCTACTGCATGAGACGTTTTTGCTTTTGATTCCTATGAGATGTCGATTCCTATGACGATACGTTTCTATCAATACGTATCAAGTCAAATGTCCTTGCGTCGTGACTATCCTAGTGAATTTTCAGCATATCGACAGGACTCTGTTCAAACTTGTTGTTTTATTCATTTCTTTCATAAAATTGTATTTGTTTTATTCATTACTTGTTTTATTTTTGCTAAATTATTTGTCCGCATATATATTTTTAGTATTTAGAAACTTGGAAAAAATAGGTAACCTCTTTTTCTGAATTTTTTAAATATTGTATCTTTCATTTTAATGTTATGTCGAATATAGGATTAGCAGTAGTGGACTAAATGTTGGTGGGAGGGGGGCGGACCGAAACGCAGAATCCTGAAATGCAACACTAGGAGAGGTCTAGGATTTAATCGTTCGATTCCAAAGATTTTTTGATATCAATTTTGAAATCTGCCTTACAACCCTACGTCATAAAGTGTTTACAGATATTAAAGAAAGCTTGTAAAGGTAAGTTTTTTTATTAGAAATATATTCATACTAAAAAGAAGCGTCAGTTGTACCTGGGGTCAATGCCTCACCACACAGTCGGAAGTCGCAAATTGAACCCCAAACAGCAAAGACGGCAACAACAGAGGCAGCGACTCAAGGAGGCCGTGCCTCGGTACGAAAATGTAAACGGCCGAGTGAAATATCGGGCGATAAGATATAGGGCTACTCTAAATGAGATTACACCAGTGAACAATATTTAATATTTTTGGACACCAACAATTTATTTAAAATCTCTCTCACAAAAAGTTTTGTGAATTCACAAAACGAGATCACGAACGACTCACATATTGCGTGAGTGTACAAAACAATGAGTGACATCGAAGACAACAGCACGTACAACTGTATAGAGATTATTAACATAGTGTGTGTGTGTGTGTGTGTGTGTGGATAAAATTGCAAAAGAAATGTGGCTTGTAGTGTCTGTGGGTAAGAGCATGTTTTAAGAACTCAACAGTCAATGTCTTCTGGGAGATCTATAATGTCCTATTTATATTAGAAAATTCAGAATGAGTTCCTTTCCCTTCTAGGAAATAGCGTGAAAGAAAAAACCCTAGAGGAAATCAAAGAGGCAAAGTACTATGGTACACTGTACACCCGACGTATCACATCAGGACCAAATGAGTGCGGTAATCAGATATGTGCACATTGAGAATGGCCAGGACAAATAAAAGAGTCATTTTTAGGATTTTTGTTCTCAGTGGTAAAAAAGACAAATGAAGTTACTGAGGAACGTTTGAAAGCACTTGAAAAATGGTGAGCTAGACATCGGATTCTGCAGAAGTCAAGGCTGTGACAATGCCGCGACAAAAGGCTGGCATAGACACGTGTTCAAGCTAGGATTCGTGAATTAAATCCGAAAGCCTTGTTCTTGTCTTGTGCCAATAACTCTCTCAGTTTGTGTGGGGTGCATGCTTTTAGTTGTATTCCAACCAGTGTAACATTTTTTGGCATCCTTGAAAATATTCACAATTTCTTTTCTTGTTCAAGTCATCAGTGGGAAATTCTTGTTGCCGTAGTAGGTGTAACTGTAAAAAGATTGTCGGACACAAGGTGGAGTGCGCAGCATGGAGCTATGAAACCCGTCAAGAACCATTTTGATCAATTGGTAGATGCAGTGGAGAAGTTGTGCGACCAGTCTGAAAGCCTGAATACAAGAGGATAGGCTCAGATTATAATGCAAAATACCGTATTTGCGATTTCACATTTTTAGCTTTTCCACATCTGTGGTCAGGCATTTTGGTGGAAATCAACCACACTCAACACTACCTGCAAATTAAAGAAATTTCCTTAGGCAAGGCTGTAAACAAACTAAGAGGTTTGAAACTTTTTCTTGAAGAAAATAGAGGTTCTCTAGTTAGTGGTGCCTTCAACCTCGCTTCAAAGAAATGTGTAGAAATGAAAACAGCTATTGATAAAAGGGGTAGAAGAAAGTCAAAAAGATGATGCCGAGTGACAATGCAAAAAATGAATTTCCAGTTTTGCAGTCGGCTAATTTGGTTGAAGCAAATGATGAGAAATTGCGAAAACTAATTTTTAGTCTGTCTGAGAGTTACAACGAATTTTGAAAAGACGAGATTACAGCAAAAATAAAAAGGCTGAGACGCCACATTCAAGAGTCGGTTCCAAACTGTCTTTGGCCTTTAAGTTGTTTTCAACAATTTGTATTTCAGTTTCTACTTGTGAAAGGCGCTTCTCTAAACTGAAACTCATTAAAAATTATTTGCGCTCAACCATAAGCCAAATCCGACTAAATGGACTAGGAATTTTATCGATCGAAAACAAGTTGCCAAGGAAATAAGCTTTGATAATAGAGTAAGAAAATTTTCCGAGGCCAAAAGTAGAAAACGGCCATTTTAGAAAGTTCACCTTATTTGAACTTAAACTGCTGACTTGAACAAAAATTGCCAAGTATTGTTTGCAGCAATGATAAATTTTTTTGCAGTGTATAAGTTTATTATATATTATAAAGTACTGTAATAAATTTAGTACAGTCTATAAATAATATTACTTCTATTATTTCTTTAAACTGTGTTTTTACAATATGAAAGTGGATTTTTATTTCAAACATTACTACAGCTTTCTATAAAGTTTCCTAACTAGATGTATAAACACAGTAATTAAACAGTAAACATGTAACAGTAAAATGTTTTTACTAAGTATTACTTAAAGATAAATTGGATTATAAACACCCGTTTTATTGGAGGGGGGCTTCAAAAATCCTCCCCGCTCCTCCCCTAGGTACGTCACTGATAAAGAGTCTGGAAAGAATGAACGTTCGCCATAAACGTTTATGGGCGAGAATTCTACGACTGTATGAAGACATTTTCAAGAAAATAACGCAAGTACATTTTGACACAGTGATATTCGGACTCCGCAAGGTATTACAGAGACGTTCTAAGTCATTCACCCAAATTTACCCTATCGTACGTTTACAGACATAAAGGCCATGCTATTACTACTACTATTATTATTATTATTACTATTATTACTATTTTTTAAAATAAATTTACTCAGTATTTACAACAGCAGCCGCGCATAATGAACATTATATTGTACTAGTTGCACAATGTTTCATATTTGAGTTAAACGCTTATCCAAATGGTCTTCAGTAAATTAAATCTCTTAGAGTGCTTAATTGGTTATTTTCTTCTTAGACTTTTTACCTTTTAATTTATTAATATAAATGGTACTATAAAATGTATTTATTGATCTCTACATTAAATTAGGTCATTAATTTTTCAAAACTTAAGTCTTCGGTTAAAAAGTCGGTTAACGGTATGTGGTCGATTGAGAGTGAGTTCACTATCATTATTGAGACTCTTTTCAGTTGAATGTCAACTGTAATTTTTTTTTTGTATATCATTCGAATATTTGACGCTACAAGTTAGTTTTGTAGTTATATTGTTTTTAGTTATTGTTCAGCTTCAAGTTCAGGTTGGTTAGGGCACCAGAACAGGTTAGGGCCCCTGTGGCCGCAGTGACCGGGCATACCCTAAGACTGCCTATCGCATTTGTTACCATGATGGGTAGTGGACATGCGTATTATAGAAATGGAACCTACTTTTTTAATTATTGGGAACGGATGGGATGTAGGGATGGGATACTGTCTTTGTTTTGTCTGAACCGCACTGCGTTCGCAACTGCTAGAACGGGAAGCCTCAGAAGACCTTTCACTTGGGAAGGCAGCCAACTACAACGGGAAGAAGCTCACCCACAAAGGGTCGGAACACATCCGCTGGCCCAGGAAAAATCGCTAGAGGCTGTCATAGGGCGATGCCGGACCGCGAGAGATAATAGAGGTGAAGGAGGTCGCTCACAAAAAAGTGCACTGGGAACGTCTGCGGCATGCACAGCTTCTGATCCATATGTCGCTACGATTTGGCATGGCAGTGAATTTTCTTGAGATTGTTAGAGAGTCTCTGGAGCCCATTCGGTTGGGAAAAACCTCCGGCCTTCCACAGCTCGGAGTCCTGAGTATAAACATACCTACCTCGCTCCTGTTTATTACTTCCATTTCTGCAGTCAGAGTAAATAGAAGCGGGGGTTAGGGAAGACGGAAGCGGTGAGGCGATTAACTTGGAAGGGCGCAATCGAATTAAGACTTACCCTGTAGGAAGGCAGTGCGTGACACAGGCAACAAACAGGTATATTGTTAAGGAATATACTCACTACCCCTTAAGGAAAGGGCAGACAGTATTCATCTCTAAAAGCATAAAGTTTGAGGAAAATAATATCTATAATCACACACACACACACACACACACACACACACACACACACACACACACACACACACTTCATTATTGACTTTTAAACATTAAAGTTTAGCTGGAGTAGCAGCCGATATTCGGTATTCAATAATTTTTTTACACTGTAAATGTGTATTTAGTTACATTTATTTTTTGTTTTTAGTAATATCTGTAAAGATAACCCAAACTGAAATTCAGACAATAATTAACAGAAGCTCAGTCTCAATTAAACAGAGGTAACAATAAAATTGGAACTATCAATGTCTAGGCCTTAGCCACAGTACTGTGGTTCACTGACTGTGAGACCTTTGTCAGTGTTTTCAGTCTTTTCGCACTGAAGATGGCCACCGAAGGAACGGCCGAAACGTTTGCAACAGTTAACATCGGACCACAGCAAACCAGAATATTAACATCAATGTCTATTGTTTCTCTATTCGAGTGTTAACTGAGGGGGGTAGTTTTAGATAACATTCTCAATTCGAGCGTGGCATGTGCCGGAAGCAGTTGAAAGTTTCTCTAATAACAGAAAAGTTCTCTAATAATTGGAGAAGTTTTTCTGATGGAAGAATGTAATTATAAATAGTGTCTATAAATCTAAAGATATTATACAAATATATAAATACTAATACTGGTCTGAGAAAGTATCAAACAGAGATGTCTGCAATCTAAAGAATGCGCACATCAACAACCACCAAGAAACCAAAGTTTGTCACTCCTTTAACATCAAAACATAATTAAATTCCTAATTTAACTAGTGTAAAATTCATCAGACATACACATTTAAATTAAAAAAAAAAATGAATACTCTATTTGTGAAAATTTGCCAATTTGCAAATATTAAAAGTAACCGTTTAGGAAGAGTAAAGCAAGAACAATCTAATTAAAAAAGCGATAATTTCTTTAAAATTTTAAACTTAATGTCTAATAATGTAGCCTTTAGTAAAACGTTTGATACGATAACATGTAATTATGATAATATTTCACAGTATGAAAGAGACTATTAACATATACAAATGCGGGAATACAAACGTAACAAATTTTGAATGTTAAAATGCTTTCTATTTTGATATGTTATGCAAGATAAATAAAAAATCATATCTTACTTAATGTATACAAGCAACGATGAAAAATTCGTTGAGGGAAAAGAAATAAAACACAGCAAGGAAAATAATAAAAGATACAATTTAGAAGGAATTATAGAAACGCTTTTTTAATGTAATGTGTTGAACTTGCAGGCTGTAGTTGTGATGTGTTGTACATGTAGGTAAACCTACTATATTAACTATTTAGTCGATAGATACCACAAGTAAGTATCTAGTATGATAAATATCTAGACACTTAAATCTAGTGTGATTGATAATTATCTACTACTCTGTACATGCAGACAGTGGATTGACAGAATTATGTCAAGTTCTATAAACAATTAATATTAATGAACGGACTAATGGACGGCATTAATATTAATTAATAATAATGGACGGCAGTCCCCTCGAGTACCACGGCTAGGACTAAATACAACAGGGTGCGTCCTGATGTCCTGGGGCCATCGTAGAGCCATCCACCCATTGACAGGATCGGTTCCACAGTGAGTTACAGTTCTTGCCAAACTCAGCTACCAGTGTCCTGTTAACCAGCTAAAGAAGAACAGCTGTTGTCCGCCCCCCACGAGGCCAAGATTTGTAAAAAGGGAGTAGGGTTGGATTTATGGGGGGGGGCTTGTTGTTGTCGTTGTTGTTTTTATTATTATTATTTTATTTTTAATGTTACAGAGATATCTGTTATAGTCTTAATCTTTAAGACATTTTCCCACACTTCTTTCGACGATTTATATCTTTTTTGCTTTTAGTGGTAGTTTAAAGTGATCATTCTACTTTCCCTTATATAATTCTATACATTTAGAGCTACTTCCTTATTGCACCATTTCCTTGTGACCAAGGCTGTGGTCATATTTCCTCTCAACTAACGTACCAAAAGGACCAGTTTACCTAACATTTCTTGCTCAATGATAAAGTGTATTCTGGAATGAACACCACTCAGATGGTCCCGTAATCGGAACAACTCCTCGTCTCTGTGATTGCAGATCAGGAATGAGTTGTCCGCGTGCCTTAACCGACACGGCTTCTTCAACGGTGTGGATTCACATCTTCAAATCTAACCACATAGAAATTAGCTATCATAGAACTCAGATTGTTCCCCATGGCTCGGGTCATGTCCTTACAGCCCGGAGAATTATGTTGGCCGTGAACCCTACATAGTAGGCCTACAATAACACTTTTCTCTTTAGCGTACGACATTTTATTTATCTTTAAACCAGAGGCACGTTCACAAAGATAAAAAGTCGTACACAGATACAAGACTTCCTGTCTCGCATGAACCGGACCAGATCTCGGCTGGTAGAGCACACAACCAAAATAAACCTGTGCACAACACACCACGTCACACCCTCCCTTCGTTTGCACATCGAGAATTGTTCTGTCTCACCTGTCCGTTCCTGTTTTCCACTATTTAAAACTACCCAAAACAATTTCTATCACTGCATTAAGTATATGTATAAAAATAATATTATTATGGGCGTATATGCAAATATAGGCTATATATCCTTAAATTTTTAGTGACCGTCAATCAGTGAATGTTTTAGTGGATGGTTAGTGAGGATCGGTCAATAATACAACTTTAGTTATTTTGCGTCGACGTTTCGACAATATTTATTGTCATCTTCAGGACCACAAAAAAAATATCTTCACATAAAAAATGATACATACATACACACGCACACACTCACATCACCAACACGTTCACCCAAATATTTAATTGTTTCGTTATGTTTGATATTTCTATTGTATTTCATATACAGGTCCTGAAGATGACAATAAATATTGTCGAAACGTCGACGCAAAATAACTAAAGTTGTATTATTGACCGATCCTCACTAACCATCCACTAAAACATAGGCTATATAGTTGAAGCTAATACTAATCGTTAAATAATTAATTATTTAATTTTATTTGTGGAAAGAGGTATGCCTATTCGATGTTCTGACTATGTCTCCTAATATGTACGTCTCCTATGGTATTGTTTACAACCTATTCGCATACAAAAGAGTTTGTAACTGTTTGTCTGTAGACTTTGTGAGCTGTAATAAGTTCGCGCAAGTGCAACAAATAAAAGCTAATCTTGGTTCAAATTCTTGTTACAAATTTAATTATCAAATTAGTAATAATTATTTGTGTTTACTAAATAATCTATTTAAATTTACGATTTCCTACATAATGCGGACGAGACTTACTGTTTTTACTCTTAAATTACAACAAATATATTTCTAATGTTTTCTGTAACAGTACAATGCGTTAATTGAAACACGTCATGATTAACGCAATGTGAGATTCACGGGAAACGGATTTGCGGCAGAACGCAGCACCACCGCTGAAATATATTTGTAAGATTCGCTTAATAATTAGGAAATCAATAAAGATAGAAAATTTTATTTTGTTATAACAATGATATAATTAAATTTAAGTAGCATGTACATCATGCACGTGATCTGGTTTATATGTACAAAAATATTTATTGTTAAGAAGCAAGAACATCTTGCGTAAGGACAGATTAGATTTTAATTAATATGTAGCCTACTAAATCGAGTGCGCGATGGTTTTATTACGTTTTTTTTAATTTTTACCGACTCAGTTTTTAGGCTAAATTTATTTAAAATATACCAAAAAATATGAACAATTAAAATACTATTATTACTGTGTTTATTTTTTAGACTTAACTAGTACTTCATTCTTATCGGTCGAGGATTTCAAGTCGCGAACGTAAAACCCACAAGCGCACTGTATTTCCCTATCTCGTCCATTGTCTCATCCGACGACTGTGGAACCAAGAATAAATTCAAAAATCCGTTAATTATTTTCCTCAGCCTAACGATAAGTAAACTCAGTCCTACTGATTACATTTGCATTACACACAAAAATGTCACAAGGGAAACCCGTGTTAACATTTAGCAGCAAATTTCTTCTCTGTTTGGAGTTAAAAGGCAAAGTAATGTCAATACGGGATCAAGGTGATTCGGGTCGTACGTCTATGTATATTTCAGATCATTATTATTTAGTCCGTTCATTAATATTAATTGTTTATAGAACTTGACATAATTCTGTCAATCCACTGTCTGCATGTACAGAGTAGTAGATAATTATCAATCACACTAGATTTAAGTGTCTAGATATTTATCATACTAGATACTTACTTGTGGTATCTATCGACTAAATAGTTAATATAGTAGGTTTACCTACATGTACAACACATCACAACTACAGCCTGCAAGTTCAACACATTACATTAAAAAAGCGTTTCTATAATTCCTTCTAAATTGTATCTTTTATTATTTTCCTTGCTGTGTTTTATTTCTTTTCCCTCAACGAATTTTTCATCGTTGCTTGTATACATTAAGTAAGATATGATTTTTTATTTATCTTGCATAACATATCAAAATAGAAAGCATTTTAACATTCAAAATTTGTTACGTTTGTATTCCCGCATTTGTATATGTTAATAGTCTCTTTCATACTGTGAAATATTATCATAATTACATGTTATCGTATCAAACGTTTTACTAAAGGCTACATTATTAGACATTAAGTTTAAAATTTTAAAGAAATTATCGCTTTTTTAATTAGATTGTTCTTGCTTTACTCTTCCTAAACGGTTACTTTTAATATTTGCAAATTGGCAAATTTTCACAAATAGAGTATTCATTTTTTTTTTAATTTAAATGTGTATGTCTGATGAATTTTACACTAGTTAAATTAGGAATTTAATTATGTTTTGATGTTAAAGGAGTGACAAACTTTGGTTTCTTGGTGGTTGTTGATGTGCGCATTCTTTAGATTGCAGACATCTCTGTTTGATACTTTCTCACTTTCTCAGACCAGTATTAGTATTTATATATTTGTATAATATCTTTAGATTTATAGACACTATTTATAATTACATTCTTCCATCAGAAAAACTTCTCCAATTATTAGAGAACTTTTCTGTTATTAGAGAAACTTTCAACTGCTTCCGGCACATGCCACGCTCGAATTGAGAATGTTATCTAAAACTACCCCCCTCAGTTAACACTCGAATAGAGAAACAATAGACATTGATGTTAATATTCTGGTTTGCTGTGGTCCGATGTTAACTGTTGCAAACGTTTCGGCCGTTCCTTCGGTGGCCATCTTCAGTGCGAAAAGACTGAAAACACTGACAAAGGTCTCACAGTCAGTGAACCACAGTACTGTGGCTAAGGCCTAGACATTGATAGTTCCAATTTTATTGTTACCTCTGTTTAATTGAGACTGAGCTTCTGTTAATTATTGTCTGAATTTCAGTTTGGGTTATCTTTACAGATATTACTAAAAACAAAAAATAAATGTAACTAAATACACATTTACAGTGTAAAAAAATTATTGAATACCGAATATCGGCTGCTACTCCAGCTAAACTTTAATGTTTAAAAGTCAATAATGAAGTGTGTGTGTGTGTGTGTGTGTGTGTGTGTGTGTGTGTGTGTGTGTGTGTGTGTGTGTGTGTGTGTGTGTGTGTGTGTGTGTGTGTGTGTGTGTGTGTGTGTGTGTGTGTGTGTGTGTGTGTGTGTGTGTGTGTGTGTGTGTGTGTGTGTGTGTGTGTGTGTGTGTGTGTGTGTGTGTGTGTGTGTGTGTGTGTGTGTGTGTGTGTGTGTGTGTGTGTGTGTGTGTGTGTGTGTGTGTGTGTGTGTGTGTGTGTGTGTGTGTGTGTGTGATTATAGATATTATTTTCCTCAAACTTTATGCTTTTAGAGATGAATACTGTCTGCCCTTTCCTTAAGGGGTAGTGAGTATATTCCTTAACAATATACCTGTTTGTTGCCTGTGTCACGCACTGCCTTCCTACAGGGTAAGTCTTAATTCGATTGCGCCCTTCCAAGTTAATCGCCTCACCGCTTCCGTCTTCCCTAACCCCCGCTTCTATTTACTCTGACTGCAGAAATGGAAGTAATAAACAGGAGCGAGGTAGGTATGTTTATACTCAGGACTCCGAGCTGTGGAAGGCCGGAGGTTTTTCCCAACCGAATGGGCTCCAGAGACTCTCTAACAATCTCAAGAAAATTCACTGCCATGCCAAATCGTAGCGACATATGGATCAGAAGCTGTGCATGCCGCAGACGTTCCCAGTGCACTTTTTTGTGAGCGACCTCCTTCACCTCTATTATCTCTCGCGGTCCGGCATCGCCCTATGACAGCCTCTAGCGATTTTTCCTGGGCCAGCGGATGTGTTCCGACCCTTTGTGGGTGAGCTTCTTCCCGTTGTAGTTGGCTGCCTTCCCAAGTGAAAGGTCTTCTGAGGCTTCCCGTTCTAGCAGTTGCGAACGCAGTGCGGTTCAGACAAAACAAAGACAGTATCCCATCCCTACATCCCATCCGTTCCCAATAATTAAAAAAGTAGGTTCCATTTCTATAATACGCATGTCCACTACCCATCATGGTAACAAATGCGATAGGCAGTCTTAGGGTATGCCCGGTCACTGCGGCCACAGGGGCCCTAACCTGTTCTGGTGCCCTAACCAACCTGAACTTGAAGCTGAACAATAACTAAAAACAATATAACTACAAAACTAACTTGTAGCGTCAAATATTCGAATGATATACAAAAAAAAAATTACAGTTGACATTCAACTGAAAAGAGTCTCAATAATGATAGTGAACTCACTCTCAATCGACCACATACCGTTAACCGACTTTTTAACCGAAGACTTAAGTTTTGAAAAATTAATGACCTAATTTAATGTAGAGATCAATAAATACATTTTATAGTACCATTTATATTAATAAATTAAAAGGTAAAAAGTCTAAGAAGAAAATAACCAATTAAGCACTCTAAGAGATTTAATTTACTGAAGACCATTTGGATAAGCGTTTAACTCAAATATGAAACATTGTGCAACTAGTACAATATAATGTTCATTATGCGCGGCTGCTGTTGTAAATACTGAGTAAATTTATTTTAAAAAATAGTAATAATAGTAATAATAATAATAATAGTAGTAGTAATAGCATGGCCTTTATGTCTGTAAACGTACGATAGGGTAAATTTGGGTGAATGACTTAGAACGTCTCTGTAATACCTTGCGGAGTCCGAATATCACTGTGTCAAAATGTACTTGCGTTATTTTCTTGAAAATGTCTTCATACAGTCGTAGAATTCTCGCCCATAAACGTTTATGGCGAACGTTCATTCTTTCCAGACTCTTTATCAGTGACGTACCTAGGGGAGGAGCGGGGAGGATTTTTGAAGCCCCCCTCCAATAAAACGGGTGTTTATAATCCAATTTATCTTTAAGTAATACTTAGTAAAAACATTTTACTGTTACATGTTTACTGTTTAATTACTGTGTTTATACATCTAGTTAGGAAACTTTATAGAAAGCTGTAGTAATGTTTGAAATAAAAATCCACTTTCATATTGTAAAAACACAGTTTAAAGAAATAATAGAAGTAATATTATTTATAGACTGTACTAAATTTATTACAGTACTTTATAATATATAATAAACTTATACACTGCAAAAAAATTTATCATTGCTGCAAACAATACTTGGCAATTTTTGTTCAAGTCAGCAGTTTAAGTTCAAATAAGGTGAACTTTCTAAAATGGCCGTTTTCTACTTTTGGCCTCGGAAAATTTTCTTACTCTATTATCAAAGCTTATTTCCTTGGCAACTTGTTTTCGATCGATAAAATTCCTAGTCCATTTAGTCGGATTTGGCTTATGGTTGAGCGCAAATAATTTTTAATGAGTTTCAGTTTAGAGAAGCGCCTTTCACAAGTAGAAACTGAAATACAAATTGTTGAAAACAACTTAAAGGCCAAAGACAGTTTGGAACCGACTCTTGAATGTGGCGTCTCAGCCTTTTTATTTTTGCTGTAATCTCGTCTTTTCAAAATTCGTTGTAACTCTCAGACAGACTAAAAATTAGTTTTCGCAATTTCTCATCATTTGCTTCAACCAAATTAGCCGACTGCAAAACTGGAAATTCATTTTTTGCATTGTCACTCGGCATCATCTTTTTGACTTTCTTCTACCCCTTTTATCAATAGCTGTTTTCATTTCTACACATTTCTTTGAAGCGAGGTTGAAGGCACCACTAACTAGAGAACCTCTATTTTCTTCAAGAAAAAGTTTCAAACCTCTTAGTTTGTTTACAGCCTTGCCTAAGGAAATTTCTTTAATTTGCAGGTAGTGTTGAGTGTGGTTGATTTCCACCAAAATGCCTGACCACAGATGTGGAAAAGCTAAAAATGTGAAATCGCAAATACGGTATTTTGCATTATAATCTGAGCCTATCCTCTTGTATTCAGGCTTTCAGACTGGTCGCACAACTTCTCCACTGCATCTACCAATTGATCAAAATGGTTCTTGACGGGTTTCATAGCTCCATGCTGCGCACTCCACCTTGTGTCCGACAATCTTTTTACAGTTACACCTACTACGGCAACAAGAATTTCCCACTGATGACTTGAACAAGAAAAGAAATTGTGAATATTTTCAAGGATGCCAAAAAATGTTACACTGGTTGGAATACAACTAAAAGCATGCACCCCACACAAACTGAGAGAGTTATTGGCACAAGACAAGAACAAGGCTTTCGGATTTAATTCACGAATCCTAGCTTGAACACGTGTCTATGCCAGCCTTTTGTCGCGGCATTGTCACAGCCTTGACTTCTGCAGAATCCGATGTCTAGCTCACCATTTTTCAAGTGCTTTCAAACGTTCCTCAGTAACTTCATTTGTCTTTTTTACCACTGAGAACAAAAATCCTAAAAATGACTCTTTTATTTGTCCTGGCCATTCTCAATGTGCACATATCTGATTACCGCACTCATTTGGTCCTGATGTGATACGTCGGGTGTACAGTGTACCATAGTACTTTGCCTCTTTGATTTCCTCTAGGGTTTTTTCTTTCACGCTATTTCCTAGAAGGGAAAGGAACTCATTCTGAATTTTCTAATATAAATAGGACATTATAGATCTCCCAGAAGACATTGACTGTTGAGTTCTTAAAACATGCTCTTACCCACAGACACTACAAGCCACATTTCTTTTGCAATTTTATCCACACACACACACACACACACACACTATGTTAATAATCTCTATACAGTTGTACGTGCTGTTGTCTTCGATGTCACTCATTGTTTTGTACACTCACGCAATATGTGAGTCGTTCGTGATCTCGTTTTGTGAATTCACAAAACTTTTTGTGAGAGAGATTTTAAATAAATTGTTGGTGTCCAAAAATATTAAATATTGTTCACTGGTGTAATCTCATTTAGAGTAGCCCTATATCTTATCGCCCGATATTTCACTCGGCCGTTTACATTTTCGTACCGAGGCACGGCCTCCTTGAGTCGCTGCCTCTGTTGTTGCCGTCTTTGCTGTTTGGGGTTCAATTTGCGACTTCCGACTGTGTGGTGAGGCATTGACCCCAGGTACAACTGACGCTTCTTTTTAGTATGAATATATTTCTAATAAAAAAACTTACCTTTACAAGCTTTCTTTAATATCTGTAAACACTTTATGACGTAGGGTTGTAAGGCAGATTTCAAAATTGATATCAAAAAATCTTTGGAATCGAACGATTAAATCCTAGACCTCTCCTAGTGTTGCATTTCAGGATTCTGCGTTTCGGTCCGCCCCCCTCCCACCAACATTTAGTCCACTACTGCTAATCCTATATTCGACATAACATTAAAATGAAAGATACAATATTTAAAAAATTCAGAAAAAGAGGTTACCTATTTTTTCCAAGTTTCTAAATACTAAAAATATATATGCGGACAAATAATTTAGCAAAAATAAAACAAGTAATGAATAAAACAAATACAATTTTATGAAAGAAATGAATAAAACAACAAGTTTGAACAGAGTCCTGTCGATATGCTGAAAATTCACTAGGATAGTCACGACGCAAGGACATTTGACTTGATACGTATTGATAGAAACGTATCGTCATAGGAATCGACATCTCATAGGAATCAAAAGCAAAAACGTCTCATGCAGTAGGAAAAGAGGCTCTAGAAATAACATCAACTTCAATAGATTTTTTTGAATTTGCAAATATGGAAGGAATTAACTTGTTAAAGCCAAAATTATGTTCTACTGGGAGAAAAAATATTTCTAGGCAATTCTATATATTTTTTCCATACATGATATCCTATAAATTTCACCACGTCTCATACAAAAATCGGTATATTATTGGGTTTCTGTAATTTTTTTACACAACAGGCAACTATGGTTGAATTATAGCCTACAATTTGACTGCAAAGGGATATTATTTTTAATTGAACGTTTAGAATGATGACACAGACTGAAAAGTAAACAAATTTATTTCAATAATACAAGATAATCAAATTTAAATTATATAGAGAATTTCTTGCAAATTAATTAATAAATTTAATAATATATGATGAGGGTAAAATTTGAAATCCGACAAAACAACTACTTTCCTTTGAGAGGAATAAATGCCGTTTGGTGCTCTGGCCGTTAAAAGAATTTCTCTTCCATCTTTGACGATTATCTGTTGCAATTGACCTATGTCCAATAGAGTCACGTCTTGTGTTGAATCATGAACCTGCTGTTCTTTATTTCAGAATCGACATCAATTCAATTAGATGATCGGAGAATTTTTTTACGTATATCCTTTACTCTGGACAGAAAACTTCATGATATCAGTTTTAAAAGCCAGTAAATCGATAACATACTTCTCTACAATTTTTTGTATCTTACAGTTACGGCTATACAGAAGCTAACTGTTGGACACAGCCATGTTGTCAATGAAATGAAATAGTAATCTTAGATAGTATTTTTTTTTGTTCTAATATTTATCCTGTAATATGCCACTAACCCATCTAGGGAGATTGACTCTTCGCAAATTTGTTATATGTTATCGCAGCTTTAAAACTTATCTTACCACACCCAGCAGATCTTCTGTCAAAGCGAGTCACATGTGACAAACGCTGAGCACTATCAAATTTAGTCATATATAGTCACTATTCTGTTAAATAGTGAATAGAATGCTGCCATTTTATTTAACAGAATGTACAAAATACCCGTAAACAAACAAGGAACAGACAAAGATAGAAACATAATATACCAAAGTGCTTATGAAAATGGATACAATTAAAATACTGTAAACAAAATAGAAAATAAAATCAAATATAAAATAAAAACTGAACAATTAAGAATTAATAAAAATGAATAACACAAATAATAACAACAATAAAAATGGGCAACATTCACATACATAAATAATAAAATGACAAAGCTAACAAATAAAAAACACAGACATAAAAATAGCATACAAAATTAACAAAAATAATTTTAAAAAACTAAATAGCCCACATAACAATGATAATACAACAACCAATGGTATATACAAAATTGAATCCCAAGCTTCCAATAAATGTTACATAGGACAAACAAAAACCAACTGAAAAAACGATATTTTGATCATCTAAACGCATACAAAAAACCAGAAATATATAAATCTAATTTGGCCATACATGCAGTAAACACTGGACATGAATTCCCAGACATAACCAACATGACACTAATAAAACTCATACCACACAAAGGCACCATAATGAACATTTGGGAAAATTTACAAATATACAAACGTAAAATACAAAACAAACTAATACCTGAACAAATACAAATCAGTACAAAACACGACACAATTTTCAAAGCACTCAACATCGAAAATACACAAAATACTAATATATACACCACATTCACACACAATAATACTAATTTAAAGTGCCAAATGCCAACAGAATACCACAACAACAACCAACCAACACACAAGTACTTCACAAGACTCAAAAGTAGAAAGGCTGAGGATGGAACACAAAGCATCCCGAAACATGTTCCAAATAAGGAAAATGCATCTTGAGGTAAAGTCATATAAATATTAAATATATTAAAGTAGTGTATAGGCGTGTCTACTCGTGGTATTCATTATCATACTCTTTCCATGAAACAGACGGTTTTATACTTGTTGAAGAGTTGATATCTAGCGATCCTGGTTTTGTCGTTTAGCACTTCATTATTTAGTAGTACCATCCTGTGCATTTTCTTCTTCTTATTCTTCTTCTTCTTCATATGTATAGTCAGTATTCTGTAATGTTTTTGAACGTACGAAATGTGTGTGTGTGTGTGCCTCCAACCTTCTTTAAGAGATGTAAATTATAAAATTTATAACTTCTTGGAGCACTGGTGTTTACTTTCATTGAACGTGTAGCCATCTAATATAAAAATATAACTTACGCGTATAACTAAACACTCGACATAAACAAAATTTATTTTCACTTCTAAACCAATTCATAGTGCTTTTAGAAATTAATATTATACAAATACATATCAATGTTTATTACACTCTACATTTATTTCACAGATCATGCCACAGTTTTTCGTAGTAACTAATTATGAGACAAGAATATAAAAATTTCATAAAAACCTTAGATTTGCTCTTGTTACCTGTTGTCTAAAAAATTACAAACACATTCATTTACTTTAAATGATATCTAATGTTATTCCTAATTTTCATATATATTGGATTAATCCTAAAATTAGAGTAAAATTATAAATAATTTTTATTTTTTGCACTTACTTATTTTATAAAAAAAAAATGGAGAAAACACAAGCTCGCCCACATGCAGTGGCGTATCTAGAAATTGACCTTGGGGGGGGGGGGTCGGCTTCATACAAAAGAAAAAACAAGATAAGACTAATAAACATGTCTTTACAGTAGCTGAAATCAGTCACATTAAAGTAAACGGTAATAACACAATAAAAATACGTGTTATTCAAACATTGTTTACAAGATAGACCCTATTTATTGACTAAACTGATTTTCCTGTATTTCATATTTAAAGCATATACTCTACGCTGATGCTGTGTAATAAACCTGTTTGTATACTTAAAAAAGAATTATTACTATATTAGCGCACATAGCTGAAAAAATAATCAAACAGACTAAAACTTAAAAGATTAACAAAACTCGTCAACTATTTCGACCATCTGCGGGAAGGGGTCCGGTCCCGTTCGTCTCCCCCCCACCCGTAAATACTCCCCTGCCAATATGTTTCATTGTCTATCAACAGGAAGTTGGATAAGCATTGTCAAAATTACAATTGCAATCCTTTCAACCTGACCACTTAATATCGCAGTGCGGGTAGTAAATATAACTTAATTGTATATTTCCACAGAAATAACAAGACATACAAGAAATTTTAACAACATTATTTAGGATAAGTAAAAAATTACACGGTTAGGTAATAACAGGTTAACCTTAAAAAAAAATTAAGTAGAAGAATATACCGACTTTTCTCGTTTCTGAATTTCCTAATACGCTTGTGTTCAACTGTAATACCAAATGTGTCAGTATTAAAGTAATGTACGTAATTTATTCAAGTCGAATATTATTTTTTTATTTTAATTTTAACCTATTGCCGAGAAAAATAAATCATTTATGTAATTTTGTTTTTGTAATTTAGACTTATTCATTTTGTAAATTACCATCGATAATTTAGGCCTAGTTATAGTTTTACTTATCACTTATCCAATTTTTTAACAATTCACGCTGAAACATAAAGTGAGTTTATACTATAAACGAAATTTATTCTCTAATCTCAACGTTCACAAATCAGGGACCATTCTATAACTGCATTTTCATGTGCTCAGCACCATCCAAATCTGTTTATGTATTCAACCTTTAAAAATATTCAGTGAAATAAAACAGGTTCTACTGTACCGAAAAGTACATTTCCTTGTTACATTATGGTACACTGTATAGACCAAGTTCTAGGTAAATAACATTGTACAATAATATAAATATTAAGTAATAACCATTTTTATATAATAGACCAGTTATCTATAATGTTGTGTTGTAATAGTTTGTAACTGTTTAATGCAAGTGGTTAAATCTGTACTGTTATCTTGTACATAATTCTCTAATGTATGTTAGGACGATAGTGTTAATAGAAATGATGAGAGTTTTAGAGTGCTATTTGTGGAAAGAGACAAGTGAGAGAGAGAGAGAGAGAGAGAGAGAGAGAGAGAGAGAGAGAGAGAGAGAGAGAGAGAGAGAGAGAGAGAGAGAGAGAGAGAGAGAGAGAGAGAGAGAGAGAGAGTGGGAGGGAGAATGGGTGAGAGAGAGAGTGTGACTGTGGACATATACATAAATTTACAATATTCTATAGTACTCTGGACTATAATTTACAACAATATGATTATAAGTATTACCCAATTTCACTTGATAGATAGATTTACCACAAACTTGTGTTTGTAACATTATGTAAATTATTTTATGTAAGCTCGTAAAGTTCTACAGTTATAGTGTAATTTATATTTTTCTAAATTAATTATTGTTTGTAATACCAGTAGTGAGTGAAACATGTTAAAAATAACTTTTAATAATTATACATAGTTGAACATCCCTCAATCTGTTTTTAGCTATAATTTACTACGCTATATGTTGACTGGTATATGTATAAATATTTTCTGTACCAACCTAATATCTAATTATTCATTATTGCTTTTATAATTAATTCAAAAATACCATTACATTATAGTAATTTAAATTGTAATAGTGTATAAATTAAGTTCTGTGATATTATAATTTTCTCGTTGCCTTAAAGAAAATATTTGAAGATGTTATCTCAACTCCTTCACATATACAATGATAGATACATAAGCACGCACACACACTCACATATACACACGTTCATCCAAATAATTGTTCTGTTGTGTTTGACATTTCTTTTGTATTCATACACAGGTCCTGATGATGACAATAAACATTGTCGAAACGTCGACACAAATAAGTTAAAATTTGTGTTATATTTTTGACCGATCCTCACAAACCCTTCACTGAAAAATTATGAACAGAGATTATATGTAGGCCTACGTCTGTTGCACGCTGAAGAATTGTTGTGGTGGTATTTTGTGTCTTGTTCATGCACAAAAGTCTATGGTGCAGGACAGAAAGTTTAAACACGTTTTGTGTTGCATATTTGACCGATCCTCACAAACCCTTCACTGAAAAATTATGAACAGAGATTATACGTAGGCGTACGTCTGTTGTATGCTGAAGAATTGTTGTGGTGGTGTTTTGTGTCTTGTTCATGCACGAAAGTTTGTGGTGGAGGACAGAAAGTTTAAACACCTTTTGTGTTGTATATTTGAATAAATTTTATTATTACTACATTTTATTTTAAATCTGTGTTTTACTTCTATTAAAAAAAATTGTTTGGATCCAAATGGTATTATTTTTTAATTGTTTTTATAAAGTAAGAACCCAAACAGTAGATCACGAACTGTTGACGGTTTGCATACCTAAACGCCAATCACAGCAACTAGATGACATGAATCACAGCATTTATAGTCGAGTCCAGATATCAGAAAAGGGGACGGTTAATCTCCGTCGACAGTAACATTAAACCGTACTTAGCGCTATTATTTAGGCCTGATGAAACTTTCACACGGTGTTATGTGTTCTTTGGTTGATTCAGTGACCGCCGCTTGGAAGGAGCCAGAACCTGGATGGGTGGACAACGTTAGTGGAATAACAGGCATCATGATGGAAATCGGAAGGGGGACGATCCGCAGCATTATATGTGAACAAAGCCTCATAGTGGACATAATTCCTGTAGACATAGTAGTGAACACACTCATAGCTGCTGCATGGCATACATTCACCTTCAGGTAAGTACTCAGACATTCGCTTGTGAGAAATGGCATTTATTACATGGCATTTATTATTTTTTCCTGTGTTGTAAAGATAAAATATACCGCAACTCATTCACGAAATTCAATGTAAATTGAAAGTATAGTAGTGTTTGCAATTTCCGACTTCAAGTTTAATGGTTTCACTGTAAAAGAGAAAAATTTCAAAATTTCAAAAACCGTTGTTATGATATTTGTAATAAATAGGAACATATATATATATATATACAGGGTGATTCACGAAGAAACGGAAATACTTCGGGAGATGAATCTACATCGAAAAATAAGAAACAAAGTTCATATAAACATAGGTCCGGAAATGCTTCGTTAGCGAATTACGGCTAGCGAAAGATTTCGCCCGTGTTTTGGTTCCCCCGGGTAAATGAAGACTTTCTGAAATTCTGGGAAGGGGCGAATTCTGGTGTTTCTTATGGTTTTTGACCTGAAAAATCGAATAAAACAGGTCGCAGAACTGTATCTCCCATAAGTTTCATGATATCCGACGTAAAACAGAAAAATCTTTGCCTAAAAACAAATTTTGGAAAATTGGAAACAATTGGAATTTTTTGTTGATTTTTATTGACTTTATTTACACCATTTTTCTCAGAATTAAATTCTTTACAAGTTTTGTTGTTAACTTTTATGCATTTATTAGTCATTTAACAAAGTTATTGTACTTCTAACCTTAGGTCTGAAGTAATTCTGAGAAAAATGGTGTAAATAAAGTCAATAAAAATCAACAAAAAATTCCAATTGTTTCCAATTTTCCAAAATTTGTTTTTAGGCAAAGATTTTTCTGTTTTACGTCGGATATCATGAAACTTATGGGAGATACAGTTCTGCGACCTGTTTTATTCGATTTTTCAGGTCAAAAACCATAAGAAACACCAGAATTCGCCCCTTCCCAGAATTTCAGAAAGTCTTCATTTACCCGGGGGAACCAAAACACGGGCGAAATCTTTCGCTAGCCGTAACTCGCTAACGAAGCATTTCCGGACCTATGTTTATATGAACTTTGTTTCTTATTTTTCGATGTAGATTCATCTCCCGAAGTATTTCCGTTTCTTCGTGAATCACCCTGTATATAGCAATAAAACATGCAGTAAGAGTCATTTTAAAAATGCGAAGACGCTGTTATACACTTTATGACGTTATAGACATGTTTTAAATTAATCTTGTTCAAATTTTTGTAAAATAGCTGTATGTCTTGAAATAATACTGTAGATGGGTAATTATGTATTATGTATCAAAATGCCCATAAATTTATTCTCTGTCATGTCAAGTGAAAATTTAGTGCGGGAGTGCGCGTGTTATTCGTGTGTTCCTGAATAACTCCTATAATAATTAACATATCGGAATGAAACTTGGACAGCGTATGCGTCATAAATAGCGCTACGTTTTTCGTATGTCATAAACTCAAAACATACAATTTTACTATGTATTTTTTAACTGAATTCACTTTTCTATAGAAGCCTTATCTGCAGACATAAAACTTTCAGATAAAATCGATACAAGATTTTCCAGACTCTGGCATAGTCTTACATGATGTGTAACTATCAAGGTAAAAATCTATTACGTGTTCTAGATTTCAACCATTCAGGAACTCCAATTTCCATTTGCGATGTGCTCTAGAAAAGTAAAGATCGCCCAATTCTCTTCTGTAACTTGCCTTTGTAAGACGTACTCTCCGTGCGAGTTTTTCGTGACAGTACACGTTTTTCTATAAGTGTGACGACAGTCCAAGATCTCAGCTCCGAGATACCCGTATGCTAGATCAAGGGGTTAACAGAACGCAGAACTAAGTAGCTCTGTAGATCTAATAGTGCTAACTCGCGTTAGTCAAGATTTCCGATTAGGGACAGTTGTATTCATCGGGATACACCTGTATAAACGCGTGAACACATTAAGATTGCCGGAAGGTGTATGCTAAACACACCGCATTAAATAATAACTAATTAACCCACTTTATCGAACCTGGGATTTATAAATAAAAACCACATCGCGCAGATAAACGGTGTGCGTGAGTGAATCGCGAGGACAGCGCGTCAGCGAAGCCAGCTGTCAACTTTAACGTAGCAGCTTACAACCGTACGACAAGAAGGAATTCTTCAACCATTCAACCAAGTAAAATAAACATAGTTCAAATGAACATCCATTAATAACTAAAGACAATACATTTTTAATAAATAATTTGTGTAAAGAATTTTACATTCAAGATTAAAATTTGCTTTAGTGTAATAAATAAATGCCTACCTCCAGATAAGAGACTCTGTTATATATTATTAGTTCTAATACATGTCTATCCATCCTCAATTTGTTTAGTTGAAAAAAAAATATATATATACTGTATATATATATATATAGCAATAATATATTATGTAATCTATATGTAATGTATATATAATGTAATCTAAATTAAATTAAAACACGCATACAGCAAACACACACATTTATATTTAGATGGTTGTTGTTGTGGAATAAAGACACTGGAGGCAGTAAAATTTATAAAACTTTAATAAAACACTTTTATATCAATCATACTTGATACAAAAACGCATTGCCCACTATTACAGTAACAATTCAACCACTAAAGTCATTGAGTTTATTTTAATCATAATTAAAACAGACACTGAATCTACCGCACTGAACTAATTATAAAGCACAAAATAATCGCCACAAAACGACTGACACGACATTTCGTTCCATTGGCATTAACATAGGTTGCAGTAAAATAATTAGTGATACAAGAATCTCATCTACAATCTTGTAGCATATTTGTATTATTTTAAACTCGTTAAGTACCACACTGCTATTTTACGAGTCTCAACAATTATGTGTGAGTTTCACAGTCAGCAACAGTTCTATGTAACTTGTTACTTAGGTTCTCCATCCATTACATACATAAAATTTTGTGTACCGACTAGGGTTGCCAACCATACTTTATAATAAAGTATCCTACTTTATTTTTGGTGAATATACTTTATACTTTTGCATAAAAATAAAGTATGCAAAAATACTTTATTTTGAGTCTTTACTGTAATGCACGAAACGAAACACTCTCATACGTAATTTCCGAACGATTTATCGATGCCTAAGATAAAACAGAACGGAACACACACGATTAACAATGATTATTTATTATTGAACGAAACGGCAGATGGCAGTCCTTATCGGTTTCCTTTCTAGATCATTATTTATACGTTGTTGTAAAAAATATTAAATATTAAAATGGATGATTTATATTCCGAGTCAATAAGACTTAAAGAAATCCAAAGACAATCAGCAAATAATGACAAAGAATTTTCAGAAAAAAATACTGCTGAAAAGTGGCAATATATACTTAAGAATGCGTGTGATAACTTATCAAATATAAAAAAAATTATTTCTTATCTGCTCTCTGTTCCCGCAACCTCAGCTTTCACTGAAAGAGTTTTCTCGGTGATGAATGTAAAGTGGCGAGAAGAGAGAAACAGAGCGTCCATAAATTTAATAAAAAATGAGTTATTTATTTATTTAAATCTAGATTTAGATTGTAATACTAGCTATCAAACTCTCAAAGATAACCAAAAATTGTTAGCTTGTGCTAAAAGCACAAAAAAATATGTATTTAAGGCAATAAAAACTTAAATTTAAATAACACTTTTTTTTCTTACAAATACTTTTTTTCCCTCTTCCAACAGACAAGTTACGTTATTTTCCTCAAAAAACGTTGGCAACCCTAGTACCGACTGTGAGCAGGGCCGGCCTAAGAGCAAAATGGTGTGTGTGCAAGAATGAGTTTTGGCGCCCCTTACAATGAAAATGGGTATAGAAAACCCTCCAAAAAATGGTATGGGTGCTCTACAACTGAAATTTGTCGGAACTTAATAACTGAAGTTGGCATTTTAAAGGGATTAAAAACCAAAAACTAAAACTAATAAGTTGTAATAAATAGTAAATATTAAAGTAAAGTATTTAGTACCTTTTCATTATTTTTATTTTTTTAAATGACTTCTAGTACTAATTCTTTTAACTGACTTTTTCAAACTTCAGTAGGCAGCACAGATACAGCACCAGACGCGACAGATAGACTAAACATGTGATAGTGATTGTGACTCACTATCTACAACTGTTCAGTTCTGTCAAAACAACGGAGCGGAGCGTTTGAAGCCAGTAGCCAGTCTCTTTACTGTACTTTCAAGCAACATTTTATTTGTTGAACAAAAGTTATTACATATTCAAATGGCTAATTTGCATTCAAAATTACATAAAACTTTGAATTTTTACCATATTATTTTTTTATATTTTTTCTCATTTCGGCGCCCCTTCCAAAATCGCATGTGTGCGACCGCACACGTCGCACACGCCTTAGGCCGGCCCTGACTGTGAGTTACCGATAATTATGTCATAGGTGCAAAATTTATAAACACAAAATCTGGCAAAATGATTTACCAAACGAATAATGACCACTAAAACTTGCATTACAGGAGCAACAGCGTTCGTGTATACAACTGCACGTCAGGATCTCTGAACGGTATCATCTGGGAGGAGTTGGGCAAGCTTACGCAGAGACACGCTTTGGCCGTACCCACACGTTATGTTCAATGGTACCCGGGCTTCTCGTTTCGCACAAACCGGTTTGTTCACAACCTCTATCACGTTCTGTTCCATTTCCTACCTGCGTTCTGCGTCGATGCCGTTCTCCGTCTCCAAGGTGCTAAACCCATGTAAGTTTGGGAAATTCTTTTCGTATACTTGTAAAAAACGATGTCATCTGAGTCTAAAATTAAGATGGAATGTTGACAAAACTACATGTTCCCATGTAAGGAACGTTTTGATGACTCGTTTTGAGTTCAATCCATTACTTTTAATCTGGTGTCCTCTTATTAGTTAATGTTCCTCTTAACAGTCTAAGTAAGCTTTTATTGGCTACATTTGATTCTTATATGTTACCAATAGTGGCTAAACTAATATCTGGAGTAGCTCTACATTCCAAGAACTCTCTAAACCTTACGCTCTGAAAATATTTGTTAATATAATAAGTAAATAATAATGTGTGTTTATCTGTACAGAACTAAAATGTAAACAAAGCAACAGAAATGATACTTATTCATACTGTATGAGGATTTATTGAGGATTTGTTCACATTTGGAACCATAGGCGTAAATTGCGAGGGGCAAGGGGGCACCCCCTTCCGAGCATTATAAAATTTTGTTTCTAGTTGTTATAAATAAAAACTAACAAATAGTCAAACAGGAGACAATTTCTATGCTTGCGAGCACAGTAAGCACTATTTATCAACGTCTGTACTGTTATCAGACGACTAGTTGCCATAAATTTATTATTCTTATTCTTTCGACGAAACTTGTAAGGGGAATTTTTGACAGATTTGAATGATATACGTTGAAATAATATTTCTGTTCGAAAAAACAAACAAACGCTAGAGACCTAATTAACTGGAATACAATGCGTACCTTTTACACAAACAAAGACTTGTTTTGGAACACCGCAAGACGTCGATGGCTTTGTTTACGAGGCTTAAAAGACGGTCAGTTGGAACTGTTATTTGTTAATGATTACTGACACAGCGGTCGGTTACTCGGTCGTGTATGTAGTCCGTTAAAGTACACATCACTTGTATCTTTCTTAATTCCTTATTGTTGTTATTGTTTTGGGTTTTTGCGTTGATAAGTGCTGGGAAATGGGAGATAAGAAATGCAAAGGAGTAACACGGTTTAATTTCTTTGAAAATTGCCTGACTGGCAATTTGAAAATTTCTTTGTGTTGTGACTGATTCGGCTTGCTGATACTACTGCCGAGCATTTTGTGACAGTATCCCTAAGGGAGAGGATGCGTTTACGAAAACTGGGTATAAGAATTGCAAGAACTGAAATTGTTTATGTTTATATAGGCCTACAGTATATTTGTTCTAGGTAAACATAACTGGAAGTACAACTTATGAAAAAGGTTTGTTGATCATTAAAAAATGAAATTGTCCCTCGTTTACTAACGTTAACACACACACACACACACACACACATATATGCACACATTCAAATAAAATTGAACACACACTTTGTATCAGTAAAATATATAAATGGAAGGAAGTTAATATTTTCTGTATACAATACCGAAAACACTAGTTGGATTATAACGCTTAATTAATGGTTAGTAAATTAGAAAAGAAACCCACAGATTACCGTAGTATGGAGCGTCTGAGGGCGAGATGGTTTCTGGAACAGGTAGTGCAGTGCAGCCTAATCCGTTAAGTGGTGATGATGATGATGATGATGAAATTAGAAGAATATAATGACTGAATAAAAATTAAATTTTTACTTATTACCTACTTGGAGAATATTATTTACTAATAACGATCTCTTTTTAAGACAACCATGAAATGAAACTTGTCAAATTAATAGGAACATTATTTTATAAAATCTTGTGTTACAGTATTGACAAGGAAAGAACCTCAGCAGCTGCATTCTCTAAACTTGGTGTCCACAAAAAGTTTAATAAATTTGTCTTATCCAGTAATGTTTAATATAAGCATGTTTATGTAATTAATGTGCAGTTAATTATGTAAAATAAATCCTTTCTCTACTTTGAAAATGTTGAACATAATTTTAAAAGTCCATAAATTTAAATAGATTTTATGTATATAACATAATATTAAAACACTGAAAGAGCTTGTGTGTGTGTGTGTGTGTGTGTGTGTGTGTGTGTGTGTGTGTGTGTGTGTGTGTGTGTGTGTGTGTGTGTGTGTGTGTGTGTGTGTGTGTGTGTGTGTGTGTGTGTGTGTGTGTGTGTGTGTGTGTGTGTGTGTGTGTGTGTGTGTGTGTGTGTGTGTGTGTGTGTGTGTGTGTGTGTGTGTGTGTGTGTGTGTGTGTGTGTGTGTGTGTGTGTGTGTGTGTGTGTGTGTGTGTGTGTGTGTGTGTGTGTGTGTGTGTGTGTGTGTGTGTGTGTGTGTGTGTGGAATTGTACGTGCTTTGTTATCTGTCTCCCTCCATTTAGCATATTCAATCTACTTTTATTTATTTTACCATACAC
The DNA here is from genome assembly GCA_034769895.1 of Magicicada septendecula. Classification (NCBI taxonomy): domain Eukaryota; kingdom Metazoa; phylum Arthropoda; class Insecta; order Hemiptera; family Cicadidae; genus Magicicada; species Magicicada septendecula. The sequence goes on along the minus strand of CM068376.1, from coordinate 246,537,397 downwards.
TGATGTTTGTATTTTTAACCATTACACCTGTTTTCTGAAATACATTGGGCAGACCTCTTAGCGATGCCCTGAAGCCTCTGGAGGTTTTTAAACCAGCTTCTGGGAAAATACTGCTCTATAGGGTTGTTATTGATCCTCTATGGCCGTCATTATGTTCACCTACACTGCTACTGAAAAAAAATGTTATTCCATTAATAAACCAGTAAATTGTATATAATTTAAAGCATGCCACTATAGTTGCCCATTGTCCAATTGTATTGTTATTACTTTTGTGGAACTTTGTTACCAAAACAAATTCACATACGTATATACTAAAAAGTTTATATAACATGTCTTGGATTGATTTAAAGTGGTATACTGTAAAGGGTAATATGATTCTGTACTATGGTGGTGACAATAAAGGATGTGAGTTAGGTACTGATGCAGAAATGGAATCCACCCACACTTGATATGTATGTAAGCATAAGCACTGCCAAAACGAGCTTTCTCTGCTCTAATAATCCTCATGAAGACAGTATTAATAAGCATAAAGAGACTTTATAAACTGCTTGAAAGCATATCTGATAGTTGCCCACCTCTTGGTCTAAAATTAACCTCAGAGATTTTAAATTGAAAAAGAGCCAAATCTCATGCCAATTACAAGCATTTATAATCTACATAAGAGGATGAAGTTCATAACCTACAGTTGTAATGAGCAATTCTCCCTCAAGATACAAACATGGCTTGATAAGGGCCCCGCAGCTATACTTGACGGTGCCTGACTGCAGGACCACTAAACAGGTGGACCACACACTTGTATTTAATTAGATGTTACAGCAATGTTAAGAAAGTTATAACACAATATTATGTGTACATAAACTTAGGCCACTACTTAATGCTGATGACATTTAGAGAACAGGTCGAAGTGTAATTGTACTCAGAGCAGTAGCCCTTTTATAAAGTTCAGCACTAACTATTTGGTGGAATACTAATACAAGATAGAAAATACTTGTATTAGCTGTTGTTAAATAATTCAAAACAGTTACTCTAGTGATGAATGAATAAGAAGTAAAGTCCAAACACTTCTTAGTCTCTGAAGATGTCATAATATCATAGCATGGGTGAAATATCTTATCTTATCTTATCAGTTATGTTGTAATACAGGAGGTTTTGAAGCTTTAGTTTCCTCCCCAGTTTCATATTCAGCTAAAAAATTGAATATTACACCATTTTATTCTCCACTTAAAGTAAATCTAAATATTTTTATAATAAGTAATAATATTTCATTCTGTGTATTTACAGAAAGGTTGTAGGAGATTAGTGGCTATAATATTTATCTCCACTACTTGTTTGCCCTCCCCCCCAAATGAAATTCTACATTTAAGTTATCAAATACAACCAGCTATATAAGTTTTCAAGTATGGCCACATAGTGAATAGAAAATAGTGAATATTTATTTTCAATTAAATATTATGTGGATGATTCTAAACATTCTACATGCATGCATGAGCGTACACGTGTGTGTGTGTGTGTGTGTGTGTGTGTGTGTGTGTGTGTGTGTGTGTGTGTGTGTGTGTGTGTGTGTGTGTGTGTGTGTGTGTGTGTGTGTGTGTGTGTGTGTGTGTGTGTGTGTGTGTGTGTGTGTGTGTGTGTGTGTGTGTGTGTGTGTGTGTGTGTGTGTGTGTGTGTGTGTGTGTGTGTGTGTGTGTGTGTGTGTGTGTGTGTGTGTGTGTGTGTGTGTGTGTGTGTGTGTGTGTGTGTGTGTGTGTGTGTGTGTGTGTGTGGAAGAATGAACAGTGATAATTGTTGTTTTATGTGAATAGTTATTTTAGTTTTTTCTTGTAATCTGTTAAAAAATTCTGCTTATTTATATTCCATAAATATTTATGTGTCTTATATATTTCTGATTTGATCAGAATGATGAAGATTTGTGATCGTTTCAAAAAAGCAGCAAAGACTGGAGAATTTTTTGCCTTACACGAATGGATATTTCGCTGTGAAAATCAGAAGTCATTGTACATAGATATGACAGGGAAAGACCAAAGTTTGTTCACAACTGATGTAAGCCAGATATATTGGGATGACTATGTTAAACAATATATGATGGGCATACGTAAATTTCTACTAAAAGATTCAATGGACACCTTGGCTTTTGCAAGAACAAGGCTTAAAAGGTAATCTTTGTGTGTGTGTGTGTGTGTGTGTGTGCGCGCGCGCGCGCGCTCACCAATGTGCACATGCAATGGAAATTTATTTGAATTGTACTTTGTATATGTAAATGTTCAAGATAGTTACATATTCTAATTAAGATATATACATTATAGTAATGGTCAATTTAATTTTGAATTAAGTAAATTAACTCAAAATTGCAGAAAAATTTATATCACACACTCCCTTTTTGAAAGTAGATAGTCTCGACAGTTATAGAAATGAGAAACAATGTAATAAGTAGACTCAAATAGTATATAAAAGTAATTTAAATTTATTGTTGTAAAGAATTACTCCACAGATAGAAACATTCGATGTTCATTATATGGTCATACTAAATTTATACTCACTCCTAAGGTTTCATAGTTTTAATCATTACAAACAATTTTTTTTTTTAGTCTAGCATAGTTTTATTTTGTTAGAAAATTGGACAATAATTTGACTTGCAAATGCAACTTCCATTGTAAAACTACAGAGACTTTTTTCTTAATGACCAAAGAATCTGTAGAAATTCTAAAAAGATAAGAATAATTTTAATAAAAATTACAGTTAAAATATTTATTTATAAATTTGCTATGTATAAATAAAAGTATATAGTTAATATCCTTCTTCTATCATTCCATGGGTCTAGACACACTACCAACTTACCATCTTCTAACATTTCTCCTTTCCATTAGCCTCTAGCTTTACGCTTCCTGTGGTATACTGTGCAGACATAGTCCTTCCATCTTTGTACAGTGTTGCTATTTCTGTTACTGGTGGTACTCTTAAGCCTTGTCTTACAGTATTATTTCTTATGTGTCCTAAACTTACACAACCCCATGCCACCCTAAGATATTTTCTCACTTATGCTTCTTTTCACCAAAAACTCTTTTCCTTGCTATACATGATTTAGAGCTATACAGTAAAGCAGGAACAACTATCATTTTGTAAAAATCATTGGGGTATCAATCATGGTTTTCCTTTTGAGGAAAATGTACAAAAATATTAATATATTTTTCTGCAAAATTTTCTCTGCTGTAACTAAAGTAAATGTAATTGTTTTTATGTTATATTTATGTATGTACTTATTATCCTATAAGTGTATTTTAAATAATTGATTTATATGTATATGTGATTTGGTAGAGATTAGTGTAGGTCTATAGACCTCAATCGAAGTTTAGCCACCAGATGTCTCACTCATTATCTCCTTGACTATAAAATTATGAACATGTTTGAACATGATGATTACTGCTGTTGAGTTTAGTTATTGTTTTTGTTTATTTTGGTTGTATATTGTAGATTTAAAATATATCTACAAAAATAAATACAAATATGTTACTACTTCCATAAGTATTCAGTGTGCTTTTATCATATTATTGTTTGTCTTTTATGAGCCTCCAGGTGGTCTAGTGGTTAACGCGGGCGATTGATGCGCTCGTGGTCCCGGGTTCAATTCCCGGTGGAGGCTCCATACGGCGTGCACTCAGCGTCGTGAGGCAGAACTGAGTAGGCGCTGAGAAAACAGCGCCGCCTCCTGGCTGTGAATACCGCAACTAGCGGCTGGTGGCGCGTAGTACTAGCCATACACCGTCACACTAACACAAAAGCCGTGCGGTACGCCTTGGTCCTTAACGGACAGTTGAGTGGAGGTTATTGTTTGTCTTTTATACTGCATTATGAGTATTCTATTTTATCCGACTTAGCAGAACACGTTTTGGGTTAATTAAGTAAGCAATGCCAGTTGAAAATAGTTAATTAAACTGAAATGCATTCTGCTAAAACTAGTCAGATAAGAATATGTGTACTCACAATAATGTATGAATATATACATTACTTATAAACAGCTCTTTTTAAATATAATCAAAGAATAGCAAAACCCTTAAGTCCTTAAGGTTAAACATAGTGGTCTTAGTGATTTTTCATCTAAGAAAATGACTAAAGTGAAAAGTTACTACTGAAAACATGAAATATTATAGAATTGTAATAATATACTTACTTGAAAATATATATACATTTTCATATATTTAAATTTATAAATTTACACTCAGTTGATAACTAGACAAATGGCCAGGTGGCATTCTACTTGAGATACAACATTATGTAAAGTTTAGAGTGACAAAGAAATTAATTAAACTTGTCAGAAATCATAGAACTCATCACTTGGATCCAAAACAAGAAAATAATCATATTGTGTACATACACCAGCAACAAGGTTCTGGATCTCACCAATTTGTATTTGGAACGTCTTTGGCCACAGACATCATGGAAGACTTCAATTGAATCTCCATAACAGGGGTTATAATTATATGAAGAAGGCAGGAAAACAATGGAATCCTTTATGGATAGTGAACCCATTGAATTCATGTATAATGATAAAGACCCACAAACATTGCTACCTCATTCTTGGATCTATAAATAACCTTATAAGAGTACATATGAATTTAGCTGACTCAGCACCACTGATATAACTAGGGGGGTCAGGGGATAAATCGCCCCCCAGAACTATTAGAAATTTCAGCAATATTCCATAAACACTTAATGTAACCCTATTTCTAAGCCAGTTGTGTATTAAAATATGATTTCATATAAATAGTTGTATAAACAAAAAGAATTACAATATTTGTTAATTAATAAAATAAAGGACAGTCCAACTTTCAAGCCAGTTTCATTCCTGCACAGATGCTAATGTCATCCCCTCCCCCAGGAACAGTTCCTAGTTACACAACTACTCAGCACATAATACTGGAGGACTTAGGAAGTGACAGTGAATGTTTCTCCTCTCCATAACTCTTAATCAGCCTAAAGAACAATATGAAGAACTGATGGGTCCCCAAAAAAATAGACTAAACAAATTATATGCAAAACAATAACAAGACTGAACTAATATTGGTTCAAAAAGACTTAACAAAATGACACAGAGAAACAACAGCAACATTGAAGAAAAAGAACAATACTGGCAGAAAAGAAGCAGTACTGGAACTTCAGGCTGGAACAATTCATGCTGGAACTTCTGTTCAGTATGATAGACTACAGGGAAAGCAGTGGTAAAGTCTACAAACTAATCAATCTAGAAATAGGCTACACTTTAACAAGCCTATAAAACAGCTAAACTTATAGATATTACACTTTCTACCTTTTGCCAAAAGATAAAGAAAGCAAGGACAAAGATCTTAGAAAAAGAAATTAGAAAACATGTCTGCTGTGCCTCTGAAAACACATTCCAAATTGAGATCTCTTTACAATAACTTAAACAACAAGTCAAAAGTAGTTAAGCCAAAAAGCCACCTGGACCTTATAAAATATTTTCGAGTGGACCACCTTAAACCACGAGCAGTTGAAATATTATTATTCACTTACAAAAAATTCTTGACCACCAAACCAAACTTAACAACAAAATGGACAAAAGTATTACTCATACCCATTAGAGCTACTAAATAGAGAGATCGTGTATCATCGTGCAGACATATAACATTAACATTCATCCTGGTTAAAATACAAGAATACATTAAATTGATAACTTGACAAACTGACAAAATTCTTTGCAACACAAGATCAGGCTCATTTCAGACAAAATATAAGCACATCTCACAAGACTTACTTACTTACTAGCCAACGCCCACCCTTGGCTGTTGGGCCATTAGGCGGCACGCTGATCAGTAGAGACGTGAGAGCCTTGCCGTACCATCTTCGTCTTGGACTTCCGTGTCTGAGATCAAGGCTGGACATGCAATTAGGTGATCCGCATTCATGGAAGCATATCCACAGAGAACACATTCAGGAGACGACAACACGCCAATGCGGTGCAGGTGGGAGGCCAGGTAGTCATGACCGGTTGTAGTTCTAAAAAGAGCAACACTAGTTGCTCGGGGTAGAGTTCTGTTGATGGGGCCGTCCGTAACCAATGTTGCCCATCTTTTTCCCACACAGGCTCTTAATTGTTTTTCTTTTAGCCATAGGCTTATTGAGGAATTTATTCGTGCTTTCGCAGATGCATATGAGCTGGGGGTCTCCGGCTGAGGTAGTGCTGCGCCCATTTTGGCGAGGATGTCGGCTTTTTCATTTCCCATGATGTTGACATGGCTGGGTACCCATTGCAGTTCAATCTGCCAGCCTAATTGTACAAGATTCTGCAGTTCTCGCCTACACTCAATTGTCAGGGAGCAGTTTGTATCACCATTTGAGGTCACATTTTGAATCGCTGCAGTCGAATCTATGAGGAAGACGGCTTTGTTAGGTGGTGAGATCTTGGCAAGCTCAATAGATGCTGCCTTTATGGCTGCTACCTCTCCGTCATAGTTGCTTAGCCGGCCTCCTACAGCGAGGTGGCCTTCAAATAGAGAGCTGTAGAACCCAGCCCCTGTTGCCCCTGTAGATGGTATAGAGGATCCGTCTGTGTAGATTCGTATCCACTGCTCAGCGGGAAAATGTTTTTGTACAGTGTGTAAGGCTGCTTGACGAAGCTCGGCTTCATTCGACTCAGTTTTGGTCTTATTATGGTCGAAGAGTTTCAAGTTAGCATTTGGGAGTTGGCTAAAGAATTCACGGTGATGTATAAATGGTGCTGCCTCATTTGGTTCTGTCATATTTGCATTGGAGTTCTTCATAGATCGCAATCGGGCATTTCTGAGTTTTCAGCCTTTCTGTCGCTGTTTTATAGTTATTCCACCGTTGTTGGTAGGCTCTTTTACATCTCTCCCAGGATATGAGGCACAGCTTTTCCCGTCTTACTTGGATAGGTTCGACTTGCAGTTGTGACTCCATGGCAAGTATAGGAGTTGATTTTGGCGCACCAGTTATCGTTCTAAGGGCTGCATTTTGGACCAAGTGAAGTTTCTGGCATGCTGCATTGGAGGCAGTAATAGTTGCTTCTGCGCCATATTCCAATAGCGGCCGAATGTAGCTCTTATATGCAGTTGTCAGAACATCTTGATTTGCTCCCCATGTAGTCGCAGTGAGTCGTTTAAGTAGCCGGCAGCGCCTGGACGCACTGTTCGCGGACTGTTCTATATGGTGCTTCCACGTCATTCTGGTGTCTATATTAACACCCAGGTATTTAGACATGTTCACCTCTTCGAGTTCCGATCCACAATAGCGCAGATTGACCTAGGCCGCCTTGTTGATAGAGAGAAAAGTTGGTATGTCGTCTTGGTGGTATTTACCGTCATGGCATTTAGTTTGGCCCACTCTTCTAGTTTAACAAGTGCACTATTAATAGTTGCTTCAAGACCCATGATATGGCTGCTAGTTGCCCAGATGATAAGGTCATCGGCATACAGGAGCGCTTGTACTCCCGGCACACACCGAACAGCCACCAGAATGTCATTGACCATAAGGTTAAATAGGCTGCAGCTGATAACGGCACCTTGGGGTAGCCCTTGGCGTTGAATTCGGTACTCTGAAAGGCAATCATTATAGCGGACACGAATTTGTCTTTGACTCAGGAAGGACGCTATCCAGTTAAAAAGGTTACCTGCGACGCCACTCAAAGCAAGTTTGTGAAGCAACATGGGTCTCCAGACTGTGTCGTACGCGTTTTTTAGGTCAACCATTACTGCCAGGGAGGACATTTTCTTGTGGTACCCATCCTTAACACTTTGTGCAAAGTAGACGACTTGGTCCATGGTGCATCGGTGTGCTCGGAAACCTGCTTGGCATTCATCAATAACCGCATTCATTTCAAAGAACTGGTTCAGACGCCGCACAACCATTCTTTCGGCAACCTTGCAGCAAGCACTTGTTAATGTGATGGGGCGGTAGCCCTCAGGTGTATCACTTGGCTTTCCTTTCTTGGTAATAGGTATAATCTCCCCTTTCCTCCATTGCTGGGGGACGCGTGTTTACCACGTTAGATTAATGAGATTGAGCAAGGCTAGTTTCGCTGTGTTACCAAGATTTTTTAGGAGTTCTGGGTAGATTGCGTCGGCTCCTGCTGCCTTCTTGCCCTTTGTGTTTAATAGTGCAAATTCAAGTTCGGAGAGGCTAAAATCGCTTAGGCAAATTTTTTGTTCGGTTTTGTTGAGGCACTGCATTAGAGGTTTTTTATTCAGGTGTCTGTGTTCGTTTCTTGTCTTTCGGGTTCGGCTTATATTTGCGTAGTACTTGCAAAAGGTGTTAGCTATTTTTTTGGGATCTGTGATAAGATTGAGTCCGTTTTTGAAAGGTTGTTGTCCTCTGGCTTCAGTGTCATTATTTAGCCTTGAGACAAAACGGTGTGCTTTTGCTCCATCGCGCCGGAAATCCAGCTCCGATAAGAAGGTTTTGAAGGCCGATCTTTTAGATTGTTTAATTTCTTTACGTAGTATGGCCTGGGATTTTCGGAGTTGGATACAGTCAGATAGTTCTTTAGATTTCTCTGCTTTCCTTCTCAGAGAGTCTCTTGTTTTCTTGAGGGATGAAAGTCTTTTATTCCAGAACGATCGAAAACCCTTTACTTGACCCCTTGGTACACATAATAGAGCAGATTTCAATATAGCATCGTTCAGGGACTCTATAGCTGTTTCAGGTGATTTCCAATTTATTTCGTGTGGTATAATATCATTTGTTATCCTGCCGTATTCGCTCCAGTCGGCTTTTCTAAAGTTCCACCGGGGGGCACGTTTGTTAATGTATGTGGCTTTTCCTGTCGCACATTTGATGAGAATGGAGCGGTGTCCACAGCCTCCTGCGTCATCCATCAAGTGAACTTTTGTCCTCTGTGCGATGTTAGGGTGCGCAAGGACGAGATCTGGTCGGGAAGTCTGTCCAGCAAATGACAGGAAGGCTGGTGGCGTGTCTTTCAGGTCAAGAAAATTTTCGTCGATGAAAAGTTCTATGCGTCTTCCTGCGGGTGTTAACCTGTCATATCCCCATCTCGGTGATTGGCTGTTAAAATCACCTATGATTATGCTATTTGCTTGGATCATTGATTCAATTGCATCAAGGGATGGTATATTGCCAGGAGGGTTGTATAATCCTATGACTGTGAAAATGTTTGTTATTTTTCCATATATGGGCTAGAATTATTTCCACTTTGTCATCGTCTTGCATCTCATGGATTATCTCAAATTTAGAGAAGAGATTATTTTTAATTCCAACAATTATCCCAGAGGCGACTTGTCGTGATCGAGGTAAAATATGGCTGCAGTATCCGGTAGTTTGGTAAAATTCAGAGAATTCAGTCCCCCTGCTTCTACTATAACATATAGATCCACATCAATTTGGCAGATGCTTCGTTTAAATTGTAAAAATTTATCGTTGCTAAGACCTCCGGCATTCCAATACAGGATACTTAGGTCCGTGTCAAGGCCCTGAAAAGGGCCGTTGGTGTTTTTGACAAGGTTCTTTTGTATCATTTTGGTCAGCGTGCTTTAGGCGAACCTTTGTTGATCGTTTAGTTTATGCAGGGGGCACCACGTGCAGGCGATCAACTTCACCCCCCACACACAAACATCTCACAAGACATTAAGATATACATGCACAAATAGTCCAGGAAGTGTACTTTGTAATCAAACAGGAAGTATACTTTGTAAACTTCAAAGGAGCCAAGAACTACAAATCACCTGTAATTTTACACTTTCAGAAAGCATGCACATAAAGGACTGCTCTCCAGCAGCTCTCAAACAACTAGCTCTCTGAACACTAGAAGAATGATAACCTTCAGACCAATGACTGAGAGTATACACTCAGTGGTGTATGCAGAAGGGAATCAGGGGGCTCAAGCCCCCCCCAACCGCAAAAATGTAATACGCACTTCCTTAATTTACTTAGGTCTCGTTTAAAATTACAAATTTGCATATTTCAGCGGATTTGGACAGGGATATAAATACTAACTAAATAAGTAGTTTATAATAACAATTATTACTTCAGTTATAATTTATAGTTCATTGAACGGTGTATTACGCTGAGTGTAATATTCAGTAAGCTACCTGTTTTCTCTCGCTCTCGCTCTCATTTGACGGCGCGGCCACACTCCCGTCAACCAGTGACGTGCCACCGGCCACTACTAATTTTTTATTTAGCCAGTGAACCCTAAGAATTTGTATGTAAGTATTAAATAATGTTTTTATGAAACTTAAATAAGTATATAAACCTTTATCATAAAAATATTATTTAGTACTTAAGTTAAATTCAGCACTTTTTTAATATCAGTCGATAAATAAAACGAAAATTTTAATAATGTTCCTAATTTTATATCTTGAATAATGCCGCTGTAATAATGAAAAAAATTACTTTAAAAAAACTTTACATTTATACGAAATTTTTGGATAATTTTTTACTTAAAAAAATAGAATCATTATATATAGTATTATAAAAAATTAATTTCTAGAAACAATAATATTTTATTTAAAATGTACCGTATCGTATTTTCCGAATGTATAAACATAACTAACCTACCTACCAACCTAACCTACCTGCCTGCAGCGTGCAGGCCCTTCGAAGCATGCATCCACTCCACAGCGTGCGAGCAAAATTTTGAGTTTCACGCATGCTCGTGCGAACAGAAATTTTCTGCATGAGGCCACGGTTGAGAGGTAGCCTCTACAAGGTTCCACATATTCTCTATTTTCTGCAGTGATTGGAGGTAGTCGTTCAGGAGATACTTACACCACTCGTACACACGTTGCTGTCATCATCTGCCATTGTCGCGTTTGTGTTTGTTTGGCAGTACGGTCTTTATTAAATCCGCCGTTTTTGTAGTTTTATTAGTGATTATTTGATTGTTTGTTACGTCTAAGATGGAGACTAATAAGTCCAAACTTGATGACAAGACAAAAGTATCAAAAAGGAAAGTCATAACTTTGGGTTTCTTTGTAACAAAAACTAAATTAGCGAAGTGTGATAGTGTAGCAGAAAGGCCTACATGTTCTTTGTCAACTTCTACATCGTCTCAGCAAGATACTTGTGTTAGTGAGGCTTGTAGCAATAACAACAATGTTTTCGGGCTTGTTTCTAAATTCTCTGAAAACAGTGAAACTATAATTCCTGGCTGTTCTGACACAAATGTTCTTTCACAAAACGAGTATTCATTATTACGTAATATAACAGACATTAGTAATTTATTATTACAATATAAATCTCAAATTGATGGTAACCTGAAGTAGACCTATGCCGTTATTTGTAAAAATTACACTGAAAGTATGGTTGACCACAAATTTCCTGTAAAAAAGAAGGTGCAATTATGCAATCATTCCAGTATACTTGTTATCACATAGAGCAAATGCTGGCCAGGAATTGCGGGTGAAACAACTCTACAAGCTAAATTTATATATTCCTTTTGTTGATCATTGCATTGTTGAATTAGAAACTCATTTCAGACCTGAGTTTGACAAAATTTGTCATCTTCAAGTATTTATGCCTCATTTCATCATTAAGGCTACTAGGCCTACTCAAGAGATCAACCAGTCTGTTGCCTCTATCATTTACCCTGATATTTCCAAGATGAAACTTAAACTTGAGGCAGAAATATGGAAGCAAAAGTGGGTGGATGAAGCAGATATGAATGTTCCAGACACAGCTCTGTCTTCTCTCCAAGCTTCCAATCCAGATATATTTCCCAATGTTCGAAAAATTTAAGAAGTACTGTGTGTACTCCCAGTAACATCAGCTGAGCCAGAACGCTCCTTCTCTGAGGCAGTTGAAGACATGGCTGAGGTCTACAACATCGGAGACAGGGCTTAATGGCCTAGCTTCGCGCAATATTCACAGGGAAATCGACATCTCTCCTGAAGATATTGTTGAGCGATTTGCCAATCAAGGAAATAGGAGAATGGACTTGGCTTTTTAAATTACAAATTGGTTGGCTTGGACAAAAATGCTTTACCTATTGTAAATTAATAGTTAACTTGATTCTTATTTACTGTACATTGTTTCTTTTTCATTTTTCAAATACTGCTGTTAATTTTGTAAGAATTCAGCTAATATGCACTTGTGTAATTTTTCATGAATAAAGTATTAGCAAAATAGTAGTATAACAGTAAGAAGTATAACAGTTTAATGAAAAACTGTTTTTCGTTTAGGCACAATTAGTTAATTAGCAAGTCATTTGAAATATATAGTTGTTAAATACCAACGTTGCAAAACTTTATTCCCAGTGCTACTGATATTAATGTATAATATTATACTATAATTGAAGTAAAATGAATGTGTTGTTAAATATTGCAATAAACATAAATAATCAATTAAAAATATTTAGTTTTAGAAAGAAAAAAGTAGTTTTTAAAATTGCTGATTAAAAAATAGAATGAGACACAAGTCCCCCCAATCACGAATAATACATTTTTAAAATAGAAAATGTGAAACCTACTAAAATAATATGCCTACTAATAAATTTTAACCATTAACTGGTATGTGTACTGTACCTTATACTATAAGTTGTAGAAGAGTAGGGTAATATATGGACTGCTAAGGTTCAAGCCCCTCCCAGACTGATTTCTGCGTACACCACTGATAGATCACAAAATGAGAATATTCACTCAGGGGCAGTGAATTCTTTTCATATTTCTGTACATATCTCTTCCCAGATGATCAAAATAAAATAAATTTGGATGCCAAAATTATAGCCATCTTGTATAATTTCCTGAATGTACTGAACCCACAACTATAAAAATTAGTTATACTTATGGCTTATAAAGCAGCAGTCCATGCTACATCATTATGCACGCCATCCATAAACAAATCTCTGAAAGATATTTACCAATTTATAAATATGACATAGGAACGTAACAAATACATAACACTACAGCGGATCCCCTATATGTTAAAAATATTTGAAATGAAGTAGGTGACCTACCTTAGAAAGTCTTCAAACTATATCAAACCACATGCATAATTAATTGTGTAGTAGCAAAAACTAAAAACTATTCTAAAAAAAAAAACTGTAAAGGAAAACATAGCAAGAAAGAAAAGTTCTGAAAATAAAACTTGGAAAAACACAGATACTGAATGGGAACAATTTAAACACAGACCAAGAAAAGTTTCTGTTATCTACCTCTGTCTGAACACTGGTCTGATCTCTACATTTATAATCACATGTCTGTGTTTTTGATAACATTTTGATGGGGGGGGGGGGTATCAACAATAGCTAGACTTATACTGAATGACTGCCAATCATATTTATACACAAATCTCTGCCGACAGCCATGGCGAAACAGCCGGTACAAAATTGAACACATCTATTTCTCAAAAAAAAACTGTTGGTTTTAAATACTATACTCATGTTTAAAATTGTTTTTAATACATTACACATGATTTGAGTTTACTATATGCAGCCAAAATATGCACAAAAACATTATACAAATCATCAACATTTACACATAGTCATTTGTGTATGTTATAGTTGCAATGGTAGTGACTTTTAAATATTTAAACAAAAACTCAGTATAAACTATAAGTTATAATTACAGGCTAAATTTAATTAAATGTTTAAGTAATGTGAAGTTACAAGACACTCATGTACCTCATGAATCATTTGTTTGTTTGTTTATAAACAAATATAGTTTATTAACATAATATTACAAACAAAGCAAATAACCAGATATATTCATAAAAATATACATTAAAGCAAGCGTTACTTTTTCTTAATATTATTAACAAAGTGGCAACAAGGTCTTTTGAAAACATCTAAAAATTCTTGGATTTCGTTGTCCATGACGTGTCCGTTACTTAACTAAATACAACTATTTCACTAACGACTCGGAACACAAAGTTTTTTATGGGTAAAAAAGTAAAGTTTTAACTTATAACCTGAACCAGTTTTCGCCTTTTAAAAGCCTCTGAAGAAGCTTTTTAAAAGGCAAAAACCGGTTCAGGTTATAAGGTAAAACTTTACGTTTTTACCCATAAAAATACTTTGTGTTCCGAGTCGTTAGTGAAATAGTTGTATTTATCTAAAAATTATTTCAAAAAGAAATTGTCTGATAAGTAATTCAATAAAATATATGTTATTGCAAATTTTACTTAAATGAAATAATTATAATGAGACTTTACAAGCTCTAAAACTTTTAAAACTTTTACAATACTTCTTTTTTTATTATATAATTATGATTCCACATTTTGGTACACACTTATCAGCTTCATGTGTACTGTAACCACAGAAAGCAGCAATTTATTAGCCAGATGTGATGGATTTATCCTTTCCTGAAACATAATCAATTGTTAATAGCCATTCAAGCATATCAGATTTTATTTTTTTGAGTGTAAAAGTTCTATCTCAATACAACTATTACATTAACGCGGAACACAAAGTTTTTATGAGTAAAAACATTAAGTTTTACCTTACCTTTAGATTGTTTTTACTCATAAAAAACTTCGTAAATGTAATAGTTGTATTTAGTTAAGTAACGGACACGTCATGGACAACGAAATCCAAGAGTTCTATCTCCTTACCAATCTCATCACTGATACTATAATGACTAAATTAAATAAAAATACATTTCTGCTTTTTTTTATAATTATCTTATAATCTGTATAGTGTAGTTTAAACAGTGTAGTGTAATGTATAGTGCATTCATGATTTTCTGAATTGTTTATGAATATGCTGTACGTATGATAGAGTATATTTTTTAAAATATAACTCAGTTCATATCTGCACTACATATTTACCAGTTTAGTTGATCAATTTTATTCTTATAAAAGTTTAAAGGGTAAATATGTAACTATTAGACTTATTTCACATATGCATATATCACTTTAGTGTTAAGGTGAGATTATTTTAGTTTGTGTGTGTGCCCTCACATGCTTTGTAGTATTCAGTGGCAACTAATATAGATACCGATTATAAAAAAATCAAATAATTATTAAAAAATCTTGTTTTTCAGGCTATATTGGGTGCACCGTTTTGCACAGATTTTTGCCATTTTGTTGCTGCTGAAGATAATCTTCTTTCGGTAAATCTTGGTGTGTAAGATACGATGGTTACCTAACAAACAAAATTTATATTTTAAAATTAATAATAATTTAAAAAAATAAAAGAATCACATGACAGGTGTTAATTCAAGTTCACAACAAATTTACATTTGTGCTTTACTTCTGTTAATTATTTTAATGAGAGCTCAAATCTGGTCATTTGTGTTCACTTCTTTGTTTATCAGCAATGATGATTGTGTTGTCGTTTGTAAAGCTGTATATATTTTTACTGATTCTAACGTATCAGGACATTTTTGTTGTACTGGACAGCTGTATTTAGACAATGAATAGAAATATGAATTATTAAATATATGGAACAACAAAATTTTAGTAGTAATTGAAGTCTGTTCATATAATTATGTATTTAGTGTATTGTAATTGTTCTGTTATTTTTGTATTCTTAATTAATAAAAATTGTAAATTAAAACTAAAGTTATATTCTTCCTATCTTTGTGCAATTAGCCAATCACCTCCCTGTACTTCTGGCACACATGCATGCATGTACAACACACACACACACACACATTAACATTATAATCTTTATCATCGTTGGTGTATCTTTAATATTAAATTTTGAATTTTTTTCTAAAACTATGTTTCTCTAACTACATTTTTTTGCTAAATTTTGTTTTTATGATAACTATGTGGCACCCACTGCATAAAGTGGCTAGGTACTTCTCTACTATGCAACAACTACTCTATGCAACAACTGGCATATATTACATGTTTGACTAAAATTCCTTGGTAACCTATAAGATTGTTTCATTTAATATGAAATAGAACAGAGTATTATAATAATTCTATACTTGTCAGTATAATTATGGTATATAATAATTCTATACTTGTCAATATTTCATAAATTTGGTATGCCATCAATTTAAGTATTATTACCAAATAACATGTCAAGCATGCAAAAAGATGAAGTTTGCATGTTCAAAAGTCTAGTGGTTTTTAATGGGGTTAAACTGGTAAATAAATTCCAGTTAGTCCATTGCATCAAGCAGTTTATGAAAACAGTTTATAAATTGGAACAATGGTTAATTTCATACTTTCATTTTTTAAAGGTTACTGGTACTTTATCCTTCAAATTTATTTTTCCTTTGGTTTAATAATAGACTTCCACCACACACATAAACAAGCAGCAGCTATTGTAATACATGGATGAAACTTAATCTTAACTTTAATCCTTTATTTACCTTGTTAACACACATGCATAAAAAATTATGTTGAAAAAATAACCACAATAACCTACAGAAATGAATCCTATTACATTAGAATAAATTTAAATATATGACTGAATATGGATGAAGTTAAACAATATAATACCAACAAATTCTGTACTTTAATTGATCAACTTTTGTACTTCAACATATTTCTATATTATGGATAACGTAAATTTGATATAACCTAATTAAAATGATTGAATTTCTACTAACATAGAGTTGACCTGTAACATGGTTTGAAAACTGAAAAAACCCCGAAAACTAACAAAAGTAATAAAAACCAGACATACATGCACAGGCACACGCACACAGAATAGAACTACTTTTATGTTTCATACTTTAGATTACGGGTGTATTTAAAAAAAACTGTTAATATTAAGCAATATTAGTTTAAAAGTCAAAAACACATTAAAATCTCATTAGTGGCCAAATAGACTATACGGAGAGCACATCATTAACAGGACTGGAAAGAAAACTCCTGTGGATCGGAAAGAAAAAAAACCTGTTAATATTAGATGGCATTAACAATCTCATTGACAATCTGGTATATTATTGAACAAACATTTTATAGGACTGAAAATGAAACTCATATGAATCACAGTCAAGGGGGGTGAAAAAGTCTACACATTGCACATGATTATATAGACAATACTCATTCTTAATATCACAAAAGACAAAATTCCCTAAATTAATTCATAAGTATTGCTAAAACTACATTGCATCCATTGTTCAAGAATTAAGACTGAATAAAATTATTGTCTTGAAGATCTGACTTCAAGAGGACAGAGACAAATGAAGAGAAAAAGTGGTCTAGACTGAGGACAGAAAAGACAAGTACCTTCATTCACACACACGCGCATGCATGCACATACATGCCTGCATCTCTCTCTCTCTCTCTCTCTCTCTCTGTGTGCGTGCGTGCGTGCGTGCGTGCGTGCGTGCGTGCGTGCGTGCGTGCGTGTGTGTGTGTGTGCGTGCGTGCGTGCGTGCGTGCGTGCGTGTGTGTGTGTGTGTGTGTGTGTGTGTGTGTGTGTGTGTGTGTGTGTGTGTGTGTGTGTGTGTGTGTGTGTGTGTGTGTGTGTGTGTGTGTGTGTGTGTGTGTGTGTGTGTGTGTGTGTGTGTGTGTGTGTGTGTGTGTGTGTGTGTGTGTGTGTGTGTGTGTGTGTGTGTGTGTGTGTGTGTGTGTGTGTTTATCTATTATATTTATGAACATATACCTATTTATTGTATGTTATGGTTACTATGCCAACAGATATAAAATTATAAGTCTAGTTGTTTATGTAAGTAAAATATTAACAGTGATCCATTCCACACTCTCAGTGAGTGTGGGAAACACAGGCAGTGTTATGGGTGAGGCCACAAAACGATTATTAAGTGTCAATTAAAAACTTGTATTATATATTGTAATACTTGTTACTTGTTACTTACAATTTATTACTTGTTACAAACTTGTTACAATTTGTATTACATATTGTTTTTGGATAATTACTTATGGCATAGCTTCTGTTAGAAATGACTGTAGTGTAAACCTGCCAGTATGATTGTGGATAAATTCAACCATCATATGTATGGATGGGTGACAGCACGATGATTGGACACTACATGGTTATAGCAAAATTGAAAGTTAAAGGCATGGAAATGCGTGAAACGCTTACAGTCAGAGGGGAAAGGTAATGTGTAGGGAGTCGCTGTGAGATGTGAGAAGAGAATTGTTGTTATCAGCGAAGGTGTTGCCAACCTATGAGTATCATTTCTAACAGTAACAAAAACTCGCGATTGTTAAGGTTTGTTTATAAATGTGTCACCCTATCTGTGTGTGTGCCTACGGTCACACAGCTGGCTTTAAAAAAAGAACATGTTTTTGGTATCCAAGTCGCGTAAATGTTAATAATTAAAAATTTACCTTAATAAACGTCTTGCGACTTCTTCTTATTTCTGTCCTGACGCGTTTCAAAACCTAGGGTTTTATCTTCAGAGGAATCACTCTTCCGTCGTCAAACATTAAAAATTAAAGACACAATGACACACATACACATAATTTAAACACAAACTTAGGGCTTTTCACATTGCACAGTGCGCACTGTATGGAGGTCCAGTTCATACTGTCAAACTTATCAGAACTCGGGTCCAAGGTGCACATTTATTAATGTTATCTAGTATTGTCTTGTGTCTCGAACTTAAGAGCTGTATCAAATAAATAATGTGATTTGAAAGATAACTGATCATTTAAAACATTTCCAGGATTGGTTTTAAATGCCTTGTAAATCTCGTATTCTTCAAGTGTGTTCATACGACGTCCCTTGGCACAATAATGTAATGGTTTGAAATTAGTGTGAAAATCTGTATACCCATGGTTAGACTCTATGAGGTGACGAGCATAGTTGGATTTAATATGTTCTGACTTTGTAATTTTTCTCTTAGGCAAATGTTCCCTAAACTGCTCTCGAAATCTTCTGCCAGTTTGGCCTATATATATCTTGTTGCAGTTTGCCTAAGAGCAAAATTACAAAGTCAGAACATATTAAATCCAACTATGCTCGTCACCTCATAGAGTCCAACCATGGGTATACAGATTTTGACACTAATTTCAAACCATTACATTATTGTGCCAAGGGACGTCGTATGAACACACTTGAAGAATACGAGATTTACAAGGCATTTAAAACCAATCCTGGAAATGTTTTAAATGATCAGTTATCTTTCAAATCACATTATTTATTTGATACAGCTCTTAAGTTCGAGACACAAGACAATACTAGATAACATTAATAAATGTGCACCTTGGACCCGAGTTCTGATAAGTTTGACAGTATGAACTGGACCTCCATACAGTGCGCACTGTGCAATGTGAAAAGCCCTAAGTTTGTGTTTAAATTATGTGTATGTGTGTCATTGTGTCTTTAATTTTTAATGTTTGACGACAGAAGAGTGATTCCTCTGAAGATAAAACCCTAGGTTTTGAAACGCGTCAGGACAGAAATAAGAAGAAGTCGCAAGACGTTTATTAAGGTAAATTTTTAATTATTAAAAAAAGAATTATATGTTTACTGTTTCCGACATAATAATAATAATAATGTAATCGTATTACTATACAAATCAAGCAAATGATATGTACTGTTCACACGTATCAGAATTTGTTGCTGTTACATATCAGAATGTTTTATAAGCATATCTGAGTGTTGTTTGGTTCTAAAAACTACAACCTTTCTGACCGTTCTTGTCGCAATGGAATTTGCAAACTGTACACTTCCACTCCTTAATTACACTCTACTATCTCTACAGTTTATCATTACATAAAGGAACACGTTCTTCGTATTAATTTAATTGCAAGAATTTTTTTAAACTGGACAACAAAAAACTGTGTATTATTACTTCCCATGCTTGACTATGAATAACTTTTCTGTCTTTGCTAGTGGAAGGAGAAGTATCCATTTTAACAAATCCCGTTACTGGATGATAACACAAATAATTATGATAATAAGTAATTACAGAATAAAAACTACCAATAGAAATTAACTATAAAATTAAATAAATAATAAAAATTAGTGACTGTAAAACAACGATATAAATAATAATAAATTGAAATAATAATAACAAATGCAAGACTGAGATAGTATGTCACACAGTAACTAACAATGTTCGAGTAACTAAAACATCACACGCAGAGTTGGCGACACCTTCACTTGCATACCAGCTGATTCTCTGTTACCCTCCCGCCATTCACAATTTCAAAGTGGACTCGTTCATCTATAAATTGGTTTCTGCGCATATGCCCTTAACTTTCAATTTTACTTTTGTACATCCTTAAGGATAAACACAATATAAAAACATTCAGTTCAAAAGATTTAGTACCTGTAGTTGCCAATATTGTTGTTCAGCCTCTTGTCTATCAGCTTTCTGGCATCCCAATATAGTCAACTGAGTTTATTTGAGTTTCTAAGCTTTACATTAAGTTTTTGGCAGTGCAGGAGATAGTCTTCATCCATTCTTAAGTTAGGGTCGTGGTATTACAAGCTATGTTAAAGTAAAAGGAGGTAACAGATTTATATACTTTTTTTTTATTTCTTCCTAATCAGTGTCCATATTTTCTGAAGTTTTTTCACACTGTACTTAGCTAATGGTTGTTAAGGTTAAGGTGTTAAGGTGGTAATTTTTGTGTTTTTTAATATTATTTTTGAGAATAGTTTCTACTGTTAATACAGTAAGTATGTGTGGTGTTGTTTGATGTAGTTTTGTGCCCTTCTTTGCATCGGTCATCTGTACTTGACTACAAAGTAATTCCAGCTTTATGGTAGAATGTATTTGTTAAGTTTCTGTAGAGCATTTATAATTTGGTTAATATCGTTCAAAACTTTTTTTATGATTGAAGTGGATAATTTAGCTTGCATTGTTACTTGAGATTCTTTTAATATAACTAGTACTTTTTTAAAAGCTGTGGATGCAGTATAGTAGAATAATAACATGAGATGTCAGAATAAGAAACCCCTGGGAAGAAATGTGAAAAGGGAGATGAGTAGATTCCTGCATCTGAATTACAATTCTCAACTTGTGATTTGTCAGTGTACATTCTTAGCCATTTAGCCACTGTTTGGGGGTAGCTCTCTTCTCTTGTAGAGAGAGCTAGTTGTTTGAAAGCTAATTGTGTACATTTTCTACAAGAACAATGCAGTAGTTGAGTTTTACCACTCTAATGGTTTAATTGGTGTGATGTATGAGATATACTGTGACAGAGAGTAGTAGTTGATTTTCTTTGAGGTACTCAGAGATAAGAGAGACAGAATCTCTGTTTGTTCATAATGTAATATTTGTTAGCTAATGTGATTTGAATGCATGGTGTTTGAGATATACTGTGTAGACTATGGAATATATTTGTTGCCCATTTTTTCTTTTTTTTTGTGTAAATTGTGAGTACTTAGTGCATAACATCTTGAGGCAGTCTAATTTTTGTTTCTGTCTGTCATGTTCGTTTGAGTCCATGCAGTGGCATAACTAAGGATGACTGCGCCCCAATGCAAGCGTTTTTCCTCTGCGCCCATCCCCCCTCCAGAAAAAATAACTAACTTTATCCTTACCCCCTAGGTACTACTTTACCTCGCAACATTTTTCAAACTCCCTCCTAAACATACTAAACAGAGCATAATTATTCAGAGAAATCGTTTTTAAGAGTATTTTTAAATTGTATATCAAACATTTGTTTGAAAGAGAGTTAACATAATATTTTTATACACCATTAGAAAATAACTGAAATGAGAATCACATTACTTATATTTACTGCACGTTTGTTACAGGATGATAAAAATATACTCGTTGCTACATTTTTATAAAGTTTGAAACATGATATTTATTGATATGTACATAATATTACAAAACACATTTGTTATATGCCTTACATTATGAAGCTTGAAACATGATATTTATATATGTACATAATGTTACATAATATTACAAAACAAATTTGTTATATGCCTTACATTTTTGATTATTGAATCAAACTAACCTATTTAAAATGGTGTCTACTGCTCGGGTTCACATTTTAAGGCTACTCCCTAACGAAACCCCGACGGCTTTTTAACTGTAAAAACTGTCTAGCTGACTTGTCTAAATCTAAACATCGAGATCTCTCGTGTTCAATACTAATTATACTAAGATCACATAGTCTAGTACCAGACATCGAGTTCCTTAAATAGCTTTTTATGATTTTTAGTTTTGAAAACGACCTTTCGCTACTTGCGACTGTGACTGGCAAGGTTATAAACATTATAAATGCTGTACAAATGTTTGGTACACTAGACGCAATAAACTTATTTTTAATCAATAGATAGTCAGCCAACTGGCTGATTTTGCTTATTTTATTACTTTTGATATCATCTTTGACAAAATTTCTAAAGCAAATAACTTCATTGACCAAAGCAGCAGTCACATCAGATTCAAACTTTTTGCAAAACCCAGAGGCTGAGTCTATTAGTTGTTCGTCTGAAAACTCTAATAGATTTTGTGGTTTCAAAAAACTGAAAGTATCAACTAGGCGTAGCGTACTTTTAAATCTATCATTTAATTGTGAAATTAAAATATCAATAGCTTTCAAAAATATCTTTATTTTAAAGCTGTATAAAGGGTCACTAAATTCATAGTCCTTTGCAAGTTCGTCAAAAAAAGTTTTAACTCTTCTGTTGCGTTTGGTGTTCATTGAAGGATCGATGTTCCACTTAGCAGCTAATTTTCTGGCTTGATCCACAACATCGTCGAATTGTCCCCGCAGATCCCTTACAGTATTGATACTCTTCTGAAGGAGATTTTTCGCATCGTCCAGATTAATGTCAGGTCTCTGAAGGGATTTCGATGTGATCTGAATCCTTTCTAAAACTCTGCTTTGAAAAACAAGCATCAAAACAAAATCAAATGAAGCCATTTGTTTCCTAAGACCAGTTGCTTCTACTACTTCACTGGTCACGTTTGAAGCCAAAATTATTTTGTTTAAGCACTTCATCACTGGGACGAAATTAACATTGATTGCTAGTAAAGCGTCGTATCTCGAAGACCACCTTGTAGGACAGAGTTTTTTTAAGGTCAAGTTTATAATGCATGTATCGGTTGATTCTGCTAAAGATTGCCATCTTGGTAGGCTTTGACTGAAAAACACATATATACTGTTTACTATATCATGGAACACTGAAATCTCTAAAATAGATTTCAAACTGTCATTTAAAACTAAATTTAAATTGTGATTAGCACAATGCACATATTCAGCGGTAGGTGACTTCGATGTTATTCTAACCTGCAACCCTGTGTAAATTCCACTCATGACAGACGCCCCATCCTAACCCTGGCCTCGGAGCTTATCCAAAGATATTTTCTTTTCTTCCAAAAATTTAACTACATGCTCCTCTAGGCCTTCAGCCGACTGTTTTGAAACTTGCACAAATCCTAAAAATGATTCAATTATTTTAAGTTGATTAATATCCAGTTTGTAAGAAACGTACCTCAAGATTATTGATAGTAGATCAATTTTTGAAATGTCTTGTGTGGTATCCAAAATGAGTGAAAAAAAGGATGATTGTTGGACCTCAGACAATATTTCACTCAAAATCTGATGAGATGCTATATGGATCAATTCGTTTTGAATTGTAGGGCTTAGATATTTTATTCTGCTACCTTCGTTTTCCAGATGGCTCTTTAAAATAGGATCATATCGAGAGAGGAGATCAATAATATTCAGAAAATTCCCTGACTCCCTGGATATACTTTTGATGCTTTCAGAGCATTCAAAGTGATGACCCCTGAAAGCTAAGTTGCAAGTTGACATTGTTATGATAACATCAACAATATTACTCCAAGCATTCTCTTTATTACTTCAAGCATTTTTTCTTCTTTTTCATAAAAAAGTACTTTAATGTCTCTGTTACTTTTTCTGATTCCATAAGCCTTACACGCATTAGTATGGCATTTACTCCATTCGTGGTCTTTTATTTTTGATGAGAGATTTCCCCAATCATTGATTTTTCCCGTGGACCATACTTTGTTAAAGTTTTTATCAAGTCTGTTAGCGAACAGCCAACAGGGTTTGCAATACACCCCATTTAATACCGGCAAGTAACAAAGCCAAAAACGCTCAATTTTCTGTCCAGTCTTTGTTTCACAAAAATAATAATCTTTTGAAAAATACCTACTTGTTTTGGGATCTTTAGGAAAAGGCCCTTGAGGTCTGCATGGTTCAGAGTTTAAAATTAGAGATTTAAACTCATCTTTTTTTACCTCATCTTCTGAGAAAAGGGCGAAATCTGTATTAAATTTTCCTGTTGCATCATCATTGCTGTTATCGACATTTTCTACATTTTCTTGTACTATACTATTTACAACGGTTGATGATGTTGAAGGGGCGTTAAAATTAGTATTTAAGTCTGTACTCACATTTTGGTCGACTTCAGATTTTGAATCATCTCCCAGGAAATTTAAAGTGTCGTTTTCTTCTCAACTTTTATCGCCTTCACACTCTCTCTCTCACTAACTCCATCGGACTCACAGAACCTCCCGAAAAATCACATTTTTTAACAAAAAAAGTGTCAATTTTTGGTAGTTTTTTATTTTTTCTTCTTCGTGTTGTCTCCTTTTCCGAAATTCAGCTCCACTCGGTCGTTTGTTTCCGTCCATGGTAAATGTAATAACAAATTACTATTAATTAATTTAAAGAAATAAAAAAAAATATTATTTAAACTGAACACAAGTAACCGTAACCAAAAATTATTAAAACACTACCGAACCGCACAATCGTGTTATTTGTATAACAAGGACTGAGTGATTTCCACTTTTAACAGTAAACAGGCGTAGACAGTAGCAGGTGGGAGCGATTCTTGGAATATTTGAGTGATTCACTTGGTTCCCCCACTTTCACTCTTTTACCCTAACAATAACCAACCTGACGATAACTCAGGCTCGTTGCTCGTAGTTCAGTAGGTCCCGGCCGAGCTAAATATTTATGATAATTAATGCCTTATATCAAATACTATTGATATAAATACGTCCAACTTCGGGTAAAATGTGGCTAAACGTTACACTAGCGCCTCCCGTGTCTTGAGTTTATTACTAACTGCAAATACTATAGATATTAATACGTCCAACTTGCACTAGCGCCTCCCGTGTCTTGAGTTGGCACAATGCTACATGGCTCTGCTTCATAGGTTGCCACCGGATTGTATGTAAAATGTCAAGAGTTGCACGAATTGGTATCTACAGTATTTGACTAAATATCACTATAATATTGACGACTCGGAACACAAAGTTTTTTATAAGTAAAAACGTAAAGTTTTACCTTACAGCCTAAACCGGCTTTCACCTATTGAAGGCTTCATCAGAGGCTGTCGTTAGTAGCGCTGCTCGTCTTGTTGTTGGCGACGAGAAAGTGTTTCGAAAGATTGAAGCTGTGTGTGTGTGGTGAGATGTGTTCGAATAATGCGTGCGATTTGAATTGTGTCTGTTTGTTTAGGATGTCGTTTTTATTTGTTTTTGTGTGTTTGTATATTTCTAATTGTTCTAGAGTGTCTAGTTTTCGGCCTTTTGTGTGTACGTGTAGTATGTTCATGTTATTGTCGATGTTTTTATATGTGTGGTTTGCTTCAATGAGGTGGTTTGCGAAGGTAGATTCTGTAGTGGTGTGGAGTGCTTTTGTGTGTTCAATGTATCTCTGTTTGAAGCTACGTCCTGTCTGACCTATGTAGAATTTACTGCAATTTGAACAATTTAGTTTATATACACCGGGTAGATCGAATTTGTTTTGTGCTTTGGGCATGCGTTTTGATAGTGTGTGTTCTGTTTTGTTAGTAGTTTTGTAAGCGATTCTGTATCCTGCTTTTTTGAATTTGTGGGCAATTTTTTGTTTGTTTGTTGATGTATGTTAGTGTTATGAATTTGTTGTTTTCTGTCTTTGCCTGTTGTTTGTTTTGTGTTTTGTGTAGGAGTTTACTGACTATTGTTCTGTCATAACCGTTAGATTCTGCTAGATATTTTATCGTGTTTAGTTCGTCTTTGTAGTCTATTTCATCTAAGGGGATGTTGTTAAGTCTATGTATCATGGTTCTAAAAGCAGCTAGTTGTGTTGTATTGGGTGATTGGAGGTGTTGTGTATTAGTGTGTCAGTTGTAGTTGGTTTTCTGTATATACTGAATTTGTGCCTGTGTTCTAGTTTTGTGATGGAGAGGTCTAAGAAGTTTATGGTATTGTTGTGTTCGTATTCGGCAGTGAAGGTTATGTTTTTATGTAAAAACATCATAACACATATAAAAACATCGACAATAACATGAACATACTACATGTACACACAAAAGGCCGAAAACTAGACACTCTAGAACAATTAGAAATATACAAACACACAAAAACAAATAAAAACGACATCCTAAACGAACAGACACAATTCAAATCGCACGCATTATTCGAACACATCTCACCACACACACACAGCTTCAATCTTTCGAAACACTTTCTCGTCGCCAACAACAAGATGAGCAGCGCTACTAACGACAGCCTCTGATGAAGCCTTCAATAGGTGAAAGCCGGTTTAGGCTGTAAGGTAAAACTTTACGTTTTTACTTATAAAAAACTTTGTGTTCCGAGTCGTCAATATTATAGTGATATTTAGTTAAGTAACGGACACGTCATGGACAACGAAATCCAAGAATACAGTATTTGCTTATATTATAATTATTTAAATAATTCTTTTGAAGTGAAAGCATGACAAAATCAACCCTGATTAACACGCTCACCATAAATAAATAAATAAATAATTCTTTAAAAAAAAATTTTTTTTTATTTGGTTGAAATGTTTTCCAGTATATCCGTTTATGCACTGCGCCCCCCACAGGCTCTGCGCCCCAATGCATTGCATCGGTTGCATTGGCATTATTTACGCCACTGATTCCATGCCTTACTTTTCTCCATCACTGTGAAATAAATCTCTCGAACCATGCTAACAGACTCCTATTCATTTCCATTTTTATTAGTGTTTATCGAACCTTGTTTTTCCACATTGAGTCATAAGAAAACAAAAACTAGTACATCAACTCCCGGTATAAATCTTAATGTTTGGTGGAAGGTGTTTTTTATTTTATTATTTTTTTTAATCTGAAACCAGCTTGCCCTTTTGTTATGAGGTTTTTAGGTTTTACAACGTTATATTTCTTATATGCAATTTTATCTGCATAGATTAATTAATTGATTTTAATTAGGTCGCAACCCCAAGTTTGGGTGTTCATATACTACTTTATATTTTCTGTGAAGTTATGAGTGTAAATGTTAATTGTTCAAATAACTAAATTACCTTGTTTACTATGATTGACGACTCTTTATCAGTTAGGATAAATGGTTTATTATTGATGCTAAATATATCTGCTCATAGGAACTTCATCATGTAAGGTATGATAATTAATTGTATACCATTCTAAGGAGTTTTCCATAAATGTAGGTTTTTACTACAGATCTTGTTTACTGCTCCAGGACGGGCATACCATATATGATGATACACTCTGATATCACTGAACTTTAATACGTCCCGCATTCTGGAGCACCATATGTAAACAGGTGTTTTGGGTGAATAACAATTATGTGACTCAGACACTATTAACTTTCGTGAACAATACAAATTTATTATATATTTTCAATGTCATTTAAATTCTGAATAAAGTTAGCGTTTCTATACAACATATTTAATACACAATGCTGTTATATTATCTCTAACATTTATGAACATCTACAAATCAATAAAGGTTAATTAATGACTTTATAAATTTCAATATATCCTACTCTATGGATTCATATTTCTCAATTTGCGTTACTTAGAGCAATTAAATAAATGTATATTCAACTCAGTGGCGAGTTCTTTTTGAGTGGCAGGACAGTGGCAACCTAATCTAATGGTACATGAATAATAATAATTTACTTGGTGTTTGTATCCAATTTGCGGTGACTAACTGCGTAGTTCCTCATCCTGCGACGAGGTCCAGGCTGAAGATAAGACGATTAATCTACTCCGCGTCATTGAATTGTGATACGCCAATTAAATTTCACTTGACACTCCGTCACGACACTATTTGTTCCACATTTTATTCGGATACTCGCATGAAATGACTAATAGCGTTAATTCGAATATTTCTTCATTGTCTAAAACACTTTTGTGTGCAGGTTCTCTGTCACTCTCAGCGTACGTGTGCAATAGTTTACGCCGCGTTCAACTAGAGCAATTGTACCATTTATAATGTATTCACTATACAAATATAATTGGTTTTATTTGCATTTCAGTGAGTTAATTCGTGGCACAATCTCACTATATTGTCTCATGTCACTTACGTCACGGTAATGTGATATATTGTCAATACTTTGTCACACGCATTCGATTCATAAAACGGGATATTTATGATCACAAAGTCTGATCGTACTTAACTCGACCATAGTCTTAGTATTTAACTTCCACGATCTTATGAATTCTATTAACGCACGGGTTAGTTCTACAGTTTTACATAGTTTCTGATGCACTCCCGAACGATCTCTCTGCTTGTATCAATACACTTTACTACAGTCCATCTGAAAGACTCTGGCTGATTTATACCGAAATAAAATTGACTGACAAAAATTAGAATACGACCGAACTGAGACTGAACTCAAATTGACTGTTCGAAAATTGAAAATCGACTGACTTGAGATTTAAAATAGACTGAACTCTCCTTCTCTGCGAACACCTAATTTTATTTCTTCAGCAACACGACTCCCTCCACGGATAGCATACCCTTACCACAATCACTGTCATGATTGGTTTCTCGCTTCTGATTCTGCGAAGACTCCTCCTAGATACTCTGGCTGGGGCCTCTAGTCTACTTCCTATTAGCTCTTCACCCTAGTCTCCATGTTGACGTCTTCTTAACACCCGCCTTTGCCGAATTCCTTGTTCCTGATAGGTCAGCCAAGACCCCTCTCTAAAAGTCTTGCTGTCCACACCACCTCCCCGTATGACGACGGACCTAATTACACGGTTGTCTGTTACGTGATTGTCTTACGTTCCCTAGTGTCCTTTCCAAGCGATTTCCTTTCCGCACATGTGTGTACCATAACCCGGGTGTGTCGAATCGCCGTATTGTCCTCGACTTCCCTTGTTACGTTCACACGCTGATGGTGGTCATCTTCCAGGAACTAACATCTGCTCTGCAGCCCTCTAAGATACTCCGTATGTCGTGCCAGCAAGCAAGCTACCCGCTGTGCGGCTATGCATGTTCTTTTGTTCTTAATTGCATCCGCTCTTAGACTGCTTTTGTGGAAAATGTTATGTCCATGTGCAGCCGCTAACTCACACGTGTATGTCGAAAATGTTGGCGTCCCCTTAGTACACGCTTTGTCGGTAATTGTGACGAAAAGACACAGTCTTTTGTTTCTTTGTTATTGTAGCCTTTTGCGCTTATGTCGTTCATCCACGTCCAACATCTGCTGTGTGCCGAGGCATTGTCTTTCTTAAGTCATTGTCTAACGGCGGCCGTTTGGCTATAACATGCATCACTCTTGACAGTTGACGCCCGCTACAGTGCCGTTTACTCAAAAAAAATTCTCTACTGTAATTGCTTCACAGAGTCCCCAATTTGGGTTCATTGATGAGTCCCGAATCAAGGAATCGCAAATTAATGCCCTTGCTGAAATTTCATCAATGGTCATTCTTCATTGAAAAGAGTGTAGTCACCAAAGATCATCTTCCACATGAAAGAGTGTAGTATCACTTACCCTTTCCTTCCCCCATTTTCAACACTGTCTGTCATTATTACACCACTGTCGTTCATAACATCGATACTGAATTTATTGCTCGCTTGTTTGAGATTATGAATCCATTTACAGATTTTCTAGTAATTAAATGGTTAAGTTAATATTCATTTACATGTTCTATATCTACAAAATTCCTTCTTTTTAAGTAAATAAAGTAAAAAAAAAAAAGTTCTTTTGTTGCTAACTAGTTATCACATTTTTTTCTTTTCCTTTAAGTTTTTAATATGCATTACTCCTAAATAATCTACAAGCTAAATTTTACATTTTGTTGACAAGCGTTCTACCAACTTGGTTACAACAAAAGAAAACACAATAAGCTTACGTATAAATATCTTGATTACCTATTCACTCCAATTTCCTTGGTTAGATTTTCCAAAGATTATATTACAATTTGATTTATGCTAAATTTTACACCTATAAACATTAATAATGTACTTCTTATACGTATCAAAAAAATTTTCTTCCCCTAAAATTTTACAATTTCTCAACAAAATCTCATTTCAATTGAACAAAACCTTATTTACATTTCCCCTTTTATTTGAACTTAACAACTACCACACTATAACTCTCATTAAAATTTTTACGATTACACAATTTATATAAAATGATTTTTTTTTCTTATTGTACATTCTTGTAATTTATTACTGCTTGTTGTACATTCCAATAATTTATAGCTAATTATTTCATATGATTAAGTAACAAACCTTTGCTTACTTTCTCCTATCGATTACTATCTTATCACGTACATTATTCAAAATTCTACCAACAAACAAGACAATTTAAATTTTTACAAATTAGTCTATGATTTCACTACTAACTATAACACAATGACATAGTTCTTGATTTAATTACAAAGACAATTCTATCTCTTAGCTAAGCAAACTTGAATGGTTTGTTTTATTACCGTTAGAGGCGTTACGTATTCCTCTAACGTCTCCCCACTTAGCCGTTGAGTAATTTGCCTTTTCCTTCCTTTATGTAACATAAACACACGTCTTGTCCTTAAATAATTTGATGTATTATTTATCACGTTGATTTCTTTCTTTAATCTCTTTCCTTCCGGGAATGATATGCTTTTAATTGCCTTATGTTGAATTTGCCGCGGACCTTCTGTTCATCGCTGCATTCAACCAAGATATATGTAGCTTCCCCTAAGACCTGTTTCACCTTATAGGGCCCACAATACAATTCACAAAATTTGTCAATTTTCTTCTGCATGGCATCCGATTGGCAACATGTCCTTACCAATACTAGATCTCCCATTTTAAATTTGGTAATTTTGTTATCCTCGTTCATTTTCCTTGCGTGCTTCTCTCTCTTCAGCTTCATTTTCACAAAGATTTGGTGGTTGTCCATTATACTATGTTCATGTATTTCTTGGTTTAAGTATTTTTCCCAAACGCGTGCTGGTCTCCTACCGAACTGCGCTTCGTATGGTGTTATTTCTATGGTGTCGTGATACGTTTCGTTAATGCAGCTTTCTATTGTTGCAATAAAACGTGACCACTTAGTGTGTTGTTCGCCGACGAATATACGGAACATGTTTCCTAATTGTCGATTAATACGTTCGGCAAGGTTGGCGCACGGGTTACGAATGGCAGTGTACTTCGGTTGTATTTGAAGTTCACTCATTCCTTTCACCCATTGTTTCGATGTAAACTGCATCGCATTGTCCGTTAATATTGCTTTCGGTTTTACAACTTCTTCGATGTATTGTCGGACTCTCCTGATAGTTGCGGCCGTTGTTGCCCTTCTCAACGTGTATAACTTCACGTATTTTGTAAAGTTATCTACCATGACGAAGATGGATTTTACGCCACCCGTCGATACCGGTAACGGTCCGTAATAATCACCGCTAATGAGTTCTCCTTTCTCTGATGGTAAAATAGGTATCGTTCCGCCAAACAGGTTCCTATTTTGGCTATCCTTGCAACGTTGACATTTGTCACAAGTTTTCACCTACTCTTTAATTTTCCTTGACATTTTGTCAAATGTGAAACTCTCCTGTAACAGTTTGGTACATTTCTTACCTCCTAAATGGCCGTACATCTGGTGTATTTCGGAGATGATTATGTCTGTAATACTCTCTGGCACGTATAATTTCCATTTGTTCTTACACTTCCTATACAACTTGTTATCAATATACTTATAAAACTTACACATATCCTTTTCATTACTATTATTTAGATTATCTATAATAGATCCCAACTTCGTATCCTCCTTCTGGAATTTTCCTATGTCTCTTATCATACTACATACATCTTTCTTCATTTTTATAGTTACCTGATTTATCTGATATTCGAAGTTCTCATCAACTTGGTCCTCTTCCGTTACGTCTTCTGGATACCGGCTGAGTATGTCGGCCACTACATTTTCTTTACCTTTACAGTGAAGGATGTTAAAGTTATATTCTTGTATGGATAGGATCCACCTAGTTATCCTGGAGTTGTTTAGATGGCATTTATGCATGAAAGTGAGCGCTTTATTATCAGTTATAATCGTTAATGGTTGACCCAAGACATATATTCGAAATTTCTCTAAACATCTGACAATGCTTAATAGTTCTTTTTCAGTCGTGAAATAGTTCTTTTCCGCACCCTTAAAAGTTTTACTTGTGTAGGCAATAACACCCACATTCCCCTCTTCATCCAACTGATACAGTTGTCCACCATAGGCGTATTTACTCGCATCGCATTGAAGAAAATATCGTTGGTTGACTTTCGGAAATTTTAATATAACCGTCTCAATAAATAAATCCTTCACTCCCTTGAAGCATTGATCTAGTTCTGATGTCCAAATAAACCTTTTATTTTTTTTTCAATAAATCCAGTAATGCTTGAATAGTTTCTGCGTACTTAGCAGTAAATCTATATCTATAAAAATGAATGTTTGTTTCTTTCTTTGTCCCGTATGCGTTCCTATACCATTCATCCGATTGCGATGAAACTTCGGTGAGTTGTTGTGCGCACGCCCGCGAAGGTTTATGAATTTTTTTCAATGGGGCCCTTTGGGGGGTTCTTGGGGTCTTCCACATCTCCTCCTAAACCACTGGACCGATTTCAACCAAACTTGGCACAAATATTTTATGCAATGGGAGAACCAACATAGGGTAGGTGTTTTTTCTATGGGGTCCTTTGGGGGGTCCTTTGGGGTCTTCCACATCTTCTCCTAAACCACTGGACCGATTTCAACCAAACTTGGCACAAATATTTTACGCAACGGGAGAACCAACATAGGATAGGTGTTTTTTTCGACGGGGTCCTTTGGGGGGTCCTTAGGGGTCTTCCACATCTCCTCCTAAACCACTGGACCGATTTCAACCAAACTTGGCACAAATATTTTACGCAACAGGAGAACCAACATAGGATATGTGTTTTTTCGATATGATCCTTCGGGGGTCCTTTTGGGGGTCCTTTGGGGTCTTTCACATCTCCTCCTAAACCACTGGACCGATTTCAACCAAACTTGGCACAAATATTTTACGCAAAGGGAGAACCAACATAGGATAGGGGTTTTTTCGATGGGGTTTTTTTGGGGGTTCTTTGGGGTCTTCCACATCTCCTCCTAAACCACTGGACCGATTTCAACCAAACTTGGCACAAATATTTTATGCAACGGGAGAACCAACATAGGACAGGTGTTTTTTTTTCGATACCATCCTCTGGGGGGTCCTTTGGAGTCTTAAAAAACTAACTTATTAGATCTGGTTACTATGGCAACCCAGTGGAATAGATTCTGTTCTAAATATATTATCGCATTAAATTGAAGACCACGCGAACGAAGTCTTTATATATTATATACTAGCAGAATACCCGTGCTTCGCTACGGAGTTTTACGTTGTACGTAATGAAAATGTTAGTTTAATTAATAAAGTTTAATTAAAGTAGGCTTCTTATAAATAAATAGCTGTTGCCCACAACTTCGTTCGCGTGGTCTTCTATTTAATGCGATAATATATTTAGAACAGAATCTATTCTATTGGGTTGCCATAGTAACCAGATCTAATAGTTTTTAAGACCGCACAAATTCGTCGTATTCGACGACTCCCTTTTCCACGTCAATCAAACATCTTTCATCTTTCATAAAGCTAATACCTAATATACAATTTCTAATTAAATTTGGAATAATTAAAAATACACAGTCTATCTTGATATCACTAATGTAAAAGTCACATAAGATTTGTTTCCGTACTAACTTAGACTTACTACCTACTGCACTAATAATCAGTGTATTAGCCATGCTTAATTCCTCATAAGGTTCTAAATAATGTTTATTTTGGTTGAACCATTCTTCTGACAACGCATTAATCGCGCTCCCTGTATCCAATAAGGCAAGGACTGTAATATTATTATTGAACTTAATTAATATTTCTGGACACTTAGAAATCCGTTGTTCGAAATTTAATTCATCTTCATAAATTAATTCATTTCTAAGATCTGGTAATAGTATGTTAGTTTCGTGAAGTCGGTTCTTAGTCAGTATATCGGCTATCTCATTGTATTGTAGGGTTAATTTTTTTTTCTTTATCTACGTCGTTCCCCTTACCAGTCGAGGTTGACGCACCGTTGTTTACAAATTCCAAGGAATTTATGGGCTGTCGGTTAGTGTGTCCTCCAAACCCCTTAACGTTGTGACCGCTTTCACTTTCCTTGTTCGGCACATGTAGTTTTTGTTTCCAGCTGACACCCTTATTGTGAAATGGTTGGGGTGTATTTGTTGCTTCCCCCACACCTCGGGCATTCACCTTCTCGTGACTCCCTACAAAGTCATTGTCTCTGGTTGTTCGCTGATTAATCGTGGCGTACTCTGCAATCAATGATTCAAGGTTTTGGATAGAATTAATCCCCCTTGTCACCACAGCAATTTCAATATTCTTACCAAAATGGCGCGCTATCCTTTTGATTAACTGACGATCAGTAATTGCTGGCGTTAATTGGCGGCTTTCAAGTAGCTTGCGCTCAGATTGCCCTTCCAATTAAACCGGCCAAATTCTAGGCTGTCTCTGACTGCATCCTGTCTTTCTTCTCCCCAATACTTTTGTGTAAAGAGGTCTTTAAATTCATCAAAATTACGGATTTGGTCTCGTATCACCCTCCACCAAATCGCGGCGTCTGCTTCTAAATGTCGACCAATCCATTTGACATCGTCACTTGGGTAGAATGTGTTCTGGATTTCGGTCAGTTCTTTGAGAAATTTGATGGGATATCGGTCTGTGCCGTTGTATTTTAATTCGTTGTTATGCGGCCCACCTGTTCTTGCGGTCGATCCGACTTCTGCGTTGGCTAATTGACGCTGTAGTCGTTCTTGGCCTTCTTTAACTTTGGCGATGTGGTTTCTTAATTCTTCTAGTCGTGTCTCCTTCTCTTTATCTGTCTCACTGATTTTCTGTACAGCCGATCGTTGTCTGTCATCTACTTTTACGATCTTCTGTTTTAACGAGTTTACTGCTTCTCCTTGTTCTGTCCGTAGTCGTTCTACGTTGTTCATGACAACTCCTTTCAATTCTTCATTCCTGCTGTTGGTTTCTTGAACATGTGTGTCTATTTTGTTATTTATTTGGTCTACTGTCTTCTGTGTATTATTAATTGCTTCTTGCCATTCTTGTCGG
The DNA here is from genome assembly GCA_034769895.1 of Magicicada septendecula. Taxonomy (NCBI): domain Eukaryota; kingdom Metazoa; phylum Arthropoda; class Insecta; order Hemiptera; family Cicadidae; genus Magicicada; species Magicicada septendecula. The sequence goes on along the minus strand of CM068376.1, from coordinate 246,502,228 downwards.
TCCTTCTCTCTCAATTCTTTACTTTCTTTGGTATGTCTTGTTAATTCATTCTTCAACTCTTTCATTCCACGTTCATTCTTTTTCTGTAGCTCGCTAATTTTCTCTTCCCATTTCTTGGTGTGTTCTTGCAATTCTACTTTTATTTTTCCAATCTGTTCTTCATTATGTCGTTTCAATTCCTCGCCTAGTTTATTTTGTTTCTCACTTAGTTTCTCGCTTAATTCTTCGTTCTGTTGTCTCTGTCTCTCGCTCATTTTTTCACTCATTTCTTCATTCTGTTGTTTCATTTTTTCGCTCATTTCTTCATTCTGTTGTTTAATGAACTCGAGCAATAACTGAAAGTTCATCTCGCGAGGTACTAACGATTGTCCCCCCGCCCTTGTAGTCTCGCCGGCGCTGGCGTTTTCACTCTGCGTCGTATCTTCCTCACGTCCTTCGACGCCTAGCTGGTTGTTCACGTCGAACTCCATACTATCTGAATTATTGGTTGTCATTTTCGCGCGACTACGCGTAATCATTCAAGTATGCTTAAATTAAGTATTTTCTACTACTGACTTATTGTCTAACAATTGCTTATAGCCACTGCCTGTCCTCAGCCTACTCACTAATAATATTTATTATTAATTAATCGAGCAATCGCTTCGTGCAATCGCGTTGGGCGCCATGTACAACGTTATATTTCTTATATGCAATTTTATCTGCATAGATTAATTAATTGATTTTAATTAGGTCGCAACCCCAAGTTTGGGTGTTCATATACGACTTTATATTTTCTGTGAAGTTATAAGTGTAAATGTTAATTGTTCAAATAACTAAATTACCTTGTTTACTATGATTGACGACTCTTTATCAGTTAGGATAAATGGTTTATTATTGATGCTAAATATATCTGCTCATAGGAACTTCATCATGTAAGGTATGATAATTAATTGTATACCATTCTAAGGAGTTTTCCATAAATGTAGGTTTTTACTACAGATCTTGTTTACTGCTCCAGGACGGGCATACCATATATGATGATACACTCTGATATCACTGAACTTTAATACGTCCCGCATTCTGGAGCACCATATGTAAACAGGTGTTTTGGGTGAATAACAATTATGTGACTCAGACACTATTAACTTTCGTGAACAATACAAATTTATTATATATTTTCAATGTCATTTAAATTCTGAATAAAGTTAGCGTTTCTATACAACATATTTAATACACAATGCTGTTATATTATCTCTAACATTTATGAACATCTACAAATCAATAAAGGTTAATTAATGACTTTATAAATTTCAATATATCCTACTCTATGGATTCATATTTCTCAATTTGCGTTACTTAGAGCAATTAAATAAATGTATATTCAACTCAGTGGCGAGTTCTTTTTGAGTGGCAGGACAGTGGCAACCTAATCTAATGGTACATGAATAATAATAATTTACTTGGTGTTTGTATCCAATTTGCGGTGACTAACTGCGTAGTTCCTCATCCTGCGACGAGGTCCAGGCTGAAGATAAGACGATTAATCTACTCCGCGTCATTGAATTGTGATACGCCAATTAAATTTCACTTGACACTCCGTCACGACACTATTTGTTCCACATTTTATTCGGATACTCGCATGAAATGACTAATAGCGTTAATTCGAATATTTCTTCATTGTCTAAAACACTTTTGTGTGCAGGTTCTCTGTCACTCTCAGCGTACGTGTGCAATAGTTTACGCCGCGTTCAACTAGAGCGATTGTACCATTTATAATGTATTCACTATACAAATATAATTGGTTTTATTTGCATTTCAGTGAGTTAATTCGTGGCACAATCTCACTATATTGTCTCATGTCACTTACGTCACGGTAATGTGATATATTGTCAATACTTTGTCACATGCATTCGATTCATAAAACGGGATCACAAAGTCTGATCGTACTTAACTCGACATAGTCTTAGTATTTAACTTCCACCATCTTATGAATTCTATTAACGCACGGGTTAGTTCTACAGTTTTACATAGTTTCTGATGCACTCCCGAACGATCTCTCTGCTTGTATCAATACACTTTACTACAGTCCATCTGAAAGACTCTGGCTGATTTATACCGAAATAAAATTGACTGACAAAAATTAGAATACGACCGAACTGAGACTGAACTCAAATTGACTGTTCGAAAATTGAAAATCGACTGACTTGAGATTTAAAATAGACTGAACTCTCCTTCTCTGTGAGCACCTAATTTTATTTCTTCAGCAACACGACTCCCTCCACGGATAGCATACCCTTACCACAATCACTGTCATGATTGGTTTCTCGCTTCCGATTCTGCGAAGACTCCTCCTAGATACTCTGGCTGGGGCCTCTAGTCTACTTCCTATTAGCTCTTCACACTAGTCTCCATGTTGACGTCTTCTTAACACCCGCCTTTGCCGAATTCCTTGTTCCTGATAGGTCAGCTAAGACCCCTCTCTAAAAGTCTTGCTGTCCACACCACCTCCCCGTATGACGACGGACCTAATTACACGGTTGTCTGTTACGTGATTGTCTTACGTTCCCTAGTGTCCTTTCCAAGCGATTTCCTTTCCGCACATGTGTGTACCATAACCCGGGTGTGTCGAATCGCCGTATTGTCCTCGACTTCCCTTGTTACGTTCACACGCTGATGGTGGTCATCTTCCAGGAACTAACATCTGCTCTGCAGCCCTCTAAGATACTCCGTATGTCGTGCCAGCAAGCAAGCTACCCGCTGTGCGGCTATGCATGTTCTTTTGTTCTTAATTCCATCCGCTCTTAGACTGCTTTTGTGGAAAATGTTATGTCCATGTGTAGCCGCTAACTCACACGTGTATGTCAAAAATGTTGGCGTCCCCTTAGTACACGCTTTGTCGGTAATTGTGACGAAAAGACACAGTCTTTTGTTTCTTGGTTATTGTAGCCTTTTGCGCTTATGTCGTTCATCCACGTCCAACATCTGCTGTGTGCCGAGGCATTGTCTTTCTTAAGTCATTGTCTAACGGCGGCCGTTTGGCTATAACATGCATCACTCTTGACAGTTGACGCCCGCTACAGTGCCGTTTACTCAAAAAAAAATTCTCTACTGTAATTGCTTCACAGTTTGAGGTACCAATGTAATCTGTTTACAATCATATGCTCTTATATTTTATCCACAAACGATGTGAGAGTTATGGGACAGAATGATGATAGTTGATCTCTCTATTTACCCAACTTAAGGATAGGTTTAATTATTACTTTTATCTGGTTTGTTGGTAGTTTGGTTTAGTCATCTGGAGTTATTGTAAACGGACAGTAAAACTTTAAGCGCTTGTGGTCCAAGATTTTTTTATACTTTAGAAATATTTTTCTGGCCCAGGTTTTTTCTTGAATTCTGGTTTCTTGTTTGAGTTCTTGAATCATAAACTTGTTTGTCTTCAGATGTTCCACAGGTGTATTTTCTTTCTGAGCTCTCTATTCCCAAAACACAGCTAATTTATCCATGTTATAACTTGTTATAATGGAATATTTCATTATAACAATAACAGTAACTTTCATTATATTTCAAAGTAACAGTAACAGAGTATTACAATAGTACTGTCCATTCTCCAAGCCATACAATGTACCAAATTTATGAAATCAGTGGTTAATAAAGAAAGAAGAGTTACTTTTTAAAATAAACGAATTTCAACTTAAACTTATATCTATGAAGTGATAATAAAATCTAATTGAAGGCAATTATATATCCCATGTAAATCACATTTCACTCAATGTTGAGGTTTAATCTTTCACCTGATTTACATTCGGTAAGAAAACTGCTTATATTGTTTCTGCAAGAGATGAAAATTGAGATTTCAATACATCCAGAAGGCTCATAGTAAGAACATTCTGTTTAGTTCTCAGTGAAATACTGAGAAAACATATTGGCAATGTATGTATAATTATACATGCCGGTACAGCAATATATACAATTATATTTTCTTGTTAACCATTTAATGTAAAATGTTGCGGAAAAATCAATGCTGTGTCCAATATACTTAGTTAAAAAAATGTGGACTTATAAAATGCACTGAATACTTCACTTGTTACAGAGATACTTTAAGAACTCAAAACTTATCAGAATAACTGAGCAAATGAATAAAGTGGTCAATGTAGTCGCTAATAATTTATTCATTCAGTCTAAACACCGGCTTACTTAATTTAGGAAAATGTAACATCACTTTGGCCAACTTTCTCTTGATAAACAGTTAAACAATCCAGAAACTTTCTTCCAAATTATACATTCTCTCATGAGCTGAATATAATTACATGTCATTTAAGTAATCTTTCTAGGCTCTGGATATAATGCACATAGCAAAGCCGTTTCCCCAGCTTTTCACAAGAGATTTTAAGTCCCAACTCAGCAGTTTGTAAAGAGATCTCAAATACGACAAAATCTGACTTCATGTGTCTATATATAATGAAAATTTACTTGATGTCATACAGCTTTGATGTTGTTTCCGACCATTCCTGCCAATTGTGGAGTGTTAATTTCCTAACTTGAAATCATAAAAAAATTATCTAGTAAATCTTTTACCTGATCATTAGCTGATAACACTGACCAGGAAGGAGTGTAATATTTACAGTTCTATTCAATGAGTATTAACTTGTAGCTGGAAGATGGACTTATTAAAGAAGTTGCTTTAAAAGTTATTGACAACTTTGTTGAAGAAAGAATTTTAAAATAGTGTATGAAAAATGAAACACTTTCAAGATTTAACTAGAAATCAAATATATTATGAACGTCTGTTTTATATATAAATGTTATTCACAATAAATATAATTATTTCACTACGACTCGGAACACAAAACTTTTTCTGGGTAAAAACGTAAAAGCTTTACCTTACAACCTGAACCGGTTTTCACTTTTAAAAAGCTTCTTCAGAGGTTGAACGTCTTCAACCTGAACGTTAATATAATAAATAATATATGACATTATATAATAGAAATGGTATAATAAAATAGAAATTATCATACTTCCTTGGCAGAATAATTTTGTATACAATTTACTTCGTCATTCTTACCTGCATTAAATAAAAATATATGAATATTAATATTTTTCATATAAATAACTTTCAATATAAATTTGGTATTAGAGTAAATAAGTATTATTAAGTTATATGTCAGCCAGCAGCATATTGTCCAGTGTGCCAGAATCCTTAATTACATAAAGGTGTAGTTCATATGATACAGAAGACATTATATTAATTTACATTTCTCTTACTTTTATTTATTGTTACCCTCTTTTATTTTTACTCTGTAATTATATATTTGGTGTAAGTAGTTCTACATAGTGCTGACCAGAAGGAAGTCTCCATTGTCAAACAAAAAAAATAAGTTGAATAAGGTAAACAATCTCCTCTTGCAGGTTATAATCCTAATGCTGATAGCTGCCCCTGTAGTGTCTTTATCTACCAGTATGTTAATAATGTGTATCACAAACATAAGGGATAAGGAGCTGACAAAACAATTAGTTATGAAATTATGAGATTATATAGTCAAATATGCTTCAGTTCACAAACAATGAGTAAGAAATTCACTTATTTTTCTTTACTTAATATACATACAAATGTATGTATATATATATTGAAACATTACTATGAACATGTGTATTGAGTTAGTATATATATATATAAACACATAAATAATCAATCAAATATTAATAGTAATTATAACAATATAATAATATAAAGTATTGAAATGTACATAGATGTAAGTAAAATATAAATGAGAATTGAATCAAAAGAGGCTCAGCTATGCGACAGTCTGGCGCCGACAAAATATGTTACAATAGACCTAAAACACCCTTACATGTCATTAAATGTTTTGTAGTGTAAAACTAGCAAAAAACGCCCATATACCGTTAGGTTAATGGTACTGTGTCCTTCAACAGACAATAGATGCCACGCCAATAAGTATGACTATTTTAGAAAGTCGCGTCACTTTTTAGGGAGTGTAACGAACGTCCGCGTAAGTTTATCGCCCGCTCTCTGGTAACCAATCACGCATAGCGTCGGTAGTGAGCGCGAAAAAGATACAGCACCGGAATGGGTACGTTCGAATTTACCGGCAAATATTTCAAAGTCAAGCCAATGGGAGTATGATCAACAAGAGTTGTAGTGAGGGAAGGACTCGAAAAACTAAAAAAAATTAAGTGAAGCAAGCAAATGGGGAAGTCTAAGTTTAATTTTCACGCAAAACACGCGAAACCTGCGTCACTCGATGTGAGCAATTTTAATACTGTTACTCTAAGTGCAAATCAATAGATCATTTCAGTTCAATAGTTGAGAAAGAATTACAGTCATCAAGAAGTTTATTTTATATATGTGCGCGATAGTACATACGGACCAGAAGATGTTTAACTTGTGCGCGTAGATTGCAGCAAGAAGTATACTTATTTATACGTGCGCGACGTCTAGTACTAACGCGAGCGAGTGCAGTAATTACAGAAAGTTTAATCAAGTGTGATTAGTGCAAAGTGTAGTGCGATGTTTAACGCAGGATTGCAGTTTCTTCATTCTTCTATTTGGAATCCAGCAACAAGTAACAATATATCATTTATGATGCATAATACAATAAATTAACATAATTTTAGCATCTCAAAATTAATTCATCTCATTCTCAAAAGACCCACGAGTTCAGATACTAAATCTTACAATTTATGCTATATGACATGTTTTGGTGAGTTATGGTATAGTAAAGTAAGGAAACAAGTTACAATAATTATAGAAAGGTTAACGAAGTTGAAAAATTGAATCTATTTAAGATTATAGAAGTTCATAGCCGTTAAGAATTTATGATACTTATATATGTTTTGATTAATATTGAAGATTTAAATGTGTTAAATGAATAAATTTGAATCTACTGAGTATTCATTTGAATAGTAATTGATTAATATGATTGAAGAATCCGTAAACTGGAGATATTAATAAAATTTTGTTATTAATTATAAAGATGATATTAATGATTAAGTCCTAGATGTATTAAGTAATAAGAAAGATAACAATATAAATCTTAGTATCTGAACGAAGTGTTATTATTTCATAACAATCCTGAGATCTTCTGCACTGGCGCCCAAGTAAAATAATCAATAAATATAAAAATGAGTGGAAGTATTCAATAATAAATATAGCTAAATATAATTTATAACACAATAAATCAATGTAATTACAGAGTATATGCAATACCGTTTTGATTAAATTATTACTCAACAATCGAAATAACACGATTCCAATAATAGTAATATTTGACACCCGAACACAAGGGACAACTCTAAAAATATTTATATTTGTCGCCAGCAACGTGGTGTAGTTGTTGAAAATCTTTATATTTGGCGCATCCAATAATGTGGAGCTTTGAGTTAAGTTATATTTGGCGCCTTAACGTGGAACCAATTCTTTATAATATGGAGACAGACACTAGTGAAAACTGTTTAATTTATGAGTGATATAATTTAAAGATGCCATGCTATGAATGACTGCTTATTTAAAACTGTGTCACAAGTAGAAATTTTGTAGTTGCGTATTCTTTTATTAGCGAATCTAGAATTTGGTCTGAGGGGGGGGGGGTCCGACCGAGTTGGCTTCATACAAAAGAAGAAACAGATTAAGACTAATCAATATTAAAATCTTTACAGTGGTTGAAAAACATGTAATAACATACTGCAATCAATCCCATTAATGTAATAACACAATAAAAATAAGCGCCACTGAAATGTTGTTTATAAGATACTTATTAACTTAACTGATTTTTCTATATTTCATATTTCAAACATACATGTAGAAGCTTTGTAATAAATTTGTTTGTAGACCTATATTTAAAAAAATGGTTACTACTGTATTAGCGTACACAGCTGAGAAATTAATAAAACAGCTTAAAAATTAAGAGATTAACAAAATTTCTTGTCAACCTTTGACCCTCTGGGGGGGCGGTCCCGTTCATCCCCCCCCCCAGTAAATACACCTGCTGTAAATTGAATTTCCTGAGTATTTGTACCCTTAACTTGTTTGACGTGTTTATTGTCTAGTGAAGCAATGACATTCTTTTTACTATTACTGGTCTCCATGCTTTCTGTTTTTTATGTATTAGGAGTAAGTTCTATGTTAATAGTGTCTCTGGCCATATTATTTTCTAGAACATAATGTTTCATTTACAAAGACGCATGTCTCCAGGTATACCAACTGCAGTTGTTTACATTTAGTTAGCAGTTTCTCCATCTTAGTTTGTATATTCTAATGGCATAATCTGTTGATTTGTTGCATGTATGAATGACAGAATACACTCCCTTGTTTTACTCAATGCATAGGTGTTTAACTGAGGACTGGTTCTACTTTCTTATCCTGTTATATATCCCTGTATATGTACTGGTTCTTTTTATTGCTTACTAATTTTCTGTTCACTAATTGTGTTGACTGTTTTTTATATCTATACAGCATACATAAACATCTTTTCCTTGTCCAGTTTTTCTCTGTTACTGTTGTCCTCTAAACAAATGATCTGAACACAGTGATTTAGTCTAAATTCATTTTTACACTTCCCGGTTAGATAAACTTATGCCATAAGTTTAAGCTTGAAAAATACACATGAACACCACATATACTGCAATCAATAACCAAAATTGTTAGCTGTTTAATCGTCAGGGGTCTTGGGAACCAACACTTTTCAACAAGAGGCTCACAGACTATCAAGATATTTTTTCTTACTTGAGACATGTTAGAAGCATTAAACATTATGCTTATAATCTGACGTGTCTGGTGAAGTATTTGTGTGTTGGTTGACTGCTCCTGTCATTATCACCAGATAGCAAACCATCATGGCTGACTATGAACATACTGCTTAATACTCAAAATATGTCTCAAGTAAAAAGAAAATATCTCGATAGTACAATAAAATAGTATAAAGCAGTGGCAGCTCATAATTTTGACGGTTGGGGGTTCAATGTTCTGAATTATTCTACTGATACATAATTATCCCATTACAAATAATACACTGAATACACATGTAGGTATAAATAATCACTATCAAGTATAAGTTACATCTGATTGTTTTTGTGCTAGTTTCACATCCCTTTAACCGAGTTAACTGAGATTTGCTCTGTACTTACACATTTTGGTATAACTTATAGTGTAGTGAAGCAAACAAATTAAAATTTACAACATATTTAGGATAAATCATATTTTGTGTGATAGTTTGAGCCTAACATAATTTCTAAGTGAACATAAGCTTTTGTGAACGGAGTTGTCACTAACATTAAAATTAACCAGGCTGTTAGGCCATGGTCCATCATGTCCAACATAATTCCTGCAAGACACTGAAGATGACCATTGTAGACACAGTCCAAATGTCTGGCATGAATTGTATTAGACATGATTGATCATGGTTTAACAATCTGGTTAATTTAAATATTAATTCTAACATGATTTAAAAAAAAAACAATTCATGAAATTTTAAATTTTTGTAAGAAATGTGTAAATTTGAAATTTGATGTACTGTTTACAAAATCATAGGTACATATCATTCTTACATAAAATGAATAACATTTGCTAATAATATAAATCCCAAAAATTATTTGTACTCTAACATTAATACAATAAAAATTTGTCATTTTTGGAACACGTTTTCAATAATAAAATCAAAATCCAGTTACCATATCTACCATTTATAAGGTTCAGTTGATAACTGATAAAATGGAAATCAAATGTTCAAAATTTCAGTAAAATCAAGAACTGGTTTATGAGAAAAAGGTAAATTAAAGCTTAAAAATTGCATTCTTGAGAAGTGGCTAATTAATTACAATAATCAATATTGTGGACTAGCATTGTTCATTGTGTTAAAACAGTCCTTAACCAAAGTCACTGTCAAGTTTTCTTCTCTGACCTCTCTTTTCCTCTTCCTTTTTACTTTACTAACTGAAAATTGTGCAACTCACTATTTGTAAATTGCTGTAGCTTCTTTTTAGCTCAGGCACCAGCAATACCATACATTGTTACTAGCATGTTTCTTGTTGAAATACTCACATCTTTGTTGTATGAAACTACATCTGATATTACTATGACCAGACATTGAAAAGTTAATAAAAATGTTTAACTGATTAAAGTTAAAGTTAGTGCCAACAAAATTAACTAAGTTAAAGTTAAAGTTAATACATGCAAAAAGTAACTGATTAAAGTTAAAATCAAATTAACTGATTAAAAGCTAAAAGTTAAAAATTTATATTTTCATTTTTGTTGTTTTATTGAGCAAGCTGCTTTGGCTGTTGAAATAATTAAAACTATGTTAAATAAATCCACAAATGTGTTTATAAACAACTATAATTAAGCTTAACTTGACAGTAAAAACCTGTTAAATTTTAACAACAGTTGCATTTCAAAATTTTTATCTGCCATTCTTACTCGCCTTTCCCCAAAAATAAGTCCAGCAGCACAGAACAGCCTTTCACAGTGGGCAGAGGAGGGCACATTTGTATTGTACTTAAAAATAAATTCTTCATGAGCGGTCTTATGTCTTCAACTCCTTTTGCTTCATGGAAGTATCTGACAAGCTCAGCTTTTGCCACTTTTGCTGCTTCCATCAGGTAACCTCCATCGCTATCACCTTCACATTTGATAAATCTTTCAAAAAATTTATAAATTTTATTGCTCTTGTCCAGTTTATTTGTAGACGATCTTCCTACTTGAGTAAATGGATGTATGTGTTGAGCTTCTTTTTTTTTTTTAGCAATCTCAGTTCTGTCCTCATTAAGTCCTAAGTTCTTTTCATGCTGGTCTTCAATCCAGTCCATCTTGAACCAGGGCACTAGACATGCACTGATTTTGAAGTCAGTATTACTCAACACTGATGAGAACCTTACCAGTAAATAACAAATTACCAACAAACAATTTTTTAAATATAATTTCTAATCTATGAAATGTCTAATTTGCTTGGAAACAGAAGTGTTTACCCCATTAATTAGAAAGTATTATTGTTCCATTTAGTAAAATTAAAATTAAGGTGTGCATGATTAAATTAAAATAAAATTAAAACCATAATATACGTGAATTACAGGCCACAGTATGTATGACAAATGATATTCATCAGCTATATTTTGAAGAAAATATTATATAGTCCTAAAACTTGTTATTATGTTGTTGTGGTAAGTAATAATATACTTTCCATAAATCCTTAAAAATAATGAGAGTGACACAGGCCTTAGTATTTACCCTTTTTGAAGCCAGCAAGTAGAGATTCTCTAAGACAATCACAGAAGTCTAGAGAAGGAAAGACTCAAGCTTTTTTATGACAGCTAGAGATGGTAAAAGGAAGCCCATGTACCTTCCCCTGTCTCCTTCAATAATATCTAATGCGATAGCCACTGGTTCCATAACCTTAAAAAAAATATATATATAGAATACATTAAAATTTTTACAAAAGATTTTATACTGTTCTTCAATTATATATTAGTGTTTTGTTGTGTATTTTTTTTTAACAAGTATCAATTTTGATTATATACATTTTACATTTCACTGAACTTCACAATTTGACGTCACCGAGCCGAGTATGCATGACTTATATTCAGGACATGTGACAGTCATTTGTTTGTATTAAACATTAATATTAAACGTTTTATATAACATGTAAGTACCAAATTTAGACATTACATTCAAAACCTAATGTGACACAGCTATTCAACACTAATCATAATAATTTCATAGAAATAAACAAAAAGTTTGTAATTTTTTATTCTCTGACAAGGATGAACACCAAGTTCAATGAAATGCACAAAAGTATAATATACCTAATCGAAATAAATACTTATGTAAAAAATAAAAATCATATTCTATACATTTCATTATTAGTTTAATAATGTTTTTAATAATACTGTATGATTAAACTAATGTGACAGATGACTATAAAAATGTATGTTTTGTTACAGTAAAGACATCTGCATTTGTTTTTATGCAAAATAGCTGTGAACTTAATTAAAACAGTATAGAACTGAATGAAACAAAAATAATGTGTTCAACTGAGAAAATCGGTCAGATTCTTTAACCTGATTCAATTACATTTCTAGATAAATCAGTGTTTTGCAACGTGCATTGCAACTATGTTATATATTTTAAATATCGGTATGGAGAACCATACATGACTTCCATATTCTAAGATTTATATTTAAAATCATTTTCACCCAAACAGCCAGGCTGTGTCTTACCTGCCTTTTTATTGCTGTATTAAATGAAAAATATTATATTACATTAAAATGAAAAAATTATAATTTTATTGCCTGGCAACAAAATTATTTTATTTTTAACAATTACCATTGTTTCAAAAAGTTTAAATAAATTTTCAAGTACTTTACTCTTGTTAAAACGTAAAAGGTTGCTGGTAAACTACCCCTTCCCCTTAACCGATCTTCACCAAAATCGAAAGTCATTGAGGCCTCTACAATTCAGGGACGTATGCTAAAAATTATTTGATTCTGTTTGAATTTGCGGCTGCTATCGTTTGCCATAGAAAATACGCTTGATAAAACAACGTTGCAGGTAAACTACCCCTTCCCCTTAACCGATCTTCACCAAAAACAATCGGTCTTGAGTACTCTACAAATCAGGGCTGTATGCAAAACATTATTTGATTCTGTTTGAATTTGCGGCTGTTATCGTTTGCCATAGAAAATACCCTTGTTAAAAAAACGTTGCAGGTAAACTACCCCTTTACCTCAACCGATCTTCACCAAAAACAATAGGTCTTGAGAACTCTACAATTTAGGGCTGTATGCAAATAATCTTTTGATTCTGTTTGAATTTGCGGCTGTTATCGTTTGCCATAGGAAATACCCTTGTTAAAACATAAAACGTTACAGGTAAACTACCCCTTTCCCTTAACCGATCTTCACCAGAAACAATAGGTCTTGAGAACTCTACAATTTAGGGCTGTATGCAAATAATCTTTTGATTCTGTTTGAATTTGCGGCTGTTATCGTTTGCCATAAGAAATACCCTTGTTAAAACATAAAACGTTACAGGTAAACTACCCCTTTCCCTTAACCGATCTTCACCAAAATCAAAAGACCTTGAGAACTCTACAATTCAGGGCTGTATGCGAAACATTATTTCATTCTGTATGAATTTGCGGCTGTTATCGTTTGCCAAACAAACAAAATTACCCTTGCTAAAAAAAAACCGTTGCAGGTAAACTACCCCTTTCCCTCAACCGATCTTCACCAAAAACAATAGGTCGCGAGTACTCTGCAAATCAGGACTGCATGCAAAAAATTATTTGATTCTGTTTGAATTTGCGGCAGTTATCGTTTGCCATAGAAAAAAAATCTATAGACAGACAGACACACAGATAGACAGACAGACAGACAGATAGACACACAGACACTTTTCGGAAAACGACTTTTTTTCATGTTTTGAGTGTAGTACAATCAGAATCTGCAATAATCTCGAACACGATTTTTTTTGCCATCACCATACTTCCATTCCTTAAGGAATATGGAAGTAATATTTGATTCTGTTTGACTTTACGGCAGTTATCGTTCGTCATAGAAATAAACTACCCCTTTCCCTCAACCGATCTTCACCAAAAACAATAGGTCTTGAGAAATCTACAATTCAGGGCTGTATGCGAAACATTATTTGATTCTGTTTGAATTTGCGGCTGTTATCGTTTGCCAAAAAAAAAAATTTCCCTTGATAAAAAAAACCGTTGCAGGTAAACTACCCCTTCCCCTCAACCGATCTTCACCAAAAACAATAGGTCGCGAGTACTCTACAAATCAGGGCTGTATGCAAAAAATTATTTGATTCTGTTTGAATTTGCGGCAGTTGTCGTTTGCCATAGAAAATACGCATGATAAAAAACGTTGCTGGTAAACTACCCCTTCCCCTCAACCGATCTTCACCAAAAACAATAGGTCTTGAGTACTCTACAAATCAGGGCTGTATGCAGAAAATTATTTGATTCTGTTTGAATTTGCGGCTGTTATCGTTTGCCATAGAAAATACCCTTGTTAAAAAAACGTTGTAGGTAAACTACCCCTTTCCCTTAACCGATCTTCACCAAAAACAAAAGGTCTTGAGAACTCTACAATTTAGGGCTGTATGCAAATAATCTTTTCATTCTGTTTGAATTTGCGGCTGTTATCGTTTGCCATAGGAAATACCCTTGTTAAAACATAAAACGTTACAGGTAAACTACCCCTTTCCCTTAACCGATCTTCACCAAAAACAATAGGTCTTGAGAACTCTACAATTCAGGGCTGTATGCGAAACATTATTTGATTCTGTTTGAATTTGCGGCTGTTATCGTTTGCCAAACAAACAAAATTACCCTTGCTAAAAAAAAACCGTTGCAGGTAAACTACCCCTTTCCCTCAACCGATCTTCACCAAAAACAATAGGTCGCGAGAACTCTGCAAAACCGGGCTGTATGCAAAAAATTATTTGATTCTGTTTGAATTTTCGGCAGTTATCGTTTGCCATAGAAAAAAAATCTACAGACAGACAGACACACAGACACACAGACACACAGACACTTTTCGGAAAACGACTTTTTTTCATGTTTTGAGTGTAGTAGAATCAGAATCTGCAATAATCTCGAACACGATTTTTTTTGCCATCACCATACTTCCATTCCTTAAGGAATATGGAAGTAAAATATCGGTATGGAGAACCATACATGACTTCCATATTCTAAGATTTATATTTAAAATCATTTTCAGCCAAACAGCCAGGCTGTGTCTTACCTGCCTTTTTATTGCTGTATTAAATGAAAAATATTATATTACATTAAAATGAAAAAATTATAATTTTATTGCCTGGCAACAAAATTATTTTATTTTTAACAATTACCATTGTTTCAAAAAGTTTAAATAAATTTTCAAGTACTTTACTCTTGTTAAAACGTAAAAGGTTGCAGGTAAACTAACCCTTCCCCTTAACCGATCTTCACCAAAATCGAAAGTCATTGAGACCTCTACAATTCAGGGACGTATGCAAAAAATTATTTGATTCTGTTTGAATTTGCGGCTGTTATCGTTTGCCATAGAAAATACGCTTGATAAAAAAACGTTGCAGGTAAACTACCCCTTCCCCTTAACCGATCTTCACCAAAAACAATAGGTCTTGAGTACTCTACAAATCAGGGCTGTATGCAAAACATTATTTGATTCTGTTTGAATTTGCGGCTGTTATCGTTTGCCATAGAAAATAAAACGTAAAAGGTTGCAGGTAAACTACCCCTTCCCCTTAACCGATCTTCACCAAAAACAATAGGTCTTGAGTACTCTACAAATCAGGACTGTATGCAAAACATTATTTGATTCTGTTTGAATTTGCGGCTGTTATCGTTTGCCATATAAAATACCCTTGTTAAAAAAACGTTGCAGGTAAACTACCCCTTTCCCTCAACCGATCTTCACCAAAAACAATAGGTCTTGAGAAATATACAATTCAGGGCTGTATGCGAAACATTATTTGATTCTGTTTGAATTTGCGGCTGTTATCGTTTGCCAAAAAAAAAAAAAATTTCCCTTGATAAAAAAAACCGTTGCAGGTAAACTACCCCTTCCCCTCAACCGATCTTCACCAAAAACAATAGGTCGCGAGTACTCTACAAATCAGGGCTGTATGCAAAAAATTATTTGATTCTGTTTGAATTTGCGGCAGTTGTCGTTTGCCATAGAAAATACGCATGATAAAAAACGTTGCTGGTAAACTACCCCTTTCCCTCAACCGATCTTCACCAAAAACAATAGGTCTTGAGTACTCTACAAATCAGGGCTGTATGCAGAAAATTATTTGATTCTGTTTGAATTTGCGGCTGTTATCGTTTGCCATAGAAAATACCCTTGTTAAAAAAACGTTGTAGGTAAACTACCCCTTTCCCTTAACCGATCTTCACCAAAAACAAAAGGTATTGAGAACTCTACAATTTAGGGCTGTATGCAAATAATCTTTTCATTCTGTTTGAATTTGCGGCTGTTATCGTGTGCCATAGGAAATACCCTTGTTAAAACATAAAACGTTACAGGTAAACTACCCCTTTCCCTTAACCGATCTTCACCAAAAACAATAGGTCTTGAGAACTCTACAATTCAGGGCTGTATGCGAAACATTATTTGATTCTGTTTGAATTTACGGCTGTTATCGTTTGCCAAACAAACAAAATTTCCCTTGCTAAAAAAAAACCGTTGCAGGTAAACTACCCCTTTCCCTCAACCGATCTTCACCAAAAACAATAGGTCGCGAGAACTCTGCAAAACCGGGCTGTATGCAAAAAATTATTTGATTCTGTTTGAATTTGCGGCAGTTATCGTTTGCCATAGAAAAAAAATCTACAGACAGACAGACACACAGACAGACAGACACACAGACACACAGACAGACAGACAGACAGACAGACAGACAGACACACAGACACTTTTCGGAAAACGACTTTTTTTCATGTTTTGAGTGTAGTAGAATCAGAATCTGCAATAATCTCGAACACGATTTTTTTTGCCATCACCATACTTCCATTCCTTAAGGAATATGGAAGTAAAATAAACCTGAACTTTCATAATAAATCATATTATATCAACATTAAACAAAAACTTGTTTTAATGTAAGATAATTCATTAATTTATGCTGTTCCTTACATATCCCTCCAAAAACTGAAAATCTTGTGGCCTTTTGAAAGTGGGAATGTCCAAGCCTTTGCAAATGTCGTCCAAGTTTTCTTCCTTGGCTTTCAGCAGTTCTAGAGCATCAAAATAAGAGTTCCACCTAAAAACATAATATACTTGAATAAATAAATATATATATTGTGGTGTATTCTTTTCTTATTATTTCTGAAAGGTTCACCTGTGAAGCTAAGTGCTGACACACAGCCACCCTGCTTACAATATGCACCTATTGGTGTGATAAGCAGTGGTGAAGCATCAGGGGAGACAAGGTAGACAGTGTCTCCCCAAATAATTTATTCATAAAATAATTAATTTTTATTTATGCATTAAGTTGCATAAGTTACTCAGAAAGGTATAAAACTAATGTAAGTAGTTAAATATCATAAGACATGACACGAGTGTGAACCATGGAACCTTGCTGTGCAATGCAATTGTACGCGGAGTATCAGGGTAGACGTTAATTGTGTCTTTTTAACAAGGCTGGTGGTGAGGAGGGCTTCGGTGGACGACAGCGGGAAGGGACCTGCGCGTGCAGCATAAAAATGCGTCCCATACATCACATCAGAAGACACGTCTCCCCTGCAGTAAATAGCACAGAATTCTCGCCTGCCCACCTGTGTTTGTTTCAATGAGCTCGTGTAGTGAATATTTGTTTTTGTTGAGTTTACAAATTATTTTTAATTTTTGTGTAGTTGTATAGACTAAGAAGTGTGTAATCAATTACGCACTAATTATTTAATAATATATATTGTTAAGTGTCGTTATTTAAGTGCTTTAAGCATAGCATTTAATTGGTTTAAAGGAGCAACGTGAATACAGTTAGTACCAGTTCTATGGCAGAAGTATTTGATATAAACTCTGACAACTTTGATTTATTAGAATTTTTGTTAAAATATGAAATCAGTATGAGGAAAAAGTATCGCTAACGTCAAAAATATCTCGGGCGTCTTTAGACTTGTTGCAGAAGGATGGAAAACTTATCAGGAAATTTGGTATAGTAAATATATATGGCTCTCTTGTTGTAAGTGAAACAATCTGAAAAATTCTCAGATGTTTCACGTGCTAGGACATAACAGAACTGAAACTGTTTGTCCGAAACACCTAGAATTCAAGCAATACAGCTCATTGAAAATGTGGCACGAAATCGAAGGATAGTAGGCCGTTTGGTAGATGTTGTTTGTTATTTAGGGAGACAAGAGTTAGCTTTTAGAAGGCATAAGGAAAATGAGCAATATCTCAATAAGGACAATTATTTAGAAACTTTAAATTTACTGGCAACGGAAGAGTCTTTCATGATAAAACATATACAGAATATTTCAAAATTGGACAGCAATCTCTCAGGAGCTGATTCTATAACTAAAAATAAGAAAACAATGAGACACGGCGTGTAGATCTCATTTACAAGAAAATATGAACCGTTTGTGTAATGCCTGCAGTAATCCGGATTTGTCACCATTACAAAATTTGAATAAAATTTATGTTTTTCTGGCAGTATTTTCTAATTAAAATTCATAAACAACACCAATAACAATACGATAGCTTTTTTTGATATTTAGACTAAATTATACAAAAATGCATATGTTTCAGACAGTCACTTAGCTATTATCTGATAGAGGTAGCATTAATTCTATTTACCATAGTTTTACTGGTTCATTAAGAACGCCAATAATGTTAGTAAGAGGTTGCCTTTGGCTGGTATTTTTATGTCTACCCAAATTATTTTGTCACGCTTCACCACTGGTGATAAATTACCTTGTGGCTCCAGGAACAATGATGTATCTCCTTAAATGGTCCATCACAATGTCAGCTGCTTTGGATTGTTCCGTTTTGTAAACAGGATCTGACACTTGGCAAACACTTGCCTACTGATCCATTGGAACAAAGCCTTAGAGGCTTCCTCTGCTACCACTGTAACCATTAAATTTAATGTGTGTGAGGTACAACAATGGTGTGGTGGGAAGCGGCCATAATCTGCATTTGAATTTAGTAGTGATGTTATTTCCACCACTTCCGCCACGTTCTCTTCATCTGAACTACCTTCTCCTTCTAAGTTATCTTGTTCCCTATCATTCTCTGTACCACAGCCAAACAAACTATAAAATCATGATATCATGAACTTCAACAAGACAGTAGAGCAAAAAATTTGTGATGTTACCTCCTCTATTGCTTTTTGTCATATAAAACAGATATACAATAAAGTTGCTATTAATTTTAAACTGTTTGGCACTAAGGTATAAAATTTATTTAAATTATGAAAAAATGTTTATAAGAAAAACAAAAGTTAATATTATAAAAAATCTAGAGCAAGTCCTCAAGTTATTTGACCACAACTACAAGAATTATCTTTGTTTTATGAGAAGAAAAATTCTTTTATAAGTAGGCTCACAATAAAATAATGTAATTATTTTACTGTGCTTTTAAATTTTAACTATAGCAGAAGTATTTCAGCAATTTCTTATGTTATGGATTATTTTCCAATACTGATAAACGTAAATAAATAAACCATATAGATGATTGGCTATATGTATCAAATAACAAAAATGCAAATGCAGATAACATATTAAAACAAATCAATAACATACATCCACTATTCAGTATTTAACAGAATGTACAAAATACCCCTAAACAAAGAAAAAACAGACAAAGAAAGAAATATAATATACCAAATTGCTTATGAAAATGGATACAATAAAAAATACTGTAAACAAAATAGAAAATAAAATGAAATATAAAATAAAAACTGAACAATTAAGAATTAATCAGAATGAACAACACGTAAATAATAACAACAATAAAAAATGGGCCACATTCACAAACATAAATAACAAAATGACAAAGCTAATAAAACTATTTAAAAACACAGACATTAAAATAGCATACAAAACTAATAAAAATAATTTACAAAAACTAAATAACCCACACAACAATGATAATACAACAACCAATGGTATATACAAAATTGAATCCCAAGATTGCAATAAATGTTATACAGGACAAACAAATAAAACAACTGAAAAATGTTATTTTGAACATCTAAACACATACAAAAAACCAGAAATATATAAATCTAATTTGGCCACACATGCAATAAACATTGGACATGAATTCCCAGACATATCCAACATGACACTAATAAAACACATACCACACAAAGGCACCATAATGAACATTTGGGAAAATTTAAAAATATACAAACACAAAACAAACTAATACCTGAACAAATATAAATCAATACAAAACATGACACAATTTTCAAAGCACTCAACATCGAAAATACACAAAATACTAATATATACACCACAATCACACACAATAATACCAATTTAAAATACCAAAAACCAACAGGAAACCATAACAACAACCAATCAAAGCACAAGTACTCTACAAGATTCAAAATTAAGAAGGCTGAGGATGAGAACACTTAGTGTCCCGAAACATGTTCCAAATAAGGAAAAAACATCTTGAGGTAAAGTTATTATAAATATTAAATATTATTTATACAGTATATGCTTATTCATGCATATAGTGTGAAAGTTCATTTACATTGTCTGTTCTATACAACAAAAGTATTAAGTTGTTTAAGACCTGAAGATGTCAGTAATGACGAAAAGCTTAGTAAAAAAAAAAAAAAAAAATTATAGCAGTTAGCAAATTCATAAAAGAAATAGAAAAGTATTAAGAGTGGTTTTCTATTAAAACAAAATAATCCTAGGACTACATATATCCAGTGGTGGATTTATGCATAGGCAAAGTAGGCAACTGCCTACGGGCGGCAAATTTTAGAAAGGTAAAATTTGACAGCTGTTATGTTGTTTTTATACCTAAGAGATGTTTCAAATGCCACTCCATTTTGTCCCAATATGACAAATATTTTGTCCCATTATATTATTTAGTAACTAGGCTTATTACATAAAGGGGATAGTTCGTAATTTACTTCTGATATCTATATGAAGTGCATTGTTTTTTCATAATTACATTTACATGCATTATCTATGTGATGCTTCCAATATATTAATTAATTATTTAACTATTAATTCCATTACATTCAAATTTCGAACATCCTTTACTGACTCTGTAATCTGATGTGAGTGAATGTCAATAGTTACCACTAGCTGCTAACAGTCATAGACTGTCAGCGTAGCATAATTTCATACCCAACTCTGACCAGCACTGCACAAATTTTTAGCGTGGTGTGTATTCTGTGTAAAGTATAAGTCGTCTTCTGTGTAAAGTATAAGTCGTCTTATCCCTTTTTCTTTACCCCACCATCTTGTGTTTGTTTACTTCATCACGCGGCATGTCATTGTGTGGGCACAAAGAAAAGTTTGGAAGTAGTCACAATGGCAACTGTATGATGCTACTTGAAGCCATAGCAGAGTTTGAGACATTTCTTACGTCTCATATAGCCAAGTTTGGTCACCCTATAAATGGTAAAACTTCTCATTTATTATCAACAATTGCTGAAGAATTTTTATTTATCATAGCTAAGGCAGTTACAGACTAAGTTATTTCTAAAATTAAAAAAGCTAAGTACTTTTCACTATTGTTGATTCTACACATGACCTTTCACATACATATCAACTGGCTATAGTTGTCAGGTATGTTAAAGAAGATGGTTCACCTGTTGAGAAGTTTCTGTCATTTCTTCCCACAAAGCAGTAGAAATGTTTGATGCTGTTTGTAAAGTCCTTAACTCTCATGACTTGGAGATTAAAAATTGTCGAGGACAGTCATATGACAACGCAAGTAACATGTCTGGAGTATATTCAGGTCTCCAAACCCTAATCAAAGAACTGAATATTCACCCTGAGTTTATTCCTTGTTCTGCTCACTCACTCAACTCAATCTTGAAGGAACGTATCCAGCTGAATGTTGTAATATGGGCATCATTTTTTCTTTTTTTTTTTTTGTAAGAATTATACAACTTTTTCGGTTCATCTACCAGCAGGTGGGAATTGTACTTCAAAAACCAGTTTCTGTCACAGATGAACCAGAAGTTTAACACGAACGTTCTATACTGAAAAACCTCAGCTCTACACTATGGTCTGCACGAGATGACACTTGCCAAGCACTGCAAAATAACTGGCAAAATATTCTTCATACTTTGCAATCAATCGAACAAGATGCGATGCAGAAACTTGTGACTCGCTCCAAGGCAAGGGGTGTAATTAGAAAAATGAACAGCCTAGAAATTACCTTCTGCCAGAATTATGGGGTTTCATACTTCAGAAATCGCAAAGTATTGACATTGACCTGAGATGGTACAGTTGTATGACTCATTGATCAAACTCCTCGAGTGAACATGTAATCACTACGATTACTTTGAAAAAAGGCTCAGGAACTATAAAAAATAATGGCATACAAAGAGGACAAGAGTAGGGTCAAAAGAAAAAAGCACAATGATGAAACACATGGAAGGGGTAGTGTTGTTGAAGAAGTGGTTTTTAGTCCTCAAGAAAACCAAAGAGTAAATGCATTCATCATTATTATCGACAATCTAAAGTCTGTAATGGAAAAATAGAGGAATGGATATGTTGAAATAAACAAAACGTTCAAGGTTGTACGTGAAATTGACGAAATAATAATAACAACTTGAGGAAAGCAGGAGAGTACCTAGTAAAACAGTATCCTGATGATTTAGAAGAATCGTTCTGTGATGAAGTTTTACATTTAAAACAGTCACATTCTGACCCCAAGAAAGATAGGAAGATGGTGAAAAGGAAAAGGTCAACAGATTCAAGTTGTTCAACTCCTATGCTAATTGAGCTTTGTCCTGCTGAGTAGGGAAATAAGAGGTGAACTCTGTGAAGCAAACCTGTGAGTATTTCGACACGCGCAAACCTGTGAAGCTCTGCCACCTATTATGAAAGGATGGACTCTAGTCTGTCTATCCCAACGTGGAGATTGCTCTCCAGATGTTCGTATGTACAGTGGCCTCAAACTGCTCAGGATAGTGACCGTTCTCATGGCTCAAAAGAGTAAAGAATTCTTCACATATGAACAAGGGACAAGATCGTTTGAATTAATTGGCTATATTAATAGCCAAGTACCAACTTGCATACAAAATCTAATATTAAATTGCTATTTTTAACTTCAGTTAAAATGTTTTAGAATAAACATGGCTACAGTAATTTAATGTCTTATTGTATTTTTTCTAGTACATTATGTAAATTGTTCTATAGAAATGTATTAAGAAAATTAGGAAGAAAATATTATATAAAAAACAAATTATAGGGTAACTGAAAATATGAAGGATTGAATTAAACCTGTAAACACAGCCCCCAACAGAGATTTGAGGGAGGGCAGCAAATTTATACTGTCTATGGGCGGCAAAATGGTAAATCCGCCCCTACATATATCTTTGGTAATATCAGGTTTTTATGCTGACCTGTTATACTTTATTTGTCCCCATTCTTCTGCTCAAAAGATTTCACATAGAGAAATTACATCAACATTCATCAGTGTTATATCTTCCCATCAAAATTAAATATTATTTTGCCAAATGCTAGGTTTAAGTGTTCTATTATACATGCTAAGTACACTCTAAAACTTCGGGTGTGACAATAAAAAAAATTAATAAAATACACATAGAGGCAGAATTAAATACAGATAATCCCAACACCAACAGGAAAATAGAGCACTTACCTATTTTAGTCAATCATCAAATAATTCTACATGCAAAGTATTTGGGCATGACTCTAGTAATCACAAAATCTACACCTTTTTTTTAAGTGTTCAACCATCTAGTCATTCTTTATATATGACAGAGCACACATCTATAACTATTTTTTCCAATCATTATTTAATCTGAAGACCCCCTGGTCAGAATCGTTGTAGAGATATGCGACAGATGCGGTCGCTCACTCGTTATGTATTACTACTAACTACTAATTCCTGTCGCTCTCTGTGGAGCATAGGGCCTCGACAAAGCTATGCCAACGGACTCTATTTTGGGTGAGGACTCTGAGCTCTCTAAAGGACTTTCCCTCCTTTTCTGTTTCCGTCTCGACAGTTCTACTCCACAAGATTCTTGGTCTTTCTCGTCTTCTTCTTCCCTGAGGGTTCCAAAAGAGGGCTTGTCGCTCAATTGCATTTTGGTTCTTCTGTAAGGTATGCTCAATCCCCTCCATTTTGTCCTTATGTTCTGGGTGGCAATAGGTTCCTTGTTTGTCCTCCTCCAGAGATCTTCATTTTAAACAATGTTCGGCCAGAAAATTTGAAGTATTTTCCTCAGGCACCTATTGATGAAGACCTGCAGACACTCGGTAATTTCCATTGTGACTGTCCAAGTCTTGCTCCCATACAACAAAACAGCTTTTGACATTGGTCCTGAAGATGCATAGATTTGTTGCAGTTGATAGTTCTCTTGATTTCCAAACTGGCTAGAGTTGTATAAACACAGAATTGGCTTTGCGAATTCTTGTTTTAGCATCTGTATCTGTTCCTTCTTCTTTTCTAACCACACAACCAAGGTAAGTGAACTCTGCTATTTCTTCTATGTTTTCTTCTTGCAACTTTCACTGCCTTGTGACCTTTTATGTTAATTTTCATTAACTTTGTTTTTTAAGCGCTTATCTTGAATCAAACCACACCAGCTTCTTTTTCTAGATCTTTCAGTTTCCCTTCCATACCACTGTGAGAGCACACAGATATCGTCTGCAAAATCAAGATATTCATTATGCATAAAAGAAAAAGTAAGAAAATAAGTGAAAAAGATTGAGAAAGTGAGGGAGCAAATTTCTTATTTTCAATTATTTTATTTTCTATTTTTAATCCTTCTTGTTTAATTTTTTTATCAGTTGCTGTACTTTTTGTACACAGGAGATATTCCAAAATATGATGGGGTGACAACAGCTAAGTTTTCTGAGGACACTGCATCATTATCTATTGGTGACAATGTAGCAGCAACAAACAATACAGTTAGCAGTTGAAATGTCATTAGATGGACAAGAAAACGGTGTATTAAACTACATAATGTAGGACTTTACCAACTTCACCAACAGGAAAATAGAGCACTTACCAATTTTATTCAATCATCAAATAATTTCAAATGCAAATTCAACTAGGTATTTGGGTATGACTATAGACACTAAGCTTAGGTGGAAAGAACACATCAAGAAGAAATGTGAAGAATTTGGAATAAAATTCAAGAAAATTGGGTGGCTACTTGAAAGACGCTCTGAAATGTCACTGCATAATAAACTATTATTATACAAACCGGTTTTGAAACCGGTGTGAGTTTATGGTGTCCAATTTTGGGGTTGCACAGAGTAATCCAACTTTAAAATAATACAAACTTTTCAAAATAAAGTGTTTTGCAGTATT
The DNA here is from genome assembly GCA_034769895.1 of Magicicada septendecula. Lineage (NCBI taxonomy): Eukaryota > Metazoa > Arthropoda > Insecta > Hemiptera > Cicadidae > Magicicada > Magicicada septendecula. Next base: position 246,477,238 of record CM068376.1, on the reverse strand, counting down.
ATTAATTCTATGTGGTATGTAAGGAATAATGACACCCATTAAGGACTGAAAATACCCATGGTTATTGATGAGATCAAATGGTTTGCAGCTAAATATGAACAAAGGTTTCATAAACATCAAAATAATGAAATACTGCAACTTTCTGATAATGCTGGACTTGTCCGGCAATTGTAGAGACAGAAACAGTGGGGACTGGTATAGGAAAGTGAGGTTTAAAGAAATGTCTACATATGAACGAAGTGTAAACTATAGTGAGGTGTGTGCCAATGGGAGCACATATTGCACACTGCTAACACATTTGGTAGAATACTCGATAGTTTGTAATTAGTTGCAATATAAATAAATGAAAAAATATATATAATACTATAATAGCCAGGACAATTGATACACTTTTCTTGGACAAGCAGAGCTAGTTTTAAGTTTTTGAGAGATAAATTCTGTGGGAAAATCCCAGTTATTAACTTATTTATATTTTCAAACCCTATTATTGAAAACCCTATTTTTGAAACACAGAAATGAAACCAAATATGTAGTAACTTTTGTTTATATCAACAAAATTCATTTTGTAAAATAAAAGTTTCTTATATTATTTATCAAAATTAGTTTCACCAGTTTTAGAAAAGCAATTAAAATGAAGTAAGTACAGATGTAAGACATGCATATTTGTTTTCCCGTGTTTGCAGGAAATCAGTCACATTACAACTTTTTCTGAATTTTTCACTTTTATTGGTGTAACAAATGCATGCTGCCGTTGGCCTGCTTCATGTGTGGATGATATTAACTGATTGAAATCACCCAAAATGCTAGCTTCCCATTAGTCCTAAAACCACTCTCTATCTCTCACTCCACCTCAGGCCTGGCCTAAGGGCCGGGCGACTGCCCGGGGCGCTGCTGTCAGAGGGGCGCCAAAAAAAGCCTCAAAAAATAAATTTTAGAAAGTGTTTTCTACTGATTTTTTTGCTTTATATTTCTGTAAACTAGCGTCAGTTGCATCATCTTCTTTTTCTACCATGGACAAAAGCAAATTTCATAGTACTAGTGCGTGTGTTGTATGTTTAGCGCTGGATGGCGGGAACTTCGTGCAGACCATAATGGCTGCTTGTGACTGCCGACTACAGACTACATTGCAACTGACAGTCGCAGTAGTACCCGCCCCCTCCCCCCACGATGCATCGACCACTGCCCCCCTAGAAACAAAACATGGACTCGTCCTACTGTCGACGGCAAGGCGGATAACAAAAGAGCCAGTAAGCCCATGCTACCCAAGTGTATCAGAGGTGTGGTGTGAGTCTGTGCGTAGTGCGTACTCAAGGATACGACAACGCCGCCAACATGAAGGGAAAACATGTTGGAATTCAAAAAAGGATATTGGACATGAACCCTCCGTGCATTCTTCATACCATGTAGCTCACACTCTCTTAATCTTGTCGTAAATGACGCTGCCTTATCTTGCACTGATGCTGTTAACTTCTTCAGCACTATACAGGAAATTTATAAGTTTTTCTCTGCTTCGACACATAGGTGGTCTTTGCTGACAGAACATGTCAGTTCTCTAAAGGTGAAACCCTTAAGTGAAACTCGGTGGGAAAGTCGTATAGATGCAGTGACTCCTATTCGGTATCAAGCCGGGGAAATCTACGATGCATTATATGCACTGTCTACTGATCCCAGAACTGATGCATTTGGAAAAAACACAGCTAATGGTCTAGCTCGCAAGATTAAGAGTTTCAAGTTCATTTGCTGTCTCGTAGTTTGGCATACAGTTCTATTCAGAATCAATCTTGTAAGCAGAATGCTTCAAAAAGAAGAAATGGGCATTTCAAAAGCAGTTGAAATGATAGCAAAAGTAAAAAGTCATTTTGAAGCAATGCGAACAGATAGAGGGTTAGAAGAGCTACTAGTTGATGGAAGAGAAATTGCAGAGGCTCTCGAAATTGACCCGCTAATCCCGAGTGAGTCACAAGTACAACAACGAAAAACCAAACGTCAGTTTGAATACGACACCCCCGATGAGCTCATTGCGGATCCCAAAATTTCTTTCAAAAGTAACTTTTATTTTTATGTTTTGGATCAAGCCATAAGCTCACTGGAAGAACGATTTTCTCAACTAAACCACCATAATGACCTATTTGGGTTTTTATACAAAATAAAAAATGAAGACAAGGATTACCTGATAAAGAAATGTGCTGACCTGCAGATGGCCTTAACAGATGAAGACAATTGTGATATTGAGGGGTTCCAACTTCAACAGGAACTGTTGGTCTTACTCTCCCTACTGCCAGATGAAAATGCTAAAAGACCCTTTGACGTATTAAAATACTTGACAAGTAACCACCTGACTGAAAATTTCCCTAATGTGTCAATTGCACTGAGAATTGCCCTCACCCTCCCTCTCAGCGTGGCTTCAGGTGAAAGGAACTTCTCAAAATTAAAATTAATTAAAAATTATTTGAGATCTAACATGTGTCAGGAGCGCCTGATGGGACTCGCCATGATATCGATTGAGTTTGACATTCTCCAAGACATTGACATGGATGTCATTGTTAGAGACTTTGCAGATAAAAAAGCTCGGAAGGTTCTGCTGTAATCATGTCACCATTAGTAGTGTTCAATAAATGTTGTTCGTTGTTGTTTTTGTTTATACATATACATACCGGTACATAAATAAAAAATGTGTAATGGATATCATGTGCATATTTTTTAAGTCCTACATATTCCTGTATCATGCATTTTGAGAAACGAATTTGAGTATTAATTTTGCTCTTTGAAAAATGGGCTTTAAATTATTAAAACCACTGTAATAAAATGTAAACTACAGCTAGGACTAGGTGGGGGGGGGGGGGCACCAAAAAGTCACTTTGCCCGGGTGAAAATTTTGCTTTAGGCCGTCCCTGCTCCACCTGGTGCACCCTTTACAGCTTCTTCACAATTCTATTGTCATATATTCTTAGGACACCAAGTCTCTTATTCTGATGTAAGAGGGAAAAGTATATGATCCGCATAAACTGTATTCAGTTCTCTCCTTTGTTTTCAGGACCACTACTAGGCGTTCATTCACCTGCCACATCTTGAATCTTGAATTTACTGCCACAAGTCTGTCTCGTATCCCAGTGTCTTGAAGCCATGGTCGACTTAAATAACATTTTATTATTATTAATTTAGAGAATGATACTCTAACAGTTACAATTTATACCATTAATATAAGTAATATTCTTAATGGAGTTGCCGTATTTCATAATCTTGTGAACAAACTATTACAAAAAAGATCCGAAAAAACTTCTCTAAAAACGCAGATTCTGGAAAAATTCAGTTTTAAAGAATTCAGTTCATTAAACAAACCAGTCCTTTCAATATCTGCCTCATCTCAAGAACTATTTTAAGTTTAGTGCTGTGAAAAAAGATGATGAACAATCAAAATCATTTATTTTGTCCCCAGTAGACAATTAATCTAATCCTTACTGGCCTGAGTGACATATTTTAATGTTATTTTTGTAGAGTTTAAAAAAATACTATAGTTATGTTCTAATTGGGAATTATAATAGAATCAGTGTCTGTCACAATCAGATGTAAAAATGTTTAAATTATACAAATGCTTTCTTTAAGAACATTTTTTTGTTATTTGTATTTAGTTTTCATTTCATCTATCTGCTTGTATTATTTTTTATCATACGCTTCTTGATTAGAACTTAAAATTGAAAGTAAAACATAAATGTGCATGTATTAAATTAGATAGGCATTACATGTAGCAGGAGGCCTACATATTACTATCATGCATATCTGCTTACATATAAGTATAGGTAACTATAACACTATAACGGTATTATGAAATTTGTACATTACTAACATTCTGACTAGTATCAACTAGGCTATACCCACTTCAAATAAATATTTATGAAATCTGATAGTCAGGACATTTTCCATCAGAAATAGTGAACAGTGTTTTAAAAAAGGGTTTTCCTCACTAAATTGGACATCTGGTAATGTCAATGTAAACACTATTCAAACACTATATAAAATATTAAGGTTGGCAAAATTCTAAAAATTGAAAGGGGACCCAACATTTACCTGTCACCAGTTTCTTGTTATCCCAATGATAATTAATTTGAATGGAGGGCTATATACCGGTAACTGTAGTATGTTTATAAAACTGAGATCAGCTGGTTTGATTTTATCTGACCAGACCATCCAAAGGGCTCAGAAAAGTAAGAGAACCTAAAAAACAATGAGCCAAGCTACGGTTTTGTAACTGATGCATCTAAAATCTGGTAGAAAACACAACTATGAATGCAGAGATGTGAATATAGGCCTATCTATGTGATTTCTGTATCAATCAGAAACTGTTGACTCTATAAAGTCGCATGAAAGGATCATGTTGGGTATAACAAGTAGAGGCAGGAAAACAATTAAATAGGTACCCACGGATCTAGGATTTAAGAAATTAAATGGAGACGGGTGAAACATTAAGTTGGCAGTTATTCTTAAGGTTTGCTACATCGGGGTCCAAGAAATGCAGAGTGGCTTTGACAGCTATCCTTTACAAGCTGGAGGACAAGTTGGTTAACACTATGGTACCCTGAACTGGACATGTGTTGCTCTGAAGAAAAATCAGTGAGCCTGCATTGCTTAGCTTTGGCAGACAAGTGTTATTGATGATGACTGTCCTGATGTAAGAAACCTAGGGAAACGGAACCAAATAAGATAAGTATAAGGATAGTTAGAAAAGAAGGAACTCTACTATCAGTAACACATCAACCATTTTATTTCTGTACATAACATAGTTTAAGGGATATTTGTGTGCAGTTGGTATACCTGGTTGCTATGTGATAGCGCTGTACATTATGTAAATAGATTAGACATCGCCTCAGTAGGCGGCAGGTACTGTGAGTTGCGAGTGACGTTGTTTTTTATTCCTGTATTTTTGTGGTTTTTAAAATTTTCGTAAATGCATAAATTAACCACCACAGTTCTGTTTGTGACTCGTGTATCACTAACTTCATTTGGGTGAGTTATTTTACATTTAGTAACATTGAAAACAATATTGCATAATCAAGATTTAAGTGAATAATTATATGATGTTTGCCTAATACATAAAACAACTGAAATTTAAAAATATAAATAATTTGTTTCTGTGCCATTTTATCCCGTCAAAATTGTAATTGATACACGTGTTTTAGAAAACAACTTGTTTAGTGATGATAATGTAGTTTTAATGGTTAGTATTGGTATAAGAAATTATATTTGTTTTATTTAAATTTAATTATCTAAAATAAAATAATTACTGCAGTCAAATAATTTTTGAAGTATATTTCAACTCTTTCAGTTGTCACTGTAATTAATAATTCATAATTAATGTAATAAGCATTAGGCATTTTAACCGTCACGAGATTATTAAGTGCATTTACCGGCACTGTTTTGTTAAATAATAGGGTCTAGTATTTTGCTAAATGTAAACTACCGATTTATGCTGTAAGTTCGTTTCCTGTCCGTAGGCTTAATCTAATTAATTTGTATGAGATGTGTACGTACTTTCAAATAGAAGATACTAGATGTTTCTAGAAAAGTCGTCAGCGTTCATGAAGTGATATTTTGCGATTTAGTTTCTGTTGTGCAAAATAACTATTAGATATATGATACAAAATAATATGTATTTATATGAGCTTAGAATAGCTCAGAAAAATTAATATAACGATGCGCGCGTGCACGCTGCGTTTGACACATGTTTGGAACGCACGTGTTTCAAGTCTCGACAATAAACGTCTGCAAATGCTTGTTGATTCCGAGTTCAATCGTGTCATGTTTAGTTCGCTGCTACATCTTTTTCAATTATGTTCGTTTTCTTGCATGTTATCTCGTAACAGGAAACAAGTACCGGTACCTCTTAAGGCTACATACGGATGGAAAATTTCTTTAGATGATATGCTTGGTTCATATGTGAAGTACAAATTATAATGCACGAATGTAAAGTAGTCAATATTTTTGGAATTGCAAAAAATAAACGAAGTAAGTAGAAAAAGCATATTTTTGGTGACTCTAAATATGCAGTTATATTGTTACTGAACTATTGGTACATATGCTTTTCAGTTACGTGTAATACCCCTACATGCTGACTGTTTAAACACATTTTTAGCACAATTTTCGTTTTTTCTCTTATTTAAATTGAAGGTTCTCTGTAAAACAACAACAATAGCTATGTGCAATTGCTCTATTTCTGTGTGAATCAATTAGTGTGTTAATTAGCATATAACCTCATATGAAGTCTGAATACAGAAACCCGTGATGCTCCGAAATTTTATTTTATTTCTGACTGCAGGGACGACGTTTTACGGGAACTGCCAAATATCACTTAATGGCACCAGACTATTACAAAAAATATTAGAAAAGCTTTTCCTGAAGAAACTGATTTTGCCGTACCCGTTTAACTAATTATATTAGGAATGTAGTATAATAACTAATACAGTAGCCGTTCAATTGATTGTATTCACATGCTTGCGCGACTTGAACTGCGGTCATGTGACTACTAAACGATAAGAAAAAGTTACGCCTTACCTTAGGGAACGTAATGTCTTCATAGTGCTTGCGTATCCTATTTCCTGTATTGTTTCTGCCCTGCATTATTTGAATACGTTTGGAATTTGGGTCGTCTATTGGTGTTCCCGACCGGCCCGAACAGGTTTCACCTTAAAGACACGGCTCAGTTTACGTAAGCTGTCACGTGTTTGCTAATGCGTGATGCAAATAAGAGACGAAACGTTAGGAGTCACAGGTCCAAGCTCGAGCTCCAATTTACGCTCTTAAAATTTCTCTTGAATTCTCATTGCTTTTGCACTGATTCAAGTTCTGTACAGTTGGACGAAAAGTCTTAAAAAAAAAAGTAAAACGTAATGATCTAAACAGCATGTATTGTGTACGTATGTAGACTTAATGTATATAAATTATTAAAGTTCTATTGTTTGTGGAAGAAGAAGGCAACAAATGCATTGGTCGGAAAAAAACTGTCTTGGGTCCGTAAACTTTGACAGTCGTCAGGATGAATAATTAATGCATTCTGCAGAAGACCGAGAAAATTTTAATTATATAATTGAAATGGGAACGTGAACGCCTGATTAGGTGGACACTAACAGAAGAAGTTTGTTGGTGGCTGTAATTTTTTTCAAGTAGATTCACTATCTGGAAAACAAATGTACTGAAAATTGTGACATGCAAAAAATGTGCGTAAAGGGGAAATTACAGCGCCTACACTTGGTGGCACTGTTACCCTGAGTAACTGGGTGGTGATTATGGTGATGATGAGTGTTGAGGCCACCAGGAATAGTTGCCGCTCCTAGTATTGTCAGTTAATTCTGCTTTTCTTGTTTATTGAGAAAGTTTATAGTTACTACTTTTTCTTCTTTCCTTAATTCATATAGACTTACTTGGTGTGAAGGTGTTCTGACCTTCATCGGTCTCTCTCTTTACAGGTCCCATTCGACTTCTACATTGGTGTTTCTAATGGAGATTTAATTTTGGTATCGATGATCTTCTGTCGTTTCGATATGTTCTATCGACTTTATTCAATTCGATAATTCTTCAGACTTTCGTCTAATTTTAAAAAGTACATATAGGCCGCGCCTTATTTGCATTTGACATAGGCCTACTTCTGCTCACAGAGAACGACGTGAGTTAGAAAATGGTATTTATAAAGTACACAACGTTCCAAAAATTTTCGCCTTCAGATGTCAGTTTACAAATAAAAAATAACGGCGTCTGTAGGAAAGGAACCCGTAAGAAGGAAGATAGTACTTAAGAATAAAGTACTAAAACAGATGTTCCAAGTTTTACTAAACAGCAACAAAGTCAATTTTAACTACTAAGCAGCTCTGTTCTAATTCAAAAAGCACTTCATATGGATTTATAATTAACCGCTGATGAAGCTTTTACTCATGGCTAGGTATACAAATTCAAAACGCGAAACGGATTTCGTAGGGCAGTTACACAAAAGGAAAATAACTCTTTACTACTTTACAAAAGAAAATAATGCGCTTCGTTCAACAAATAATAACTGATAGATTACAAATAATAAATGAAAAGCAAAAAATTATTAAATTTATAAGCAATTTTTTTATTGCGTTAGCTTAATTTTTATATTCATGAGTTCCTTGTAAAATGTATGGTGCTAACATAACATTTTTCTTTTAATTTCTCATAGCAGACTTCTGTAGCGTGTTCCTCAGCTGACACCCCCTTGTAACACACCGATTTTTCTTCTATATTAGTGTAAAAAGATTTGAATTAAAGTTTGAAGATTTTTACAACATTATATTATATTAGTAATATCTGCGTTTGTTTAAGTAACTGTAATCTATGTTCATCGCTTTCGTAATTCATTATTTTCTCTAATTCGTCACCCTCACAATTTTAACGAATTATGGACGTTCATCCTAAATATTCAGGTTTTTAGGATGCTAAATGTGTTGTGAACAGAATAGAAATGTGCACGGATTTTAATATGTATGCGACAATGTTCAGGAATCGCAACGAATCATATAATCAGGTTTAAATGCTGTTGGCACTCCGATTACGAGCAGCGAAAGGAAAGCAAAACAGCAACATTTATAGTTACTATAAATTATAAAATTACCTCACTACATAATATTTTATTACTGTATACAGATCTGGTTTGACAATTTATAATTTCTTATAGTAATAAACATTACAGAGCCAACGTTTGTTGTAAGACAGGCAAACGTTACACCCATGGCTGTGTTGATGTTCACTCTGAACATCGTGGTTCCTGACCTACGGTGATGGTTAAGGGTTTGTTATGCTCCGCCAGTGGTCAGCGGTCCTCACGGGTTCAGGTGTCGAGAGAATGTTGTGGTTTCACGCTCGGCCAAGAGTTCTGTTGGGTAACCTGTCACCAGGGCCGGATTAGAATCGCGTGGTGCCCTATGCTGCCCATCAGTGTGGTGCCCCCCTCATTCAAAATTCAACTTTTTATCCATTATTTACACTGATAAATGTGCATACACAGTTTCGGATGTTAACAGTTATTTTATTAAACTCTCAAACAACAAATATTTAGCTAAATAGTGATTACAACGAGGATAGCAGTGGGCCTACTTAAGCTTAGAAAATACTAATCAATCCATTTCTTTCTTGATTTTACCTTATTGAAGTGTTGTATAATAATTTGTTCTAAACCGAGCAATTCAAGTATTCAAGCTCGCTTTCAATATTCAAGATCGCTAACGAAGATAATCTCTCATCTCACGTAGTTGAACTCAACATATCTTTAATGCGTTTTAATACAGAAAATGATCTTTCAGATTCGCAGTTAGCTGTTGGAATCATCAAATTCAGACAATAAGCAATGTGTATATTTGGAACTACATAAATCATTTTACAATCAATAATACAGTTTAAACCTTTGAGCAGACAAACTGTAATATCATGGGATGTATACATCTTCTTCATTTGAACGATTTAAAAAAAAACCTCTTTCTTGCAATTTTACTCGTGGTCAGTTCTATTAGAAGATCGTTATTTAAATCGTTTGAGTAAATTTCTATAAGAGCTTTTGCTTGATTTTCTAACTCGACACTCTCCGTGGTTCATAACTTCGTAAGAAAACCAAACAATTCTACAAGCTTCGCTTCGCTTAGTCATTCAGCTGGATGGTACCCCGTCTGACAGGTGAGGCCCTGGTGCCCGGTGCTGCAGCATACTCTAACGTTATGGATAATTCGACACTTGCCTGCCACGCTTCTTTTTTCGTCCATATTCGCTTTCTGGTTAGTTTCTCAATACCATTTCGTCTAATGATGTGTCCCTCGCAGGTTAATGCGATAACGAAAATAACGAAAAGTTGATAGTAGATGGATCTTATCATGGATGAATAGGTCTCTTAACATGCCCTGTTCATTTACGAGCAATCCATGGAATTCGCATCGTCCAGTAGCAGCGTGTCACTTCTAAGCTATCGTTCTTTTAAAGCGGGTTGCACTCAGATGTGTAAAAATCCATAAGTTGCAAATGAAAGATTAGGGACTGTATCCTTTGCTTCATGAGTTTTGGTTATCCGGTGACTTTTCCAGATTAGGGACTGTATCCTTTGCCTCATGAGTTTGGTTATCCGGTGACTTTTCCAGATTAGGGACTGTATCCTTTGCCTCATGAGTTTGGTTATCCGGTGACTTTTCCAGATTAGGGACTGTATCCTTTGCCTCATGAGTTTGGTTATCCGGTGACTTTTCCAGATTACGGACTGTATCCTTTGCCTCATGAGTTTGGTTATCCGGTGACTTTTCCAGATTAGGGACTGTATCCTTTGCCTCATGAGTTTGGTTATCCGGTGACTTTTCCAGATTTTTGCTCGGCGCGTGCCTACCGTCTCTCTCCACTTCTTGATTTCCCTCTGCAATTCCCGTTGTTTGAAATTTGAATTTAAGGGGAGGTGATAATCTAGTTTAAACGTGAATGCATGCCATAAACTTTCCGTGTTGTGTGTGTGGGGGGGAATCCTGCTCTGTTGACTAAGTGTATAAAAATCTGTTGTCAGTAAGGTATAAAAATTTATTTTTTGCAACTTTTTTTACACTTGTTACTAAATGTGCTCGTTGACAGAGTTGGTAACATGTGATCACTGAAAGTCCGTTCTCGCATGACCCCTAACCAGAACATATTTAAAACATACAGCTGTATCGGTAGTAAGGAAAATACTAAGAATACCAGCTGACGAAATTTACAATACATTTTAATATATTTACATACAATTTTATGAACTGCTTATTTGTTATTCATCAATGCTATGCAAAAAAAATCTTGATCTGTGCAGGTCTAGACTAAGTGCGATTTGAAAGCTTATTATTTTTAAAGTCCTGGACAAAAAATCAGACACATTACCTCAGATTTCAGATTCTGAAGAAAACGTTTTGTCGTATGTAACTCTCATAGAAGAAATTGAATCCTTAAGACTTGTTTCCAATTTGAGACAGTAGAAACTGAAAAAATTTGCTTTGGAAATATTTTGTCCTGGTTTAGTATAGTCCTCTTTTTGTCAATAAAAAGTGAAATCATGTAACTAGTTTTCTCGCTTATACTTCACACCTACCTGCACACTATAAAAAATGATTTTCTACATTACAACGAACAGGACGTGACTAAAAAGACGATAGGAGTTACTACAAACAAAATAATATTAAGTTTGTACATACAAAGCGATATTTCATTTTAACGCCTAATAAAGAAAATTTCCGTGTAAATAATTAGGCATGAGATTTATTAACAAAGGTCGATTTGAGCGACTGAGGAACAGGAGTTTTGGGCGTCCATATGCACGGACGTCTCAGTTGAAGACCTGTAATATCCTCCTTGATAATAACTGATTGTGGCTTCTGATGGATATGTCTTTTAAGTGGTATCTGAAAAGATGCTAATTCATTCTTCGTGGTATACATAGGCCAATGACTTCTTCTCCTTCATTGGCACAACAGATGCATGTGGCTGCCCTTGACTTCCTCAACCGCTGTCGTCCATCTACATGGGTCCTGAGCAAGTGAGATGTGTATCCTAAGCTGGCTGAGTTCACTTAGGACACTGACTCTACACCAACTTCTAGGCCGTTCTATATGTCGTAGTCAACCAGGAAAACGCTTGTACGGGTTTGGACTGTCCTGCTGTCTTCCATTCTCAGGACATGACCTAACCACTTCAGTCTTTGTGTCCTAATGAAGGAGGCAATGCTAAGATCTTCATATGCTGCATACATTTCTCTATGTTACCTCCGTCGCCATATCTCATTTTCACATGTTAGGCCTATAATTCTCCTAAGCATTATGGTTTCAGATCTGTCCATTAGCTCCATTTCCGGCCTATTAAGGTCCAAGTTTCTCCGCCATATGCCACGACTGGTCTAATTAAGATCTTATACGACCTGAACTTCGTTGGGTGCCATACTAACCTTTTCTTGAAGATTCTATTCAAGCCAAAGTATGTTCTGTTCCCGGCTGCTATTCTTCTTCTTACTTCCTCCTTTTCATCAAGGTCTTCACTGACAGTAGAACCAAGGTATTGGGACGTGTAATGATGCTGGTGTTGTACATGGCCCTTCCTTCTTGACTCTGTTATTTTAGCATTTACTGTAGGCCTACTTTGTGTGCCGCTTCGTCCAGTTTTAGGAAGGCATCGTTAACACAAAGCAGAGATCTACCAATATTACAGCATCGTCTTCATAACCAAGTATCTATGTCGCTTTATTAAAGATAGTTCCACCTTGCTCCACTTTACTATAGCCCTAAGGTCTATCCAATATTGAATAAGAGGGAGCCAGCCAACTCCTACATTGAATATATCTGAAGTACAAAAACCAATCTTCACCCTCATCTGTACTCTATAAGTGCACATCTCACAAAGTCTGATCAACTTATAAGGGATACCCAGCCCTTCCATCAATGTAAGGAGTTTATTTCTGAGTACTGTATCATAAGCAGCCTTGAAGTCGGTGAGGCGCATCCAGATGGTCTAATTCAGCGTTTCTCAACCTGTGGGGCGCGATCCACTCCTGGGTCTCGAGGGGATGTTTGGTGGGTCGTGAAGTTGGGCTCGAAAATTTACTAACAGTGTTTTAAAACGTTTATTTAATATACTAAGATAAATGTTTTAACACTTTAGTTTAACCGGTTCCTTACGTAGTCTAAACTTAAGTTAGTTACCCTTGAACCCAACATACAGGGTCCGTCACGGGAACTGCATGTTTTTGTATTGGGTAGTACGGCTGTACTACAGCTTGTGCGGAAAAGGCAGAACCAACCGTCACATTAGTTCGATGAGTAAAAAAAATGTTTTCAGTTTCAGCATGTGTTTAGTTCGAGTAAATTAGTCTTTTGAATTGCATATTTATTTCTTTAGAATTAAGTATGTACAATTTGTTTAAACGTAAAAGACGGCTTAAAGTACTCGATCTTAGCAAAAATATGATTATTAACTAGGTGCACACCCCTACAAGTAATTCTGCCAACGCCCATGCTTATTGGTCCCATGGAGTGTAATATCTTTTAAGGTGGGTCCTGGACTTGAAAAGGTTGAGAACCACTGGTCTAGTTGTACCCTCCCATCTTTTCACAGATGCGTCTAAATGAGAAAACATGATTAACGTGTTGCTGTAGAAACCTGATTGATAGTTTCCAGGTCTGCTCCAACATATGAGACCGGTCTATTGTTGAGCGCAATGGAAAAAAGTATATGCAAATGTTACCTGCTAGTTTATTGATTTCGGAGATCACGTGTAGTTTTAGTATTTTTACTAGGAGTTGGTACATATTTTAGTGACTTCTTTTTTTTTTGTGAATCTAGCCTATTCAGTTTCGTAGTCCCATAAGGCCGTTTAAACATGCATAAAGCCCATAAGGTCCCATTAGGCCGAATGTTGTAAACATGAATTCCGGGGCTCACACTTTACTTGTATAGTTTCTTTATCGTAGATTAACGTCTGCTAGAATTCTTAAATACCTAGTACGTACATTCAGCTGTTTTAATCCATTAATATGTTTCGTAAATGTATATTAGTTAAAACTGAAAGATGTGTCCACCAGTATGTCACTTCCAAACTGGTGGTTGTCCCTTAAAGAACCGGAATTTTGCGATCATCTCATAAAACTGTGCATTTCCGCAACTAACACATGCATACGAATTTAAAGCGTAGGGCATTTCCAATAAATTGAGCTGTGGCACATTCAGTTCTGGCGAATACTGAATAAGGTACTTTTTCAATGCCCTTTTTTTTAAAATAGTTTTTGAACTCATAAATTATGATACACTAACAATTTTAAATATGTTGGGGAAAACATATCCCGAAACGCCTCAGACAAAGAATCGTTTAAGATAAGGAAACTGAAATTAGCAAAGGCCTTTACTCTAACCCGGGGACTGTACGGAAAGAAAAACTTTTCCAGAAGTGCGACAGTCCGCCATTATAGCACTGTGACCAGGCCGGTGATCATGTATGGAGTGGAAACAATGTACTTTCAAAATTTGGAACCTCTTCTTAAAATTGAACGAAGAATTCTTCGGAAAATTTATGGCCCCAAGAAAATCGAAGATGGGTACAGGCACATACCCAAAGAAGAGCTGTACAGGGATCTGGGAGATCTGGAAACGGCTTTCCGAAGGAAAAGATTGAGATTACTTGGACATATGTTTCGGATGGATCGGTCCAGATTAAATAAACAAATTTTCAACTATATTTGGCAACTTTCCAGTCTGAACGGATACACCAAACTGTTCAAGCAGGAAATGATGAAACTGGGTACCTCTTTTAACCTCTGTGTAGATAGAAATACATACAGAAACAAAATTCAAAATCTTGAGGTTCTCTACTGTGAGAAGGCGAGAAAGGGGTGGACAGTGGAAAGGAAGGCGGCGCATAGTGTGCGAATGAGGACCTTCTGGCTGGAGAATAAAAGGAAATGATATTCGCGTGGTCCACGGCTGGCCTGTTCGTGTAAAAAAAAATTATGATCTAACTTACTTGAAAACTAAAGGTTCTACGTAACAGATGCTTTCTATGAAGTCAAAAGTTTACTAAATTTCTTATAATTACTTTCTCTGTTATTCTTCTACGTCAATAATTGGCCAAGTTATAGTGAAAATATCGAAAAAATGCATGTGTTTGAAAAGTTATTTCAGAAATCTTGTTTTGTATATAAAACTCACATGCGCGCGCGTTTCTCTCTTTCGCACACAGTGCGATGAACGTCCATAATTCGCCAAACTTTTGAGGGTGACGGATTAGAGAAAGTAATTAATTACGGAAGTGATGAACGTAGGTTACAATCTACTTAAACAAACGCAGATTTTGCTAATATAATTATAATCTTCTGAAAATCTTCAAATTTCCAGACATTTTTACCTAATATAGAAGTAAATCGTTGGGTTACAAGCTGAGGAACACATTACAAAAGTCTGCTATGAGAAATTAAAAAAATGTTATGCTAGCACCGTACACTTTATAAGGAACACATGAATATAAAAATTAAGCTAACACAATAAAAAAATTGCTTATAAATTTAATAATTTTTTGCTTTTCATTTATTATTTGTAATCTATCAGTTATTATTTGTTGAACGAAGCGCATTATTTTATTTTTTAAAGGAGTAAAGAGTTATTTTACTTTTGTGTAAATGGCCGACGAAATCCGTGTCGCGTTTTGAATTTGTATAACTAGCCATGAGTAAAAGCTTCAGCAGCGGTTAATTATAAATCCATATGAAGAGCTTTTTGAATTAGAACAGAGCGGCTTAATGGATAATCTTGACTTTGTTGCTGTGAAAGCAGATCATCGTCTCATTAAATTGACATTAAGTTGATGTGAATAGTGTAAGAGGATGGTGGTTTGGGGGTTGGAAAATAACTTCGCTTTTGAGAGATTTTTTTTAAATTTAATAATTTGATCTAAACCTAGTAGTACACCGTAAAAATAATAATAATAATCTTTTTTATTAGAAAGATAAATAGAATATTATGAATAATAATGAAATAAGTAAATTTTTGGAAATATAAAATTTTTAATCCTAATTTGTACAATTATCTTTTTTTACTTAACATTCTATTATTTGTATATAAATTAGCATTTAATTTTTACAAGAGAGTAACCCCTTTCGAAATGTTAAGTTAAATTAGTAAGTAACCCCTTTTAAAATTAAATATTTTTGTCTTTACAGTTTTTTGTTGTAGCAGCCCATGTCGGTCACATTTAGAAACTTAACGCGCACCTCTTTTTGTCTTGAACTATTCCCAGGAACGTTCTTCTTAATTCTTCTGTATCCTATATTTATTATTTCTTTCCCTCATCTTTTGGCATTTCGCTCCGTTTGTCTTTTACCTGATGATTGGTTATTAGGAGGGTAAGATAGGATGGGTGTTTTGAGCCTACGATTTCCGCCCATGTAAAACCAAAGTTACGGACACGTTGGTTACCACGACCAGTCCTCTGACTATTCTCGCCGATGGAAGATTCCAGTTATTTATTATTATATTTTTTTCTACTAGCGTTACGTTTCTTAGTTTAGCAGATCACGTGTACTAGCGCACTAGCGCATCTGTTGTTGTCTCGAGTGCATGTCTTGCGCTTGACAGCTTCCTTCTTATTGGAATTTTCTCACAGCCGATCAGTTTATTGGCATTGTATTCCTTTTGTTAAAGCTCCATCACCAAGTTTCATTTTGGGCGTACAGCCTTCAGTTTTGTCGCCATTTTTCTTTACATCACGTACTGATATCCGTGTACATCCATCGATGTTAATCGCACATTCCTCTACAGAATTTTGTATTTTTGCACCAAATTTAAAGTTTTGCAAAAACCGTGTTGCCCCAAGGGGTATTACATTTAAAAACGTATAAAAAATAACGGTACGAAGAACCATACAACGATGAAAGTATTGCCTTGCATACTGTAACTCAAACGTCATTTGACATAATCAACACGGATACTATACTATGCCTTTAAAACAGTGACGTCATTTTGTTAAACGTTGTGTTAATCTTAACCGTAGATCTAAACGGTAATAACGGACTGTATATTCGCGTTAATATAGATGGCGTACACAACACGGTATTAAATGTATAAACAGTATTAGGTACCAGTGGCGTCACTGCGGGGGCATCAGGGAGATCACCCCCAGAACTATTAAACATTTCATTAAAATTCCATGATCATTTAACCACACCTTTGTCACGTGACTTTCTAAGCCAGTTGCATGTGTTATATAGAGTGTGTAAAAACAAAAGATATTACAATATTATTTGTAAACTAATGTTAGAGTTGCCTCAGTAATGACAGTTACTCAACGTTTGGTAAATAACGTAAGTACTTGCAAACATGACGCACCCCCCAACAATCTACCTTTATCTTTTTTCGTCCAGACACACCTCGCCCTACAGGGTTGTCTATGTCATGACTCCTATAGTCTAATATACCTATAGTTTGAACTGTCGTGTTTGCACAGCTAACTACCAGTTTCTTGACTTTAATTCGGAAAGATGAGAAGATTTTATTACAGGATTGTACATAAAAAAAATAACATACTTTAAGGCGAACTATAAGTTCCTTAAAACATTCTTGGGACAACATCCTTAAATTAAACTGCGAAAGGGTAATAAAACTGTGGTTTGCAGAGTATCTTGTGGGGTTTTCACACGATTTATTAAGAATCCAGATTTAGAATTAAATGAGATTTAGTACCTTCAACTCGAATTTCACGTTGGTGTTCTCAATAGCTTTAAGACCTAAAGGATTATAAAATATACAGTATTTATATATGGGAAGAATCCTGAATTTATCATTTGGCCTGAAGAAAATCATAAATTGGTCCAACTCTGAGCCATTCTCTCCCCCCCCCCAAAAGTTATGCCACTGTTAAATAGTAGTGTTTTGCTGCATGATGTTTGTCATTAGCGAAAGAAACAGACTACAAATCTCTTTCGTCGTTTTGACGCACGATAAAAGTATACACATTCAGGTGGTCGACGAATTAGAGAGGTTTTACTATAGACCTGTATATAGTCTGTGGAATTAATAAAACGTTTCTGGTATAGCAGATGTGGATTCTGTAAACGTGTCACACTGATATAAAACGTTAGCCTATATAATCTGCCACACACAGTATTCAGTGTATCTGCAAATAGCGATCCACCAACATGTGTGTCACCTACGTATCGAGTTTAGCGTAATATCAATGCTACATTATGTGCATATTACGCCCCCTCATAGATATATTTTGCGTCAGCGCTCCCACTTCCTGTAGCAACCACTCGAGCTTACCAAAGTGCGCTCCGACTTGCAGGTATTGAGCACTGAGAAAAACTGAAAAGAACTTTTAAAAAGAAACTGCCAGAGTTCAGGTCGCGTATTTGTTTTTTATATCAGTTTCGAATAGATTTACATTTACGAGGGTCAGATGAAAAGTTCGCGAAGCGAGATCTGTAGCTAAGCGGCAGAACTAAAATTTTTCGTGTGTTACGAGTTTTATATTTTGTGTGACCACCTGTCAGTATCGAAATCTATCCGTCAATTTATTCACGGTTTTTGTCATTGTTCTAAATTTACGTCTCACACAAGATTTCAAAAAGGAACAGAATCAAACATCGTGGTGTGATTGATTTCTTCGTTAAAAAGGTTCTAGCGACAATGAAAATTCACAACGAAATGGTAAATGTGTTAGGAGATGCTGAGCGTTCAAAACCAATGCTTTGTGGGAAGCTCAGTTTAAACGTGAGCATACAAACATGGAAGGTGATTTGAGCAGTGGATGCCCAAAAAGTACAACAATTCCAGATGTCATTTAACAAATTTCATACATCGTGTTGGAAGACCGAGTGTTGAGAGGGGATGACATTGCAGAGATATTAGACATCTCATATGAGCGTGTGTATCACATTTTAACTCAAGAACATGGTGTGAAAAAAAGCTTTGTGCAAGATGGCTGCTGCATTTGGAGATGTTGAGTTGCTGGGAGTCATCATCAGTGCTTGATGGACCACGAGTAAACGCAATTTCTCACTTATAAACCATCGTTTTTGAAGGCGTAGTATCTAACTCGTTTACAGTTTCCATTGGTTCTAAACATTTTTAATAAAGCATCACAGCGCGAACTTTGATTTTGTCCATTTTTCAAAACAGCTGACAAACCAATAATAAACTGACAGATCGCTTCGGAAAATAACAGGTGTTTACATAAAATATGAATCTTACTCTACAGAAAATTTTAGTTTTTAGTTCTACCGCTAAGGTATAGATTTCGCCCCGCCAACTTTTCAACTGACCCTTGTACACTTAAAATTTGTCACTTATTCTAGCAAAGGGACCGTTTCTGTGGCTAAATTCTTCTTGACTGTATTCTACACAGAAACATCAGAAACAAATTTTTAAAAATCGGATTAAAGGCAACTGGATTTTTCAAGTTATCTGTAAAAAACGAATATATTCCAAAAATTGAAAAATTTGAAAACAGTTTTGAAAGTAGAAGTGCGATAATAAAATATCCCTTTTGGATGATATATCTAGTGTAATCAAATACAACATGTCACATGTTTATTAGTCCATTAAACAAATTTTTGACGAATAAAGATTAAATTCTAAACACTTTTCGCGACTATAATAACCTTTATAATGCGAGTAAACAAATGTGATAGGGTGCGTGTGAATGTTAGTTTGCCGGAATTTAATGTACAGAAAAGTTTGATATTGATTTGTAATTATTTACAACGATTTCTTAAAATGTCTTATTTTTTTTACTAAACATTGTTTTTCAAGTTAACCTTTTTTTTAGAACTGTATGTAGGCCTCTCTACACACACACACACACACACACACACACACACACACACCTAAACGCGTAATACAAAAATTGGGAAAAACACGCTATTAAGTTTTTTGATTGATTGCATTCTTTTTTAGTTTATTTGATTACATTAATTTTCCAAAATCGTGAATTTTTTAAACTATTAGCTACAATTTGACCAAATTTATCTAAGACGATAAAGAAATAATAAATCGTAAGGAAGTAAATAAGCTTTCGACCACTAAGAAGCAGTTTTACGCAGTATCCTTAGTTTCAATGAAAAATGCACTTGAAAGTGTGAAAAGAAAGGTGGTTTGCAAGAATTTCAGAAACTTAAATTTTTGTTAATTATATCGGTCACGCTCTGTTATCATTGGCTGTACGTGGTTTATTTTATTAGAATCGTCTTGCATTTAATTTCGTTTTCTTATGTTGCTTTGGGAAAATGCATGGTTTTTTGTAAATATCACAAGGAATCTGTTGTTACCCCCCTTCAACGTCGTTGTAGTGGTGATGCTAGAGGGGTAGGCGGTGTTCCTTGTAGTGTGTGTTATAGTACATGATTTGTGATTTGATCCAATAAATTTCATCTTGATTCGATTTATTCTTCGTTCAAACAACCAATTCGTATATAGGTAGTAACTTCCTAATATGTATTCCGCAGTTGTGTTTGTTACATCCTGTCTAAACAGACCGCAATGCCGCCTGGTGATTCCAGAGTCTGCTGCTCATTGTTACAACGTCCAATCGAACCCTTCGGGAAATTTTCATCGAGATACTGGTCAAACAGTGGGGAACTTAGTCCGTTAGTGGCGAACATCTATGTGGAAAAGTTCGAGAAGCGGGCCATTAAATCTTCCCCGCTGAAGCCGAGATGTGGATGACACCTTCGTAGTGTGGATCCATGGTGACGAAGAGCTCGGCAAATTCCTGGCGCACCTCAATCGTGTTTACCCACGGATACAATTCACCGTGGAGAAGGAAGCGAACGATCACCTGGCTTGTCTTGACGTTCTGGCCCTTAGAAGGGCCGATGGCAGCCTGGGGCATAAAGTTTATAGGAAGCCAAAACACACCAACCGCTATCTTCATAAACTGTCCAACCACCATCCTAGTCAGAAGAGGGCAGTTTTGAAGACCTTGGCGTATCGGGCTAGGAGGATCAGCGAGCCGCGGTACCACGACGAGGAGCTGCGTCACCTTGAACGTACCTGCAGGCCAACGGCTATTCCGTCGGGGAAGTGAGACGAGCGGTCCGGCCGAGAAGAACAGCCACTTGAAGGCAGACATGATGTCACGGGAGAGTGTTGGCTCCGCGGTGTTGCCCTATGTCCATGGAGTAAAGGACCGCATTGGTAGGCTGCTTAGCCGGCACGGCGTAAGACCGATATTCAAGCCGACAAGAAACATCCATCAGTTCTTGAGGCCGACGAAGGACGTCAGAGACCCGCTGTCGTCGTGTGGTGTCTACGGAGTTTCCTGCTCGTGCGGCTAGCTTTACATTGGAACCACGAAGTGTAGTGTCTGCACTCATGTGGGTGAACACAGCTGGTACTGTCGATTGAGGCAGCTGGAGAAGTCTGCCATTGCCAAAGAGCCCGGGAATGAATTGTAACAACATACTGGCTAAACATTGGCCTCTAAATGTAGTAACGTGCTGGAACCATTCCTGAACAAGATGATCGAATTCAAAACATTGGATGCGGCGTAGGCTACTTCATTTACGTTCCAATTATTGGAATTGGGTCTGATAGCAGACTGGTATGCCACACCAGATCACTCGTTTTCCATCGACAATAATAGAGGTCGGAAACATTCCTTCGGACACTTCACCAAAGTACGTTGTCGACATTTTTGGTTGTGGTCTTACTTGATCTTTCTTGTTATCTTTATCCACGTCGCAGACAAGGAGAATCCCAATAAACGTGACCATAAACGATTACACTTTTGAAGGAATAAATGAGTTTACGTACCTTGGAACTTAGTTAATAGTGAAACAAAGTATCCAATGAAATAACTAAGAGAATAATGGCGTTGCAAACTATGAGTTGCTTAAAACATTCTTGGGACGGCACCCTTGAATTAAATTGCGAAGGGGTGATAAATATGGGAGTTTCAAAATATATTCAGAAAGACTCATTTTCACAGATTTATCAAGAATACAAATTTAGAATTAAAGTAATTCCTAATGGCACGACAAGCATTTCCTTAGGAAAATCTCATTATTACATTTAATTTGAATAACCGTTAATCAAGATAGTATATTTTGAAGTCAGGGCTTTCCCATATTTTTTCCAACCTTTATACTGTCTTTACTCGGAAACCTTGAGACGTGCAGAATTCATAAAATGTACTTATACAATTGTATGGGAAGACTCCTGAACTTCTCATTTGGCCTGAGGAAAATGTGGGGATCAGCCTTCAGGCTAGTCTCTTCCCCCCGCCCCCCAGAGTAGCCTCTAATTAGGCCACAGTACATAGGACAAATATGAGCATAGCACATGATCAAATAACCGTCGGGAGTTTGCCTTATCCGGTTTTGTCATTATAGCCGATGTGAACGTCATACATGTCAAGTTGTAGTTACTTCTTTCACTAATCTAATATCTATTTAATTATAACCCAAATGTATGCCACAAAATGTGCTCGTAAAGACCGACGCATAACAAAAGAATTATTCAGTTAAATGTATTTTTATTTGTATTGTGACAAAGAACGCGGTACGAGCGCGCGCCAGTTCGTACATGTGTCAGCTGTGACGAGTGCTTAAGCCGTCGCTCCGGATTGCGTCACGTGCAGTGGGTGTAATGATAGTGCAAGCAATTGATAAGCCTTTATCGATTACTTGTCTTATCTGTATCTGATTGCGTCTGATAAGACGTATTACTCGCGCCTTCCTACCACTGAACAAGGTCAAGCATGGCCAGAGAATGTTCTTGAAACCTAATCAATGGAGACAGCCACTTAGCCAGGGGTGTCAACTCCGCGGTATCAGGTAGCGTTCGCTGTCTCAAACATCTGACCTTCAAACATCTATCTGTGTGCACTACGCGTGTATGTGATCGGGCGGCGTGAGCAACAGAATTACGAAAAAGTTATTTTGAATTGTAATTGCTATAGTTGTTTGAAATGTTATCGTTCTATTTGAGCTCTAAGTTTGCTTACATTCTCTTAAGAGGTAAACATATTTATGTTAACGTCTGTCTGAATGGAAATACCCATACTTGATTATTACGTTTTTTTTGTGCAGTAACAAAATGTTAATCGGTTATATAGTCATGTACTAGTTATATTCGAAGGAGAATGTATATAATTATATTATAACCATAAATTATAAACGCAAATCAAACAATTAACTCTGTAAATAATACATAATTTACGGTAGTAATTTTTGTTAATTATGCGTACTAATTTTAAAAATTAATACGTATTTCGTTGGTCTGAAACTGTCATCATCACAATTAAAAAACTGAATAATCAAACATTTATCATTCAGTTTTATAATACTGATGATGTTGCTTTTAGAACATCGGTGTACGTATTAATTTGAAAACAAATATTTTAAACTTGTTATTGAAGTAAAATCTCGTTATTTTACAAAGAAACGTCGAAAGTTACAAGTCTTCAATATAACCAACAAACACACACACACATTTATATATATTATTAGTACTATATAGTTACACATTACACCGTATGTTACAAGGACGTTCCGAGAACCCACATGCTCCGTTTTCGCGACGCGCCGATGCAATCGTGGTTCTGTCGGTGACGAAAATTTTAGGAATTACATAATAAATTTTCCGTAAAGTGATAATCATTTCGGCTAATTTAATTATTATTTACTTAAATACGTTAATATGTAGTGTTCTTATGTATTAGTATAGTAATTCTTCAAGTTATTTAACGTTCTGAGTTCAATTTTCTCACGTTCAAAACGTATTCTATAGCCGATGTTCAGCAAAAGTAATATTTGCCTTGTCACAACGGAATATGTCGTGCAATTAGACTTATGAAACAATTAAGATTTTTGTCTGTACCGCATTTTATTATTTTATGACTAAATTCCCCACCCGCTTAACCGGATCTTCATCTGTGTAGGTAATATGTAATAATTGATGAACGTCGTATATGTCTGAAGATTTTTAAAACAACTGTAATATAGGGGTATAAATAAATGTTTTTTTTAAACGGTGTCTTTTTAATTATATATGATAATAGAATACTTTGCTATCTTTTAGAATAAAAAGCGTAGATAAGCATTCTGAAAAATTTCTTTTTTTGTAGCGTGAGTAGTTTTTGCGATTAATTTACCCAAGACTGCAAAATGTGATTTTCAGAAAAACAGCGAATAGAGTAAATATTTTCACTTGTGAAAGACCATTACAAAATGACATGGATTTGTCTCATTTCAGCTGAACCTGCGTGTAGAAAGTTATTTTAAGTGTTGTTAATCATTAATTTGTAATTACTTATATATTATTTTAAATGGTAAAATGGAAAATCATAATAAAAAAAACATTATTTAATTTTCACCTAAAACCGTTCCCTAACCTGGTACGCTGGAGACGACGGTTTGAACCATAAAACGTATGTGCCGTATAGTAACAAATGGTGTACACATAAAATTTGGTTTGTTTAAAATGAGTTTATTAAAAGTGATTCCTAATGACATGAGATTTATTACCTTTAATTTGACTAACAGTTAAACAAGATAGAATAGTTTGAAATCAGCGCTTTTCCATATTTTCTCAACCCTTATACTTCGCGTTGGGTTATTCAAATTCGTTAAGACACAAAGAAGTTATAAAATTTATTCATATATGGAAAGAATCCGGAATTTCTCATTTGTCCCGAGGAAAATGGGAGGGGGGTTCACTCTTCAAGCTACTCTCATCCCCTCCTCCAGAAGCTAGTCTTATCCCCCCACCCCAGGATCAGCTCCTACTCAGACTGAATAAGAAGTGAGTACCAGAGTATCTGAGTTTTCAGATAACAGCGTACCACCTTGCGTACAGTACTGGACGTGAGGTAAGTTGGTCTTGTCTTGTATTTTTCTGTATTGTTTGTGTTCTGTACTAGCATGTCTAGTCTTTGCCAGAATTAAATGTTGTCATTAGTAAGTGTAATTCAATTACAGAACGAAACCTAAACGAGGACGACTGCTGCACTGTATTCTAAGTTATCAAGATAACAATAAGTGATAACGATAACGGCGTCCATAACAATATTTTCTTCTCGTCCACTCTATCGTTGTACTCAAATTGTGTACTGCAATATTGTTCGTCTTGCAACGACACATCATTGCGTTCTTATATTCGTCATCGGTTAGCTAGTTTTGTGTTACTCAGTACGTATTGTTCCCTTGAAGCAAGACAGGTCTACTAAGTAAAGATACCAACTTTTACTGTATAATGTGATTAGGCCCCCTTCTGTTCTCGATCTACGTCAACGACGTGCCGAGACAGCCTGGAGTCCAGGTGGCCCTCTTCGCGGACGACACGGCCGTATTTACGGCCGATCGTCATGTGGAAAGGGCCGTCTACGACTGCAGCGCCAGCTCGACACGCTCGTGGACTGGACTGAGAATTGGAGAGTGCAACTCAACGCTACCAAGAGTGTAGCCGTCGAATTCTCCAAGCGACGGAAGAACCCTGTTAGGCAGTTACGTATCGGCAGAACGTATTTGCGCTGGTCCATAGAGGTCAAGTACCTCGGATTACACCTCGACCGTCGGCTCACCTGGCGTACCCACGCACAGACAGTTCTTAAGCGAGCATCCGCTCGTCTGTGCGCACTGTTTCCACTCCTGATCAGCTCAGCCATGACCAGGAAATTGGGCAGGATGATCGTCGGCGCGTATCTGCTCCCGGTCATTACCTGCGCCTGTCCGGTCTGGGGTTACCTCGCCGCAATGCATAAAAAGAAGTTGCAGAGCGTCCTCGACAGGGGTCTTCGGCTAGCGGCCAAAGTCCCCCGTCGCTTTTCATCTCGCCTTCTAAGGAGAGGACTTGGCGTCCGCTCCTTAGACGACACATTCAGGCGGCTTGCACGCAAATTTTATGCACGTGCGGCGAGGTTCCTAGACAATCCTCTAGTGACTGGGCTGGGAAGGTACCGTATACGTCCAGGTGATTCGTGGAAACGCCCTCGGTGTTTACTGCGCTAGTGTAGGCTAGCACAACAGCCGAGAATCGGCCTGCTATAGAGCACACGTCTTACTTGGGCAGGGCCACGAGGCAGGAGCTCCAGAAGGTAGCTCGGAACTCAAATCCCGAGCGGTTCGTCTCTGCGACGCACAATCGCACAGCCCAGAGCGGAAAAAAAAGTGATTTTTGGACAAGAAGTTGCTGTTCGATGTTGTCGTAGAGAAGGATTGAAGAACCGTGCTATTGCTTAATAATTAAGTAGACAAAGCCAAGATAATTAAGTAGACAAAGCCAAGCAACAATTAGACAACGTTTAACAAACTACCCATTGTCACAACAGAATCGTTATCGTAAAATACACAACTGCCTCCGTCGAATAAGACACCGTTTTCTATTACTAAAAAATTATCTTCGCTTCTCGTTAACAACAAGAAACACAATATATTAAATAATACCAATTTTTTTAGGCCTCCCACTTACCTCTACACACTGACGATTCACCCACAGGGACAGAAGAGACGCCCAGTAGTGGTACAGGGGGAGAAGCGGGATAGAACTGTTGTTCTCCAAACCTGGTATATCACACTTGTTAGAAATATTAATTATGAGGGATTAATAATAATAATAATAATTCCTTAATTTCGTAGTGACCGTCAATCAATGAATTTTATCGATGAAGGGTTTGCGAGGATCGGTCAAAGAAGTATAAATATTATGTACTCCTTTGTGTAATTTGTGTGAACACAAATTTTAAATTATTTGTCTCGACGTTTCGACAGTACTTGTTGTTGTCATCAGTACAATTGTTTCCTGAGTTTGGCGTTGATGACTATTGTCCTGATGATGACAATAAATATTGTCGACACAAATAATTTAAAATTTGTGTTACAATTCTTTGACCGATCATCGCAAACCCTTCATCTTTAAAAAAAAATAATAATATTAATATGGTCCTTTTTTACCATGGAAGTAGCTGGGAAGACCGTGGACGCCAGACTGAACGTACCACGTACCAGGAAGGTAGTGTAGCCAGCCGCCCGTTATACACCAAGTATACGAGTTTCAAA
This sequence comes from Magicicada septendecula, assembly GCA_034769895.1. Taxonomy (NCBI): domain Eukaryota; kingdom Metazoa; phylum Arthropoda; class Insecta; order Hemiptera; family Cicadidae; genus Magicicada; species Magicicada septendecula. Next base: position 246,450,710 of record CM068376.1, on the reverse strand, counting down.
CGCACCTTGATTGAAATCAAACGCACCGGGACTTTAAGTCAAGCGCCATACCCAAATGACCCAAACCCCCACACAAGACATTAATTATAACATATCGTATTTTCATGTTAATAAACGTCTATAAAATGCTTACCTAGTATGAACTTATGTTCCTTTTATAAAGGTAAAAAACGTTTAAACCACGAACCTGTGGCCCTGGAACGTACAGGCTATGATTTGACTATTCGTTGTAGGCTATACTGTTGTAACGAGCAAAAATTTTAATATTTTTTAAATTTTCACCACGACGGAGTGCGTTTACACGAAGCGGTGTCAACGACTTATAGTTGACGCAATAAATAAAGCGTAATGAGAAGATGTCAGAGCAGCGTCGCTAACTAGACAATAGAAAGACGTTAAGTTCGACTCGGGTATAGAAATTGGTTGCACAAGATGACAGGGAAAGTTTAGTTCAGAATTATTGCTCACTACAGCTGTAACAATGTAGGCGAGGACATTCACACTTGTACTGAGAAATGTGGCAGATGTTCGACCAAGTTACGTCAGTATACGATAGACGACAAAAAGAGGGAAACTACATGTTACAATGGAACGGATGCACTGCACCTTAAGAAACAATAGTAAGGCAGAGATCAGACAAAAACTCAAGTCATGTTACGCAGCAGGAGTTATCGTCTAAGTGCCAGACAGAATTTACGAGTGGAAAGTTGGGGTGACTTCACCAGCCAGCAGATGTCCAAAATTATTAATAGCTACAAAAAAGGGGTATGACACAGAACAATACTTCGGGAGAACCGAAAATACAGATAATGGCAATCCAGAGAAACACTGAGTTTACTTCAGACAATGGGTTAATAGACAAGCGTATAATAGCTAAAGTTTCTACGAAAAGGGTCAACGTTCGACAGAGCAAAATCGGGGGATGTCTAAGAACCTATCAGAAGCCCAGAGCCACGGGAAAACTTGTAGAGAGGACTGTTTCCATAGCAACTGAAACGAAGAACCTATCGGAAGAACGATGACGGAGGGTCTTGACATAGTGGGACAAAATATTCCAAGAAAACTCAAAACTGACCAATCACGAATAAAGAAGGCGTAAACTGCGCCAGGGACAAAATTTTGAGTAGGGACGAATTAATAAAACTATATGTCCAAGACGGGGACGAGGCCAGTATATCTCAATTTTCCAAACAGTTTACTCTAATTGTTCGGAAGTCAGTATTATTTCAAATTTTTCTAGAGTTTACTTTAAGTACGAAGCCAGTTTTACTCAAATATTCAAACAGTTCATTTCAATTGTTCGGAGTCAGTTTTACTCTAAGTTCTCAAGAGTATATTTAATTATTCGGAGAGATAACTCAAGTTCGGGAATTGGTACGTCAACTCGTAATTTAGCAGACTTAGTGAAATCATCATGTCACGATAGTCAGACTTAGTAAACTTTTAATAGTGAATTTCGAAGTGCGATGTAACGGACTTAGATAAGAATTATTCAAAGCGAACAATCAGATCGTTACACGAACAAATATCACCACATATGTACTATACAAAACAGTTGAACTTAATTTTATTCATTGTTAGTACATCTCATTAAAACCTGAAAGAACAGAAACATTAAACTAATTATTCAATCACACGTATATTTGATAAAACAGTGATATAAGTGGAACTAGACATGTACAGTAACGTTAAAACAAACACACAACATACATCGTAAGATGAAGTATTTAATTGAACACTAAACATCAGTTATTCACATAAACCTACGCCAACGCGAGTGATCGGAAGTGTGTGCAAGTGTTTGTGGTATCAACGGCATTCAACGAGATGTGTCTTCATGTCATCCTCATCACTGAGACTGGACTTCACCAAAGACTAATGGATATTTCATAAATCAAGTAACCATTATTTTAATCATTACTATTTAGTTACTTCTACTGACCTGATTCTTTCAAAGAATTCATCCCTGGGAAATTATTAATAAACGCAATGAATATAAATCTGAATTAAAAACGTAATTAGTGAATATATTAACAACAAACTATCTGGGATTAATGAACGCATTAATAATTAGAATATGAATTGTTATCTTTTGATTTATATATGTATGTATGTCTTCTTTGTTTCAGCATATATTAAAACATGAATTTGTTCTTATAAAATATGTATGTATTACAGGTACATCGACGTATCATATGTATGATTATAATTTATTGTGAATGATAAATAAACTAGTAATTTAAGTTGATCCTATATATGCGTTTATTATTACCACAGATAACCTAGATATTAACTTAATTTTTGAACGATATATAAAGTAGAATTTTAAGAGTTTCTTTTGTTCAGTAAAATAAATGAATTGACAATATTAATTTATTAAATGATATCAAGTATTTTGTTTATGAATAATCAGAATAGTTATACATTATATTAAATGGCGCTTCCTACCTGGAGCATAGATAACAAAAGTAATAGAGAAAATTTAATTATGCTTATTTAGTGTAAACAATAAAAGATTACCCTTTATTATCATTGTATTAAATGGCTGCATAACGCGCGGCATGAAAATAATTAATTAATGCAAGTAAACTGCATATTATCTATTATAAATAAATATTAATATAATATTCATTATATTAAATGGCACCCAAAGAACGTAGGACGTTATAAATATCAATTACATCAATTTAATATCATTGTTAATATAATATTCATTATATTAAATGGCGCCCATCCGCACGGCATGATACGTAGTAACAAAGATAGTTAAAACGTACAGCTTTGGCAAAGATCAGGCAGTAGAAGAAGTAGATAAAGTAGCGTTATAGAATTAGAAATAAGATAAGTATTAGTGGTATAAGCCAGTTTGAATGATTACGCGTAGGAAGGCAAAAATGGCAAGCAATTCCGATAGCGTAGAATTCGACGTTAATAACCAGTTAGGTACGGTAAATACGGAAGATAATACCACACCTAGCGAACCAAGTAGCGCTGTAGAGAGTCCAGAAGATAGGGCGCGAGGACAGACATCAAAACCAGAAGATGTAAGTCTACAAATGTTGATGGAGTTCATCCGTCAACAGAGCGAAAAACAAGAAGAGAGTAGCAGAAAACAAGAAGAGAATATTAGATTGATTAGCGAAAAACAAGAAGAAGGTAACAAATTAATTAGTGAAAAACTAGAAAAACAAAATGAAAAACTCGACCAGCATAAGGAAGAGATTAAACGAGAGACAGCGGAACAGCTTATGCAGATACGGTCCGAGATACGTGAATACCAGCAGGCCTGGGAAGGAAAGATCAACGAACTACAGAAGAAACAAGATGATATCGTGAGAGACTTGAGAGAAGAAGCAAACAAGAAGTACGAAGAGATACAAGAAGCACGAGAAAACGATCGTCAAGAATGGATGGTAGCGATACACAATACCCAAACGACTGTTAAAAAGATTAATAATAAATTCGATGCTCACGTCAAGGATGCCAATAAGAAGCATGAATATTTCAAGGCCGAGATACACGACACCATACGGCAGAAACAACAGGAACAAGACGGAACAAACAATAACATTATACAGAAGTTGGAAGAAGTTGACGGTAGACAGCGTTCAACGGAACAGAAGTTGGACGAGACTACAAAAGAAAAGACGACGCGGATCGAAGAGTTAAAAGGCCATTTGACTAAAGTTAGAGAAAACCAAGAGAGACTGCAGAGACAGTTAATGGAAGGTGAGTGTGGTATATTGAACCGAATTAATGGGCCTAACCACAATGACCTTAAATATAATGGTACGTACAGATTCCCTATGGAATTCCTTAAGGAGTTGTCTGAAATACAAGAATTATACTACCCCACTGACAATATCAAGTGGATAGGTAGGCATTTAGAATTAGACGCTGGAATTTGGTGGCGGGTTATACGTAGCCAAATATCAAATTTTGAAGAGTTCAAGGAAGCGTTCTCACAGAAATATTGGGGACAAGAACGACAAGACAGCATACGGGACCATTTGGAATATGGTAGGTTTGATTGGCGTGGACCGATTACTGCGATCCAATATATAGAACGCATATTGTTGGAGAGTAGACAGTTAACACCTACTCTGACTGATAAACAACTGATACGCAAAATATCTCGTCACTTTGGGCGCGAGATTCAGCTCGCTGTGGTCACGAGAGGAATTGTGACAATTCCTAATTTCGAATCTTTAATCATAGAATATACGCAGATACAACCGAGAAATAATAGGGAGTCAAGCTATGTGACGGCGAACGAGGGGAGGAATTCTTACAAGGAAAGTGAAAGCGGTCCGAACAAAACAAGTGGAACGCAGAAGAAAGTATGGGGTGAGAGACCGGCTGTAAATGCACAACAAAACCGCACTGGGGAACGGCGCGCAGTCAACACAATGGAATTCATAAATACAGCTGCCTCTACATCGAGCACTGAACCCAAAAAGGTTCGTCAACAAGAAGAAAAAAAAATTCCTTTACTCATTAACGGAGATAGCCGATAAAACGAATGACTATCAGACTAACATAATTTTACCAGACTTACGAAGCGATTTGTTATGTAATGATGACGAGGAGATTACCCAATGAGTAATAAAGTGCCCAGAAATAAATATAAAGTTTAACAATAATATTACAGTACAAGCGTTGCTTGACACTGGATCCGTTATTGCCGGATTGTCCGAATCGTGGTTTAATCAAAACAAACATAACATAGCACCTTACGAAATTTTACCGATGACTAATACTTTAATAGTTAGCGCGGTTGGCAATAAATCAAAGTTAATAAGGAAGCAAATATTATGCGATATTTATATCGAAGGAATTAAGTATGAATGTGTTTTTCTCATTATACCGGATTTAATAAAACCTTGTATATTAGGAATTAATTTTCTTCAGGAAACAGGATGTCTCATTGACATGGGAAAAAGGATCGTCGAGTTAAGAAGAGAGGCTGACGAAGCGGCGTGCACGGTGCCAATGATGCATATAGAAGTGGTGGACACAGAAGAAGAAGAAGAGATCATAAGGAACATCGATAAGAAAGTAGAGAGTATTGACTGCGGAGATAAAGGGACGTTGTAGAGATTAAGGGAGATTCTCGTAAGGAATAGAAGTTTATTCAGAGAGTGCCCCGGAAGGATCGAAGGGTACGTTCACGAGTTCCAAGTCACCGACCGGACACCGTACTTCCAGAGAGGATGGCCTGTCCCATTAGCATATAAAGGGAAGGTGGATGATGAGATTAGAAGAATGTTACGGTATGGGGTCATTGAGCGATGCAACAGCGCATATATCAACCCACTTGTTACTGTAATTAAGAAGGACGGTAGAGTACGATTATGTTTGGATGCGAGGAAAGTGAACAGCGTGACGATCCCGGACTACGAGGGTGCCCCACCGATAAACGATATTTTGGCTAGATGTTGTGAAATGAAATATTTATCTACCGTAGACTTAACTAGCAGTTTCTGGCAAGTACCATTGAAGCCGGAGTGCCGGAACTTCACCGCTTTTATGTACGAAGGCAAATGTTATCGCTTCACAGTTACGCCGTTTGGACTGAGTACCAGTTCTGCTGCACTAACCAGGGGATTGGACACAGTATTGGGAGATGAAGTTAAGGAAAACACCATTATTTATGTAGACGATTGCCTATGTTATTCAGGAGATTTAGAGACGCATTTATTACATTTAGATTTATTATTATCCAACTTAAGAAGAGCGAATTTGACCATCAATTTGGATAAGTCGCAATTCTTTAGACAAGAAATTGCATACCTTGGATATCGATTAACTACGCAAGGAGTACAAGCAACGGACGAGAAGATTGATGCAATTATGAAGTTTCCAACACCTCGGAACCAAAAGCAATTAAAGGGTTTCTTGGGTTTAACAAATTTCTACAACCGTTTTACAGATAAATACGCCGAAACCACCAAACCATTACTTGAATTATTACGGAAAGGACATAAATTTACCTGGACACCGGAATTAAATGAATGTTTTCAACGAGTTAAAAGGTTATTCGTAGAAACAGTTATCTTGAAGTTTCCTCGAATAAACCAACGATACTATATGCAGTGCGACGCCAGCAACTTTGCATATGGCGGGCAGCTATATCAACTGGACGAGGAAGGAAAAATCGGAGTTATTGCATTTACTAGCAAAACATTCAAGGGTGCAGAAATTACTACACCACGGAAAAGGAGCTCTTGAGTATCGTACGATGTCTCGAAAAATTCCGTATATACATATTAGGGCAACCTCTAACCATTATTACAGATAATAAGGCATTGACCTTTATGAACAAATGTCATTTAAATAACTCGCGAATAACACGCTGGATTTTAAGTATCCAAGAATACAAATTCGACATTGTCCATTGTAAGGGCAAGGACAATATTATTGCTGATCTTCTAAGCAGAAACCCAGATGCCACGTTAGAAGAAATTAGCGACAATACGTGCGAATACTTAATTAATCACCTGACGATCAAGATGGATAAAAAAGTAAGCAAGATAATTATGGATATTGGAAAATATCAATTTAAAGATACTAAGCTTAAGACCATTATAGATAAGATTAAGGAAAAGTGTTTAGATAAGGAAATAAGTAAATTTTATAGATACATTAATGAGAAATTATATAGATTACGTAGGAGGGAATGGAAACTGTACATACCGAACAGAGTATCCGGAGAAGTAATTTCTGAAATACACCGGATGTATGGACACCCTGGAGCGAAGAAATGTATAAAATTGTTACAGGAGCATTTTACCATAGACGGTATGTTGAAAAAAGTGAAAAATTACGTACGGACTTGCGACACGTGTCAGAAGAGGAAGGACGCAGGCAACAAAAACCTATTCGGGGGAACGAAAGCCATTATCCCGTTAAGCAAGGGTGACCTAGTGAGCGCTGATTATTTTGGGCCACTACCCGTCTCGTCTGCTGGGGTGAGATATTTGTTCGTCATGGTAGACAACTTCACAAAATACGTGCGACTATTTACACTTAGGAGGGCAACGACCGCAGCCACGTTAAGAAGAATACACCAATATTGTAAAGAGTTAGGATGTCCTAGAATAATTATTACTGACAATGGAACGCAGTTTACCTCTAGGAAATGGTTAGACGGTTTAAACGAATTAAATATTCAACCAAGATTCACCGCAATAAGAAACCCATGCGCGAATCTGGCTGAAGAATCAACAGACAACTTGGAAATTTATTCAGGATCTTTGTCTGTGACCAACACACAAAGTGGTCGCGTTATGTACCTATAATTGAAAGTTGCATTAACGAGACGTACCACGAGACTATAGAAGTAACACCCTATGAGGCACAGCTCGGGAAAAAACCGACAAGAGTTTGGGAAAAATACCTAGACAAGGACATACTTCAAGTTAAAGGAGCTGACCACAACCAAATATTTGTCAAAATGAAAGAGAAGAGGGAAAAGCAAGCGAAGTTGTGTAATGAAACCAAGACCATTACAAAATTCCAAATTGGTGAGAAGGTGTTAATAAGGACCTATTATCAATCGGACGCGATCCAGAAATGGATTGAGAAATTTTGTGAACTGTACTACGGACCATACAAAGTACATCGAATTCTTGGAGATGCTACATACCTGCTCGTCGATTGCAATGACGAAAGCAAAATCCGCGGAAAATTTAATGTCAAACAGATGAAAAAATATCATGAGCCAGAAGATTGAAGATGAATGAAAAGGAGAAAGTTGAAGAATATATCATAACAAGTTAGCTGATGGATGAGTCATCTGCGTTAGGGTAATTGACGCGCTTATCTCATTCAAGCTGGCTTAACCAAAAGAAATTATGTACTCTAAATGTCAAATGTAACATAAGAGTTTACTTAGTTAATTAATCACTAATAAAATGTTAGATAATAAGTGTGAATTAACGTTTTGAGTGACATTTTATGAAATATTGTAGTGAATACAAGGGACATTTTAGTTGCTATTACTTGATTCACATAGTAATAAATTATTGGGACAAAGTGAAAAAAAGTAGGACACTTAAAAGTAAATGAGTGATATTATACAAAAGGCTATATCGTAAATGAACTTTGTTAAAGTGAATGTATATAATTAATAGACTAGGATTGTAAATGATGTTAAAACGAAGTAAATAACTCGTTAGCAAAATGTATTACGTGTATGTATAAATTATCAAATAATATGAATATAATTAAAACTAACGTAGCGTATATGTTAATTACCAATCTAATTTTAAATAACATTTTAAGAACAAAATTATTGGTAGAACTATTAGTACTGCATAAAATGGATATGTGTAGGAGATTTCTCTGATTCCATGTAAAGCGTTACGTTAAACCAATTGATTTGTTTGATATTATATTGCGAGAATAATATTTTAGGAAGTAAAAAGATTATTCAACTAATTAAATTAATTATTACTTATTGAATTTATGATTTGTTTTGTAATTAGAGAGATAAGGTATTCATATGTAATCGATATGTAAATACGATAATGTTAAATGCGTTCAGCCATCCCAAATAGCTAGCAATAAATTCAGAGATACAATTAAAACTAAAAGGGGGTACACCAATTGTAATATAAGCTTTTAAAAGTAGGTTATCATGTAATATCCCTCCCTGAGGAAGATGAACATGGTGAGGCGACGTACAGGGCGCAGAATTTGGATTTGAGTTGTTCCCATAGGTCACATCATCAAATCAAAATTGAGGACACTGTAACGAGCAAAAAATTTAAAATTTTTAAATTTTCACCACGACGGAGTGCGTTTACACGAAGCGGTGTCAACGACTTATAGTTGACGCAATAAATAAAGCGTAATGAGAAGATGTCAGAGCAGCGTCGCTAACTAGACAATAGAAAGACGTTAAGTTCGACTCGGCTATAGAAATTGGTTGCACAAGATGACAGGGAAAGTTTAGTTCAGAATTATTGCTCACTACAGCTGTAACAATGTAGGCGAGGACATTCACACTTGTACTGAGAAATGTGGCAGATGTTCGACCAAGTTACGTCAGTATACGATAGACGACAAAAAGAGGGAAACTACATGTTACAATGGAACGGATGCACTGCACCTTAAGAAACAATAGTAAGGCAGAGATCAGACAAAAACTCAAGTCATGTTACGCAGCAGGAGTTATCGTCTAAGTGCCAGACAGAATTTACGAGTGGAAAGTTGGGGTGACTTCACCAGCCAGCAGATGTCCAAAATTATTAATAGCTACAAAAGAGGGGTATGACACAGAACAATACTTCGGGAGAATCGAAAGTACAGATAATGGCAATCCAGAGAAACACTGAGTTTACTTCAGACAATGGGTTAATAGACAAGCGTATAATAGCTAAAGTTTCTACGAAAAGGGTCAACGTTCGACAGAGCAAAATCGGGGGATGTCTAAGAACCTATCAGAAGCCCAGAGCCACGGGAAAATTTGTAGAGAGGACTGTTTCCATAGCAACTGAAACGAAGAACCTATCGGAAGAACGATGACGGAGGGTCTTGACATAGTGGGACAAAATATTCCAAGAAAACTCAAAACTGACCAATCACGAATAAAGAAGGCGTAAACTGCGCCAGGGACAAAATTTTGAGTAGGGACGAATTAATAAAACTATATGTCCAAGACGGGGACGAGGCCAGTATATCTCAATTTTCCAAACAGTTTACTCTAATTGTTCGGAAGTCAGTATTATTTCAAATTTTTCTAGAGTTTACTTTAAGTACGAAGCCAGTTTTACTCAAATATTCAAACAGTTCATTTCAATTGTTCGGAGTCAGTTTTACTCTAAGTTCTCAAGAGTATATTTAATTATTCGGAGAGATAACTCAAGTTCGGGAGTTGGTACGTCAACTCGTAATTTAGCAGACTTAGTGAAATCATCATGTCACGATAGTCAGACTTAGTAAACTTTTAATAGTGAATTTCGAAGTGCGATGTAACGGACTTAGATAAGAATTATTCAAAGCGAACAATCAGATCGTTACACGAACAAATATCACCACATATGTACTATACAAAACAGTTGAACTTAATTTTATTCATTGTTAGTACATCTCATTAAAACCTGAAAGAACAGAAACATTAAACTAATTATTCAATCACACGTATATTTGATAAAACAGTGATATAAGTGGAACTAGACATGTACAGTAACGTTAAAACAAACACACAACATACATCGTAAGATGAAGTATTTAATTGAACACTAAACATCAGTTATTCACATAAACCTACGCCAACGCGAGTGATCGGAAGTGTGTGCAAGTGTTTGTGGTATCAACGGCATTCAACGAGATGTGTCTTCATGTCATCCTCATCACTGAGACTGGACTTCACCAAAGACTAATGGATATTTCATAAATCAAGTAACCATTATTTTAATCATTACTATTTAGTTACTTCTACTGACCTGATTCTTTCAAAGAATTCATCCCTGGGAAATTATTAATAAACGCAATGAATATAAATCTGAATTAAAAACGTAATTAGTGAATATATTAACAACAAACTATCTGGGATTAATGAACGCATTAATAAGTAGAATATGAATTGTTATCTTTTGATTTATATATGTATGTATGTCTTCTTTGTTTCAGCATATATTAAAACATGAATTTGTTCTTATAAAATATGTATGTATTACAGGTACATCGACGTATCATATGTATGATTATAATTTATTGTGAATGATAAATAAACTAGTAATTTAAGTTGATCCTATATATGCGTTTATTATTACCACAGATAACCTAGATATTAACTTAATTTTTGAACGAAATATAAAGTAGAATTTTAAGAGTTTCTTTTGTTCAGTAAAATAAATGAATTGACAATATTAATTTATTAAATGATATCAGTATTTTGTTTATGAATAATCAGAATAGTTATACATTATATTAAATGGCGCTTCCTACCTGGAGCATAGATAACAAAAGTAATAGAGAAAATTTAATTATGCTTATTTAGTGTAAACAATAAAAGATTACCCTTTATTATCATTGTATTAAATGGCTGCATAACGCGCGGCATGAAAATAATTAATTAATGCAAGTAAACTGCATATTATCTATTATAAATAAATATTAATATAATATTCATTATATTAAATGCCACCCAAAGAACGTAGGACGTTATAAATATCAATTACATCAATTTAATATCATTGTTAATATAATATTCATTATACTGTTATAAATGTATGACCGTATTCTGTTTATTGTATTTTTTTTTAACTGCATCCCATACTTTAATAATCACGTGGTTTGGCTATATGGTGACATGGAAGAGCAGTCCTTCTTGCTAATTTAACGAAGCTCAACACATGAGAAAACAGAGCAACAGGTGAAGAATCATGAGTGAGGAAATGCAAAACATGAGTGCCGAACAGAAGCATTATTTTCACAGAAAGTGTGTTAATATTGCCATACGCGTCAATTTGAAGTAAATATGCAGCCCTTGAAGACAACATTCGATGGCATAAAATTATTGCTAATTATATTATTTTGTACACTCTCCGTTGTTAATAAAATAAAATCAGAAAAGTTTGTGGTCGTCTTCATTTGAGATAATACAATAAAATAGTAGAATGGTGATTAAAAACCCGGCTATCCTTGTTTTGATACCTGAAGATTACCACGAATTTTTAGTGAGCGAGACGCTGTGGTTATTAGCATTGGGCGCGTCTCGCCAATAAGTATTAACGATGGCGCGTGCCAAAAACTGGTTTTGCTGTAACCTAACAGAAAGTAACCGCGGCTTGATGCACACCGCTGTTTTATCCCGTATATGTGATAGTGCATATGGTTAAATTTTCCGTCCGTTTAGTTGCATTGCGTTCTCTTTGAAGTTATAGATTATATTTTTCTTCTCCGTCTGCACTTGACGTATTAGGCATAGGCCTATTGCTTGTTACGGTAGCCACAGATTGCCCGATCGTCCACAGTTTCTACGACCATATACGGTTTGGGTGTTCGGATTTTATCATCGCTCTTCCGATCCACACGTTAAGCCCCATTTTTATATCCTTTTATTTTACTACGAATACTAACGATGATCACGCCGTCTCGAAGTCAACGAATACAAGCCTTCACCGTGCGAAGGAATCTCATTTGTATACACAATCTGTACACGGCACTACTCTCTCATCGTTCGTGCGGTATTCTTCACAAGATTCACTATGACATAACAATGTTAACATAACATTAATCTTAAGTTATAAATTATGCACAAAAGTATACACATGCATAACAATTTTTTAAATTATGGTTATAGATAATTATGTGTAAACAGTTCTCTTGGTCGTGCTGTAGACTACCATTTTATAGAACAGCACAAGACTTTCAAGTTGAACTGCTTTATATAAAACATGTACCATAATATCTTTTCCTTAATTTGTTTGGAAAAAAAACAACTTTGATTTGTTCCCGCCAATACAGATTACGTGTATCTTCACAGAAATTTCTGTAGATCGAATACTAATTAAATCTGCTGTCAAAGCTAATTTTGCTCTCGGATCGGAGTAAACAACACTTTCTTATCGTCCCACTTTTTTCGACCGAGTTTGTGTGATCAATACTGACGATGTCGATAGTTTTGTAACTTAAACTCAACCGAAAACACGGGTGGACATTTTTTCTGCTAATTATCGTGTTTTAGGCTTGTTGCCTCTTCTTACTTATAGGTAGTTAAAAAAATTTTGCGATTTTGCGTCAAGTCTTCTCCTTGATGTTAATTATTGACAGGTTATCGCGTTCCATTACGCAATTACCAACACGATCGGGTTACTAGTTGTTTAGTTTCCTTTTGTCCGTCACCACACTATGTATTTGCATCGTCGTGTTCTTCATTAAGTATATATAAATTTGTAAAATTTCCCCTTTAAGAGCTGTGCGGATCGTTTCGTAAATATTCGTAGACTTTCGTTGATTTCCCATTATGTAGGTGGATTTAGACTGTTCAGATATTCTAGATTTATTGTTAAGTAAATTAGCCGTAACAGTGTGAGTAGTATTAATATATTTGTAGTTGAAAACTTTCCCGGGCCCTTTGCCCTACATAATTTTGTCAGACGTTTCGACGAATGCAGTATTCTTCGTCAGTTGAATTGTTTTATGCGACCGTAAAAATCAATAATATTTCGGCGTAATTTATAATATTTCGGACGGGAATATTAACAACACATTTTGTGCATGTGGAACGTGGCTCTGAATCGTATTCCATAGGGGAGACACAGATCACGATTAGAAACTTTTGAGACAGAATAATATTAATTTGTATTTGCATGTGCTGCTTTATACAGAGGATGTCATGAAAGGACATAACCAGCAGTCATAGGCATAACTTGGGAGGGGCAAGGGGCACCCCCCCTAATGTTCCGAGCTGTATAAAATTTTGTTTCCAGTTGTTATAAATAAAAACTAACAAATAGTCAAACAGGAGACAGTTTCTATGCTTGCGAGCACAGTAAGCACTATTTATCAACGTCTGTACTGTTATCAGACGACTAGTTGCCATAAGTTTATTATTCTTATTTCTTACGAAGAAACTTGTAAGAGGAGTGTTTGACATATTTGAATGATATACGTCAAAATAATATTTCTATTCGAAAAAAACAAACGCTAGAGACCTAATTAACTGGAATACAATGCGTGCCTTTTACACAAAAAAAGACTTACAGTATATTTGTTCTAGGTAAACATAACTAGAAGTACAACTTATGAAGAAAGCTTTGTTGATCATTAAAAAATGAAATTGTCCCTCGTTTACTAAGAATTATTACTAAACTTTCTAATTTTGTATATAATATATTTTATTAATTTTATTATATAGATGGTCTAATTACACACTTGAATTTATGAAACTTTACCCCCCCCCCCAAAGTTAGGTCCCAAGTTACGCCCATGCCAGCACTGATGAAGTGGTTATAGGATATATGGGAAAAAAATTGTAAAACACCCTCATCAGAAGAAAATATATGGTACTACGCGATTGACTACGGTATTAGAGAGAAATGCTAGAGCAGCGCTGTTCAACATTATTATGTATTCTGACATAACCGACTGAATATTAATAATAATAATCATCATCATCACAGACGTTTCTCTGTAACTACGGTGTCTTTGGTCGTATTCGTTTTTCTTATTCTTTCGTCGGACTTAGGTCCATTTGGAAGAAAGTCATCATTTTCTCGTATTTCCTCCTGTTCCTTATTTTTATCTTTCTTCCCTTTCCCTTTTCCAACTGCGTTGGGACTAGTAGCAACGTCTATCTTCTTTGTAGTAGACCCCGTCTCTGTCATATCAATTTCATGTGTCGATCCCAAATTGTTTTGCTTGGAGAGTAAATAATATGGTATTTAAATATCTTCCATTACATCGTTAACTCATCTTGCGGATGGCATGAGGAATTGTGGAAATTACGATAGGCTGTATGCAGCTATGTCCATAAAAAACCGCTCATTTACGTGTCAGTAAATCTGTTTGTCCTATCCGTGGTAGGAAGTTTTATGGCACAATAACTATAAATGCACGTATGTTTTCATGAAAGCCGGGTGAGTGGGAATCACGCGCTTTCTCTAATAAAAAATTAGAAAGAATACTAGTATCATTGACTAGGCCAATAGATTGGGTACAATTAATATAGGAATGTGTAAAAATGTGCTTTATGAGAGTACTGGAAAAGCATTTGACTATTAATCAGATGTTCAAAAATATTTTTTGTTGAAATTTGACTTTTTATCGGCTCAATTAAATTTGCTTCCGAAAGGCGCGTTGGACAGGACCGTGCTAGAACAGTGGTTCCCAAACGTTTCAGTCCGCGGACCCCCCTCAAAATAATAACAATATCACGGACCCCGTCTGAGTTATGAAATTAAAACAAACAGTAAATATATACGAACTCTTATATTTTAATTAAAATGTATTAAAATAAAAATTCTCGTAACTTCCAAATTATAATATTAATGATGTCAAACAGATTAATGTGAACAGTGAAGCCTCTTTTGAACAATTAGCTCTGCAATATTAGGTTTAATGCAATATTAAGTCACTCTCGACATCAAGTTTATTTCTTAACTTTGCCAACTTGCGCTCTATCTTTCCAGCTACGTAGGCGTAAAACCAGCTACACGGAAAAACGTTTTGGTTAGATGCAGTGCTTATATATGCGAGATACGTAGCAGAACTGATAGTAGACTAAAACTACTATCAGTTCTGAACTGATCAGTTCTGCGTTGATGCAGCGCTCTAGTCAGTTCGGCTGATAAACAGATCTGCTACACGACATGATTTAAAGACATTATTAAAGCCATTAGTTTGAAATTACTTTTACAATTACAATTAGTTTGAACGAAAAAAGTACTGGAATCTTCTACTAATTGTTTTAAGATTCTTAAATTTAGATTTTAGAATGTAAAAAATCGAAGAAAATTACGGTATACTCTAATTTTCTTAAACATGTCCGCGGACCCCCTAAAACATTGTCGCGGACCCCACTTTGGGAACCACTGTGCTAGAGTAAGACCAAGAAAGACGTTCTTGCATCAAGTGACTGGTGAACGTGGATCGAAAAACTCAAGAAATTTTTAACAGAAGGCGATCGACAGAATGGCCTGACAACCTACTGATCTTCAGATTGAGCTCAGGCATTACGACATTGTAACGTTATATTTGCACGAGTTACCTTGCCTGATATCTCGGGAACCGGTTCTCAGTTAATCGACTTGAACCACTCGTGCGTCGACATCACGTGCAAACAATGACGCATCAAGGTCGTGTAACTCAGCCAGCTATTTAGGTTATGCGCTGCTCCTTTCATCGCAGAATAAAACACGAGATTTTTACTAGGCATGTGGCACACTTGTGGACTGTTAAGTCGACCAAGTACTAATTCGTCACGTGTGACCACATACACGTTTGTTCGATGAAAACGACAAAAACCAAGCATTGAAGAAGCGCAAAATTTACTCTTCCTGAATTATACGTGTTATATATCTTAGATAATTATAGAAATATGTCTGTTTCTGCGAGGGTTAATTGGCTGCCAAACTTCTCGATCTCCGTTTGTATTTTACGACATCTCTGCGCGATGTGTAAAGATAGAACAGAAAGAGTAAAGGATGTATAATACAAAAATTGTGGAAAACACAAACAAACATTTGCCTCGAAAAACAAATTTATTAACATTTATTAGCAAAAAAATGTATATAAGTTTTGCCAAAAGACAGTAGAAAATTGAACAAAACTACTGTGTTCAGTGTTAATGACTTCACTGTTTCAAACTAGTGGCTTCACATTTATAGTTTCTGATTTATAGACCTCTGTAAAGCATTGTAATGTAAACCAGCCAGCCTATACTAGCCTGTGGTGGTTTCGATATATCGATGGTTTAAATATCGAAAGGGCTAATCGTATTGGAAAGTTTTTATAGTAGTTACTGAATTATTAAGTACGTATAACGTTTGAGAACTACTGTGAAAGTGCAAATGAATCATTAAAAAAAAAATATATATATATAGAGGACAGAGCCCTCGGCTTGCTCAAGCGTCAACTTGATAAACGATTAGTCACTATAGCATATACTAAACAATTACTTCCATGTTCCATAAGGAAATGTAAGTATAGTGAGGGGAAAAATCGTGTTCAAGGCTGATTCTGATTGTACTACCCTCAAAACATGAAGAAAAGTCATTTTTCGAAAAGTGTCTGTGTGTAGAATTTTTCTATGGCGAACGATAACTGCCGCAAGTTCAAACTGGATCAAATAATTTTGTGCATACATCCCTGAATTGTAGAGTACTCAAAGCCTATAAATTTTGGCGAATATCGATTAAGGGGAAGGGGTAGTTTACCTGCAACGTTTTATGTTTTAACTAGAGTAATTTTTTCTATGACGAACGATAACTGCCGTAAATTCAAATAGAATCAAGTAATTTTTTGCATATGTGCCTGAGTTTATAGAGGACTCAATACCTATTGATTTTGGTAAAGACAGGTTAAGGGGAAGTGGTAGTTTACCTGCAACGTTTTATGTTTTAACAAGAGTAAAGTACTTAATTTTGATAATTAAAGTGCCCTGAAACGAAGGTGATAATAATCAACTGTAGAAAGGTAGATGAAATATCTATAAATGAAAAGGGTAGTTGAAGGGGGTGGGGGTAATTTTCTGTAAATGAAAATGATAGTTGAAGGGGGAGGGGATAATTTTTTACTTCCATGTTCCTTAAGGAAATGGAAGTATGGTGACGGCAAAAAAAATCGTGTTCGAGATTATTTATTGCAGATTCTGATTGACTACACTCAAAACATGAAAAAAAGTCATTTTTCGAAATGTGTGTGTGTGTGTGTGTGTGTGTGTGTGTGTATTTTTTCTATGGCAAACGATAACAGCCGCAAATTCAAATAGAATCAAATAATTTTTTGCATACAGCCCTGATTTGTAGAGTACTTAAGACCTATTGTTTTTGGTGAAGATCGGTTAAGGGAAAGGGGTAGTTTACCAGCAACTTTTTTTTTTAATCAAGGGTAATTATTTTCTATGGCAAACGATAACAGTCGCAAAGTCAAACAGAATCAAATAATGTTTTGCATAGAGCCCTGAATTGAAGAGTTCTCAAGACCTGTTGTTTTAGGTGAAGATCGGTTAAGGGAAAGGGGTAGTTTACCTGCAACGTTTTATATTTTAACAAGGGTATTTTCTATGGCAAACGATAACTGCCGCAAATTCAAACATAATGAAATAATTTTTTGCATGCAACTCTGAATTGTAGAGTTCTCAGGACTTATTGTTTTTGGTGAAGATCGGTTAAAGGAAAGGGGTAGTTTACTTGCAACGTTTTTTTGTTTTAACAAGGGTAATTTTGTTATGACGAACGATAACTGCCGTAAATTCAAAGTGAATCAAATAATTTTTTGAAAACTTTCTTGACTTGTAAAGATCTGAAGGTCTGTTGATTTTGGTGAAGATCGGTTAAGGGAAAGGGGTAGTTTACCTGCCACTTTTCATGTTTTTACAAGAGTAATTGTTTCTATGACGAACGATAACTGCCGCACATTCAAACAGAATCAAGTAATGTTTTCCATGCATGCCTGAAGTGTAGAGAACTCAAGGCTTGTTTAATTTGGTGAAGATCAGTTAAGAGAAAGGGGTAGTTTACCTGCAACATTTTATGTTGTAACAAGAGAAATGTTTTCATGACGAAAGATAACTGCCGCACATTCAAACAGAATCAAATATTGTTTTGCATGCATCCCTGAATTGTAGAGGACTGAAGGCCTATTGATTTTGGTGAAGATCGGTTAAGAGAAAGGGGTAGTTTACCTGCAACGTTTTATGTTTTAACAAGAGTAAAGTACTTAAGTTTGATAAATAAAGTATCCTGATAAGAAGCTCATAATAATCCACTGTAGAAACGTACATGAAATATCTATAAATGAAGAGGTTAGGTGAACGGGGTGGGGGTAATTTTCTATTAATGGAAATTATAGTTGAAGGGGGAGGGGAGAATTTTGTATATGTGTACTACGTTATCGGCAACAAAGAAGTAGTTTTTTGTTAAAATTCCTTCCCGGGCTTTTTAGCCGTAGTCCAATGTTTTCTGCAAAACCAGACGTTTCGGCAGTCCCATCGACTGCCATTATCAGTGAAAATCAAGTGCGAAAACGTGAGGTGGTATACGTTAGTGACCACAGTACTGTGGTTAAGGCAGAAGCAATAAGTAGAAAGAAGTATTTTCTATGGAAATATTTAATTTCGAATGTGATTTTAAATATAAATCTTAGAACATGGAAGTCATGTATGGTTCTCCATACCGATATTTATATGTGTACTTCGTTATTGACAACAAAGAAGTAGTTTGTTGTTAAAATTTCTTCCCGGGCTGTTTGGCCGTGGTCCAATGTTTTCTGCAAAACCAAACGTTTCGGCAGTAGGCTATCGACTGCCATCACCAGTGAAAATCGAGTGCGCTAACGTGAGGTGGTATACGTTAGTGACCACAGTACTGTGGTTAAGGCTGAGCAATAAATAGAAATAAGTAGTTTCTATTAAAATATTTTATTACGAAAATGATTTTAAATATAAATCTTAGAACATGGAAGTCATGTATGGTTCTCCATACCGATATTTATTTATTGAAGTTGAATCGTTAAACAGATCATTTATATATATATATATATAATATTTTATATTTTACATTTTATATATATAAATAAAAATTCTTACAGTATATTATAATATAAATATAATATAAATTATTCAAAAAGTTGTCACATTATATGTATTTTATTAAGTCTCAAATTAAAAATTACGTCATTTTTTACTGATGCGTAGACCAGTAATTGTTAAGTTTCGAGGGGGACTTCGTTTATTCTTCGCACGTACCGTATGCGCTTCACGGTCGGTTAGGCTGATTCTCCAGGAAGATATTTGGATAGCAGAAGCTTCTGTTTTAAACTAAAGCTTATTGTTCTTCACGTTAAACGAAAGGTTGAACTCGGTGGGTGTGGTCACAGATATTATAATTCATTTGTTTGTTACATTAGAAGCTGTCTTACTTTTTCGAGCTTTCATAGTTCTTGACCATCCGGGTTTGAATTGTTCTGCTTTTATTTTCTGTTAGTGGTGCAGTCTCCACATTTTTTAGGGTTTAGACAGAAGGAAGATACCGCACTGCTTCCATAGTTGTCCGTTCCAAATTCAGATTTTTTTAAAGATTAAACATATTACAGGGTACAATTGTATATTGTACGCGTTAGGCAGAGTTTAAACTAATTGTGTAGTTAACAGTGTTGGAAGTGCCAAAAATAAATCACTAAAGAGATAAAGTCTACAGAAAAACTTAAAAAAGTTTAAGATTAATTAAAAAAACAGTTGGTTTTTCAACTTGTTCGATAAACAATTAAATTTAATTTAAAACTCGTAATTTAATATACGAAAAGTGTATATCTGTACATAGGCCTAGTATAAAATAAAATCCAAGGTAGGCGTTTGTCTGTCTGTTCAGGCTAACTCGAAAATCTGTGGTCGGATTGTGACGCTGTTTTCAATATTCTACAGACCATTTGTCGAGGAAGGTTTTTTTGTGTATTGTAACGAGCAAAAATTTTAAAATTTTTAAATTTTCACCTCGACAGAGTACGTCCACACGAGGCAGTGTCAACGACTTATAGTTGGCGCAATAAATAAGGAGTAATGAGAAGATGTCAGTGAGGCGTCGCTGACTTGACAATAGAAACACATTAAGTTCGATCCAACTATAGAAATTGGTGGCGCAAGATGACAGGGAAAGTTTCGTCCAGAATTATTGCTCTCTGCAGCTGTAACAAAGTAAGCGAGGACATTCACACCCGTACCGAGAATTGTAGCAGATGTTGACCATGTTACGTCAGTATACGATAAACGACAAAAACGAGTGAAACTACATATTACAATGGAACGGATGCACTGCACCTTAAGAAACAATACCGTAGGATAGATATGACAAAAACTAAAGTCATGTTACGCAGCTGGAGTTATCGTCTAATTGACAGACAGAATTTACGAGTGGAAAGTTGGGGTGACTTCACCAGCCAGCAGATGTTCAAAATTGTTAATAGCCAGAAAAAAAGGGGTATTACATAGAACAATACGCCAGGAAGACCGAAAGTGCAGATAATGGGAGTCTATAGGAACACAGAGTTTACTCAGACAATAGGCTAATAGACAAGTGTCTAATAGCCGTAGTTTCTTCGAAAAGGGTCAACGTTCGTCAGAGCAAAATCGGGGGACACAAAGAACCTATCAGATGCCTCCAGCCAGCGAGAAATTTGGTGGTGAGGAGTGTTTCCATAGCAACAGAAACGAAGGACCTATCGGGAGAACTATGACGTAGGATCTTGACATGGTGGGACAGAATATTCCAAGAAAACTAAAAACTGACCAATCTCGAAATGAAGTAGGCGTGAACTGCGCCAGAGACAAAATTTTGAGTAGGGACGAATTAATAAAACTATCTGTCCAGACGGAGGAGAGACAGTCTATACTCAATTTTTGAAATGGTTTTTACTTAAATCTTCAGCCAGTTTTTCATACTAATTTTCCAGACAGTTTATATTCAAGTTTTCAGACAGTAAACATTCAAATTTTCAAGTAGTTTAACTTCAAGTGCGAGAGACGGTATATCATAAACTTTCAACAGTTTACTCTAATCATTCGGAGTTAGTATTATTCAAAGTTCAGAAGAGTACGTTAATCGTGTGGAATGTGAACTCGAGTCCGGAAGTTAGAACGTTAACCAGTAACTTAAAAGACTTAGTAATATCTTCATGTCACGGTAGTGAGACTTAATAAACTTTTAAAGAGTGTAATCGAAGCGTGACGTAACGGACTTAGATAAAAATTATACAAAGTGAACAATCAGACCGTTACACGAACAGATATCACCACATAAACGATATACTAAACAGTTGAACTTAATATAGTGTTACTACACCTTATTAACAACATAATGAACATGAAATATTAAACTAAATAATAAATTATACGAATATTTAATGAAGCAGCAATAAGTGGAAATAGACATGTACATTCACGTCAATACGAACACACAACATACACCGTAAGATGAAACATTTGATTGAACACTGAACCTCAATTATTCACATACACAAACGCCAACACGAGTGACCGGAAAAGTGAGTGTTAAGTGATTGTGATAAAACAGCATCCGACGAAATGTGTCTACAAGCCATCTTCATCACCGGAACGAGACTTCGTCAACGATTAATGGATATTCAATGATCAAGTAACCATTATTTTAATCATTTCTAATTAGTAACTTCTACTGACCTGATTCTTTCAAAGAATTCACACCTGAGAAAATTATTAAGAAAAGTAATGAATAAATCTGAATAAAAGTAATTAATGAATGTATTAACAAAAGCTTATTTGGGATTTAATGAACGCATTAAATAAGTAGAATATGAATTGTTATATTATTTGATATATATATGTATGTATGTTTTCTTTGTTTTCAGCATATATTGAAACATGTATTTGTTATTATAAAATATGTATGTATTTCAGGTACAGCGACGTATCATATGTACAATTATAATATATTATGAATGATAATTAAACTAGTACTTTAAGTTGATCATAAATATGCGTTCATTATTACCAAATACAACCCAAATATCAACCTGAAATTTGAAGGAATACAAATAGATTTTAAGAGTCTCATATGTGTAAATAAAGTAAATGAATTGATAACGTTAATCTATTAAATGATATCACGTATGTGTTGATGAGAATCAGAATAGTTATACATAATGTTAAATGGCTGTTTCACACACGGCATGAAAGTAATCAATTAAAGCAAGTAAATACATATTATCTATTGCACATGAATTATATAAAATTCATTATATAAACTGTGTTCCAACACGCGGGCATAGATAATCAGAGTAATAAATAAGATTCAATTATACACATACATGTGAGAGATCGATAAATTTATATATTTAATAAAAAACACAATTACATAATTAATTACCACAAGTGTAATTTTACATGTACATTTATTTGCATAAATTGACATTTATAAATGGCGTCCAACTTCGGGGCTAGATACATGAGAGAAAGTGATAAATTCATATAATTTACCACTAATCAATTTATGCGAATAAAATTTATAAATTTACATTTATAGTATGAAACATTAATGTCTGATGAAACGTTTCCAAAGCAAAACGGGGAAGGAAAAATGACTATTGTCGATTTCGAGGAAGTCGTATTAATCTCTAATACAAGATTGCTCCGTGCTAAGCCGGGGCGCGTAGCTTTTATAGGCCTATTAGTATAGTTTAGCTAGTAAAACTACAGAGTGAAGGGTTAATAGACTCCAAGCATGCACATGTCCATTAATGTCGAACGTCGCGCGCGCGCGTGTGTTGAAATCCGTGGCACTTATAAGTAGCTTTAGACGCTGAAAGTTGCTTTTGCTCAAAACGGTATCTTCCTGACATCATGAATTAGTGACACACAATAGCTGCCAGTTTTCTGGGAAACTATATAGAAACTAACCTAAATGTAAAGACTACTGACTCTTAAAAAAAATGAGTTTTGAGTTTGTGCGCGCACGTTCTTGTGTCTGTCGAACTATCTGTACATTTTTAAGTCTTAAAAATTACATTTTGGCATTTCTTAAAAAAATAATAAAATTTAAAGCAACAATACTCCCAAAAATTAAAATTTTGTCCTACCTAATTAATCTACATTTTGTAAATAAGCACCGTGTACAATGTATAAATGCTAAGGCTTTTTTTTAACTCATGTGATAAAGTAATTCTGTGTTGGTAGTTTGTATGTCGGTATTTAATAACGGGCGGATTGGTGTGCGTTGGTTATAGTAACATGAATGGCTGTGGTGGGATATTTTTGTTTTCCGAGTGTTTTCAACGGTTAGTGTTTTAGGAATTCTGTCGTTTTTGTATTGACTTCGATTTTGTTCAAGTATTAAACAGTTTTTAGTTTTGTTTTATGCATATAAGCTTTCGCAAATGTCCATTATTAATGTCTTGAAATTCGTATTCTGTCTTTATGGCGTGTTCTGCTAAATAAAGTTTGTTTACGTTATCAGAACTTCGGCTTGCCGGGCTGTCAGGCAAGGCCGTGGTCCAAGGTTGTCGGATACAAACTTGCGTAGGCCTATATCTTTAAAAACTACCTCCCCATAGTAAATTCTGTCTGAGGCTTTCACGGCCGGCTTTAGTGTTATCAGAAAACTTCTGATAACTACGGGGAGGTAGTTTTTAAAGATATACGCAAGTTGCATCCAACAACCTTGGACCACGACCTTAAAACCCGGCAAGCCGAAGTTTTGATAACATTGAAGCCGGTCGTGAAAGCTTCAGACAGATAAAGTTTGTACGTGTATAGTATTTTTATATGCATTTCGATGTTCGAATTAGGGGGATTGTAGTAATTCTTTGTTTGTCTGGCATACATAAAATTTGTTGCAATATTTGTATTCACTAACAGCGTGTTTTGTGCGTCGATGTTGTAGCCTACTTTGTTCATAGGCCTGTGTTACTCTTTGTACGTTATGTTAAGATTTGTATTTGTATTTTAAATAATTTTGTGGTTTTCTTTACGTTGTTACTTATGAAGGTGATTGTCGCCCACTTATTTATACCATTATCAATTTGTTTATTTCTGACAAGTCTTGTTTTATTTGGTGTTTAGTATTTATAGAACAGTAATGTAATAAAAAAAAACAATATATTTACCAGGCGTATCTTACACATATGAGTATGTTGAATATTAATGGCGATGAAAACAACAAATAAAAAGTACAAAAACAGAGGAAAATAATGCACACGTTCCTTAACGAAACCAGGACGAAGCAATAACATATTTCGTGTACTCCGTCGATCGCAGTAATCACCTGTATCTCGACTTCATTACTCCTACAAAAAATGATACTGAATGCATCTCTGTTTTGGGTGGGTGTGAAGAAAAACAAATTTTGGAAACGCCATAAATAAATGAAAGTTTTTTATAAATTATGTGCACTAAACGGTAGAACGAGGGAGGGGAGTTATCGTTTGGCATTGTTTGTCTGTTTGGTGTGTGTCTCACGATACGTTTTGAATCCATCAACCAGTTTTCGTAAAACGTGGCATGCGCCCCATACTTTCACCATACAGCCCCCAATTTTTTTGGAGATGATCCCCCAAAATGGGGGAGGCACATAAGTGGGGGAATGAATCGTGAAAAAGAGTTGCAACAATCTACGTGGGTTATCGGGTTAAAGGGCATTTTAACCAAAATCTGATTGCAGTGTTTGTTTCTGGAAATTTAAAAATTTTTGAGCGCTGGAGACCAAAACGGTGGGAAAAAGTCTGATAAAATCGTAAAAGTCCTAAGTGGGCTAAAAAAAACAAGGAAAATTTTAACACAAATCTGAATATTACGTACAGTTTTGGAAATTTCAAATTTGAAGGATACCAAGGCCCCAAAAGGGATAAATAATTTGAATAAATTTGAAAAAAACAGCCGGGTGTCAGGCGAAAGCGAATTCTAAGGAAATACTGTGGAGCGTTTACTATGAAAATATCTAATTTTAGGGGCATCACGGGCCAAAAATGAAACTCAGAATTGTAATAAAAGTATAATTAGGGAGGATCAAGTTATGAGAAATTTTATTCAGAATTCAAACTCGGTATTAGATATAGGCGTGTAGATATCTGTGGAACCACACATAAACGTAAAACGCTAGAACTGAATCGTTTCGTCAGAAATAAATTATTTGTCATATAGGCATTACGGTTATAAATTCAACTAAAACTGTAGTTTGGAACTTTTAATGTTTAGTCTACGATTTTCCGCATTACAATCGTTATTTTACTAAAAAAAAAGCAGTAGAGTAATCGGGGTTTTCGTAATTTTTCTGATAACTGAAAAATTATCTAATATTGAAATTTACCTAATAATAAATGGATTAATTCAAAACAAGTGAGGAGTTCTGCAACTTACTAGTGCAAAGCGGTTCACTGAGTGGCATCATTATGTGCACTATGAACTTGAACTCAGCAGAGACCAGAAAACTGTGGGAACGCCCGAATCGCGCCAGATAACGCACTTCGCTGTTTGTTAAAACACTGATAAGCGGCTATAACTGCCTTGCCCTAGATAGCCGTGCGAATTGTGCTGCAGAACTGAAACAAATGCCATTTCACTACCTACACGCGCGCGCGCGC
Source organism: Magicicada septendecula (assembly GCA_034769895.1). Taxonomy (NCBI): domain Eukaryota; kingdom Metazoa; phylum Arthropoda; class Insecta; order Hemiptera; family Cicadidae; genus Magicicada; species Magicicada septendecula. The sequence goes on along the minus strand of CM068376.1, from coordinate 246,424,931 downwards.
GCGCGTACTAACGTCAAATTAGTAGTAATAATAATTACATTAATAATAATAATGGCACTGTTTTATTCAGTAGCTTCGTCGCGCTACCTACTTGTCGGACCTGTTTTTCTGAATGAGATGCGATGTTTGTTAATCATGTAAGACGACCGAATACCTGCAGGCCAGATTGTGTAACACGATATATTCTTCTTATCTTTTGTCACCAAAACGTGTATAAAAGAAGAACAACGAAGATCATTTTAAAACAAGTTTGTTTTATATTATACATATTTACGCGTAATGATTGCTTTAGGTAAATGGGAACTATGTAACCTCGATGGGAAGACTTGCTCAGTACGTGCTCAGAGCCTCACCTAATGCTTCTTGAAGTTAGCAGCTTCATCTTTTTCACGTAAGCTATTTTTTTTAATATTTTGTTCTAAATTTATTATCTGGTTATACTCCATTCACTGAGAATAATAGAAAAACGTGGAAAGAAACGTGTTAGGAATAATAGCGAGACAGATGAAAACAATTAAGTGGGAGGCCAAGGGACGTAAAGAGGTCACAAGGTCAGAAGAGGCCTGGTTAACTTCTGCGTATAGTCCGTCACTGAATTACAGTGCAGAAATCGCTGTAGGGTCACTGGGAAGATGTCTTTCAGCAGAGGACGGACAGATACCGATGACCGTCATCAGATTTATCGGATATCGGTAATAACAATTCAGCGCGTTTTCTCCCTAGAAACCGCTCAGGTACAGAGCATAACAAAACACGGTTCCCGGGAGCACGCTTGGTTAAATTGATGAGTGTAAATAAATAATAGTCGATGCGTTGTTGTGGCCATCTTGAAAGCACCAATTGCCTTCATCCTTGAGCCCCTGAGATAGGCTGGTTGGGCCAGTGAGTTGAATTTCATATTCACTTATAGTTATTTTTAATATAATGTAATCAATTTATTAAAATAATTTGGCCCTGAACAACGCTCCTAAAGGGAAGGTTTCAAACAACCTGTGTGTGTGTGTGTGTGTGTGTGTGTGTGTGCATTATATCCATATTATTAATGAATAAATATGTATGTCGGAATAAAGGCATCGTTACGTACTATTGTTACACCAAGTACAGTATGCTTACTTATCTACGTAAGTACAGTTTGCTTATTGTACGAAGTCACGTATTTTTAACTTCTGGAGTAAGGAAAATAGGAAGTGTGTGTGTGTGTGTGTGTGTGTGTGTGTGTGTGTGTGTGTGTGTGCGCGTGTGTGTGTGTGCGTGCGCGCGCGCGCGCGATAGTAGATAGCGTGATAGAGAGAGGGAGAAAGAGAGTTTAACAAATATCTAATATAACTGATGTATTCACGACTGAAAATTGTTGTTTCTCAGCGGGGTGCAGAATAGGAACAGCGGTAACGAGAAACCGGCGGATATAATTGATATTTAGGGCTTCTTACTTTGTGTTGTGGATTTACCAGCCTTAGTAGGGCGGCGTGAGTTTTCCTTGAATATTGTTTATGTGTGTGCCGACAAACCTGTCTATATAGCTATCGATTGGAAATTGATAGACTCGCGGGAAACAAACGTGTTTGGCTGATTTGTGATCTTAGTTTTCTGCTCGAAGAAAGGCAAAATATGCAATAACAAAAAATATGTAATATACAATACGCGACTGTTCTTTACTGTTAAACAGTGTTATTTAATTAAATAGGAAACATTTGTAAATACAAGAAGTGAAACATTAATCTGAGAAAAAATACATGAAAGAAATGAAAATACATACTTCCTTTACTATTTTTTTTAAGCGACAAAAACAGTAGAAGAAGAATTAGCTTTAAGAAGATTTTTCTCAATTTTTAACTTCCCAATAAGTTTTCCTTTTTTGAACGAGGAATACACTTTTTTTGTAATGCTTAAGTATTAGCATTGTTTTTAAAGCGCTAAATATGAAAGACATTGACACTAATTTAACGCAGAACCACAACATAAACACTGGTCAACTGACTATCTACTTGAGGCCTAGCGTAGCTAATGTTAGCTTCTTCAACTTTCCCCTGACATGCCCAGGAAAACCCGGGCAGATGCGCAACTTGATGCAAAGTGTTGCAGGTTCCAGACATTTTTACATGTTTTTTTTTTTACCTTTTGTCTTTTTTTTGTATTGTGTTTTAATCAACACGTTTCTTTTTCTACTGATTAGTTTCATAATTAGCGTCTGTCTTTGCATTTCTCTTTGTGCCTTCAGTATTTACCGATGTTTTGTTTTACATATGTCCAGATACGTAGATAAAGGCAGGAAATACACACTGTTAAATAGATTAGATTTCTGTCATTATGAGTACTTTTTAATCTTTAGTATATACTTGACTTATCTGTTTACTATCAAGACTAATCTGATTCAACTTTAATCTGATCTAACTTATTCTACTGTTTTTGACGTATTCCGACGACACATTCACATTCCTGCAGTTTAATGTGTTATTCATATTAAGATAGCATATGTCGTAAATTCTTCGGGTGTCTGTCTTATTTGTCAAATTCTTATCTGTAAGCAGTGTATCCAAGCTCACGTGGGACCAAATAAATAACGATGTCAGTATAACGTCAGTGTAATCGGGACTTCCAAGTTTACCTATAGGCTATACAGTACCTCCAATGCGGTTATCACGTCATATGGCTATTAAAACTAGGCATATAATATTCTTTCAATTCAAAACTTTATTCTCTGGAATGGTTTCTGGATTATAATGTAATTATTATTTCGAGATTTTTTTTGAAATTTTGAGTATTGCGAGAAAAGTACACCAGCAATTAGAGCCCGTCAAAAGTGACACATGTTAGCTTTGTTCGAGGGTGGGCGACGAAAAGGGAACAAACCTTTCCTTTCCGTTAAAACGACGTAAAAACCATTAACGAACAATGAGCAGTACAGCACACGTTGCGACGAACTGGACCATGCGTGGGAACGCTTGACTCCACAATTATAACAAAGGAATGCTACCCTTACATCTATCCAGTAACGAGAAAAATACATAGCCAACGGTAAGAGTTTTGTTCGAAACCATGTGTGCGACTTATAGTAAAACAATAGTTGGTGCACAGACAATGAAGCATGCGACGGAGTGACGCTTGCGGAGAACCCAGATGTTATGCCACCCGTAGTTCATCGAAGGAAGTCGATAGTGTCTCAACAATAAGGGAATTTGACACGCTACACCAAAAGTAGCAGATGTGACTTCGGAAGCAAGGCCTTAGCACAGATTCCAAGAACAGGGCAACGGACGAAAGACAGCAACTCGTCGAGTCCACGTGGACTGCGTCAAACTCAAGTTAAGAAAGCCAACCAGCCAATGAGGAACGAGAATTCCGAAGGGAGCAACTGAAAGGGATGGTGCTGACAGAAGCCGGCGACCAGAGAGCAAATCCCGAGTAAGAACATCCCTCTCCAAACGGCGCTGGGTGGAGAATTCGCCAGAAATACAGACTGGAGACGAGAGGACACAGGGAGGTCCATGCAATAGTCCTATCAGAGATGATTTGGTGGGAAGTTGGAGCGATCATCGGAGTTACAAGAGTGGGAAGATCGAAAGGAATAAAAACTGAATACACAAGGGGACGCTCTCTCAGTTCATTCGAATTTTTTACTTAGTTCATTCAAAATTTTACTCAGTTCATAAAAACTTTGCGCAGTATTTCAGTTATATCGGTACTTCATTAATTTCAGTGAGTCAAAGTTTTCTTCCAGTACATTGTTATTTTCAGTATCTCAGTAACCCAGTAATTCGCAGTATTTCATTAGATACTATAAAGACTTTGTTCAGACTTAATGGAAGTGCGTGAATAAGACTTAGTACGCCAAACGGAACGGTAGTGTTCGCGATGACGCGCGAATAACGAACTTTATAAACTATAGGTAACACACTGTCATAAAGGTGATAATATTTAGCAGTGACATTCTTGAACCTTTACATAAAGTAGTGATACTACACTATTTCGTAATAAAGTTAAGTAATAGCAATGATTATAATTGCCTAATGAACTTGAAAGCAATCTAGGCGTCGCAGGAGAGTAAAACGCGCAAGATGAAAGACTATTAAGTGCGTAACGGTATCAAGCTGTTAATCGCGTCAATAGTCTCACGCGAATACGCATAGTCGACAGATTCTAAGTGCTATGCCGCAACTTACACTGTGGCAATCTCAAAACTCATAGCGAATGTCGCGGAGTGCGGACTAGTGTTCTCGAACGATGTACGTATAGAAATCGAAAGTGTCAATCACAAGTGCTATATGGATTAACATCAACCATCAACGAAGGAACCCGCATGGATACACCATGGGAGCGATACATCACGACAGAACGAGTAACGTACAAAAGTAATCTCTTATTATGATTATTAATTTACCAAAATACCACTGACCTGACACTTAGAACCAAACCACCTGAGAATTTTATAAACAAGAGTCAGATAGAATACGAATCCATAGGTAGGGATCATTATGTTATAGAGTATTGCACATGTATTCTTGTTAGTGTATGTATATGTTTATTGTAACTACGTATGTGTTCTAATATGTCTGTTGCAGGAACATGATTTTAACTGTGTATATACTTAATATGTGTATTGTTAGTATATGAGTATTTCACGTACTGTATATAAATGTTTAATGTGTTTTGACGTAAAACCACTTGATGCAAATTATGAGCATACCACATTGGTAGCTAGTAACGTCACTACGCACGAATAAGTGCCTATATTTGATTGTTCTTTTAATTATTTTAAACTTGTTCTTTCAGTTATTTTAATGTGGTATAGAATTTTATTGTCTTTTAGAAAGATTTGTAAGTGCTCTTATTCTATGATTTTTGTTATGATATGAATACGGATGAGATTCGATATTTTAATAAACGTATTTTAGAATGGATTCGTTCGTGTTATATTGATTTGTGTAAGACCTGACTCACAAGATAACTTCTCAATAAATAGGATCTATAACTCATGATTCAATTTGATATAGTTTATCAATTACCATGCTTATAAATATACTCAGACTAGAAGCTTATTTGGCAGTTAAAGTCAAAATCAATTTCATGTTTAATAAGTTTGATTGTGGTTTACAAATTAAACAATAATTTAATTCATGCAATCTAAAGAAATATATTTAATTATCATTGTATATGACATCCAACTGTAGGGCCAAATAAAGTAGAGAAACAGGACAGAGTCGTACAGATAGCATTTTCATAAATACAGATGAAATAATATATAAATTTAGTAAATAAGTTATGCAATTAAATCAGCATCATTAATTACATCGTACATGGTGCCCAACGCGTTGCATAATTACATTGTACATGGCGCAACGACGTGGCGCGTAATTAAATGAAAGATATGCAAAGTATATCACAGTAATTTCCTATAATTAAAAAGAATGTCAATTAATTAATTTTGATTAATTAATAACATCGTAGGTTTCTGAATTATATTTCAATTTTCGTGTACCGTGGAATATGGTTAAGGTGTTGTCCATTCTGTTTTTGCAAATAACTACGTAAATCTATTTTTTTTTTTTTTTTTGAATATGTTGAAACTGTTTTATCTATGATAATGTTCTTAATAATTGCCATTAAATTTATCATTTTAACAAGTTGATAATTATCATTTTAAAATTGTATTGTAAGCACATGAACTTGTACAATTTATTTATGGTTTCAATATAAACTGAATGATAAAAGGTATGGTCTATCGCCACAACTAAAAAAAACTTAATTTTTCGATCATGTGTTCAACAATGTCTCGTAGGCGTTATCTATTGACTACAATGAACGGTAAACAAAAAAAATTTAATCGTTTAAGTTTTTCATATCTATCGGTAGATTCCCATTTTGTACAGTTCCCGGCAGATTTCTCTTCACCCACTCATTACAAACAGATCGGATTATTTTGGTGACTTAACATCCTCATATGAAAGACCATGGAAAACCATGAAATTTCACGGCTTTTAATTTTTACACACGCAGGCGCGGCCCCATACACGTACACATTCACGTGACGCTTTCATTATTTCCTACTGGCCACGAGACAATGACGTAGACGTGTATCGGTATCGAAGCCACGGGATTTAATTCCAATTTACGCATAGTGCAGAGTCATAGAGATTGTCTAGAACTGGGCAGTTCTCGATATTGTCTGGACTGTGGAAGCATTCCGGTTTTTCAATGAGTGGAATTATAAAAACTGGACAGTGAATTATAATTTCGTCTTATAAAGTAAACACGAAACTTTTGTGTAACGGTTCTTCTGGGTTGGAGAGTGTTTTCGGTTAAAATGGTATAATTTAGGGGGGGGGGAATTGTACGTAATTCTATAAAACGTATTGCTAGCCCAAGAAGTCATTCAAGGATGTACCAATCGCTTTTTAACACTGAAATTAATTTTAAATGAAGCGTCCTGCATTGTCTTTCCTAAAATATGGTAAGTAACGGTAAGATGACATAACCAAGTGGGCAAGGAGTGCACACAAATGGACGTGACGCAAGAGGACGCGTCATCCCGTTGTCTGTTCCCGTCTATTTGTATACCATACGGCCTGCAGATAAAAAATGTTAATGCGTCAATAAACGGTGTAACGTTATGATCGATCGTCGTACGGGTGCACGTCACAGCACGTGACGTAGAGTAAACGTATTTGTGACCTTGACTGCGGTTGCAGGTGACCAAGCGATCACGTGGCTCAGCAACCCTCTTCTCCTCACCGCAACGTAATCGGTAAACATTGCAAAAATACTTTTATGTGTGTGTGCCTTTTGGTCTGTTAGGGACAAGGGTGCGATCCACGCATATGTTTCGTGCGTTGACAGCCAGCTTCGGCTTTAATAATCCTTTAGGCGTTTGTAATCGTAGTTTTAAACTCGTATTCTTTAAATTTTAAATTCGTACTGTGTTAATAGATTCTAGTTTTTTCCACTACAGTGTTATATGGTAGGCCGCTCAGATTCAGCTGTAGGCCGTATAAGGAAGGCGATGTGGCCAGTACTACGCCACACACGCCTATTCTTAACCGAAGTGTTACTCTAGGTATTCATTTCCAGAGGCTGAATCAACATGGGAGCTGAAAGGACTCTTTGATTTTGTAGTGCTGCCGAGGATATACTTCTTCTTATTCTATGGCGTCACAGTTCGGAGTCGAACCTTAGCCTCCATAATCATCCCCCTCCATTTTCCCCTGCCCTTGGCGATTCAGCTCCTTCGTTTTATTTTAAGTAAAGTATCAGCATCTCTTACCACTGCGTCAATCCAGCGATGCTTGGGTTTTCCGACAGGCCTTCTACCCTCGATTTGACTAAATAGTACCTTCCTATGTATTCGGTTACCTTCCATCCTAATGATGTGTCCTGCCCATTGCAATCTACGCAGTCGGACGGTGGTGGCCATTGTCTTTATATAGCTTGTATAGTTCCTCATTGTGACGTATTCTCCATATCCCATTGACTTGGATTAGTCCATATATTCTCCTCAAAATTCTCCGTTCAAAGGCATTGACTTTGTTAGCGAATTGTTTGTTCAGAGTCCAAGTCTCTCGTTGCCATATGTTATCGACGGTCTAATCGTAACTTTGTATAATGTGACCTTGGACTGACGGTAGATATTCCTTGTCTTGAACGTAGTTGTCAGCGAAAGATATGCTCTATTTGCGCCCGGCATCCTTTTCCTTTTTTCATTTATTTCGCCATTATCTTCTGCAATCCAACATCCCAAATATTTAAACCGATTAACTGTTTCCAGGTTTAGTGATTCGATTTCAAACTGTTCAGATTTCCTGGCTTCCCTTCGAGTGATAATCATAACCTTTGTTTTATCTGTATTCACCTGTAATCCTATCTCTTCTCCTTCACCTTTGCTGAGGATATTAGCAGTAATAAAACGCCATACCACTGGTCTACTAAGCCTTATTCTAATGTGTCTGAAAGTCGGCCTACTACATGTTCAGTAATACAACCAAATTATCCAAGCGAAAAGGGACACCATCATAGAGGGCAATGTGCTGCCACATACAAGGGCGCTAGGTGACCACGCTAAAATGTCGCGTGTCGCTCCTAAAAGCCAGATGAATTTCGTCGAATTTTTGCCAGATACCGCATAAGTACACAATGTAGGCACGAGACGATAAGGTTTTAAACTATTTGACTGAATAGGCTGCTTTCACACAACGCGATCGTTTACAGCGATTAATCACCAACTGAAGAAAATTAAGTTGAGCAACTAGTCTCACCGACTGCACAGGGTGAGTACGATTCAGCGTGTACGTGGACATTGGCGGATACGAGAAGTCGTCTGAGTCAATTGTATTTAAAAATTATAGTAGTCAAACGTTATGTATTCCGGTAATACAGGAGCCGAAGGTCGGTGTTAATGAATCTGTGCCATGCTGATGAAGAATTTGCTCGTTCCAGGAGTTTAATATGTCTGTTTGGGGATGAAGTTTTGACAATCAAGAAACGTGTATCCATCGGTATCCATCTACAGAGCTTCTGGCGTAAATCAGGAAAGACCGCCTCAGTGACCGTTCTTTCATACATTTGTTTTTGTGGCTGCTTATTCTTCAATGAAGAACTCGGATGTTGCCCGACCAGTAGAGTGCAGTTTAATTTTAAAAGTACCATCTAAAACAGCGTTTCTCAAACCTTTTTAGCACACGGCACACTATCTCCCTCTACATACCGACCCCCCTCACCATCAGTACCTTTCCTCGATGTCTTTAAGATCACACTGCAACGTAATATGCCATAATAATGAACCTCGGTACTACTTGTGATTTTCTAGTTTTGTCAGTGGACTTTTCCAGTTGTAACGGAAGCTTATCAACAAACTTAGATTTTTGTGACTTATAAAATTACACAAAACCATTGAAACAAATTTTCTCACACAACTTTTATTTGCACTTACTTAATTTACAAAATAATGAAAAACAAAATATTAGCCTATAAGATTAAAGTTTCTTCTGTACTAAGTTCGTTTTGTAGTCTTTCTGTTCCGAATTTTAAAGCGATACATGGACAAACACACTTATGTCGTATTCCAATGTTTAAAGTTGAGATCGATTTTTCGATTTTATTTGGTTCATTGTGGAAAACGCTGACTCACAAATATAAGATGTAGAAAAGGGAAGCACCTTTTTTTCCGAGTTAGACATTTCATTTTTTATTTTATATTTTCATTATTTTCCAAAATTTCGCGGCACACTGTTTGGGAAACACTGATCTAAAACAATGCTTCACAGAAATTACATGAAAGCGTATCGTGTACATTCCTATATCCCTATTATGAAATCCGTATTATAGCCTGTGTGTGCCTATCATTAAAGCAGGTCTTTGCTTTGACTCCGGTTATTTAGAACCGATCGAGACTAGAGTGTTTTGGTCCAATTAAAGGTCTGCCCTAACTACGCTTAGTGTTTTATAACCATATTTGTAAATGTCGTTGAAATTGATATAAAAAAGACAAACTACAGTTTTAGCCGAACAACAGAAGCTGGGTTAAATACACCTATTTTCAAATCAAAATAGAGTTAAATATTTAATATTTAGGTAAAGGTATGATTACGTCATATACCACTGGGAAACACTGTAGTGTAAATTGTTAGTAGACCTATAGATAATGATAAATATTACTTAAGTATTTTTAGTAAATATTTTACAAGTGTATATAGCTAGCTTTTTCTTGTAAGCTTACTAGAGTATAAGATATACCGGTAGCACTTGTCTACTAACCTAGACATCGTGAGTTCGATTCTTGGGCACACAATAAAAAAGATCCTTTAGCCCCCGGTCGACTCAGTCTGTGAAAATGAGTACCCATGAGAATAACAGACAGGTAATGCCTAGTGGTGGCCACATCGCTTTGCATGCCGCCTTGCCTCCTTGCCTCTCCTAAACCACTTCGGTGGTGTAAATAGGAGACTATTAAGTAGGCGTCCTTTGCTCACAACAAAAACCAGGCTTGCGTATGAATCAACTACAGACTCCACGTGGCGGGGGGGGGGAGATAATCTCGAGTTTTACAGCATTGATCTGTCCCAATCAAATAAATGGCATAAAATTGTCCTAAGGCTTTCACGGCCGGTCTCAGTTGTACGTATAAAGACGAGTTTTCCGGGCTGTTTGGCCGTGGTCTATGGTTTCATGACAAACCAAACGTTTCAACAGCATCAATGGCTGCCATCATCAGTGGAATTTAAAGAAATCCTGAACGTAGGTTGTTCTCGTCAGGCCCACAGTACTGTGGTAAAGGCCTGTACCACTGATGATGGCAGCCATTGGTGCTGTTGAAACGTTTGGTTTGTCATTAAACCATAGACGACGGCCAAACAGCCCGTCTTATACAAATAAATGGCATGTTGTCCCCCTCCTTAACGGTAGCAAAACTGGGGCTAGTTTAATATGTGTGGTATATGTGAGTGACCAGAAAAAAATTACGCAAACAATGATATTGCTCATGTGACGAATATGTTCATGAGTTCGCGATAATTAACCAAAAAGTGAGTGTAATAAAAAGGACGCTTTGGCGCGAACGGACCATCTCTAGTTGTTGAACACAGGCCTGTACCTGTCAAATCGCCACCAGTATAAATACCACTGACAATTTTGGGCGATCACACACTCAGACTCAAGAAATCTACACACGACGTCACACTGCCCGTTTGCAGATCGACCAGGACACACACACACACATTACCATACTCACACCAAGACGTAAGGAGGAACACTGGAGCATCACCAACAGCAACAACCCATCAAGACAACAAACACCGCATCAGCATAGTCATCATCAGCATACTCTCAGGATTCTGGACACACACACACACACACACACGCAACGGTAACGGCAGATATACTCAGGTGATACAAAAACAATTATATTTTTTATTGTGAAGAGAGCTCTCGAAAAGAACTTAAATATGAACAAACAATAATTAGAGTTTTAAAGTAAAATAGTAGTTAAATAAGAGTGTCATTTAACAACAACTTGTAGAAAAGAAATTCTAATCTTTTGTTGTATTTTTGGGTGTGTCAGTATAAATCAGTAATAGATTGGAAGTAAATGTAATATCATTTTTATTTGTTTATAGCAACAATACATTCATTCTTGAATCAATATTATTTTGTTGGTAAATGAGTTGCTATCATTAATTAAAATTTGAGTTAATTTCAGACACACAACTAAAAAGAATTTAAATAACTTGTTTAACATGTTTGATTAGTTAATAAGATTATTTGGGTGTGTATTTTTGTTGTATGTTATGAATAGCATAGCAGGTTACAGATTTGTAAAACCTATAAAGGTGAATATTTATTTGTATAATGTTTGAAATTTTAATAGTTAAATATTTTTCTATCAAGTAATAAATCTTAAAATGATTATTTTGAAACGGGTTTAATTGATTATTTCATGTCAACAACATCGCACTCCTCTTTAAAAATTATTTAATTATTGTGCAACCACTTATACTTGACGCAACGAGAAACAAAATCCTGTGACCTGGCCGGTGTAGTACATATTATAGTTGCGTTGAGAATAAGATAATATATTTGTATAATTGTTGTAACGTTGCAATATAAACAACTGAAAACGATGATAAATTCTGACATAAATGTGTACAAATGTTGTCATTTTTTTACGACCTCAATCCTTGGGTTTGGAATGCAATTTTTTTTTTTGTCAGCTCGTCCTGCTGATTCCTTTCTGTGTAGGACGTTTGTTTTCCTTCACACCCATCTCTGAAATTAGTCGACCGAAGAATCACTTTCTTGTACGATCCAAGAAAAACTTTTTAAGAACATAAGAGAGAAATATAATGGACCTGTACAGTAGAGCGTAATTAGGCCAAACTAGTGTCTCTAATTGGATCCGAAATAAATACCTTCCTAGTGGTGAGACTTTTCTACAAACTTCTTGTTCAGTATACTCTCTTATACACTATATCGTTTCTCAACTTATCCTTCTATAAAATCGTTACATTCTGCTCTACACCAAAACGTTAAAAGCCTATGTTCACTCCTCTTCCCTCTCCCTTGTGATCTTTGATTCAGGCCACGCACAAAGAAAAGAGTTTGTTAGATTTTCTTAGTTTTGGTTCCAGCGTTTCTTCAGGTTAGCAACCTCTTTTTTCGTACATTTATGTTTCCTGAGAAAAATGGAGAGTATTCAGTTAGAACCTGTCGTAGACAGTTATACTAAACAAGGAGAAGAAGAATGTTCGCCTGCGCTATTCTAAATTTAATGTCTCCAATTAAGTGGCTTTCCAGTTGAGTTTCTTACTCTTGTCAGATATTCTTTCGTCTAGAACCCACGACGGGCGATATTTTATCTCTAGAACATTTATTTCTTCGAAACGACATCGTGTAGCCTCAAAAATGAAATATCCCAGAGACCTGTAATGCCTTGGACTCCTCTTATGTATTCAACCCATACTGTTATAGTATTCATCTGATTTTAGGATTTGTTTCCCACCCGTCGGCCTCTGGTCCCCCAAATGGAGTGTAGATGCTTGGTAATGGGGACTCTTTAGGTTGTCAGTCTCTTGTTGCATTTCAGTGGTAGAGATGCAGCCCGCTTCTTACAGTTTACGTGCTACATATGGAAATAACGAAGTTACAACGTTTCCCGGAAGTTCTTCAGTTTTATGTCTTAGTGTTAAACTATCACAAAATAGGTCCGTTTAACACTAAGTAAAGTGTTCAGTTTAATATTTCAGAGAGACGAGTGAACTTTTATGCCTTCTGGGGGGCTGCAGAACTCGCTATCTACTTTGAAATACAGTTATTAACAGATGAATTTTGATATTAAATAATTTCAGAAAAATTACATAAATCTCGATTACTCTACTATATATATATTATTATTTTTTTTTTTTTTTAGTAAAAGTTGTAGAACAGAAAGTCATACAATAAACGGTAAACATTCCAAACATTTGGATTATTTGGATTTGTATTGAAAATCCCTTCAGTCTGACATCAGGTTGCATTTTTACAATTTCTAAAATTATTTTTGATTCCTTTTCGGGACGCTGAGTTATTCACTGTATTCAGATTTTGGTTAAAAGTTTCTTTAATTTGATAACCCACATGGACTTTTCGATTTTTTTACGATTTTGATCGTTTCACATTTTCGCTTCCCGCCCCTCTATTTTTTTAGTTGGGGGTGGAGATCAATCTGGGAAAAACAGGGTATGAAACTTGTGTCACGCGTGCCAAGTGTTGCGAAAATCGGTTGATGCGTTCAAAAGTTATCGTTAGACGTATTTCAAATAGATATAGGCCTACAGACAAACACATGCCAAACGGTCGAGTCGAAACTAAGGAACAGGTTCGCTCGTTCAATGATTAAAAAAAAACAGAAGTGTAGAAAGATGTATACTGTCTTTTCTGTCTGACCTTACGTGGTTGGAAATGGTAACACTTTGTTACGAGAGTACTTTATTCTTTCGTGAACTGAGAGTTTATATTGTTAAACGTTATACTCTTTAATTGTAGCATTGCGCATGTAGAATTTTCTTTAGCTTTTCAATCAGTATCTTATGAGAATACAAGTCATGACAGAACACGTTCGGGCCTTTCAGTCAATATCTCATCAAAATACATTCGCTTACGATAGAACTCGTTCGAAAAATAATACGTTCCCTCTTGTAACCACCGAAATATGCACATGCGCTTAAGTATTATGGTAATTTTTAAACCAGATAGTTTATAATTGTGATAAAATTTTGAATATGTCTCAAAACACGTGAATATGGTAGGCTACATGAATCGTAGGACGGAAACACTGGTGTGTTCCGAGAGAGCGGATAATAGCTTCACGTATACGTAACCAAGCTACAGTAGATGATGTTAGTTACAGAATTAAACAACTTTCTTCAAATTTGAATACTTCTGTATGTCAGAAATAGTTATGAGAAGAAAACCTTCCCTTTAGAAGTGTGCTATCAAGTCAATACTCGCATACAACTGCCTCTACTTAAAACTTCTATCTGGAAGTATATCTATGGTAATATTACTTAGAAAATCGTAAAAATTCTTTAAATTGCTTTATTCGTTTCAAGTTTTAAAATTAATTTCAACCTAGTTTTTCCAATGGAAGGAAGCACTCAAAGTTTTTCATCTGCTTTATTATTTTTAGCAGAGCTCTGCCACAAGCCACAATGATTTAGAAGCCCTGGGAAAAGAATAAGTCTTCATTTCCTTTGAGTTTTTTTAATTTCATTATCAACCAAATCTCTGTACGAAAAGTTTGCATTTAATACAAATTCTATAGGCAAGTTTTTTCTGAAAATGTTTCTTGTGTTTCCTCAGTTGTGTAGTTTTACAAACTCATCCCACTCACTTACTGTCAAGTTCATTGAATTCCTGTTGAAGAATTTGTATCTCTTTGGGAAATGGTACAGAACTTGATAGACGTCTCTTAAATTGACATTTGTAAAGAACAGGACATTCTTCATACTTCTTTCCTTGACAAGATTTGCTATCTTTTTGAATGAAACTACGGCTGAAGAATTTGCAGAGAGTAAGAACTTTCAGAAAATAACGTAATTGTGCGTTTGGTGGCCTCGCGCTGGATTCGAACCGAACGGTACGCGATAAAAAACTGTAACACTTGCACGGCTCAGATTCCTAACAGTGAAACAATTTAATAAATAACTCGTATAGAAAAAAAAATGAAAATTTAGAAGCAAATGAGAGGTATACATTTGAACAATGTATCACGCGAAGATAACACTGTTATCATGTGTTTACAATGATTAATAAACAGAATTTTGATCATGAAAAAAGAACAAAAAATATGTTTACTGCAACCGCATAATGAAGCTTTTTATTCTCCTTAACAAGTAAACATACTTCTGAAATCAGTTCAAATTGAAACTTCGCGTTCGAGTATGCACGCTCTTGCAAAATGGTAATTAAGTTTTATTGGCACACTAAATATTTCTGTCTTCTGTCGTTTTATTGTCGTGAAAGGGTTTGATTTGAGGATTAATCTCTCCTGGGTTAACCTTACTGCTCGTAGAGTGAAAATGCCATTTCTTGCCAAGCCCACACGCTCAACACATTGGAGTTATACTTCTAGGCGTATAGAATCAATGTGTTCTGTTCAGAACTCTATCCTGGATTAACCTTATTGCTCGTACAGTAAAACTGCCATTTCTTGCCAAGCCCACACGCTCAACTCATTGGAGTTATACTTCTAGACGTATAGAATCAATGTGTTCTGTTCAGAACTCCATGCTGGTTAACCTTATTGCTCGTAGAGTGAAACTGCCATTTCTTGCGAAGTTCATTGGAGTTATACTTCTAAGCGTAAATCTTTTACCTTCTATTTTACCTTTCTACTCATTATCAATAAGATATTCCATTTCGCCTGTAGGCCTACCTCTGACTATATAGTCAACGTTCTTTTGATACGCTTTATTAATCTGGAGGCTCATAATTTGAAGGCTTCGAATCTTTGCGATCTACCTTTTTCAACAACTGGTAACATAAAATTATTAGTCAGCATTAATTTAACTGTCTTTAAAATCTGTAATCTTTTCACAATTTTGATAGTTTGTTGTTGTTATTTTGGCTATAGGTCTACGGCTAGTTACCGTCGGAGTAATCACGGTAAAATACGGTTTAATTTCTTCAGAGTAATCCCCGTTGCCAGATGTCACTGAGTTTACATATTTTTTTTTTACAACTTCATAATTTGTCAGATGACTAATATTGGTTGAACTGTTGCTGAGAAGATCTATTACAGGTCCTCGAAATTCTGGTCGAATGGCTTTCATAAGTTTCTTCTTACTTATCAACTTAGTCTGTTTCATACTGTAACAGAATTTCTTGAGACCAAACTGACTTCGTTCTATTACATTTTAACGTCTTACCTTGCATAAATTAAAATGTAATAAACAGAATTAACACTGTTTGCACACCACTATAGAAAAATTATTCCAATGCGCGCTTTCAAGATTCACAGCTCATCATCAGATCGGAAATACAGAAGAAAAGAAATGTTAGCAAAAGGTTTGAAATATGCGCCGCCACCGGAATTAAATCAAGAAAAAACTATCATTGAATGCGAAAGTATCATACAAAAACTAGAAAATGAAAATGATAAAAAACGAATAAGGTGGGAAGTCGGTAACGTAGAATTTGTATAACTCAAGAAATGAACAAAAAATTAGATCAACCGTAACTACAGTGAATAACAAAATCAAGATTTCCGATCTGATGATGAGCTGTGAAGCTTGAAAGCGCTAATCGGAATAATTTTTCTATAGTGGTGTGCAACAGTGTTAATTCTGTATGTGATTATAACCACTAACATAACTTTCTTAATTAAATTTCTGAAAATGCAATAAACACCATAACGAAGAATTTGATGTTTTTGGATTACATGCACTGGTTGAGTGTTCGGAGATTTAGATAAAAAAGGAAGATACATGAAACCCTGTCGAGATTTCAGATATCTGGGAACAGTTGTATTACAACAAGGCGTCATGTTTCGTGAAATCCTGGAAGCACGCAGCACGTGGTAAATAAGGAACTAGCACAGTTCATAGTGTGTCTGCCACCTGGAGTGACTGCTCTCCGCCTTTATTGGTCCAGCCTTCGATGTTCTTCATCCATGACTTTTTCTTCCTACCTACCTTTTCGACCATTTATCTTATCTCTATTACTTTCGCAATGTCAAAACCCTATTCCTCGTGCTTCATTACGCGCCCTACAATAAAGGTCTTTCTTCGTTTTATTGTGTTATGAAGTTCTGTCCGGGTGTTTGATCTTCGTAATAGTGTATCTTTGGTCTGTCTGACTGCTTAATTCTAAGCATTCTTTGGGCTGCCCACCAGAGTCGATACCTCAGGTAGACTTAATTTACTTTGAGACATAACGTATCTCACGCAGGAAATTAACTCGAGACAGAAGAAGGCTAAACGAGACCGCGAATCGGAAGCCGGGAAAGAGCTCTTCCCGCGCACACAACCATCCACATTTCAGCCTCTTATCCGATCCAAAGAGCTTCGAAAGACGCGAATAGCATCGTGAACGAGATCACCTGAAAGACCTGTAAGGGGACGTGCTGGTCCCCTTGTATATTTCGGGTATCGTGAAGCCCACTCCTCCCCCCATCGTGGATGCATTGCAGAAGCAGACAGACGTTCTTTCTTGGCGTGGAGAAACTGTTGGAAAACGTGTGGCGCGAGGTGACTATACACATTCCAGTCGGCTTTTCTCCGAGTCTCCTACTCTGACTGATCGCTTGATCGCTTGCTGTTGCGAGTCCTCAGCTTCTTAGTGGGAAAGACAATGCTTCATACGCTTAAGTAGAGCTACCGTGAACCAAAAATTGAATTAATTTGGGTCTGAACTCGACTCCAGACTCATCTGGCAAACCCACCCTGAGGCCGTTTGGCAACGCGTTTCCATGAAAATTAGTTCAAGAATGTCCCGTTGTTTTGAGTCCAGCGAAGACTCCCAATCTAAATAAGATTATTATAGTCAAAGTTCCCGTATAGATGATAGTAGACGTCAGGGGCTGCCGTACGTTTGCTCCTGTCACACGACTCAGTAGGGGTTGAAACAAGAGGCTATGCCCCACACAGTTTCTCTTCTCACATTAACAACATGACTTAATGTTCGCCCGATATACGACACTTTCAGGCATTTTGAGCGCGTGCGGCTCCGGTCTCGGCAAATACCAATCAGAGCCAAGCGATTAATGGAAGCTACCCAGTTTGCTAGCCGCCGTGAAAAAAATCATTAATTGTTTGAATCCTCTCCCTAACAAAACTAAATTTATATAAACAATGTGTTAACGGTAGGGTATCGGCAAAGCTCTCATAGGAAACATCGAGGGCAAAAGACCAAAAAGCGCCCAAGAAAAAATCGGAGGATGTTGCCACAGATACAAGAGTGATGCTGGTATCCCTTCGCTACTGACAGAGTGAGGTGCACAGAGGAGGAGGAAGCGGAAACAACCTTGTGGAAAAGTCTTGTCATGTCACTTCGGTGTTATTTGAGACTGCACGATCACGCCTTGTGACCTCCACCTGTGTGTGTGTGTGTGTGTGTGTGTGTGTGTGTGTGTTTGCGCGCGCGCGCGTTTTCACCATTGCCACTGACAAAACTATGACAGTCACTACAACAACGGACCACAAAGGGTTACGCCAAAACCAAAAACAACAAGACCAAGATTACAACTCAGGTTGTGAAAAGATGTTTGTGAATAACGTCTTTGTATTTTTATCGTTCAAAATGCATAAATTAATATTCTGAAAAATATTCTTATATTATTATGAATTACTACATTACCACATCTACATGAATCCTTATTACTACATTTTCTGTATTATATTATTATTATGATTATTACTGATTTATATAAAGTTTAATCAGTAATAAATAAAGTCTATTTTAGTAAAGAAAAAAACAGCATGGAGGTCAAAAGAAAAACAACTGAGTATCGCTTTTAGCGACTACCGGATGTAGCGCCTGCTTTTAGACGGCTTGTTGGAGGTCGTGCTAACGATTTCTTCTGAATACTTTAAAATCATATACAGTTAAAATGATGCTGCCAGCAATAACTGTACAAATCTACCAGATAAATTAATTAACCTGTTTTCCGATCTCTTTATTTTCTTCGTAAATCAGCATGCAGGACCGGACACAAGTGTTACTTCCTACTGACGCGTGACCACTGATCAGCACTTACATCGAGTTCTGTCACCGTTAAAAAAAAACCGTTCCAAATGAGCGAACGCTTCTTTTAATCAGTGTGATTCATCGTTTATGTAGCACGCCTTAGTCTCGACGGTTCAGTTCCAAATCAGTGGAAAAGTTTTCCTAGCTTTTTCCTTAAACATTCTAGGATTTTCTAAAAAGGGAATTAATATAGGCTTCAATTTA
Source organism: Magicicada septendecula (assembly GCA_034769895.1). Taxonomy (NCBI): domain Eukaryota; kingdom Metazoa; phylum Arthropoda; class Insecta; order Hemiptera; family Cicadidae; genus Magicicada; species Magicicada septendecula. The sequence continues at coordinate 246,406,019 of CM068376.1, read as the reverse complement.
AAATCACCGGCAGCGCTGCCATCCAAACTCAAAACTGTTGTGACCTAGTGAAATACTGAAAGTTTACGTTCGTTAGAAAGTGGAATATTTGGCTGAATTTAGATATAGAACAAACATGAATTGTAATTAGTAAAATAAGACCCTTTCAACTTGAACTGTAAATAGTAAATGGTAGGTACACTTTCCACAAGTATGCCAAAAGCAAAACAATGTCCATCAGAACAACCTAAAGGTTACAATTAATCTCTTTCATCTATATATCAAAGAGCAACTGTCCAGTTAAACCATCGCGATAAGTCTCGTTAAACTGCCCCATCAGTAACATTTAACTATCAGAGTACTGTACTGTGTAACATTAGCGTCACTAGTAAAGTATAAGGTTATTAGAATCACTGTATTCAATATATAGACAATTTGCAAAATAAACTCTTTTGTTGAAGGAACTTGTGTTCTAACACTTTATCGAGAACGGACTCACACCACCACCAACGACAAGCTCCCAAGCGGCTCACCTCGTAGGCTATATCCTGGGGTACAACAAAACTACTGCGTCTTTTGTTACTTTACGTTATGTGGCACTCGCATACTTTTTCGCAAAAGTTGTTCACGTGACCGTCTCCTTGTAATAACGGAAACTGTAACCATCGCTGTGTCTTATAGCGGGAAATAATTCGTTATTCGCAGTTCCTCTGTCATAAACCGAACAGGAAACTTAAACTGCTGAACCAACACTACAGAATGTATGACTGCGTACGGCAGAGTATGAAAGTCTGAACCGGCACGAACGAAAGAAGGGGATTTATTGTAAAGGAAGGGTAAACATAGACATATCACGACATCTGTCAATGACAGAACTGGAACAGTTGTGGAGAAGAAAAACAAGACATGACAAGGTACACGTCCCGTTATGGAATACTGGACCTCCTGCTGCGCTATCGGTCGTCATAGCGACGACATTAACACCGTAACACAAGCCTCTGTGAATAACAAAAACGGCACAGTCTTCTCTCTTCGCAGCGTAAGCACGGCCTGACAGAATCTACTACATGAATCGTTTGCAAAATAAGAAAAAATTGTTTCTTATTTTATCACTATACCAATATTACGAACTTTTAAATAACTGCCTTATCAAAATGTTTAATTGGTGACATTCTGTAAAAATTATTGAATGAAACATCATTAATTCATTTCTATAAAGTTTCAATTTAGTAATTCGGGAATCATTTTAGACTGAAGAGATTCATGCTAGATACGGTATACTCATTTTCCTGCAATTTCCTACTGCTGAGTTCCCGTGCTCTCTGATTTGTCCTTTTCAGATCTGTTCTCAGATATGTTGAGCCTCCTGCCCCTTAGACGTGTAACAAAACAGGTAATTTGTGTTTTGAAAGTTTTTTTTAATAATACTCACGTCATTAGAATGGCTTCCTATTTCTTGTTGACGTCTGCGTTATGTGCAATAATGCCAGTTACACAAACTAAATCTGCGGTAAAATGCTACAGAGTTCAGTGGCGTATCTAAAATTCGGGCTGGGGGGGGCGGTCCAGGGTCCGGTCAAGTCGGCTTCATACAAAAGAAAAACAAGTTAAGGCTATCCAACATTACTGTCCTTAAACTGGCTGTAAAACATGTGATAACATCCTGAAACCAATCCCATTCAATTAAACGGTAATGACACAATAAAAATACGCGTTACTGAAACATTGTTGGGAAAATACAGACTGAATTGATTTTCTTATACTTCATATTTTAAATGTATACGGGAGTGCTGTGTAATAAACCTGTTTGTATATTTTAAAAAGAGTTACTAGCTGAAAAACACAGCTAAAAGGACCTACAAATCAAAAGACTAACAAAATTCGTCAACTTTGTTCGACCCTCTGGGGGTGGTACGGTCTCGTTCGCCCCTCCTCCATGACAGAGTTCAGGTAATTCAATTAATAGATAAGGCATTCAATTATAAGAAGATACGGTAACTACATAAAGGTGACTACTTAACGCGATAAGATAAACATTATTGTCCCAGTCGTTAACATGAGCCGGTCGAGTTAGCGTTAGTAACAGAAACTGAAGAAAAGGGAGATGTCTCTAAAAGTAATGATCGGATCAGAATTAAAATCAACAGTCCTCTTCTCGCGAATTCCATACGGCTTCCCCCTTTACTCTAGCACCCCCTGACACGCACCACTATACAAAACAGAGTTGTGGGCTGCACATTCTGGCTCTAACCTGAAATATGTCCACGAATGCTGGCACCTCCCTGACTAGTTAAATTCGTCCAAAACGTTTTTGTAACGTCACCAAAGTTCCTCCTTAACAGAAGCGTCTTGAAAAATATATCGAAATCACTCTTGGACTTTCCCAAACCCTTCTTACTCCCTCTTTCAACCTAGGGGCATTAAGTGACCATTTTTTGAAATTCCTAATGTTCTTAAGCACATAACTAATTCTCACTGCATTCTGATTTGCTACATGTGACTAGGTTCTGCATTCACTTATTCACGTTTACTCGGGCTGTTATTACTGTCTTCTTCATTACCATCATCATTAGCACTTTTCTACCCATTGTCTCCTCAGTCATTCTCTATTGAGCATTTCTTGTCCCCTTCACCATACAGCAGCAGTTAACCAGACTATATCCTTCCCTTTTTCAAAGGATCGTCATCGTTGCTTCTTAACCTCCAGCCGCTCACCGAAGCGTCCAGCTTCCATTTTATTTCTTAAGCGTGTATGTGTTTGTTTACCATGCATGACAGCGCTGATATAAAAACAGGGTTTCTTGTCCTGACACCAACCAAACAAGCGGTCTTTGAGTGAACAAGCATCCTCATTGACACACAATTCTCAATTTTTGAACGTTCTTGACACTAAGAGCCCCATGTTAGTCACGATTTGTTGTTTGCCTAGATCTCTAAAGATTGTCTCTCATTTGTATTGCAGACAGTTATTTGCTGAGGGCCATGGAACATGCGATGTGTGTGTGTGTTGTCATAACCATAATTAATCAATTTTTCAAGAATAAACTATTTTGTCTAACCCACGTTTCACAAATTTAAATCCTCATAGTCCTACTGAAAGTATCAACGAATAATCGTCTTTTACATCAAAATCAAAATTCTATTCGAATTATTCGTTGATACGTTCGGTCTCTGATGATGGAGATGTACATCAAATAAGTAGCCTTTTATTTATTTTATCTACAATTCGAATAATTAATTGTTTTTGTGATAACTTGTATATTATTGCAGCAAACCTTAGAATTTCGAGTTATAATGTAGCAACATTCGTGTATGTATGTATGTATGTATTTTTTCACTTTTCCCTCGTAGTAGTGTTTCTCGTTATCTGCAGCAGTTAGAGACTTCGTTTGCAACATGCAGAATTTTAGCGACAGTTCACTGGGACAACTTGGTATTTGTAACTGACCAAATACCACAATGCTAAAACCAAATATGAGAATATTTTATAAAATTTTCCTTTTTAAAATATTCAGCAACTGTCTTTGCTGATTATTTTAGTCGATTATTATCTGATTATTTTACTGATTATTCCTGTCGACAGTCTTCTGATTATTATTATTGTTGTTGTCTAATGTGTAAAATTATTACAATGTACAGATCGTCGTCATAACACCTCGTAACGAGCTGTAGTAGCGAAGAATACTGACCGAAACATGAAGCTTTTTGATCGATAGGGCTATCTTTCACTTACGAGTATTCCTTAACTGAGAAAATGTGCGTAGGTGGAGGCTGAATATACTATGAAGACACCGTGGAGACTCGTTTAAATTAACGGAGGGAAGTGAATATTTTTAAGACCGTTGCGTGTAAAACTATAGGTTTGTCGTGCTTTGTTGCTAGAACGAGGCAAGACTTGATCATGGTGGTGCCTCATTCAGCAATGAAGACTGCTAGCACAAAAACCTAACTGAGAAAAAACGTTTCCGGCAACGTATAGGTCACATACATCTTCATTCTTTGCGACTTAGAACGATCCCAAAGTCCGTATAATTGTGGTAATTTGCAAATTGTAATCGATGTTTGAAATAGGTAGGACATTATTTGACTTTATAATTTGGCGTATATGTTTAGAAAGTCATAAAATGTAGAAACAGTAAACATGATCTGGAAGATGATCACTTTGTATGAACAGTCTCATAACAAAATCAGATACACTGTGAGTCTTTGGTTGGTTTGACCAAAACAGTAGTAGTCGTGGTAGATGTCAAAGAAGGGTGTCGAGGTAACCGTGCTGATGGTAACGCCCATGCGATTTATAAACATTAAATAGTCTTCTTCATTTCTGTTAGTGTAATTTTCTTAAGAAAAAAAATATTTTCCCATTTTAATAACTTCGTATGCGCGAATATTTAAATGAGGGAATTTAAAATTCGCAGTCTAGAAATAGGAATGAGCAACAGCCCGAAGCGAGTTGCATACTTCGCCCCATCTAGAAGGCGGCAGTAACTGTAGTTTTGGCCAAAACAGCATTGCGAGTCGCAGGTAGAAAAAAGGGGCGATAAGACATAAATCTTAATCAAAACCGGAAACAGTGTGATAGATGGAGAAATGGTACTTTTAAATTAGTTTGGCCAAAACAACAGTAGAAGTGTTAGTTAGAATAAGTACGACAAGACAATTAGTTTTGGCTCAAAACAGAAGGGAGAATGGATTCGTGATGTCGGGTAGAGAACGAGGACATGACTGTTCATTTTGGCGAAAACAGAAGTTGGGATGTTACACAGAAGCGAGATTGGCCGGAAACAAGATTCTTGGTGGCGGGTAGAGAGAACGACGACATGACTGTTCATTTTGGCTAAACCGGATTTGGGATGGTACACAGAAGGGAAATTGGCCGGAAACAAGATACGTGGTATCGGGTAGAGAGAATGACGTCATGGCTGTCCATTTTGGCTAAACCGGGTTTGGGATGGTACACAGAAGGGAAATTGGACGGAAACAAGATACGTGGTATCGGGTAGAGAGAACGACGTCATGACTGTCCATTTTGGCTAAACCGGATTTGGGATGGTACACAGAAGGGAAATTGGCCGGAAACAAGATTCGTGGTGTCGGGTAGAGAGAACGACGTCATGACTGTCCATTTTGGCTAAACCGGGTTTGGGATGGTACACAGAAGGGAAATTGGCCGGAAACAAGATACGTGGCATCGGGTAGAGAGAACGACGTCATGACTGTCCATTTTGGCTAAACCGGGTTTGGGATGGTACACAGAAGGGAAATTGGCCGGAAACAAGATTCGTGGTATCGGGTAGAGAGAACGACGTCATGACTGTCCATTTTGGCTAAACCGGGTTTGGGATGGTACACAGAAGGGAAATTGGCCGGAAACAAGATTCGTGGTATCGGGTAGAGAGAACGACGTCATGACTGTCCATTTTGGCTAAACCGGTTTTGAGATGGTACACAGAAGGGAAATTGGCCGGAAACAAGATTCGTGGTATCGGGTAGAGAGAACGTTATGACTGTCCATTTTGGCTAAACCGGATTTGGGATGGTACACAGAAGGGAAATTGGCCGGAAACAAGATTTGTGGTATCGGGTAGAGAGAACGACGTCATGACTGTCCATTTTGGCTAAACCGGGTTTGGGATGGTACACAGAAGGGAAATTGGCCGGAAACAAGATTCGTGGTATCGGGTAGAGAGAACGACGTCATGACTGTCCATTTTGGCTAAACCGGGTTTGGGATGGTACACAGAAGGGAAATTGGCCGGAAACAAGATTCGTGGTATCGGGTAGAGAGAACGACGTCATGACTGTCGATTTTGGCTAAAAAAAGTTGGGATGGTACACAGCAGGGAGATTGGCCGGAAAGAAGATTCGTGGTGTCGGGTAGAGAGAACGACGACATGACTATTCATTTTGGCTAAAACAGAAGTTGGGAGAAGTACGTAAAAGGGGGAGAAGCATATTAATTTTAGCCAAAACAAAAGTTGAGATTGTAGAAAAAGAAGGACGACAGACATGGTAGTTTTGACCAAAACGAAATTACAGGTAACAAGTAAAGTGAAGTACGACAGTTTATGTGGCCAAAACAGAAGTTAGGATGATAAATAGAAGATGGAGCGACAAAGAGAGAACAACATAATCACAGAAGAGATTCTGATGGCACAATTTTGCCTCTCTTGTCCTTTTTTGTTTTTTGGCAGATCCCGTTTACCGGAGTTCACAGCATGAAGCCACCTGGGTGCTGTAAAAACAAGGAAACTATTATTTATGTAAAAGTATTAAGTATCGTTTCAAGGCCGGTGTAGGTTATATTGATCCAGACAGTGACGGCTATGTTTGGCGTTTACACTAATCTCGTTACAAGTCGCCGCTAATATCCCACATTTTTTATGCAAATTTAATCTGTTTTGCAACACTACTGAACAGCTGTTACAGGGATAATAGGAATGCTACGTTGTACATAATAGGAATTTCTTACTGTTATTTTGTAAATTTTGAAAATGCTATTTCTTCTTCATATAACTAGAACACGCCTGTCGAATCATTTGTTCACATTAGTAAATTTACGTTTGGTTACAGTTGATTTTTTTAAATTAAATGTGTTATACCTACGAAATATTCACAGTCTTACGTGAAGCGCTTTCGAGTTTATGACTCAAGTTTAGATAGGATATTAAGCCAAATCTCCCAAGTCATTACTATTTCAATTTTACAAATAGCGGTGTTTATAAATTGGAATATAAAAATTGCAATAATGTTTATTTGTCAGAAGTTTGCCGTACGATCGAGTGTTGTTTTCTAGACCTCAAATGATGAGAAGGAAGTAAATCGACGAATCTGATTTCGAGGTGAAAACCGTAAGCTTGTAAATCCGATGGAAAATTATGAAGCTTTAAGATTGAGGATGACACAAGTAAAAGGAAATGACTGGACAAATTAGAAATATTTTTAAAAAGGCTTAAATAACTTAAGGAATGTAAAAGTACATTTATTAAACGTCGATATTAAAAATAAAGGGAGAATGGAACGATAAGAGAAATGACTTGTTATCGCAAAGTGTTACGCGTAGGAGGTGGGGATAGAAGATAGGGAAAATTCTAGGAGGTCCCTGCTTTAGTACAGGTATTTCATAGAATGTTGTGCTCCTAGTCATGTAACTAAAGTCTGTGCCACGAAAGAAAGCATTTGCGCTTACAGAGTTGTCAAATTAGAACCATTCTAAGAGAAAATTAAAGATCATTCTTTTCTGTATTCGCGATGGAGTAAATTGGTGTGTATTTATTGGTATTTTTACCTCCAGTGTAATTAATTGTTCAGGAGTAACGAAAGGTTACCTATAAAACCGGCCTCCTTATCCTTTTTTAATCCAACCAGTCAAGTAGTCTGATAGCTTCATTTCGTCTTCATCGTGGCGTATGGCTTTTTACGTTTCTCGACGATGTTTTTCTTGTTCGCAATCGCTGTTATCAGCAGCAATCACTTTTCATGCGTTTATTGTCATATACTTTCAGATCCATATTGCTTTTTGTGGATATTTGTAACCACTCATTGCCTTCCAGTGACGTATCAAGAATTTGGCCTTTGGAGGGGGGGGTCCGGGGTCGGGTCGGCTTTATACAAAAGAAAAAACAAGTTAGGATTAATCAACAGTACAATCTTTAAAGTGGCTGAAATCACTCCCATATTAAAGTAAACGGCAATAACACAATAAAAATATGCGTTATTAAAACAGTGTTTACAAGGTAGCCTACTTATTGACTGAATTCATTTTCCTATAGTTCAAACGAATACGCTAATACTGTGTAATAAACCTGTTTGTATAATTAAAAAAGGCGTTACTACTATATTAGCGTATACAGCTGAAAAAATAAAATAAAACAGCCTAAAATTAAGAGATTAACAAAATTCGTCAACTTTTTCGATCCTCTGGGAGGGCGGTCCCGTTCGTCACCCCCCCCCCCGTAAATACGCCCCCTGTTGTCTACTCTCATCGAAAAGTTTAACAGCCCACATAAGCAAGTTGTTTGTGGTCGGACGGCTTCAACAGTCAGCAGTAACTGTCGGCTGAATGGATGATGGATAATCAAGTTTTTAGTATATTTACAAAAAGCTAAGGCTACAATTATAAAAACATAAATAAAAGGACATATTTTCACTTAATTTTAACTTGTAATTCGTTATTCACTAAACTGAAATTACAAGGCACAAAAAGGCATTGTCAAATAAATATACTCTCTAAATGTGTAAGACCTCAGAGGCAAACCTGATTTGAGATTCTGTCAGTTTTATTTTACAGTAGTAAAAATCAGTATGACTAGAAACAAAATGTCAAGAAACTAGGAATGATGTGTTGAAAGTTATCACTATCATATCTAGAATAGACAGTGTACATATTCGGCCTCCAGACTACCAAAGCCAATCAGTCTTTTAACTTGTTTATTTAATTATGTTTATTATATAGAATATATAGGCCTACTAGAGTTAAAGGTTTAAAGACTTCTCGTAAAAAATAAATTTGGGCGTGTCGTGGGACACACCCCAGAAGTGTTGAGTGGCGAGTGAATTGATTCAACGTGTAAAAGGTTACTCGTATGTATTTGCAGTAAGAGAGGTTTTGCTATAAAGAATTAAGGGACAATATGAGGAACGGATAATTAAGTCAGACGAGGGCATAGTAGTGTTTATATGTATTTTAGTATAAGAAATCGATATTTACAGTGAACATAAATATAATCATATCACACGTCGTTTTTGTTTTCAGTATACAATATGTAAACAAATCATTTTTTCAATGTAACCATATGAATTACGCAGTTTTTAGTTGGAAAATGGAATGTGACAGTTATATATTTGTAATATAGTTATATATTATATGTTTATAATATCTGTATCATGTATTATATTATAATTAATCTACGAAGTACAATAATTCAGTGTTTTACACATTATAAAATAGCTAAATTACTAAACCGTAATTGAAACTTAAAAAACTTCCAGCCAAATACAGTATAAAACCAGAATCGAAATCACGAGTCAACTATAAAACCTAAAAAGTTAACAAAGATACAAAATTATACCATTTCGACATTTCAAACATGTACCAAACGCTTTCATTAACAATACTATAAATATTATAATAAAAAATAGGTATCGCTGATTTAAAATTGTTTTTAATGAATTAAGCAATTGTAAATTTGTGTAAATATTTTAGGCTAATGATGAATTAAGTACAAGAAAAGGATTTCAAAGGCATTCAGCTCGACTTCTCAGCATATGAGTACATTGTCTTTATCATAATTCTTACAATAGTATTTAAATATTTAGAAAATGCGCATATTCTTTACAATATTATGCTTGTTTAACGCACATATGTTTTTGGAAGTGCGAAATTCTGAGTAGCTATGTCGAGAAAAGAAGTTTGATTAACCTGGCAACACTGCTTTTTCGTTTCATCTATTCGTTAAACATTGAATCAGTTTCCTGCCCTAGGAGAGCGAGGTGTACGGGAGTGAGCCGGGCATCATAGTGCCGTAAATGAAGTTCTCACTTTAAAAAACAGACAAATATGGTCTTAGGATTTCAACGTAATTGGCACTCCTTATTTTGTTTCGGTAAATCCCATCATTACTCGGTAGATTATACCAATTTTCTTAAAGAAAAGTTGATTAATGGACGTATTGGGTTGTTTAATTTGTGTATTTTTATTAGGCTATTCATTTTAGGTGGTTCTGGATTATTATTTATACATATATGTCCGTGTTTTTCATGTTGAAAATGTTTTTAGTTGTTTTTATTAGTTTTATTGTTTGTTTAAGATAGTTTTCTGTTGGGTTTTTGTTTAGTTGTATGCAATTATTATTGTTTATGAAGTCTTCGGTTTTTTTAATGTAGTCTGTTTTATCAATGATTACTGTTGCTTGACTTTTGTCTGCTTTAGTCTACCCAATACGTCCATTAATCAACTTCAAAAAAGCTCCTACATACAAAATAGCAAAAATAATAACACAAAAACTAAAAAATAACCATCTAACAAATAACTATCATAACATAAAAAATACATACGAATTAATAGACAAACTAAAAATAATAAATATAAATGAAAATACATTTTTCACATCATATGACATCACAAATATGTACACCAACATCCCAGTAGAAGAAACAATAGACATAATAATAAACAAACTTAAAGAACAAAATGAAAACAAACAATATACAACCGAAATAAAAAATAGCCTCCAACTAATACTAAAACAAAATTACTTTGAATTTAATAGCAAAATTTATCAACAGCAAGAAGGTTTAGCAATGGGATCACCATTATCAAGCATAATAGCAGAAATATTCCTACAACACATAGACACAAAAATACAAAATATTATAAAATCACATGACCCAAATGGCATATGGATAAGATATGTAGACGATGGACTATATGTATCAAATAACAAAAACACAAATGCAGAGAACATACTGAAACAAATCAATAACATACATCCTAAAATACAATTCACAGAAGAAAAAGAAAAACATAACAAAATCAACTATTTAGACATAACCATCACAAGATACAACAACCACATACAATATGCAATATATAGAAAACCAACTTCCACTAACATCATTATACCTAACCATTCTGACCACCCACCACAACATAAACTGGCAGCATTCTATTCGCTATTTAACAGAATGTACAAAATTCCCCTAAACAAACAAGAAACTGACAAAGAAAGAAATATAATATACCAAATTGGTTATGAAAATGGATACAATAAAAATACTGTGAACAAAATAGAAAATAAAATCAAATATAAAATAAAAACTGAACAATTAAGAATTAATCAAAATGAACAACACATAAATAATAACAACAACAAAAAATGGGCCACATTCACTTACATAAATAATAAAATGACAAAACTAACAAAACTATTTAAAAACACAGATATAAAAATAGCATACAAAACTAATAAAAATAAATTACAAATTCTAAATAGCTCACACAACAAAGATAATACAACAACTAACGGTATATACAAAAATGAAAGCCAAGACTGCAATAAATGTTACATAGGACAAACAAAAAAACAGCTGAAAAAACGTTATTTTGAACACCTAAACGCATACAAAAAACCAGAAATATATAAATCCAATTTAGCCACACATGCAATAAACACAGGACACGAATTCCCAGACATAACCAATGTATCACTAATAAAACATATACCACACAAAGGCACCATAATGAACATTTGGGAAAATTTACAGATATACAAACATAAAACACAAAACAAACTAATACCAGAACAAATACAAATCAATACAAAACATGACACAATATTCAAAGCACTCAACATCGAAAATACACAAAATAAAAAAACATATACCACAATCACACACAATAATACAACTTTAAAATACCAAAGACCAATAAACAACCTTAATAGCAACCAGCAGCCAACACACAAATACTTCACCAGAAACAAGATCGCGAAGGCTGAAGATGAGAGAACAGGAACTCTCGAAACATGTTCCAAATAGAAAAATAACATCTTGAGGTAAATTTAATTATAAATATTAAATGTATTATATACATTGTGACGATTTCATTAATTAAAAATATAGTAATTAATAAATAGGTAATGTAAAGGCTGAGAAATTTTAAATTTTAATAAAATCGCACAATTAAACTAAATTTTATCGCTATCATAAAATTATAATAATATTTAATAAAGAGTTTTAATAATAAAATAAAAAGGAATACGAGTGTACAGATAGGGTAAACCTTGTTAATTAACCCTGCATAGACATGCGCTAACCGGAATTAACTTGAATACCGTCCCCTAAACAAACTAATAATACTTGTAAATTTGACATTATTTAAATAATTAAACAAGACCACAGTAGTGTACTTTAATAACGTTTGTAATTAAGAATATCTCTGAATAATTAAAAAGTCAAACTTTAACCATTTAAATAAAGGAGAAATGTGGAACTATTTCGCTGCGACGCGTAACCTCGGCGCGATTTACTGACCCTTCCTACATAGTTACAGAGCAGAGATGATGCGTCGTTCAACCAGTAAGCAGCTCAAAGCCGAGCGCTGTACAAAATATGTACTTTTTGTTAAATGTGGTTATTAGTTTCAGATAACCGTGTGAAGAGTTATACAACGAGAATGTAGTGTGTAACAGAAAAAAGTAATGTAGAAAATTAAGTGCGTAAGGTGACATCTCCCAGTAAGAAATATAGTTAAAGTTATTTTAGTGTTCTATATGTAAATTCAGATACAACCGTACTATTACCAAATGTGATGTGCATAACTGTACAATGTGAAGACGAAGACCTCAACTGTATTTACAATACCACCGAGAAACAGGACGACTTCATGACACCGTAACATCCGAATCAACATTAGTTGAGTCCGAGGACCTTCACCAGAAAGACTACCACGATGACAACCCACTACAGAGAGAGGACCGAAAAATCACGCGTGGAGGACTAGGACTAAAACCCTTAACTAAGAGGTGACGCGGAGGCTTGTCTTTCGTGGATATGTATCTTTTGAAATAGAAGTAATTGTAAACTAAAAGACTTTAAAATGACAATCTCTAAAGTTTAAGAATAAATGTTGTCACAAGTAATTTCAGTAACCATAAGTTGTAAAGTAACACGTGTGATGTAGCGTTGGAACATTGCACTACTAAATGAAACCATTCCTCAAATGGTATAAAGAGTAATAAAGTAATTCATTAATGGAGTAGAGTAAACTTTAAATTCCTAAGTAATACATAGAAACTCGGATCCGAGGTAAAATGCGCTAACTGTATTATAAATCTTAATGTAGAAAACCCATTACAATTTTCACTGTAAGTTAAAAGTTGATATGTTATGTATAATCAAATAGACATAAATAAAGAGATGTCATCTTTAGTACAATACTAAATTGAGTGCATAAATCAGCAGACTACCCCCCCCCCCAAGTTCCTTGTATATTAATTGTTTTAGTGATTTGATTAATTTTCAGCTTGTTACAACGAAGGCAGCCAGTATAATTGGCAGAACCAATTAATACGGGTTCCCTATGTTATAACGTAAGTAAAGATGTTATAACATCAAGAAACGGACTGTAGCAGAAAGTGATTGAATATACACACACACACACACACACACACACACACACACACACACACCCTTGTAAAAAATCTTGTTATTATTAAAAAACTTACAAATAATAGAAATAGTAATTTTTTTATCACTTGGCTAGTGGATCTGTCCATACTCCTGTTTCGGTTTCCATTATTACAGTTTATTCACACAGTAATATTGTTATTTGTACCGTCGATGTCAAACGGTTGTCGAGGCTGTTAATAGTTAGACAACAAATACGACGTGACATTATCGGAATCTATGTGTGATGTAAATTAGTGACATTTGTGAAAAACAAAACAAACTACTCTTGTAATGAATGTGTGATTTACAGTCACTGTACGGTGATAGTGTAAACAAGAAATTATTGAAATTCTAAAAACGGTGTCATAGCCATTCAACCGCGCAATTCACAACACTGTTGCTGGTTTGTGTGTGTATAAAATCGACGAGGAACTGCAGGGTAAAGCGTATACCATACCTACACGTGTAAGAAGCCCGTCTTGTAATAAAGAATTCCATTTAGGAAACGTATGTACGGCGTTTCTTTATCGTACCGTTAGTCGTCTGACAAATTGATCGAGTTTTTTTAGCTTAAAGCTTCTAAATAAATCACAAAATTAAAAAAATAAGTTCTAAGTATTTGATAACACTTACTTTCAGGCTGGTGTAGCGTTTTTTAACAAACTATTGAATTGAAGTCCAACGCTTTTTGCACGAGAATAGCGATGGCAATCACCCCCCGCAAAGTATCGTTACACGTGCCTTATCTAAAATTTAATTATGTATTATATTTGTAGTCTTCAAGATGTCCAAGTCAATATGTGTTCAGCTTACTTTAATATACAATTCATGTTCGTATCATTCGTGAGTCATTTATTTCATCTGACAACGAGTCAATGTGGCTAAGAATGGGAATATTTTTGATGACAGTCTTATGTATTTTGAATACATCTCAAATCGAACTGATCTCGTAAATATCACGAATGATTTAATACGTCATAAGTCCTACGTTGTATAGTTTAAGTAGGTGAAATGAAATTGTAATATAAATAATTGATGTCGGCATCTTACTCGGGTACCGTTTTGTAGATTTTGATGTCCATAGATCTTACCATCTTTTCGTTTCAAGGTCTATAAGTCTGCCGTATTTTTCTTTACTGTTGGTTTTCGATGCCGTTTTTCTTGGTCAGCACTCTTGTCAGCTGTATTTTCAGTAAACTTAAAAGCATTTCAAGGTATTTTATTTCTGTGCTGTCAACCGTAGTCTCTCCTGCGCGGATTCTGTCTCTTGTTTCTTAAAGCTTCGATTCTTTTGTATCCGCCTATCTCAACGTACAAAAATAGGCTGTTGGGAATTTTAAGATATTACCCAACATTACTCTTACTGTCTTCGAAATGATTTGGTTTCAGCATATTTTTGTAGTGAACGGCGTCGAACCGACCGTGATGCAGCGCTGAGCTATCGAAGTGCGTTCAAGGCCGAGCGTTCCACAGCCATGTGCTACGGGCACACGTGGGCACGACGCGCCTCTCACGAGTTTGACTGTGCCACTTCGTTATCAGGCCGCATGCACTGCGTACGCAAGCACGTGCGTTTGTTAGCCATGAGTCACTATTATAATATTTAATCTCGAGTACCGCTTAATTGAATCATCGCTTGATAACTGAATCCACCGTTTTATTGAATCAGATTCTCAGAGATTCCAAACAATAGTACGTAGTCTATATAACAATCGGCTGGCATAGCTGATCAAATGTTTGTTTAGCTTAGCTTACCGTTCTTCAGTGATAACGCATTTTCTGCTGTAACTAGAATTTGATGTTATAAGTTGTATGCTCAGATACGCGTCGTTGTATTGGCAGTGAAGACACAAATGAATCAAACATTTTAAACGAACATGCCGACGAGGAAATAGATGAAGGAAGAGACGATATTCGATTGCGGTAACAAGTGTTCCACACACTGTCAGCGCGAAAAAGAAACTTAGAGATAAAGGGTGAAAGCCCAGAGAGTCTTCTTACCAAATTCAAAGTGGCGCTAAAAGATACAGAAATTTTAGTTCAGGAAAATCTAAGTGATTTTATTAAACTTTACTAGTTTTAACAAACACATTACTGTATTTTCGCGTACTGTAATGCACCTGTTTGCTTTTTGTGTGATATTCCTTGTACTTTAAATTTTTAAACAACGTTCAGTATTTACTTGAAACGGGAATGTACAAGGAACGGTCATGTATATTTTGAATAAATATTGTTAGCAATTAACTTTATTTCAATGTTGGATTTGGTAATTAAAATACTGTAGCATACTGTAGTATAGAAGGAAAGGAACTACTTGGAAAGATAGGCCAAGATAGAAAGCAAAATTACGGAGTTATTGTTGGGGAGGAACGTATATTACACCGTTAAAGCCAGTTACCATAGACTATCAAAAAGGGCAATTATTATTAGATAATTATTATATCATTAGATTTAAGAAACTTAAATTACTTACTTAAGAAACGTAAGTTTTAACACTCTTGGCCAATTTTTCGAAAGTTTGGAATTCTTTCCTTAAGGCGTCTGTATGTTGTCAAAGTTCTTAGGCTGCTTTATACTCGTATTAGAAGTGATAGTAAATATAAATTTAAAGATAAAGACTATAATCTACGAAAAAGCCATACTATTGTTGATTCGCGGTCAGAATTAACTGCTCCTCAGCAGTTTACATTAGTAGTCTTGTGTATTTTCTATGCGAATTTCTGAAATCTCTGAAAACGTGGTTGATTTTAGTTTCAAATATTGAAGACTTTTAAAAATTATTTAGTAAAACAATTAATTAATTAATAATAAAAAAAGTTATATTGCAATTTTGTTATATTGTTGAATTGTATTATCTCTTTTATATTATGTAGTATTTCTTTAGTTATTGTATTATATTATATAGTATTTCTTTAATGCAGCTTGCTGAATTTGTGTTTTAAATTTTAATAATCTTTTGTGTTTCGTAGGGTTACACGGGCGGAGTCAATGCTGCTAAAATTCCTTCCCGGTCTGTTTGGCCGTAGTCCAATGTTTTCTGCAAAACCAGACGTTTCGGCAGTGCCATCGACTGCCATTTTCAGTGAAAATCGAGTACGCTTGGTGGTATACGTTAGTGACCACAGTACTGTGGTTAAGGAAGTACTCGATTTTCACTGAAGATGGCAATCGATGGCACTGCCGAAACGTCTGGTTTTGCAGAAACATTGTACCACGGCCAAACAGCCCGGGAAGGAATTTTAACAACTTTGATAATTTTTTTTTTTTTGCAAAATCAAGAAATTTAATTTATTTGTTTTTGTGAAGTAGCAAGCGGTCCTAGTTATGTTTACGTATGTGAAGGAAGCGGTCATTTCCCCGGGGGGGGGGGGCTGTTTTCTTTCATCACACTGTTGTGTTGTTGTAATATTGTATTTGTAATATTGTGATGAAATTTAGAAAAATTCAGATCAAGTCAAGGAAACCGCCGTGACGCATGAAATAGTAATAAAAATAACAAAAATATTACTAATAACAACAACAACATAGACCTATATTATTATAGTAAATCAAAAGTTTAGTACAACGGATCTTGTGATGAATTATTTTACAGTTCTGTAGCGATTGTTTTCTCATTATCGAATCGGATGCTTAATTGAATCACTTTCTGAAATCCCATCCTGAGTCTAATAAACTACCAGCATCCTGAGCGCTAGCGTTATTAACCCAGTTAATTCGCTGCACCATCATAGAGTTGCGACAGATGACAACAGTAAAATCACTTACGAAAGTTCCGTTTACAGCGACCACAAAATTCGCTACATCCGCTTTCTACTACATGCCTAAGTAAATTGCCGTAGCGAGAAATTTCGCCGTCTCTGCTAGACGTTTCGAGAACTGCCTGCTCACCAAGTAGATTTTTATATATTTTCATGTATTCCGCTTTTCACCACGTTAGTCATTTTTCTAGAAACTAACTCAAATTTTTTATAACTGACCGTGCGTCTGTTGTTTTGCGCATACTTGATTTTGATTTAAAGTCGACCAGAAAATTCTGATCGACTGGCTGTAACAGTTCTCATATATTTTGTAAACTACTTCAGTGGTCGACGTTATTGTAATGGCGTTGGGATTTCTAGTTTCGATCGTATTAACGAAAATCTACCTGCAACACACTGCTAGAGAAATGTAACCGTACGTGTACTTTAGATACATAAGGAGGACTTCAACTCTTTTATTAAGCGAGTTAGTTTTTTTCAATATTGTATTAACAACTCGTCTGTTTTTGTTATGGGATTTTTATTTTTCGTGTGAAACTACTAGATGACTACACAATTTCTAAAAAATTACATAATTATTTGCGTTTAGGTTTTTACAGAATAATAATTTTTATATTGAATTAATACTTGGACAGTATTATTAAAACTTACTACAGCTTATTTCTTTTTTATGCTAACTTACGAGATATTAAAATTTATTTATTTTTATTTGTTCAGCTGTGTCTGATTTATTTGAAGTTACTATAAGTTTTACACATTCTGTATTCTTTTTCTTGCTTTCACATTCCTTTAGAACTCTCCGGGAGCGTCCTTTTATTTAACAGTTCTCTGTCTTCCTCATCTTTCACGTCATAGTCGTTATTTTCATCTCGTGTATCCTACATGGTATAAATAACAGTTGTTCCTAGTCTGCGACACTTCAGCGAGTAAACCGTTGCTAATTTCTACCCGTTGACTACTCTGTTCTTCTTCTGCGTCTGCCGGCCTTTTACTTTCAGTTGGTGTTCCATTGCATGTGGAATAGATTTTTCCAATCTCTTATAGCAGTTAAAATGGGTTTTTGTAAAATCTTCTTTCTGTTAAATTTTTAACCATTTCTTTGCAGTGTTAGTTGATGTTCCTTCACCTTTGTCTATCGCACCAATTTTTTTCCGAATCAAAACTGCGAGGTGTGTCCAGAAAGTATCCGGCTATTTTGAATATCTCGATAAAATGTTACGTGACCTTCGTGAAATTGAGTAGCCAATTGCAAGAGACCGTCCGGCCCCCTCAGTCGAGAGTGTGATGCCGTTAAGTACGCTTATGTTTTGTGTGACTGTCGCATTCACAGCGACTGAGCGAGTCTGCATAAAGTTTTGCTTCGAACTTGGACATTCGTTTGAACCCATTTGGACATAGACATGAATAGGGTGTTCGGTGAGGATCCCATGAGAGATGCTCAAATTAAAATGTGGTGTTGGCACTTTCAAGATGACTGTGAATCCATAGAAAGCGATCCACAATCTGGAAGAAACATCGAGTGTTTTATTCAACAGTGAACGTCTGATCCATAATGAGTACGCTCCTCCAGGTCAGACAATAACTAAGGGGAACTACGCAGAAATTTTCTGCAGGCAGAAAGATGCTGTGAGGAGAAAATGGAAGCAGTTTTGGGCAAGTGGTGACGTGACTGACACCTTCACCATGACAATGCATTTGCAAATTCTTCGCACTTGGTACATGAATTCTCGGCGAAACATCACATCACACGGGTTTTATCGTCCTGATTTAGCTCCCTCTTACTTCTGCCTCTTTCTAATGTTAAAATATTAAATGTTTAAAAACCTTGACAGGGAGGAGATTTCAGACAATGAACGAGATTCAGGATAATGCAATTCCAAAATAGAATTTTGCATGCTGTTTCAAGAAGTAGAAGAAACATTGGAAAAAGTGCGTGACGTTCTAAATGGACTGCCCAAAAAGGCACCATTGCGCTAGTCAAACTATTTTCCCAAAATATTACATGGTTGGATACATTCTTGTCATATCTCGTATAATACGTTTTGAACGTTTTAAATATAGACTACCTTGAAGGAGAGCCTAATGATAGACAATCATATGGCAAGAACACGAGGCTATTTTTCCTATTCAAACTTGGGTGTACCGTGCAAATATCCGAACAGTTATCTCTTCTTTACCACGCAAATAAACGTCAGTTAATTATTGCAGAATTGTTCTTTGAACGTAATAATAATTGTGACTCAATCTAATTATTTTATTTTTTGTAATAAGACAGTTATTATAATAAATATTTATGTAAATTTTGTATATTATTAATGCTAATTTATATACGTTTCATTATTGAATTCTGAGAGATTATTTATTACGGTAAAACCTCGTTAAAACGCTCCCGCTTATTACGCTATGCCTTATAATACACGCTTTATGTCGGTCCCTGCATGTCTCGTATGCAGAGCCTTTATAAAATACCCCACTTATTGCGCTCAAATCCCGCATAATACGGTTGTTCCTTAGAATTTTCAATTCATATCCATCAATGTTGGAAACAAGTAGGACGACTATGGCAACGTATTGGCTTTTCTAGGGCTAAGAAGCATTGATTAACCATTTTTAAGCGTATGCCTGTCACACGTTTTCAAATGGGAAACGCGTCGTGGCCAGAATATTGAGAGAGGAAAATTTAACAGTGTTTGTCACTGCAAGTAATACATCCTCGGCGCTACAGCCCAGTCCGGGCCCTGGCCTCCAAAAGAAATCTTCCCGGCCAATGTCCACCAGTTTGCTGCACCCAGCCTCACTGCCTCCTTACCAACCTGGTCCAGCCATATTGTACGCGGTCTTCCTTTCCTTCTCCTTCCCACCGGCAAATAATTCATAACTCTTTTTGGGATTCTATCCTCCGCCATTCTCTGCACATGACCAGCCCAACGCAATCTGTTAATTTGTATGAGTTGCACGATCGGAAGATCTTAAACCTTTCGTATAACTCTCGATTATGCAGTCGCCTCCAAATGTCGTTTTCCTTCACAGGGCCATAGATTCTCCTCAGTACCCTCCTCTCAAAAACGGATAGTTTCTGCTCATCTAGTTTTTTTAGCACCCAGCATTCCGAGCCATACATCAGGACCGGTCTGATCAAGGTCTTGTATAGGGTGGCTTTTGTATCTTTACTTATTAATTTTGACTTAAAATGTTTCACCAGTCCGTAGTAACACCTATTAGCAGATAATATCCGTTTTTCAATGTCTCTAGAGGAGTCATTTCCAGAGTCCACATATGACCCGAGATATGGAAAACCCTGAACCTTTTCAAATTCATAATCATTAATGCGCAAGGACAGGGCACGAGTGTTGGCACCTACAACCATATATTTGGTTTTGCTTTGGTTTATAACCAAGCCCATAGCCTTAGCGGACAACTCCAGTTCCTGAAAGGCTTCCTTTAAGCCAGATTCAGACCTACTTATGACGTTAATGTCATCGGCATAGGCCAGAAGCTGTACCTCCTTGTGAAATATGTGTCCGTTAGTTTGAATTCCTGAATCCCTGATGACCTTTTCTAGAGCTATGTTGAACAACAGACACGCTAAGGCATCTCCTTGTTTCAACCCATTCAATGTTTTTAAGGAGTTAGATAGATTTGATTGTATTCTGATTTGGCACTTAGAATTGGACATAACTACTCCAACCATACGTACCAACTTAGATGGTATATTCAACTCCTTCATAGCTCTATATAGCATTTTCCGGTTGATTGAATCATATGCCGACTGGAAATCCACAAAGAGATGGTGAGTGGCCACTCCATATTCCAACGTTTTTTCCAGGATTTGCCTTAGTGTAAATATTTGGTCTGTTGTTGACCTATTCCTAGTGAATCCACATTGATATTCTTCACTGCAAGTAATGAAGTTCTAAAAGGCTGTCTACGGTCGTGTGAAAAAATCAGCTGCCATAGGATACTTTAAACCTGTCGCCTGTTTGTACGAACCAAAGATGCGATGTGTTCCTTATCACGTGAGTAAAGGACTCGGGCAACAAAATGATTAACCGCCCTCCATAAAGATGAACTTCGGCCAAGAAATGTCTGCTAAAAAAATGTACTGCAAACAATTTTGTTTGGTTAAAACAAAGTGGATACTGAATAATAAGTGAAATAAGTAATATTACTGAATAATACAGAATATCTTTTTCACAGTACTGTTAATGTTATGCTAGTAATGTTAATGTAATAAATACACTTTAGTACTCGTCTAATGCGCGGCCAGCGGCGGCGGCGTCTAAATAACTCAAACCCAAGGCTCCTATAACAATGCGGTGTGTAGCTTTTATTTCCGCTACATAATCGTACTACGGTCGCTGTACCAAATTAATATAAAAGTCGCTCTCTGTCAAATGACTCTGTCAAAAAGCAGTACACTTCACTTAAAGCCTACTTCTATATATGACGACACCAAAACATTGCGTAAGACGCGGAAATGCTTTGTTTTCATTTTTAATATCATTAGTGTTTTCAGATGTTTTGAAAAAACGATTTTAAAACATTGAAATTTCGTTCTTAAAAATAAATTTGCCAGATCCACAATATGTATTACAAATTTTAGATTGGCGTAGTCGAAAATAAAGCATAGACCCTATTTCAGTTGTCTGTTAAATAATTTGTAGAAACAAAGGAGTATAGCAATATTTCAGAATCTACCAATAAAACAGAGTTAATGAACCATAGGAATACGCGGTAATGACGGACAGGTTTGTTACATCGGTAACCTTCTCGTGGTTCAGCAGCCATGAAACAAGAAGCACATACCTTAGGTTTACCGGATATGAATTTGGTAGAAACGTATATCCTGTACTCAAATGAACCACGCTTTACGTAAGTTATCGGTGAGTAACGGCTCGCTTACGTGATTTGTATGTATAAATAGTAAAGTTATTACGAAAATATTTATATTGGCCGGTTAACATTCATATTTCAATCGTACGTTCGTTCATTGTTACCGTCATATGGTTGTAAACAGATGAGTAACGTGCGCCAGGTCTGCTGACCTTTGGAATTGCATCAAGCCCAATTAAAGCAGTCGTTAAGTCTCTTGATAAAAGAGGCAAAAGACTTATGGGTCTATAGGATGTTATAGCGTGCATTGGTTTACCGGGTTTGGGCAGCATTACAATCTGCGCAATTTTCCACTGGTGCGGGAAATGGCCGAGTCGCAGGATGGAATTGAAAATCTGGGTTATCACTTTCAGACATTTTTTCGTTATCTCTTGTAGCACTTTGCCGGTAATCAGGTCATACCCTGGCGCTTTCTTGGGGTTGATTTCCCTAGTGATGACTGCTTGCACCTCCTTTAATTTGAATTTACAAGCTGGTAACGTCATCTGGAACGGGACATTTAGGAATGCAGCTACCTCGTCATCGTGTTCAGGTTCATCAGAATGATATGGTTGTAACACCGTATCCACTGGCGTCCATAATTGGGAGTATGGATTGTTGCGGTCGTTTAATACGTTTTGTGGCTTTCCTAAGCTTCTGAGGCTGAGAGGTTCTCCAGATATTCTTGAAGGTACAACGTGCAATTAATTATACTAACAATAATTTAATTAATTATGTAATTTATACTAATTTATAGAATGTGATCATGTAATTGCTCAATTAGGCTACTTATACCAAACTGATTGAAGCTACGTGATACGTTAGTTATTTGATGTTAGCATAATTATTGCACTGAGACTCTAATTATTGTATAAATTAATAAAATCTACTATAAATCATTCAAGTGACGTTACTTTCTTGTTCTGAGGTAACTTTGACAATAATGAACGCATATATTCTGAGTAAAATAAACACTTATTTATTAACATCATTTAAGTAAAGAGACTTCAATATATAAATATGGATGATTCCCTGTAAATACATTCATAAAAGAACACATGTATATATATCAAATTACAATGCGAATCCAATACGTTGTTTGCTGGAAAACATATACATATATAACACAATCAACATATAAAACATAAATAGTCAAACTATAAATCTTATACTAATGCGTTCATTTCTTGCCTCAGATGAATAGCGTTATTTAACTTTATCATAATTAATTTAAATACTCAAGGGTGTTTTCTTGAAAAGAGACAGGACAGTAGAGTTCCTATGATAAGAATAACATAAAGATTACTTGTAAAGTGACTTATCCGATATTTCCATCGGCGTAACTCCTTCCCGCTGGTGGTCCATATGTACGAAGTTGCGTAGCTGTGATGTCACTAACACTCAACACACGCGGATCAGATTCACTCGCGCTGTGTGTATTTTCTGTTGATTCGGCTGTTACTGTTAGAGTCTATGAAATCATGCGTTGTGTGAGCAAGTTCATCGTTAACTATGGTGTATATACCTGACTGTATATTATTGAACTTCTTGTGTACATTAATGCATAGTGTCTTTGATAACGTGGTGTATTTGTTCCAATTGGTATTGTATCGCTTCGCACTGTACAACGCTACGATTTCGTTGTCCGGTCAAGCATTAACAATAGTTCTACGAGTCTGTTATTGACGAAACTGCGACTGGTTAGTTTAGTTCTGAATAAGCGGTAACTGAGTAAGATAAAGTACTTGAGAGTTATTAAGCACTGGCGTATATTGCACGATTTAGTCACTGTAGATACACTGTTACCGGGTAACTCGCCAATATCGAAATGTTTAAGTCAACTTAAAATACCGCGTAGCAGAGTTTCAAAGTCCAACTGCTGTACGTATGTTAACCGAACTGTATTAAGACTTAGAAATTTTAAGATTTAAGTTCCGTGAAGACTGTTCAAAAATTAACAGTCCGTGAAGATTGAAAAATTAATGAAGACTGTCGAAAAATATATGAAGACTGTTCTCCCGCGTGCTCTGTAAACAGTTTTTATTAAGCATCGTTTACCACAATGCAATCTTCTGGAAAACACGCCTCTGGTCAAACATGATAGGACAGGAGAACCCTTACCCTATTGCAAGACTATGGTTCTCCACATCTCATTCGTCGTTCCCGTTGCCATGATGACGACGGTCCTCTCCACCTGTGCTCTGGGTAGATGCTGGGTTGTGATTGGGTATCTTGTCTCCCCACAAGTTCGCGTCGAAGGCCTCCGTACCCTTTTCCTGGAACAAGAGCAATTCCTCGGCTGTCGATCAAGTCTTTGTCTAAGTGTACTCCGGAACCCTGCTGCTGTTCTCACGCGAACAATGTGTCGTATTTCGTTATTGTCTCACTATCCATGACCCTTTTCCGTTAGCTATCCGGACGCAGCGTGTCGTCGTTTCCAAGACGGCACTCCTTCTCCCTGTCGTAAATATCAGTTGTCGCCAGCAAGACGTTCCCCCGCTGTGCACAAGTTCGATTCCATTCTTTAGATATCATTGTCAGTTCTCGTACAGCATATTGTTTAGCTAGTTGGACCGGTTTTCGCGAGACATTCACCCTATGCGTTTGCCCCCGTCCTCTGTAGTCCAACTAACCGTCGACGTAACTTTCGCTTTCCTGTGAAGCTTGTACTTTCGTTTCATAATACTTCTTCAATTGACGTACATTAAATCTCCCTCTCACCGTGCCACTGCTATCGCACTCAGTGAGTTCGTATGTTGCATCGCCAAAGACGCGAGTAACCTTGTATGGTCCTGTATATAACTCGAAAAATTTGTCGATCCTTTTCATTGCGGCGTCTGATTGATGGTAGCTTCTTAACAGCACCTTATCGCCGATAGTAAATTTAGTAATTTTCTTGCTATCATTGATGCGCTTAGCATACTTCTCTCTTTTTTCCTTGATTTTTACAAATACGTTGATATTTGAACTGTATTTACTGTTGATGATCTCTTTGTCCAGCCACTTCTCCCATGCGCGGGTCGGCTTCTTTCCTAATTGCGCCTCGTGGGGGGTTATTTCTATTGTTTCATGGTACGTTTCATTGATACACGTCTCAATCAATCCGACGTACCTTGACCACTTACTATGCTGGTCGTGTACAAAGATCCTGAATAGATTCCCAAGTTGGCGGTTAATCCTTTCGGCTAAGTTCGCGCGAGGATTCCTTATCGCCGTATATCTCTGTTGTATATTCAGCTCCTCGAGACCTTTAATCCATTTTTCCGCGGTAAACTGCGTGCCGTTATCAGTTAAGATGACCTTCGGTCGTCCAAACTTCGCACAGTAGTCTCTGATTCTTCGTAATGTGGTGGTGGTTGTCGCCCTTCGTAATGTGAATAACTTGACAAACTTTGTGAAGTTGTCCACCATGACAAGTAAGTATTTGACGCCTCCTGTACCAGTTGGTAGAGGTCCATAGTAATCGACGCTCACGATGTCACCTCTAGCTGATGGTATCATAGCCTTTGTCCCGCCAAACAGCCATCCTGTTGTTTGTGTCCTTGTATCTTTGACATGAGTCACAAGTCTGAATATATGCTTTTATTTTCTTGAACAAGCCGTCAATCGTGAAGTGCTCTTGTAACATTTTTACACACCTTTTCGGGCCTAGGTGTCCGTACATTTGGTGTATCTCTGCAATTAAGTTATTCGACACACTGTGAGGAATGTATAGTTTCCATTCGCCACGTTGTCGTCGGTATAACTTATTGTTAACAATTTTATAAAATTTGCTTAATTTATTGTCTACATCATTATTCCTAATCTTATTTATAAGTGTTCTGAGTTTGTCATCTTCATTCTGGTATTTACCGATATCTCTAATTATCTTGCCTACGTGTTGATTCATTTTAACAACTAGATGATTAATTAAGTACTCGTGCGTTTCCTCGTTTGTCTCATGTTGTTCCGCGTCAGCCGGGTATCTACTCAATATGTCCGCAACTACATTATCCTTTCCTTTACAGTGGATAATGTCGAAATTGTATTCTTGTATGGCGAGAATCCATCTTGTAATTCTCGAGTTGTTTAAGTGGCACTTGTGCATGAATGTTAAAGCTTTATTGTCCGTGATTATCGTTAGGGGCTGGCCAAGTATGTACATTCGAAACTTATCCAGACATCTAACGATACTTAGGAGCTCTTTCTCCGTCGTGAAATAATTACGTTCTGCGCCTTTAAATGTTTTGCTTGTAAAAGCGATCACGCCAATTTCTCCTTCTTCATCGATCTGGTAAAGCTGGCCACCATACGCAAAATTACTAGCGTCACACTGAATGTAGTATCTTTGGTTCGGCCGTGGGAACCGTAGAGTTACTGTGTTTATAAATAAATTCTTGACTCTCTGGAAACATTCGTTCACTTCTCTTGTCCATGAAAACTTTCGTCCTCCCTTCAGCAGTTCGTGTAAAGGCTGCGTTGTTTCCGCGTATTTGCTCGTGAATCTGTTGTAAAAATTGGTGAGGCCAAGGAAACCTTTGAGTTGTTTCGTATTCTTCGGTGCTGGGAAATCCATAATTGCCTTTACCTTGTCATCGGTTGTTTGTATCCCTTTTGTTGTAAGGCGATATCCAAGGAATGAGATTTCTCGTCTAAAGAATTGTGATTTGGTGAGGTTGACAGTGATATTTGCCTTATTGAGGTTATTTAGCAGTGTTTCTAAATGGTTTAAGTGTGTTTGGATATTGTTGGAGTAACACAAGCAGTCGTCCACGTAGATAATCGTGTTCTTCTTGACTTCCTCCTCGAGAGCCACATCCAATCCACGTGTCAACGCTGCAGAGCTGGTGCTAAGTCCAAATGGTGTCACTGTGAAGCGGTAGCACCTCCCTTCGTGCATGAACGCAGTGAAATCCCTACATTCTTGTTTTAATGGGACCTGCCAGAAGCTACTGGATAAGTCGACCGTCGATAAATACTGCATATCTCCACATCTAGCCAATATCTCATTTACCGGGGACACTCCTTCGTAATCGGGTACAGTTACGCTGTTCACTTTCCTTGCATCAAGGCACAGGCGAACCCTCCCATCCTTCTTGATTACAGTTACGATAGGATTGACGTACGGGCTGGCGCAACGTTCGATTACTCCATATCGTAACATTCGGTTAATCTCTTCGTTCACCTTGTCTCTGTAAGCAAGCGGCACAGGCCAACCTCGTTGAAAGTAAGGTGTCCTGTCCGTAACGTGAAACTCATGTGTGTAACCCTCTATTCTTCCCGGGCACTCCCTAAAAACATTCCGGTTCCTTACTAAAATCTCCTTCAGGCGTTGCAGTATTCCTTCATCCACGCAGTCTATGCTCCCAATCTTTTCATCGATGCATCGCAGTACTTCCTCCTCTTCTTCACTGGTTATCACGTCAATGTTCATGATTGGTATAATATGCTCCTCTTCATCAGTGTTGTTTTTTAAATTAATTACTTTGTTTCCGATGTCGATGCGACACCCAACATCTTGTAGAAAACTAATTCCTAGTATGCATGGTTTAACTAATTCTGGTATTATCAAAAACACACATTCATATCGGATACCATCAATCTCAATGTCACACAATATTTGTCTCTTAACTAATTTGGATTTATTTCCTACAGCACTTAATATAAATGTATTCGTTACGGGTAGTGTCTCATATGGTCCTATACTCTTCTTATGGTTATTAAACCACGTCTCCGATAACCCGTTGACGAGGCACCCTGTATCAAGCAAGGCTTGTACAACTATATCATTATTAAACTTGATAGTAATCTCGGGACATTTCAATACTTGTTTATTAATAATTTCGTCGTCCTCTTGTAGCAGGTCCTTTCGTAAGTCCGGTAGTAATATATTTACATTCTCGTTCGGGAGTAAGTCGTTAAAAATTTCTATCTTATTCTCTAGTTTGACATTTTTTTTTTTTGCTGTTGTCGCCGTTACCGCTCGCCCTCGGGGTGGTGTCATTGACCGTTCTACTGGGACCCGCTTCTCCTGGCGTAAACTGCACAGTATTGATATATTGCTTGTTGCCAAAAGACCCCTCGGCTGTCGGTCACTTTCACTTTTGTTATAATGTCCCTCTCTCTCTCGGGTTACTTTTTCCTTCGTTGTAGGGTCTATAATGCGGCCTGCGACTGTTTTCTCCACTCGACTGGATACTTGTAAATTCCGTAATTAATGCCTCGAAATTCGGTATACTTGTGATACCACGTGTGACCACGGCGAGCTGCAAATCCTTCCCAAAATGACGGGCTAACTTTCGGATTAGCTGCGTATCGGTCAATGCTGGTGATAGTTGCCGGCTTTCTAGTAATATTCTCTCTACGTATTGGATGGCTGTGATTGGCCCATTCCACTCATATCTGCCGTACTCGAGGTTGTCGCGTATATTGTCCTGGCGTTCTTGACCCCAGTACTTCAAGGTGAAGGCTTCTTTGAACTCTTCGTACGTGTATATTTGGTTCCGTATGACACGCCACCATATCCCAGCGTCCATCTCCAAGTGCCTCCCGATCCATTTAATGTCATTGTTGTTGTAATATTGCTCTTGAATCTCTGAAAATTCCATCAGGAATTCCATCGGGAACCTATCAGTGCCGTTGTATTTTAATTCTGCATGTGTGT
This sequence comes from Magicicada septendecula, assembly GCA_034769895.1. Classification (NCBI taxonomy): domain Eukaryota; kingdom Metazoa; phylum Arthropoda; class Insecta; order Hemiptera; family Cicadidae; genus Magicicada; species Magicicada septendecula. Next base: position 246,377,597 of record CM068376.1, on the reverse strand, counting down.
GTCCGTTAATCCTACTGATTATCCCAGACTCACCTTCAATTAGCTGTCGTTGTAGCCGTTCTATTTGAGACTTTAATTCGTTGACACGAGTGGTTTTCTCCCTGGTGCTCTCATCCAGTTTTAGTTCCGCCGACTTCTGTCTCCCATCTACCTCATTGATCTTCTGCTGTATCGTGCTGTTTACGTCTCCCTGTTCCTGTTGTAATTGTCTTACTGTTTGGAATAGTTCGACTTTCAATTCCTCCTGCTTCTTATGAGTTTCTTTAACGTGTGTTTCTACTCTGTTGTTAATCTTCTTGATGCTTGTTTGAGTATTTTGGGTAATACTCTTTAGTTCCTGTCGGTCTAATTCTCTAGTTTCTCGTACCTCTTCGAATTTCTTGTCGGTGTCGTTCTTTAACTCTCTTATGGTCTCGTTCTGCTGCTTCTGGACCTCGTCTATCTTCTTGTCACAATTATTTATATATTCACGCATTTCCACGGGTATTTGTGTGACTTCCTCCTTATGCTTGTCTAGCTTTTCTTCTAGTCTGTTGAATTTTTCATCAAACTTCTCATTTTGATTGTCGAACTTCTTATTAAAATTTTCATTAATTTCTTCCTTTTGCTTCTCAAACTTTTCATTAAAATTTTCATTAATTTCTTCCTTTTGCTTCTCGAATTTCCTATTCATAAAGTCCATTAATCCGCGCAACGTCACCTCTTCCTGCCGTTGTTGTTGGGACTCCTGTCCCCGCGCTCTGACGTCTGACGTCTCCTCGGTCATTTGTGACTCCACTGGTGATTCTTCCCGTTCGTTGTCAGGTACACCCTGCTGGTTATTAATATCGAAATTCATGGAATCGGAACTACTAGTCGTCATTTTTGCAGCCTTACTCCGCGTTAACATTCAGTCCAACTAGCTTCACACTAATAAAATTTGTTCTTACAACTAACATGAAATATATACGCTTATCCTATCTACTGCCTGCTCTTTGCCGTGCGATGGGCGCCAATTTACAACGTGCAATTAATTATACTAACAATAATTTAATTAATTATGTAATTTATACTAATTTATAGAATGTGATCATGTAATTGCTCAATTAGGCTACTTATACCAAACTGATTGAAGCTACGTGATACGTTAGTTATTTGATGTTAGCATAATTATTGCACTGAGACTCTAATTATTGTATAAATTAATAAAATCTACTATAAATCATTCAAGTGACGTTACTTTCTTGTTCTGAGGTAACTTTGACAATAATGAACGCATATATTCTGAGTAAAATAAACACTTATTTATTAACATCATTTAAGTAAAGAGACTTCAATATATAAATATGGATGATTCCCTGTAAATACATTCATAAAAGAACACATGTATATATATCAAATTACAATGCGAATCCAATACGTTGTTTGCTGGAAAACATATACATATATAACACAATCAACATATAAAACATAAATAGTCAAACTATAAATCTTATACTAATGCGTTCATTTCTTACCTCAGATGAATAGCGTTATTTAACTTTATCATAATTAATTTAAATACTCAAGGGTGTTTTCTTGAAAAGAGACAGGACAGTAGAGTTCCTATGATAAGAATAACATAAAGATTACTTGTAAAGTGATTTATCCGATATTTCCATCGGCGTAACTCCTTCCCGCTGGTGGTCCATATGTACGAAGTTGCGTAGCTGTGATGTCACTAACACTCAACACACGCGGATCAGATTCACTCGCGCTGTGTGTATTTTCTGTTGATTCGGCTGTTACTGTTAGAGTCTATGAAATCATGTGTTGTGTGAGTAAGTTCATCGTTAACTATGGTGTATATACTTGACTGTCTATTATTGAACTTCTTGTGTACATTAATGTATAGTGTCTTTGATAACGTGGTGTATTTGTTCCAATTGGTATTGTATCGATTCGCACTGTACAACGCTATGATTTCGTTGTCCGGTCAAGCATTAACAATAGTTCTGCGAGTCTGTTATTGACGAAACTGCGACTGGTTAGTTTAGTTCTGAATAAGCGGTAACTGAGTAAGATAAAGTACTTGAGAGTTATTAAGCACTGGCGTATATTGCACGATTTAGTCACTGTAGATACACTGTTACCGGGTAACTCGCCAATATCGAAATGTTTAAGTCAACTTAAAATACCGCGTAGCAGAGTTTCAAAGTCCAACTGCTGTACGTATGTTAACCGAACTGTATTAAGACTTAGAAATTTTAAGATTTAAGTTCCGTGAAGACTGTTCAAAAATTAACAGTCCGTGAAGATTGAAAAATTAATGAAGACTGTCGAAAAATATATGAAGACTGTTCTCCCGCGTGCTCTGTAAACAGTTTTTATTAAGCATCGTTTACCACAATGCAATCTTCTGGAAAACACGCCTCTGGTCAAACATGATAGGACAGGAGAACCCTTACCCTATTGCAAGACTATGGTTCTCCACATCTCATTCGTCGTTCCCGTTGCCATGATGACGACGGTCCTCTCCACCTGTGCTCTGGGTAGATGCTGGGTTGTGATTGGGTATCTTGTCTCCCCACAAGTTCGCGTCGAAGGCCTCCGTACCCTTTTCCTGGAACAAGAGCAATTCCTCGGCTGTCGATCAAGTCTTTGTCTAAGTGTACTCCGGAACCCTGCTGCTGTTCTCACGCGAACAATGTGTCGTATTTCGTTATTGTCTCACTATCCATGACCCTTTTCCGTTAGCTATCCGGACGCAGCGTGTCGTCGTTTCCAAGACGGCACTCCTTCTCCCTGTCGTAAATATCAGTTGTCGCCAGCAAGACGTTCCCCCGCTGTGCACAAGTTCGATTCCATTCTTTAGATATCATTGTCAGTTCTCGTACAGGGTAAATACCATTGTGCAACTACACCCTTTTCTTACTGCTGGCACACTCCAAATTAACCTTGCAGTGTGTGCTCGTTACAATTTCTCCGTAAAGCGCTACTGACATAGTTTCCTTTTTGTTCTGCTTGTTGTGGGCTGTAAATCTCGGTTGAGTCGAGTCTGTCACAGGCCAACCTTATTTCCCATTGTAAAGTTATGTGAAGCGTATTCGTATTGTCCCTAGCAAACGTTCAGTTGACACTTTGTTAAATTGTTTCCTTATTTATTGCTCCTGGCTCGTGTTGGGGTGTCTTGGCTGCTTGTAACGTCTTTTCGATCATAATTTTAAAATTTTTAATTCTTGGTCGTTACAAAGGCCTTGATTTTTCAAGTCGTATAGTAAGTTCTTCAAGTCCTTCGATGCTTTATTTAATTTTTGTTTATTGGCCGCTGGTCTGTTCATCCGCCATTGTTTCCTGAGCATGCGTTTGTAAGCAATTTTTTCCCTAACTATTACTGGGCATGATTCGTTGATTTGCGTCATGTTGCCGTCAGGTGTAGCCATCCACGCAGCTGTTTGTATGGATTTTGTGAGGGTTTCGACCGCGTATTCTATGTGAGTGTGTTTTCAATGGGATGTTCAAAGCTATTAAATCGTCTAGATGGCGTCTGAACAAGTCCCAGTCAGTTAGTCTGCTATATAAGGTTGGCTGTTTTTGTCTTCGAACAATTTGGGAGTGAACTGTTACTATCACAGGGGAGTGATCGGAGGATAGGTCCAGGCTTGTCTGTGTCCGGATTTGACTGATGTTGAGACCTTTGGTGATACAGAAATCGAGGAGGTCCGGTAATCGGTTTCTATCTGTAAGCCAGTAAGTTGGCTCCCCTGATGAGATGTAACTAAGATTATGAGCTTGAATGGTTGCCAGGAGTGCAGTGCCCTTGCCACTTGTAATTCTTGACCCCCATCTGGTGTGCTTAGCGTTATAATCCCCGCCAGCGATGAACCTATTGCCAAGTGTCAAGAAGAAGTCTTCGAAGTGCTGTTGCTGGTTATTGTGCTTCGGCGGGCAATAAATGGCGGAGATTGTTAGTGGTCCAGTACTGATGTCAACCACGATGCTTGTTGCTTGTAGGTGTTCGGTCACATACTTGTCGGTTTCGTAATGTTTTACATTATTTTTAACTATGAGAGCGGTGCCCCCGTGAGCTTTACCATCAGGGTGGTTGGTGTTGTAGATATTGTACCTCGGAATTTTTATGAAACTTTTTTCTGTGAAGTGCGTTTCGGAGATAAGCATGATGTCGATGTTATGGATTTGGAGAAACGTCTTGACCCCTTGCACGTGCTGACACAGGCCATTGGCATTCCATTCGGCTAGTTTCAAGACCTGTGTCATTAGCGTATCTTACTAACCAGGGTTGTTATAAGTTCCATCATCTTACCCATACGTTCCATAAAGTTTTCCATCATTTTTTCCATTTTTATGAGGATGTCCGTTTGTTGTGATGATGTGGTATGACTTGGTTGTTGAGCGTTGGAAGAGGATTGGTATTGTTGTGAGTTCCGGTTAGCTATCAGCGCATAAGATACACCTGGTTGAAGTGGTTGCAGGGGTAGCGGTCTTCTAGGTGTTTGGAGAATATCCTGGTTTCCCTGTTGAGTTAACGGTGGTCATGAGTAATCCCTCTGATGGAGTTGTTGATATATTACACAACCCCTGTAGTTTAGCAGGGTGGTTTTCTTTACAATTTACACATTTCACGTCATTGGTTCTTTCAGTCCTAGAGCAGCCTTTTGTAAAGTGATTACCCTGGCATTTGACGCAGCGAGGATTTCTTGTACAGACGTTTTTCGTGTGTCCATATCGTTAACATCGCATGCATTGGGGTAACTCTTGTTTAACATGCGGAGGTTCAAACGTAACAATTAAATTCAGTAGTTTACGTACATTATAAATTTCGTGATTGTTATCATTACGTTTTATGTCTACGAAAAATAGCGGTAGCGGTTCTTTTGTTTTTCGCTGCTTGGTGTTCAATATGTTGATGACATCGTGCCCGAGTTCTTGAATGCCGCTTTTTATTTCTTCTATGTTTGTAGACGGGTGTACATTCTTTAAAACCACGCTGAATGGTCTTGACTGCTTTGATTGGTATGTATGGAATTCGGTGTCTTTCCTTTAATGCCTTGATGATGGTGGTATAGTCTTTGCCGGTAGATGGTTGTATTTTCACTTCATCGTTATGAAGTGCTTTGATGGCGTATTTATCTGGGACGATTGTATTTAACAAGTCGATAAGTGGATTGATTTGTTTAACACCTGCAACAAATATTGGTGGGGGTTTAGGCTTGTCAGGGTTATTCGTTTGATTTTCATTCCCTTCTGATTGAAGGTCCCCATTGTCGTCTAATCTTTCATACCTGTTTTGCGTACTGATTGGGTTACTTAACCGATAGTTTCTCTGTTTAACTTGTTTGCGTGTGTGGTTTTCGTCGTCTGGACTCCGCAGACGTTTCGCGCTGCGTGCAATGGGTATGGTTTGCCACTCACTTTCTGTGTGACGTGGTGGTGATGACGGTGGGATGACCGTCATCTGCGGCAGCATATGAGAATGTTGCCCATGGCACTGGACGCTCATAGTGTGTGGATGCTAGACATTTGCATTATATGCGTATTTTGAGGTAAAGGCAGCGAAAAATGCCCTGGGTGCTGTGGTGTCGGATGCTGCATGTACTGTGTAAGATGGGGATTTTGTTGATAGGCATACGAGTTTGGATCCATTGCAAGTGGGTCAAATATACGCGTATTCAAGGTTGAACACAACTGTTTCAAGTTGATAACGCATACGTACACTCACAAGCCGAAACGGTTTACGAGAACGAACCAGTTTTCCACGTGCCCACTCACTCAAGCACACACACACACACACACACACACACACACACACACACACACACACACACACACACACACACACACACATACAGCGCACGCACGCACTGAAGGCCTAGAAAGACAGTATATGTTGACAAGTTGGACACACAGACACACACACACACACACACACAGCGCACGCACGCACTGGAAGTCTAAACAGTCACAGTATATACAGATTAGATAAATGTTAAACTAATATGATAAACTATATTTATAAACATAACAAAACACTAACACAAGAGATAACGGAGCACATACGTATATCCGCACTCTACGAATGCACGACCGATACTCCTTAAATGGAAGTAATAAGTCGTTTTTTAGGTCGTAGTTTACAGGAGTAGACTAGTGAGAGTGACAGACCGCATTAGTACAGTATATGTTACGACGTGTGTCCGGTTTCAGACTTTCCGTGTTTGTCCTCGGCGACATACCATAAATCAACTACATGCACCACTAGGCCTACTCATACTATTACATTACAGTGTAATTACAATATTATTATATATTTATTACTGTATTTCCTTAGACGTACTTGGTTAGTAATAAATCTCATAATTGCCGTATTTACGTAGTTAAGAGTTGTTTGATTTTCCGTTATTAAGAAATTTCGGATAATAGGGCCACCCGCTTAATTGGGCCTACTTGATATGGTCCCGATGTGTGCAGATAAAGCGGAATCCACTGTATTATAATTATTGGTGTTGTTTCTGTTCTTCGTATTGTTCTTGCTCCTAGTCTTCTTCCTGCTACTCTTTTTTATTTCCTCTCGCATGTCTTCCTTCTTGTACCTCGTGTTATCTTTTACCACTGCTTGCTTCATACACTTTCCTACTGGTTACACTTGTTCCGCATTCATTTTTACATGTCCGTACCATCTCAGTCGGCCTTCTTATATTTACTGTTCACAGGCGTGTCACATTTATTTTTCGCCTCTGTGTAATGTTTCTTGTGAACTCCCTCATAACGTGCCTTTATCTGTTGTTAAATTTTTATAAATTATGTTCTTATTATTTGCTTTCCGTTTATGTCAACTTCTCGGATCACATGCTGTTGGCCTCACCGCTTTGCTAAATATTTGTTCAGTCATCGCTTAAAAAATGTCTTTCTTTCCGAGGTACGTGTTTTTAATACTAGGTTTCCTCCAGCCGGTAGTCCTGATTTTTTGGGTAAATCAATGATTTTGTTTTTACATATTTAAGTAATTACTTCGTGCCACTATAAAATCTTTCACATCTCAGCGAACAACATGATTTCTTTATGGCAACAGTTAATATTGAACGTGTAATGCACACAAAATCCTGCGACCGGTAATACAGTTGCGTCTAGCATTAACACTGAAACGTCTTTAAATAGTTTTGTAATGTTCCAGAGAGAGAGAGAGAGAGAGAGAGAGAGAGAGAGAGAGAGAGAGAGAGAGAGAGAGAGAGAGAGAGAGAGAGAGAGAGAGAGAGTGTGTGTGTGTGTGGGAGGGGGATGTTATTCCGAAGTTTTCGCGGATAAAATATGAACTGTAGTTTTTTGGGTCGTCCTCAGCTTGTTGTACTTGATTGATATAGGTCAGTACAGAATGTGAAGCACACCCTACCAAAACCGTTTCATTCTACAGTATATATATACGGTAATTGTTTGGTGCTATTAGGGTCCCCGATGTTTCGGTGTGGGCTACTTTCGGGGCCGAGCTCCCGTTAGTTTATGCTACGGCTTTTCCTATTGATGGCCGATGTGTAGAAGGTGTAGGTATGCCTCGAGTAAGCGTTTGTGAATCTTAAGCCGTGTTTATGTTCGTGTTAGCTACTTTCTTCACGGATCCTTGTTTTCATTTATTGTTCATGTGACTTCATTTAGCGTGGAACACGTAGTCAGCAGCGAGGATATTTCGTGTACTCTCAGGTTCTGTTTGTTGTTCCGGTAAACCTGGCCATTTCATCTAGCAAACGGCAAACGAAACGACCGCACTCGTACCGATGCGTGTGCGTATACATGTAAGTGTAATACTGTATTTATAGCGTTGGTGCCGTATGCGTCGTGTTACGTCAGTCATTCAGACGTAACTCGTACGTAAAGCGTAGTACCCAACGACGACAAGACATGTGATGTGGGCCGGTCTCTTGGCGTAGGTGCCCAACGCTCTTATATGTTAGGAAAATATCGCAAGCTTCATTCAAACGATTGTTTTGGTAAACGGGCATTGAATCCGAACGCTGAGTTACGTGTTCGACCGTGAAACCGCCCTACCGATCGCGTGAAGCGAGTACATTCCATTTGTTTATTTATTTTACTTTTTTTTCTTTGTTTATAAGTCGAGTTTGTAATTACGTCCATCTGCGACGCCGTTACGTTTCATTCTTCATTCGTAAGTTTATTATAACAGATACACGCTTACATAATTTAAATTTAATGGCTTTTTTCCGACGATTATCGGAAAAATAAGTCATAGACTCGAAAATGTACGAATTTACTCTTTTTTATTCTGTTCATATTAACGTTCGTAATGGTAATGTTGACAAATTGGAAAGTATACTATCAAAGCGCTTTTCTTTACTTGAGACTCTATGCTCATCGTTAACCATGTTGATTGTTGTGACTGATAGTGTTGAAATTGTGAAAAACCTCTTTATAGTACTCTTATATCATATTAATTTATTGGTTGGTCGAGAAAAGAACTGTACCAAGTTGTGTGTGTGTGTGTGTGTGTTAAGATAACCGGGCCTTTGGAAACAAGTGTGATTATTTATACTGTACTGTTACAGGTAAACAAAACTAATTAAAAACAAACACAAACTACCAGTAAAATGAATACACGCAACTGTAACTGTTGTAAAACAGATCCTGTTATAATAAGTAACAGCAACTTATATTCACCTTTGTATTCTAAAGTGTGTGTAAATAAGATTCAGGCTGAAAAAATTCTCAGTAGAAATGCAGTCGTCATAGAATTGTCAAAATGTATTTAGTAATCTTTCTTAAAACGTGCTTTTTATCAAATCGGTGTTCAGAATTGGATACATTAACTTGTACATATCATTGGTATACCAAGAAACACTCAGCATACAGTCCTCAAGAATGTATCAAAAAAATGTAGGGGTAATACAAGATACACCTGTATAATTGAATAGACTTGTAAATGAAAGGTGTGTGTGTGTGTGTGTGTGCGCGCGCGCGCGCGCGCGTGTGATACCCTTGCAAGCCTTGATCTGAATCTGCCCGTAGCTGTTGCACTATGTGGCTACAAATGTATCTGTATCATTTGTGCACAAATGACTTGAAAGTATCAAATGATGCCACACACCTTTACAGCTAACTTGTTCTGTTTGTGATGGAACAGTATAAAACAATATTTTTTTTTTACAAATTGTTGCCATTTTCATCAACTAGACATTTTCAGACTTAGCTCTTATCTGTAGAACAGTGGTGGCTAATCTCCTTGTAAAATGAGCCGCTTTGTTGACTGTGAAATTCAGGCATACCATGTGCACAATTATTTTAAAATACTATATTTTGTGTGCGTGTGTGTGTGTGATATGCATACAGTATAAGTCATATAGGCAAACATTAAACCACTTTTAGGAAAGTATTGTTAAGACTCTACTAATACCAAGTCTAAATGTAACAACTGCCTATAAGCATTTTAGAATATTTGAAGCTTGTAACATTTTTCAGTATGTTTTCCTTCAGCTCTGTTGTTGATTTTCAAAACCCATGATGAAATTATAACAGTACTGTGAACAAGCCAATTAGTGACAGGTTTTAATTGAAACTGGGGTTTAATGGGCCTTAAGCTACTAAACATCATATTCAGATTTCAAATTAAAAAAAATATTTTCAGTTGAATAAATTTATTACAGTACGTCATGAAATTGCTAACAATAGACACACAAATATTTTGATTTGTTTCTACACAGTTCAAATTAATATTAAAGAAAAACTAATTTAATTTATAAATAATTTGAAACTATAAAAATAAATGTATTAAAGTATTACATTAGGCTTAAAAAAATTATATTTAATTTTAGTGTAAAAAATTGTCTAATGTGGGTTTTGAATCTAAAGCTTTTTATAGTTTCTTGTTTAGATAAATTTGTGAAGCAAATAAGGTTCCGGCTTATCATCAAACATTATTTTGTAGTAAAGTGTAGGCTTTTTAATATGTTAAAAGTGCATAAACGTAAGCATTCAAAAATTAGTAAAAATCCAGTAAAACATTTACAACATTTAGCAAGAATCAGGAAATTTTTGTATTACATGCAACTTACCACACATCTGCAAGCCTTTTTTTGTGTGTGAGTTGGCCACCACTGCTACGGAATATTCTGATTTCTAGAGAAGAAATTTTCTTATTTTCTGTACGCTATTCTATGAATTGTTTTTCCTATTGTATGTGTAAGTCAGTAATACGAGGTCGGTTCAGAAAGTATCCAGCCATTTTCAGTGTCACAATAATGTACCATATGACCTTCATTAAACCGCTTAGCCAGTCGCAGGAGACCTTACTGCATGCGTACAAACAGTCACACTTCCATCAGACCCTCAGTTGGCAGTGAGATGCCATTAAATAACATTCTGTTTTGTGCCACGTTTCACATCTAGAATGACTAAACAAGTAGACCAATGACTCTGTATTAAGTTTTACTTCGAATTTGGACATTCATTTGAATGCATTTGAAGATGAACATGCTGCAGAATCCATTTTAATGGGTAACAGGGTGTTCAAGCAGGATTCCATGAGAGATGTTCTCAAATTGAAATGTGGTATATAGCTAGGAATCCATAGAAATCAACAATCTGGAAGCAACATAGAGGCCATATTGAGTGTTTTATTTGACAATGGTCTGATCCATCATGAACACGCTCCTTCAGGTCAGACAATAACTAAGGAGTACTACATAGAAATTCTTCACAGGCTGAAGGATACTGTGAGAAGTAAATTAAAGTAGTTGTGAGCAAGTGGTAACTGGCACCTTTGCCATGACAATGCACTTGGACACAGGAGAGATGCTAGGCGTTTGTGCACCTGTGCTTTGCTGCCTCATGCCTATCTCCTATTTCAATGTCTCTAATCTATGGCGATCTTAAATAACATTTTATTATTTTTAATTTCCAGAATGATCTTTTGCCAGCTGCATCTGATACCATTAATATAATCAGTACCCTTAATGCTATTGCTTATTCGGGCATGAAGAGAACAAATTATTTTGAAAATGGTACTAAAAAGTACTCTCTAGCTCATTCAGCAGATTTTGGAAAAAAATTTAAATCATTAAGTTCATTAAACAAATCAGTCCAGTTGATATCTGCCTCAAATCAAGAATCATTTCAAGTTTATATCTCTGCAATATATTTTTAATTCGTCTTTTAGGTAATTAAACAAATTATTACTGAAAAATCCAAATACACCATCAAATATTATTCATTTTTCAAATCCACTGTTCAAAGAGGGTAAGATCTGATCCTGGACTTTGTAGAAAAACAAACTCTACTTCATAATTGTCTCTCAAATCCACTGAATCTTCCAGGGCTTCATGGTCTTCCATAATACAAATGGAATTGAAAGATTGAAAGATTTTGAGATACATTAAAAAGGTGAGATCTGGTGGGTAAAACATATGATTTATACAAATTGATGAAGATGTGATTTGCTACCCCGGATTGTATGTGCAGTGCCCTGCTTGCACGTTCTTCTCATACCTGGTCCAGAATTTCTTGGAAAAACATCACATCACACAGGTTGATTAGCCATCATACAGTTCTGATTTGGCTCCTTCTGACTTCTGGCTATTTCTAATGCTAAAATTAGCACTGAAAGGAAGGAGATTTAAGACAGTGAACAAGATTCAGGAGAATGCAACAAGAAGGTGATGCACATAAACAGGAATTTTGCATTTTTGTGAAGTGGCAGGGATGCTGGGACATGTTCATGAAGTTCCAAATGGAGTACTTCAAATAGGAGTAAGGCCTCTTGTGCTACTTAAGCTATTTTTCTCAAAATATTAAATGGTTAGGTTAGGTTAGACACTCTCTGGCAGACAGGCAGCATTGCTTACCATATTCTTGTTCTTGTAATTCATATAATATATAACTGATCCCTGTGGTAGTTCCTGCAAATTTTATTTATAAACTGATGTACTCCATTATATTAGCATATTATTTCCATTCATAAAATAGTAACTTAATTACATTTTCCTTACAGAGCCTGTTATCATGGCCATTCCATTGTTTGTGGGGTGAGGTAAACAATATCTGGGATATTGTCTGACAAAGCATGGGATTCCGCTAATTTAATATCTGATAGAATCCCAGTGGCAGTTGACAAGCTGTGCTATAGACCTGTTCTCCTTGTTACATGGTCATTATAATAATTATGTAACCTATGGATTCATGTAAGAGAAGGAAAAGGCGAAATGCATTCCACATCCCTAAGATTCATTCAGTATGACTATTAATTATTTGACTATTCTAGAATAGTAAGATTCTGCAGGATAGTAGAATCAGAGAGGTGCAGGGTAGTAGGATAGTTAGATGCTGTTTCTGCAGGTATGTTATTTGTCTATTTCAAACTGAATTTTACTGTTTATTAATGTCTTGCAAATTCAGTATACAATTACAGGTGTGGAAAAGTAGTTTGTGAAATTTCGGTTATTTCATTGTTTCATTCCCAACTACCTGTATATTTAAGTAATTCTTATTAAAACAAAGTCACACATTTTATGTGCCCTACAAAATTTTGACTATAGTAACATAAAAAGTAGGCTTTACATGGAAAAATTAGTTCTGTAAGGCCAATTGACATGAAATGGTCCATATGAACATTTTGTAGGTCTGTTGGATTGAACATTAGTATTAATGGTTTTGTGTTTCATGCTAGTGAATGCCTTAGAATATTCTCTTTTATTTTATTAAATATATTTGTAACTGAGTTCTATAATGTATGTAATGTCAAGCTAAATAATTAATGTATCTATCAAAGTCATTTATTAGCAGACTTTATTGTTGGTTCTGCTGCAGATGTGGTCACAGTGACAGATTTGTATTCACATATTCATTCTACTGTAAATCAGTTCGCATGTATGTTGTCTTTGTTGTCTACACTGAGCTAAGCTGATGCAAAATAATACAAATATTTCACACTGGTAGTTCTGTCTTTGTGCGTTCACTGATATTTGCTGTTGTATTTCTTCTGAAAGATGTTTTTAATTTTGTCACATATATTTTTACTTGACTTTCTTGTAAGTATAACACACACACACACACACACACACACACACACACACACACACACACACACACACACACAATTAGGCAAGAAAATCCCTAAAAAAAGTTAATTTTAAAAAATTTATATTAAATTTATTTTTTTAATGTTGACCTTATTATTATATTTTATACTGAAATTACATAAAAATTTATGTGCTGATACATACATTTTGTTCTGAGTTTTTGGAAGTGAACATTATGACTTAATTGCTGTATCAAAATATAATCGATATTATACATTTTAATCTTGTAATATATGTCAATTTAAGTGCTCATTTGGTATAATATTTTGTCCACTCAAAATATTCTGTATTTTTAAAACATTGTAGATAGATAGAAATCAGATTCATTACAAAAATGTATATTATCATCTTAATTTTTTATTTTTAAGTCATTAGTGCTTTAAAAAAAAAAATGCACCTTATTAGAACTATAAATTATTTTATCAAAATGTTCACGCATTTTAGGCCCTGACATAAAACTTTTGAGCTTTTCAAAAACCAACACTATTGTTCTTTTCAGATCGTGTTAAAATTCCCTTAATTTGATACTCACATGGGCTCTTGTGGCTTTTTCACAATTTTGACCCCTTCACAATTTACCCTCCCGCCCCTCAATTTTTGGGAATCAATTTCAAAAACAATAGGGTCTGTAGTGTAAAAGTATTCATGCCATTTTGGTATCCATGCCAAGTTTTACAAAAATCGGTTGATGCATTCAAAAGTTATCATGAGACATACTCCAAATAGATAGATAGACAGACAAATGTCAAACGGTCGAGTTAAAACTGAGAACTCACTTTTTGCATTGAATAATGACTTTGTTATGGAATTTATATGATTAATGTCAGTAAAAAACAAGTACAGGTTTGCCAGAATCCACTTTTAAATTAAAGCATAACAGTGTTGGAAACACCTTCATGAAGTAAAAATGAATGTAATTGTTTAAGTGTTTTTGTAAAACAAATTAGCGATAAAATTTTTATAGATAAGTGTAATGTAGTACCTAATGAGAAATCAACAGCACCGATCCCTGTATTAACATTTAAAACAAAATGTGCGCACAATATACAGGGCAATTCTAAATTGCATGGCACAACTTTGGGAGGTAGTTTGGGACATTATTATAAGCAAAGTACCTATAAACAAGTATCCAAAAACAATTCATTTTCAAGCTGTGGATGGCAAAAAATTCGGCCTGATTTTTCGCTAATGGTAAAGTGAGGCTGTAATAAAATTTTTTGGACTAATTATTGTCCATAGTTAGTGTTTTTGTTTGTAAATTGGCCAGGTATATTAAGCAGTATGGGTCTCAGAACTGTCATTCTAATAGTTTTCAAAAAACTTCTATAAAGCACCAAAAATTGTAGTCTGAAAGCATACTTTTTTTTGGTTAGCATCCAATAATGTTGTTTAATCGCCAATAAACAATGAACCCTTTTAAATAGAATTTGTAGGCAATTGATATAAGTAATGTCAGTAAAAAACAAATACAGGTTTGACAGAATTCACTTTTATTTAAAGCAAAACAGGCTAAAGTGTAGCACAGAAAATGTTAATTTTAAACTAAACAAAACTCCTTTTGATAATGCGAAAAATGTACATATGAACAAAATTAACAGCCAACCTCAGAATAGCTAAAACTGAATGGAAAATTAAGTTTGACAAAATGTACCTTCTACTGACAATACATTTAAATCAGTTGTTTGGTTTGGCCATCATTTTACTGAATACACCAATACATCATTTTACTGAATTACAGCTATCCATGCTTCTCAAGCACTTTATGTAGCATCAGGGCTGCTCTTGATAGATGCTACAGCTTTTATGACTCGACATCTAAGTTCAGGGCCAACATGTGTAGAATAAACCAAGGACTTCATTCAGCCGCAAAGGAGGTAGTCTAATGCCATGAGATTAGGATATCATGGTTGACACTACACTGGTCCATTCTAACCAATCTATTGGTGATCATAAATAATGTGCAACATGTGTAGAGAAGTGAGCTGGAACAACACATGCATAATCATAGTATTTAATGTCCCAAGAATTTTAGTAGGCTATAGCATAATTTTGGAGAAAAAAAACAGGCCAAAATTGTTTGCTAGCCATAACTCAAAAACAAATTGTTTTTATACACATGTGTATCTCAATTGTTTTACTTATAATAATTTCCCAAATCAGCTCTCAAAATTGTGCTGTGCAGTTTAGAACCATCCTGTATAAAACTGCAGAATTATAAGACAATCCCTTGGCTATGTAGTAAGGTTATTTGCTTGTGTATCAGTGAAACATAACATATATGCCATGCTACTGCATATATAATACATTAAACATACTTCAGTAATACATGACTGTGTAACTAGCATGTAACTACACATGCACTTGAGACCATAACGAAGGTTTAGGAGCAGGCATATATGTGGTGGAGGAATTATCAAATATATATTGTTTAACAACTCTTTTCTCAAGCAACCAGTGACATCTTTTGGACAGAAAAGAACTTCCCAGGTGCAGTTGCATTGTGTATCTATAAAATGGTATATAAGATTTAAACTTGTTTCATTTTTAACCGTATTTGATCTAATTGTAAAATAATACTAATATTTCAAAACTCAGAACGCAAAGAGATAATTAACTTGCCCACTTGTTTTTAAATTTAAATTTTCCTTATCTCTTAAATTTTCAAACTCTGTTGTGGTTAATATTTAATTGCAACTAACTTTTATATAAAATTAAAGAGAACAACATATTCAGACTTTAGTTTTACAGCTTAAAATATTTTGTTGTACTCATTGCCATGGCTGTCCAATCAGAATAGCTTTGATTCTCCTATCCCTCATATTCTAGTTGATTGGTGACTGGCTGATAAGGAGATACGAAGGGATAGGTAATTTTGGGTACACGATTCTGGCATATCAGAAGTGTCCACTGTAGTGTTGAAGTTGATACATTAAATTTAGAGATTATGTTTTAACAATTCCACAATTCGTTGTCAGCATATAAAACTATATTGCTCACCGTAACACAGGTAGCAACAGAAGTACCACTATACAGACATGTTTTGTAATCATTTTGATATTTAGTTGTGTTATTGATTATTGGAAATTTCTTAACTATCTATTCTGTACCTGTTGTACTTCTAAGTGTAGTATACAATTTTTTTTTTTCAGGTGGGGTAGATACGAGTATTAACCAAACGCATTTATTTATGACTTACAAAATGGACACAACAGGATGAATGGGAGAAAGCAGCTTGGTTATAAAAACGGTAGGTACAGTATAATTAATATCTTTATTGCAGATCATCATAGGATATGCTCCCATCCAGTGTATAAACAAAATTTTGTTAACCATTATATGTCTAGTAATAACTGCTTGTGAACTTCTGCCTCATCTTCATGTCAGACATAAAGTCACCTTAGTTGTCAGTCTGAAACATTTAGCTGATCTGAGTTTCAAATGTTTTAATAAAAAAGTAATCAACTATTACTACCACAAGTCTATTGTATTATTTTGTCATCTAATATATAGTTAGTACTTTGCTATGTTCATCAGCAATTGTAGAAAGTATAGTTGATTCTCAGTTACAGTCTTATTATTTCTGATTTACCAGATATTGTTTTTTTTTAAGTGACTTATTTTATTATTAGCATACAAAATAACTGTAACATTAGCACTTCAGTTAATTCTATTAAAGTTAGGAGCAAAATATTTTTGCAAAATATATTTATATATATATATGAAATTGTTTACATTTTTTATTATTTATAGAAATGTTAGTAGTTCTAAAACTGAATAATAAAATATAAACATAATTATAAATAAATATAATCTATGGTTTTGGTTTTTGGAAATTAATAGTTAATTGACATACTAATAAGCCAAATATGCGTTTAGTGTTAGGAACTTTTAAACTTTTATCGATTTAATTTATTTTCAAGTATGTTACTGTATCAATAGGTGGGAGCTACTGGAATACATTGCCAAATGAGTTAGTTTATGAGATATTTTCTTACTTACCACTGAAAGATCTTGGGAAGGTAGCGCAAGTATGCCATCAGTGGTATACTGTGTCTCAGTTGCCTGGATTATGGCAGAGTGTAGAGTTTATACTGAATCATTCCAACAAGTGAGTAACACCCATGATATTATTACAATTAGTTAACTTAAATTTTTCTAGCATTACATAATATATAATGTTGATATTAATTTATATCTGTGCTAACAGTGATGACATTAAATTTCTCTGAAAAATGGTGAGCTATTACCATTTTCATTCGCACAAAACTAAACAGATGGTGTCAAATCATATGTTATTAGTTGTATAATTAGTATATATATTTTTGTTTTGTTGGTTCATCCTCTTCATTCACGCACTTAATATTAGTGATAAATTGTAACTTTCCTTGTGAACACTTACGTTTCTTAATGTCTTCGTATGTTTCGGTGTGTTATTCACCTTCTTCAGCAAGGTTTAAATACAGAATATCTTGAAACAGTTGTAACGGATTTTTTCAGGTTGGTGGTATGTGTGGGGGGTAATTGGAGGAAGGGGGTTGGGGCTGGGATTCAAAGTATTGTTTGGTTTCTGTATGATTGTGTCAAATAGTAGGCCTACATGTGATTTAAAGTGTAGTTTGTCATTTAGTATGTTGTTTGGTTGTAGTGTGTGGCAGTGCCGGCTTTAGCCATATCGGCGCCCCGGGCGAGAAATGTTGGTGCCCTATGTAAGGCCGGAGTTTCCTACTAAAAATGTTGATGACCGGGGAGGGGGGGAGGTTAAGACGTTACACTTTATAGGGTCCAAGCGCCGAAAACAGCAGACAGATAAGTTTAAACCGAAATACCCAGGGGGACTGCGAGGTCCAAGCGTTAAAATTAGTAGACATCCAACCTTAAAACGAAATACCCGGAGGAGTGTGGGGTCTAGGTGCCGAACCCAGCAGACAGGCAAGTTTAAACCGAATACCCGGGGAACTGCAATGGCGGCTGACAGCAAATTGCTTTAAAGTCAATATTTTCATATGTGTAAAAAATAAAACACCTCTAACACTTCTACATCAAATGTTTATTTTTTATGTTTCTATGTATACAAGTAGAATATTTTTACAAAAATGTTACATTATAGGCTTCATTTAAAAAAATTAATTTTTCTCGCTTTGGCGTCTGCAAATGTTTTAATAATTTTCTTATAATTTATATTGGCAGCTATTTCATGCTCATTGGATAATTTTGCTAAATAATTTAGTTGACTTTCACTCATTGTAGCTCTCAAGTACATCTTAATTAGTTTTAATTTTGAAAAACTCCTTTCACCACTTGCGACCGTTACTGGCATGGTTAAAAGTATTCTGAGCGAGACGTATATATTTGGGTACAAATAATAATAATAATAATAATATTTATTACTAATTTTCCTTTACATATAATAAAAATTATACAATAAAGGACCTATAGGGGGCATAAATGCCCGTACATAGGTTGGGCCTTAGAATTAATATTTATATACTTAATACTAATTGTGAGTTTTACCTCACCAATCATAGTAAATATTAAAAATAAATTATTTTTCAATTTTAACAAAATTTTAGTTTGTACTATAACACAATTCAATAAATAAATGAAAAAAAGAGAAAAAAAGGTCCATATCATAATAGACTGTTTTTTTGATTATTCAATAACAATGTTCCTAATTTTTTCTTTGATTTTTTTTTTAAGCACTTTTATATTTACACTTAGATTTTTCAGTTCATTAGGTAATTCATTAAAATATTTTATGGCATAATACACATAGCTTCTTTGCCCAATACTTAATAGGTGTCGCGGCAATATAATATTTTTATACCGTGTGTTGATTCGATTTTGTAAAAACTCACTTTTTAGATCATTGTATTGATAAACTATAGAATTCACTACAAACGCCTGTTTAATATTTAATGGTTTATTCGAATCTTGTTCATTGACTCCTATAATTTTAAGAATACACTTTTGCAGCCGATCCAATGCATCTAGAGATGATTTATATAGACCCCCCCCCCCCCCCCCCAGCCTATGATAGCATACCCTGCCACACTATGGAATAGTCCATAGTATATTTGTATTAGTTGCTTTTTTGATAAAATTTGTTTAAGTCTGTAAAAAACGTAGACTAAATATTTGTTTTTTTTTACAATGTTAGCCACATGTACATCCCACTTCATGTTAAAGTCATATGTTATTCCTAGATATTTACTAGATTTAACTCTTTTCAATTTTTGACCATTTATCTTAATTTGTTTAATTAAGCCACTTTGTGTGGTCAGATGAAATATTCCACTAAAGATACTATAATAATTACCTTCTAACTATGTTGAATAATTTACCATAGTACATTTGTAATCAATATGTGAAACTAATTAATTGTCAGTATACAGAAGTATAGACTTGTAAACCCATTTATCTTAATTTCAAAGTCATGCGGAACAGAGTCTCTATAATTTCCAAAGGTGATAAAAACAGACTTGCTTATGTTGAGTACTAGATTATTGTTATGGAGCCAAGAGTATATAATATCTAATTTAGTTGACATATCTGTAGCAAGTTCAGTCCATGTCTTTGCTTTCATTGGTACTGCGGTATCATCAGCATATGCTATTAATACATCTTGTAACACTAGTAAGTCATTGATATATAAAATAAACAATAAAGGTCCTAATATAGAGCCCTGGGGCACTCCAACATTTGTTTTAATAGGCTGACTTCTAGTCCCATTCACCTTTACAACTTGTGTCCTGTCATGTAAATAACTGGCTATCAGGGATAAGCTTACACCTCTTATTCCCATATTCTGTAATTTGGATATAAGTATGCCATGATCGACAGTGTCAAAAGCTTTGGAGTAGTCCAAAAAAGTTACAACAGTTGGTATGCTAATACTTAGATTTTCATAAATAAATTTGCTAAGTAGGGCTTACAACACTGTGAGGTGTTATGCTATTATGCTACTGAATTAACTAATCTGTGATTGCCGAGCCCTACGTTCTTTGAGAGCCAAAGACTACACTTGCCACGTGTTGGGCAGTCATTAAGCAATTATGCTAACAATAATGGATTAATTAATCTGTGATTAAGTAATTATTGAATATATTAATTTGCATAATGAGCTCGTGTAATCAATAAATAACACGTTAATTACTTTACGTTAGCATAACTATTGCATGGAGACTCTAGTTGTTGCATTAATAAATAAAATAAAATAAACTACCATAAATCACTCAAATGCCATTACTTTCTCGTTCTGAGGTAATTTGACAATGATGAACGCATATTGATAAAATAAACACTTATTTATTAACATTATATCATTCATTAAATTCAATATATAAAATATGGACGATTCCCTGTAAATACATACATTCATAAACTCATTAAAAGAACATAAAAGAACACATGATTATACATCAAATTACAAGGTAAATCCAATACGTTGTTTGCTGAAAAACATACACATACATATATAATGCAATCGATATATAGAAACACAAATATTCAAACAATAAATCCTATACTAATGCGTTCATCGTATGCCTCAGATGGATGGCGTTAATTATGTTTGTCATGTTTAATTTAAATGCTCAAGGGGTGTTTCTTGAAAAAGAGACAGGGCAGTAGAGTTCCTTATGATAAGAATAGCATAAAGATTACTTGTTTAGATGAATTATCCGATATTTCCATCGGTGTAACTCCTCTCTGGTGGTCCATATGTGGGAAGCTGTGCGGTCACTGACACTTAACACACGCGAACAGATTCACTCGCGCTGTGTGTGCGTATTCTGTTGATTCTGCTGTTATTGTTCGAGTCATGAAATTATGTGTCGTGAAGATAAGTTCATCGTTAACTATGGTGTATATATATATATATGTCTGTCTATTGATCAACTTCTGGTATGTTCATTACTGTTAGTGTTTTGATGCCGCGGTGTAATTGTTCCACATGATATTGTATCGCTCCGCCGCACTGTATAATGTTATGATTTCGCCGTCCGGTATTACATCAACGATAGTTCTACGCGTCGATTATTGATGTAAGTGTGTCTGGTTAGTTCAATTCTGAATTAGAGTATAATAAAGAATTCTATAATTGTTAAGCACTGGCGTATGTCGCATGTTTTTAGACACTGAAAGTACACTATTACTGGATACGCGCCAATATCGAAATGTCTAAGTCTCTTAGTTATATGACGCGTGGCAAAGTTTCAAAGTCCCATTGCCGTCCGTATGTTAATCGAACTTTGACGACCGACTGTTGAAAGTTATAAATAGACTGTTTTAAAAGTACGTGAAGACTGCTCAAAGTATATGAGTGAAAAATTATGAAAGACTGTCCTCCCGCGTGCTCTGCAAACGGTTTTTATCAAACATCATGTACCACCTTGCACCCTTCTGGAAAACACGCCTCAAGTTGAACATGATAGGACAGAAGATCTCCTACCCTTAAGCCAGAGTGTCGTTCTTCACTTCTCATTCGACGTTCCCGTTGCTATGCTGGCGACGGTCCTCTCCACCAGTTCTCTGGGTAGATGCTGGGTTGTGATTGGATATCCTGTCTCCCCACGAGTCCGCGTCGAAAGTCTCCGTACTCCTTTTCCTAGAACAGGAGCAATTTCATGGTTGTCTATCAAGCTATTGTCTAAGCGTACTCCGGATCTCACTGCAGTTCTCACGCAAACAATGTGTCGTATCTTGTTATTGTTCGCTGTGTTTGACCCTTTTTTCCAGAACGCTATCCTGGCGCAGCGTGACGTCGTTTCCAAAACGGCACACCTTCTGCCTGTCGTAAATATCCGTTGTCGCCAGTAAGTCGTTCCCCTGCTGTTTACAAGTTCGATTCTATTATTTTAGGTATCGATGTCCGTCCTCGTATAGGGTATATACTATTGTGTGACTTACACCCTTTTATTCTTACTAGTACTTTTCAAAATAACCGGCAGTGTGTCCGTCACAGTTTCTCCTCTAAATTGGTACTTGACACAGTTTCCATTATCTTACATTTGCAGGCTGTAAATCTCGTGTTTTAGTCGAGTCTGTCACGGCCAACCTTGTTCCCTATTGTACATCTATGTGAAACGTACTTGCATTGTTTGAAGTAAACGTTCACTTGACACTTCGACACACAGTTCTTTATTTATTGCTCTAGGCCTGAGTAGGTGTGTCATGCTGAATGTAACGTCTTTTCAGTCATACTAAAATTTTTAAATTTTTGGTTGTTACATAGGTTCCCAAATCGGATTTGATGTTGGATTAGCGGAAGACACTCTAATCCGATTTCTGCGCTCTGTGTTTGTTGTGGGAGTCCCCTCTGATAAAGTCGCGGTCATTGACCTACTTTCCTCTGCTTGGGGTATATGGGTATATATTCCCTATATTTGGTCGTAAACTACCTCTGGGAATTTATTGCCGTGCATCTGAGGAAAGATGAACGCATTTTTTACATATTTGCATATCTAATTAGATATGGGATTATGTACAATAATAATAGCTGTGGATGGCTATGCCGTCCGCTTATAATCTAACACATGAAATAATGATTTTCGACATGAAATACAATTATTCATGTATCGTTTAAATATCATTATGATAGCTAATGTTCTTAGTCTATCTTGAACATTTAAAATACAATTTACGACCTGTAAATACACATTGATACATTCACTAATTATTATTGAGTATCACTCACAATACGTGTTACTATCATCTATACTGATTATATTGATTAGAAATTTATATACATTATTCAGGAACAATTAACAATTCACTTGAGATCATTATGATTATAGATAACTTTGTTTTATATCACTCAGATTTGATTAATTAATCTAATATCATCGGGTGTCTATAAAACTCGTTATAACGTCTTTTCGCAATTTATTGCTGCACATTCAATTGAACTTTTCACATCTTAAGTGTCTTTTCTATTTAAATTTCCATTAACACTGATTATATACATGTAATTAATGTCGTTAGGTTGCCACATCGTGACTTAAGAACTCCTTGTACAAAATCTTTACATTATACACTAATAAGATATACATCATACCGATTAGCTAGTTGGACTGGTTTTCGCGGGACATTCACCTTACGTGTTGATCCGTCTCCTCCTAGTCCACTAGTCTAACTGATTGTCGATGCACTTTCATTTTCCTTTGAGACTTGTGATTTCGTCTCAAAGTATTTCTTCAGCTTGATGTTCATTAAATTTCCTTTCACTTTGTCACTGCTATCGCACTGTGAGTTCGCATGTTGCGTCATTTTAGTTTCATACGTTAATAGTCATTCATTAATACTCATATCTATAATTATCTTACCTTGGTTTATGTATTATCACATAATCAATCATATTTAATGTATTTTATTCAATATTATCTAACCTAATTATTAAATTTGCAGACGTTCTTAAAATCGCCTTCTTACCACGTGTTCATTTATTTCGTTCTTAACTGTCTATTTGTGGAGACATAGTTGTATGTCTTGTAGAACTTGTGCCGTCATACACGCACGCATTTTTGTTTGTAAACAGTGAGGGTATTTGACCTAGTGGCTTGCGTCACACCTTCACTTTTCAGGCGGTCTGCTGATCCCGTTACGCTGTTACAATGTGTTTCGTCTTCAACACCTCCAAGATTTATGACGTGTCTCTTCCTCTCGCTTTTAGAGTGAGTAAAAGATATGTCGTACCGTCCCTTTCGGTAGCTTTCTCTAGGCCGACACGCTCTAAATTGCTTTCGTCGCCTCTTCCAAACCTGTTTACCACTCCCTTCGTACGGGCGTGTTGGAAATATTCCGTACCCTCGTCTTGAACAACGTTTTCCAGTCATACTACCATTATTTACGTATGCACTAAGTATTTTGTTTTCTTGATTCTTAAGAAATCTTATCTCGAGCGCTTGATATCTTCTTTCAGTACTAGTAGCACTTACAATTTTCTTAAGTCGTTCGGCGAATTTTATTCTTCTCCTTTTTCTCATAACGTTCCTTGCCCAGGACGAATTTACATACGGATCCTGTCGGTTTTTTCGTTTCACCTCATCCATGGTTTGTTTAAATTTGCATTCTGCTTCATAACACGCAGTGTTCATCTTAATATCGAACTTCCTCTTCATGCTTCTTATTGCTGCAGCTCGACTACTTCGACGATGTGTGTCTATTCCACATTCTAAATAGTTCATCATTGGTTTCACTGATGCAGTGTCTCTTCTCGTATCGTTGAATTTATGCCTTTTACGCATCCTATTTGATGGTATTAAACTTTTATTATCTCTATCCATGTCTGGATAATCCTCTTCCGACGTCATTAAGTACAAAGAAACAAAATCATTTCTTTTCTCAATCCCCCTGTTTCTCGACTTACTACTGACACTTACGTTAGATCTCACAGTTGCTAATTTCTTAGTAGCTAACACGTCTGTGAAATCAACAGCGTTATCGTTATCTCGTACTTTCCGTACCTCTTCGTAACTTTCATTCACTTCTTCTTCCTGCTTCTTCTCGACTTCGTTTTTGTTGTTCTTCCATTTATTCGTATGTTCACGTATATCTGTGCGTAACAGCGCGAACTGCTCATTCTGCTTGTTAAAATGCTCGTCTAGGTTTTTATTAAATTCTTCAAAACGCTCGTCTAAATGTTTATTAAATTCTTTAAAATAGTTATCTTGCTCTTCAAACTTCTCACGCATGAAGTCCATTAGTGTTTGCAATGTCACCTCTTCCTGCGGTTGTTGTTGGGACTCCTGTCCCCGCGCTCTGACGTCTGACGTCTCCTCGGTCATTTGTGAATAAGTTGGTGATTCCTCTCGTTCGACACCAGGTACTCCCTGTTGGTTATTAATGTCGAAATCCAGGGAATCTGTACTACTGGTCGTCATTTTTGCAGCTTTACTACGCGTTAACATTCAGTCCCAGTCCAACTAGCTTCACACTAATAATATTTGTTCTTACAACTACTAACATGAAATATTAATATATACGCTTATCCTATCTCTACTGCCTGCTCTTTGCCCCACGTTGGGCGCCAAATACAACACTGTGGGGTGTTATGCTATTACGCTACTGAATTAACTAATCTGTGATTGCCGAGCCCTACGTTCTTTGAGAGCCAAAGACTACACTTGCCACGTGTTGGGCAGTCATTAAGCAATTATGCTAACAATAATGGATTAATTAATCTGTGATTAAGTAATTATTGAATATATTAATTTGCATAATGAGCTCGTGTAATCAATAAATAACACGTTAATTACTTTACGTTAGCATAACTATTGCATGGAGACTCTAGTTGTTGCATTAATAAATAAAATAAAATAAACTACCATAAATCACTCAAATGCCATTACTTTCTCGTTCTGAGGTAATTTGACAATGATGAACGCATATTGATAAAATAAACACTTATTTATTAACATTATATCATTCATTAAATTCAATATATAAAATATGGATGATTCCCTGTAAATACATACATTCATAAACTCATTAAAAGAACATAAAAGAACACATGTTTATACATCAAATTACAAGGTAAATCCAATACGTTGTTTGCTGAAAAACATACACATACATATATAATGCAATCGATATATAGAAACACAAATATTCAAACAATAAATCCTATACTAATGCGTTCATCGTATGCCTCAGATGGATGGCGTTAATTATGTTTGTCATGTTTAATTTAAATGCTCAAGGGGTGTTTCTTGAAAAAGAGACAGGGCAGTAGAGTTTCTTATGATAAGAATAGCATAAAGATTACTTGTTTAGATGAATTATCCGATATTTCCATCGGTGTAACTCCTCTCTGGTGGTCCATATGTGGGAAACTGTGCGGTCACTGACACTTAACACACGCGAACAGATTCACTCGCGCTGTGTGTGCGTATTCTGTTGATTCTGCTGTTATTGTTCGAGTCATGAAATTATGTGTCGTGAAGATAAGTTCATCGTTAACTATGGTGTATATATATATATATGTCTGTCTATTGATCAACTTCTGGTATGTTCATTACTGTTAGTGTTTTGATGCCGCGGTGTAATTGTTCCACATGATATTGTATCGCTCCGCCGCACTGTATAATGTTATGATTTCGCCGTCCGGTATTACATCAACGATAGTTCTACGCGTCGATTATTGATGTAAGTGTGACTGGTTAGTTCAATTCTGAATTAGAGTGTAATAAAGAATTCTATAATTGTTAAGCACTGGCGTATGTCGCATGTTTTTAGACACTGAAAGTACACTATTACCGGATACGCGCCAATATCGAAATGTCTAAGTCTCTTAGTTATATGACGCGTGGCAAAGTTTCAAAATCCCATTGCCGTCCGTATGTTAATCGAACTTTGACGACCGACTGTTGAAAGTTATAAATAGACTGTTTTAAAAGTACGTGAAGACTGCTCAAAGTATATGAGTGAAAAATTATGAAAGACTGTCCTCCCGCGTGCTCTGCAAACGGTTTTTATCAAACATCGTGTACCACAATGCACCCTTCTGGAAAACACGCCTCAAGTTGAACATGATAGGACAGAAGATCTCCTACCCTTAAGCCAGAGTGTCGTTCTTCACTTCTCATTCGACGTTCCCGTTGCTATGCTGGCGACGGTCCTCTCCACCAGTTCTCTGGGTAGATGCTGGGTTGTGATTGGATATCCTGTCTCCCCACGAGTCCGCGTCGAAAGTCTCCGTACTCCTTTTCCTAGAACAGGAGCAATTTCATGGTTGTCTATCAAGCTATTGTCTAAGCGTACTCCGGATCTCACTGCAGTTCTCACGCAAACAATGTGTCGTATCTTGTTATTGTTCGCTGTGTTTGACCCTTTTTTCCAGAACGCTATCCTGGCGCAGCGTGACGTCGTTTCCAAAACGGCACACCTTCTGCCTGTCGTAAATATCCGTTGTCGCCAGTAAGTCGTTCCCCTGCTGTTTACAAGTTCGATTCTATTATTTTAGGTATCGATGTCCGTCCTCGTATAGGGTATATACTATTGTGTGACTTACACCCTTTTATTCTTACTAGTACTTTTCAAAATAACCGGCAGTGTGTCCGTCACAGTTTCTCCTCTAAATTGGTACTTGACACAGTTTCCATTATCTTACATTTGCAGGCTGTAAATCTCGTGTTTTAGTCGAGTCTGTCACGGCCAACCTTGTTCCCTATTGTACATCTATGTGAAACGTACTTGCATTGTTTGAAGTAAACGTTCACTTGACACTTCGACACACAGTTCTTTATTTATTGCTCTAGGCCTGAGTAGGTGTGTCATGCTGAATGTAACGTCTTTTCAGTCATACTAAAATTTTTAAATTTTTGGTTGTTACAGGCTATAGCATCATCTGTACCTTTCTTCTTGAGAAAGCCAAATTGTTTAGCACTTAACAGGTTATGTTTCTTTACAAATTTAAATAATCTGGTAAAAATAATTTTTTTAAAAAATCTTAGCTAGATTTGATATCAGTGCGATCGGTCGATAATTGTTAACCAAACTTTTTACACCTTCCTTATATATACGACAAATTACAGCTTTCTTAAATTGATATGGACATGTACCTTGTATCATAGCAGTATTAATAATGTGAGTCAAAGCAGGAGTTATGAACGGAGCAGCTAGCTTAACTGTATAGGCATGAATTTCATCACACCCACCAGGTTTATTTTTGAGTTCACGAATAGTTTGGTAAACTTCTGACTCATTTGTTGGTGTTAGAAACATA
Organism: Magicicada septendecula; assembly: GCA_034769895.1. NCBI lineage: Eukaryota > Metazoa > Arthropoda > Insecta > Hemiptera > Cicadidae > Magicicada > Magicicada septendecula. Next base: position 246,349,820 of record CM068376.1, on the reverse strand, counting down.
GTATGCTGATTAATTGATATATCTGGTATTTCATGCTGCAGAATAGGAGGAGTCGCACTTTCATTCAGCCTAGATACTATTGTGCTGAAAAAATCATTAAAATAATTAGCCTTTGTCCAGTCATTGCTGTTAAGTTTATTATTAATCAAAATATCATTTATTTGTCTATTTTTTGAATTACGATCCAATTTTAGATGAACATATCTCCACATTTTTTTAGAATCAGCGTTTTGTAGTTGTTTTTCTTCATGCCTATTTTTACCAGTCCTAAGTAATGATTTAAGTCGTTTTTCGTAATTTAAGTACAGCTCTTTTTTTAGCAAGTCGTCTTGACTATTCTTCCAGGCTTTATATAATTTGTTTTTGTTATTAACTGAATTAATGAGAGCAGGGGTAATCCAGGTCTTTCTTGGTTTCTTGGGGTAAATCTTCAAGCTTCCTTTTTTTTATAAAATTCAATACAGCTAATGGACTAGATTCTTCAACATTTTCAAAAAAATATTGAATACTCGTGAGCTCATCACACAGACTAACACCATCTATATCTACAACTGACTCATTCGTTTATCTTTCTTGTAAAACGTTGCACTTTTTTAGTAATGTCTGTTTGTCAGAAGGCAATTTTTTGATGTCATATAAGAAGCTCCAAACTTTAGAATGTTCATGAAGCAAAAGAAAGCGTTCTTTGAAAGACGTTAATAGTGTATCAAGTAGAGTATTGAAAAATTCCGTTTCAAATTTTTTTTCACGGTTCTCAATAGGTTGATCTTCAGATTCGTAACCGAATTGACGTTTAACCTTTCTAATCCTTTTATCGTTTTTGAAAATTGCTTCAGATTTTAGCTCGAGAGCTAGTTCCTTTGCAGTTATTATGGCATTCTTGAATCCTTTCTCTTTATAATTTTTTAGAAACTCATAACAGTCGTCAGCTAATTTCTGACCATCTTGAATATCAATTTTTTGTTTTTGCATTGACTTACTCACAATATTAATTTGAAATAAAATATTGTTACGACGGTCTATACGATCGTCGTAGGTACAGTGGAAACAAAATAAGTACAAGACACCAATTAAGTCACTAATCACACCTTTAATTGTTACAGTAAAAATAGTTCGTAATTAACAACACAGTCTCTACAATAAATCAAATGAAAATTGTACACACGTAATAAAATGTCCACAAATATTAAAACTCAATTGTATTACAATTATACCGTCCGAATATAAAACGCAACACTTCACTAATAACTACTTGAACGTACACCGTAATAACTCGAACCGCTCTGTAAATATATCGCACTAATACTCTCGAACCGCACAGTCAAAAATCTCGCATTGAACTGACTGACTAAGGCCGCGACGCGATGTATTTATAGTTACGCTCACACACCAGAAGCTTCCAAACTGCGTCTTATCTCTCGCGAACTACGTAATTGCTACGGCCTTGACACAGTCCGAGCGCCCGAGTGAAGGCCGGCACAGTCGAGAAAATTCTCGCAAAATGCGTCTAGTAGCACGTACACCACACGCTTACGTCGAGATCTTTCTGGCGCATTCGATAAACGCGTAGATTGTTCTGTGCTGTCGTAGCACTGCCCCCTCCTTAAGCCTGTTCGTCCTGAACTGGCAAAGCGTCTTCGAAGTAATACTCGACCAGGCGATCTAGGTGGCCATCCTTGCGAAGGATAATTTTCCCGTTCTTCGAATTCAGTCTCGTGTGATCCGAACATCACGTTCCCAGGAATGCGAATCTTTCGCGCAACCATTAGCTTCGCTGGAATCACTCTCGTTGCGTCATGTACTAATGACCTAAATACCACTGGCTGATCCAAGTTTGTTTGGTTCTCGTCAACAACCTCTTGCGTAACCTCATCTTCAGCCACTTTACCCTCGGGCGCTTCTATCAGCTCAGGAACAAGCAAGAGTTTTGTCTCAACACCCATAGTTGGCTCTCCAATCACTTCTTTTGTCGTTATACTTATTTGTACTTCCTCTGCTAGTTCTTCCTCCATTTCCGCTTGCAACAGGGAGGTTTCCTCTTGACCAGACTTGTTGAATTTTTCTTCGACTAATGCCACTCGCTTAATCGAATGGTTGGTAGACCCTGTCATTTTAGCCATGCAAAGCTTTATCTTCTCTTGGCCAACTTTCAGGACATTCTCTCTTAAGTCCACAACGAATCCGTAGGCATTCATAATGTCCGTGCCAAGAATCACTTCATCGACAACGTCTGCAACGAGCATTTGGTGGCTAAACTCAAGAAGACCCAGGCGTACACGTACGTCTACCTTTCCTAGCACCTTGACGGGGCTTCCAGTCACAGTCTGTATTGTACAAGAGCTAATTAGAGGATGGCGGTTACAGACTAAGTCAGGGCGCACAATGGACACTGTTGCGCCCGTGTCAACTGTAAATGATGTTGGTTTACCATCTGCAAATCCACTAACAATCAAGTTTCCACTGATCTTATGTAGCGTGGAAACTGTGTGCTGTTCTGGGCCTTTACTTCTCCAATTGGTGCGATCAGTCTCTTCTCTCTGTATCTTCTTCTCCCAACAGTCTACCTGTAGATGACCACGTTTTCCACAGTTGTAACATTTCGGTCTTCTGTCTTTTTCAAATCGTTGCGACTCTCTTGAACTTTTGAATTGTTTGTCCGACAACACTGTTTTTCTGCACCCATCGTAACGGTAATGTGATACAGGGATCTTCTGACTGCAACGTGATGGCACAAACCCATTAATGTAGCGGGACGCTGACTTGGCAGCTTCAAACTCTAGGGCGTGAACAAGAGCTTCTGAGCTATCTCGGTGTCTTGCCATTCGTAACACTTGCTGAAGTTCACAATCTCCGATGCCATCAATAAATGTCTGCACCGTAAACCTTATTCGGAAGTCTTCTGGTGCTTCAGGATAGGCCAATCTAATCAATCTGTCGATACTTGCTTCAAATTCTTGAAGACTTTCCCCGGAACGTTGTCGTCTTGTTCTCAACTGAGCGTAGTACACCTCTCGCAAATGTTTATCACCGTAGCGTAATTCTAGAGCTTTTATCAACTCGGCATAGATGTTCTGGCTGTCAGGTGGCACTTTCTGTAGTAGTTCTGCCGCGGGTCCTTTTAATGAGAGAACGAGTGAAACAGCCTTGTCTTTCTCTGTCCAATTATTTGCGCATGCAGCAGCTTCAAATTGGCGGAGGTACGTTGCCCAGTGAGTGCTTCCGTCAAAGGTTGGAGCTTTGACATGAACTGTCCCTACTGCAGGCAAAGTGACTTTCTCTGTTAACTTATTTTCTGTCTTGATCACTGGTACAGTCTGTTCAGAAATTTGTTTTGGTTGAATCTTCATGCACTGTTCGACTTCACTTTTAATTTGTTCTCTTATGTTTGCCATTGAGTTTTCTACTGCAGATATTTTATTTGAAACAGATTCTTCTATAACAGATATTTTTGTAGACATCGATTCTTCAACAGTCAAGACAGATTTTTCTACTTCAGCTATTTTTAATGTCATTGATTCTTGTACCTCCGATATTTTAGTAACTTGTTTATTAAGCTCACCTCGTAGGATACCCAATTCTGCGGTACTGTGTTCTTGCAACTGTTTCTGCATAACTTCAAAGAGAGCTTCCGTTTTATCTGCTTCTTGCTTACGTTTTTCATCCTGTCTTTCTTCTGTTTCTAGCATTAGTGCTTTCTGACGTTCCTCAGCTTCTTCTCTTTCCTGCCTGCGTTTTTCATCCTGTCGTTTTTCTGCTTCTTCTGCATCCTGTCGTCGTCGTTCTTCTGTCTGCAACAACAGCGCCTGGAAATTTTCCATCATCTGACTGGCAGACATTGTTTTTCGATTAATTACGAATTACACTCGTCATGTACAAAGTATCCACTGTTTCCACTGTTAACCGTTCTATCCCACTTCTGACACCACTGTTACGACGGTCTATACGATCGTCGTAGGTACAGTGGAAACAAAATAAGTACAAGACACCAATTAAGTCACTAATCACACCTTTAATTGTTACAGTAAAAATAGTTCGTAATTAACAACACAGTCTCTACAATAAATCAAATGAAAATTGTACACACGTAATAAAATGTCCACAAATATTAAAACTCAATTGTATTACAATTATACCGTCCGAATATAAAACGCAACACTTCACTAATAACTACTTGAACGTACACCGTAATAACTCGAACCGCTCTGTAAATATATCGCACTAATACTCTCGAACCGCACAGTCAAAAATCTCGCATTGAACTGACTGACTAAGGCCGCGACGCGATGTATTTATAGTTACGCTCACACACCAGAAGCTTCCAAACTGCGTCTTATCTCTCGCGAACTACGTAATTGCTACGGCCTTGACACAGTCCGAGCGCCCGAGCGAAGGCCGGCACAGTCGAGAAAATTCTCGCAAAATGTGTCTAGTAGCACGTACACCACACGCTTACGTCGAGATCTTTCTGGCGCATTCGATAAACGCGTAGATTGTTCTGTGCTGTCGTAGCAATATCGTACCATGCAACAAGTGATACTACAAATTTAAAATCTTTTAGCTGCTCAGCTAGAGTTAAGGCTTCATGAGCCGCTAGAGAATCAAAATTTTGCTCTGATTCTGCGAGAGTTATTAACGCATCGTGCACGTCAGCGATTTGATAACGAACAGCCTTAACACTCTCAACTTTTGCCTCCCAACGTGTATCACTCAAGCGTTTCAAAGTAAAAGTATTTATATGTGCAAGTAAAATCTGCCAACGCTTGACTGAAGCAGCAAAAATAGAAAACAGTCTTCCTAAGATTCCAAATAAGTTAATAGAAATTACTGAACTTTTTGCTGCATCACACAGTACAAGACATAAATTATGACATCCACATGGCAAATAGAATGCTAGCGAATTCTTATCCAAAATTCTTTTTTGTATTCCACTGTTTTTACCCTTCATGTTGGCTCCGTTGTCATAACCTTGACCTCGGCAATTCGCTAATTCTAGCTTATATTCTATTAACATATCAAATATATATTGAGTTAACCCCTCTCCAGTAGAATCTGTTATGGGCTTAAAACCTAAAAAGCTTTCACAAACTTCTACTCTGTCCTCAAATAAATTAGCATATCTTATTGTTAGAGATAATTGTTCTGTATGGCTGATATCTGGAGTACAATCAGTTATAATTGTAAAATACTTAGCTTTCTGAATACGTAAAATAATTTCAGAGTCAACCTCTTTAGCCATCAATTCAATAAATTCGTTGGCTACATTTTTTCCACAGTAATGATCTTTAATTTCTCCTCTTAAGATACGATTCACATGTTCCGTCATAACCGGATCAAATTTTGCAAATAATTCAATAAGTCCTAAATACTTTCCATTATTCGGTATGAAAAGTTTATCTGAAGATCCACGAAATGCCATGTTACTTTTTGTCATATATAAAATTATATTCAATAATCTATGTACTACATTATTCCAATGCTCCGCTTCTCTTGCAATTAGCGATTGTTCTAATTGATCAATCGTTGTTTTATTTTTTAATCTTTTTTCTGCTTCAGACCATTGAACATACAATTTCTTATGATTTGCACTGTTTTCGTGCACAACTATAGCGGCACTTAAGTGTTTCCAATCGCAATAACCTTCATTACTCCACGATGAATCAAGATCTGTTTTAAAAATAGAGCAGCAAAAGCACAATACTTTATCTGAATTTTTTGAATAAACTAACCATCGACGCAAGATTAGTTCATTATTTGGCAATTTACGAGTATAGTAAGTGTCAGAAAAATGCCGACCCTTGTCATCGCATGGATACTGTTTAACTAAAGCTTTAACTGGCCCTTGCGTAATGAGAAAATCAACTTCATTTCTGCTCATTTTTTTTGGCCAGTTAGCTGGGTCTGTTGAATCAATATTTAATATGTGTTGAAGAGCTGGATCTGTTAAATCAATTAAAGAATTTTCTAATTTTTTGGTAATAACGATTCCAGATTCTTCTTGTTTTGCTAGGTTTCCGTTTTCCTCAGATGTACTTAAAGAGCTTAACGGTATTCCCGAGTTGTTAGCAGTCTGAAAATCGTTAGCTTTTGAAGAAGTAATTAGTTCCAGATTTTTCAAAACATAGGAAGAATTTTGCGGTTTTAATGTCACGTTGTCAGAATATTAATTTCAGAATCTCTTACATTTTCTAAGCTATTAGAAAATACAGATTTGTTTTGCGAATTGCCGACACTTTCTGAGCTTTCAATATTTTGAGAATCAATGATGCTCGGTTGAGTGGAGGGTGGAGCATCTATATATATTTTTTATTATAAATTTTTATGTATTTTTCAAGACTCATCAACTTCATTATTTCTTGAACAGCTCGATTTTGTTGAGCTTTCCTTTTTCTATTTTCTGCTCCTGATAGTTTTTTTGGCATTTTTTAGTTCTCTGACTAAGTTAATCTATAATGCAAAGGTAAAAATAATAGTAATAAAACTAGAGAAACATTTATTTGCTATTAAAACTTATGAAAGTAACACATGAATACGCGGCGTCATCGAAATATATACTATTTAACATTAAGGATACTCGATCGACTTCTTATAAAAAGATATTAAGACTTTACACTTGAACTCAATGTAGTCTAAACCTTTAACTTTCGCATACTGCCTCGAATAGGTGGGATAGCTGACCAAAATCGGCAAAAAAAGTGTTAGAAAAATGTTTGTTTTAACACGTGCGCGTATCCGTATGGGACCGTGGTCTATATTGACTTCGTACTTCTATATAAAAAGATTTTTCTGGATAAAATAACCAAAGCCATTTAGAATATTGTATAAGAATGAAATGATAAATCAATATTGTTGAGTTGCCGATTAAATAATTGTAAAAATATTTATGAAACTTTGTCAAATTACGATTACTCTTATTAGACTTATTTGCGCATGCGCGCGCTCCAAGTAGCTGTTTATACTGACTTTGCAGACGGCTAGCATACATATTATACATACACCTATAACACTGCTACAACATGCTGTGTAGTAAAGAAAATGTAAACCTATTGTTTGTTTCTACATTTATTTATATTACTCAAATCGATTTATGGTAAAACGTTTTGTAAAAAGTGTAGTGCGTTCGGTTACAACAGTTTATTCTTCGTATAATATAACATAACCTATAACCTCACGAAGTGCCCCCAAAATGTTACTCTCGATGATACGTTACCAAACGATCGAGTATCCTTAAGTAAGAATTTTGAATCACAATTGAAAAAAGGAAATCATATATTAATGATTCTTCTAATTGATTATCAGTAATTTTTGCAACAATCATAAACATTACATTAAATTGCATTGTCTCGAAAAGGTTATTTTAACCTTTTAACTAATTGGAAAAATTACTTGCAAACGTAATGAAAATATTTTAGATTTTATTCTAAAGAAAAGACTTTTTAAAGCCGCGAGAGTAAATAATTTTTAGTTATAAACAATATAAAAAAATAAATGGTAACATTTATGAATAATTGTAAATATAAATATAACTTTTTCACAAAAAAAAGAACACAATATTTACTAACTTTGCAATTAATTACCTTAAACTTAATGCCGTAATTTATTCGATATTTAATAAACTTGTAGTATACTCGTTAAGAACAATACTATTAAAACAAGAATCAATAATACTTTTAAGTTACAAAAGCATCGCGCTCATCCAGGTCTGCTAATAAACTGACAAATGCAATAAATATAACTAGCGATCGTCGCGCTCGCACTTGTTTACAAGTCCAAACATGGAACGTGCAACTCCGGCGGCAGGGAAAAACTACGCCGAGTTGAAACAATAAACAAGCGAGTTACGAAATTTGAGCTGCATTTTTTTGAGAACGACTTTTAACATTCACAATTTCCTTGAAATTTTACAATTACTCAAAAAAATAAGATAATCAAATTTAATGTATTTCGTTTGATTATATGTTCAAAACTGCAACTGTATTCATTTCCTACTTAAATATAAAAAAGCGATATTGACGTTAATTGAAAGAAAAAAGATGTCATTTCAATTAATTTTTAGAAAAGGTACATAACATAGGTATCGGCATCTCAGCGAGAAGAGCATTTGACGTAAAAACGAACTGTATCGGATTCAATAAAAGTTTACTTTTTTAGTAAAAAACTTATTTATTTATCATTATAAAAATAAACCTTTTTATCTTAAATACTAATTGATAAATAAATAAGTAGTTATAAATTAGGAGATACGGTTTGTGAGTTTCATAGTTGGTTCGCGGTATAAGGAGTTCAGGGTTCAGGGGTTTATTTGTCTTTTTTAGTAAGTACGCTACGGTAAATAGCCCGTCTGCAGTTTAAGAAACCAATAGTTTGTGGGTTTGATATCCTATCTGTAGTGAAAAGAGCTTAGGGTATGTGGGTTTAGGTGCTCGTTTGCTATATAAAGAACCCAGGTAATGTAAATTTAGTAGCCCGTGTACGGTGAGTAAAAATTAAAAAAAAGTTTCGGGGGGTGCCTTCGGCGCCCGCCAAGACATTGCTCCCCTGGGCGACCGCCCCGGTCGCCCTACCCTGAAGCCGGCACTGGTGTGTGGTGTTTATATATTTCATACTGTTCAGCCGTTTTGAGTTTCGTACTTTTTGGTAAGTAGTGTAGTATTTCCAGGTTGCTTTCTATGTTGGTGTAATTGTGGTTTTACAAAAGACCCCACATTGAAATATCAAAAACAAATAAACAAATTCATAAATAACGCGAAACACGTAATCCAAACAGACAACATGAAATACTTCAAACAAATCAAACCAAACCCCCCACAACTAAATGCGTTACCGAAAATACACAAATCCAATACTCCCATCAGACCATTAATAAACAACACACAAGCACCCTCCCACAAAATCGCAAGACACCTAGATAAATTAATCAGAAAAAACATAAATCTAACTAACAACACTTCCATCAAAAATAACATAGAATTAGTTAACAAAACTAAACACATCCATATTCCACACAATTCAACTTTAGCTTCTTTTGACATAACCAATCTATACACCAACGTACCCATCAAAGACACATACTAACACTTGAACATTTACTAAGACAAAACAACACACCAGAAATGCACATACAGGAGATCATCACACTCACCAAAATAATCACTGAACAAAATTACTTCTCATACAACAACAAGTTTTACACACAAACAGACAGACTCCCCATGGGTTCCCCTATTTCATGAATACTAGCTGAAATATTCATACACAACATAGAACAAAAACATATATTAAACAACAACAAATACACAAACAAAATCATCTACTGGTACAGATATGTAGATGACATTTTACTTCTGTATAAAGGCAATAAAAGACAAATCGAAAATTTCCATAAATACATAAACACAATACACCCCAAACTAAAATTCACACTAGAAATAGAACATAACAATAGTATAAACTTCCTGGACCTTACAATTAACAAAACAAACAACACCACACACACATATAAAATATACAGGAAACCTACCACAACAGACATGGTCATACACAACACATCTAACCATCCAACACAGCACAAACATGCCGCATTCAACTATATGCTCCATAGACTCACATCAATACCACAAAGTAAACAAGATTATCAGGAAGAACTTAACACAATCAAATACATAGCGATAAAAAATGGATACACCCCCGAGCTAATAAACAAACTACACAGACACATCCTAAACAAAAACACCAAAAAACAAAATACCAACAACACACAACCTAATAAATACATCACACTTACATACTACAACTCTAACACACACAAAATCGCAAACACATTCAGGAAACACAACTATAAAATAGCTTACAGAACGAACAACACCATCAAAAAACACATAAACGATACAAACACAGACACTGACACATACAACAAAACAGGTATACAAATTAAACTGCAGTGATTACAAACATTTCTACATAGGCCAGACGGGAAGATCTTTTTCTTCAAGATTTTCAGAACACATAAAAGCCCTCTCTAATAACTACATACACACTCCGCATTCGCCACGCACATACAGACTGAAAACCACAACTACACCAACATAGAAAGCAACCTGGAAATACTACACTACTTACCAAAAAGTAGGAAACTCACCATGGCTGAACAGTATGAAATATATAAACACCACACACTACAACCAAACAATATACTAAATGACCAACTACACTTCAAATCACATGTACTATTTGACACAATCATACAGAAACCAAACAATACTTTGAATCCCAGTGCCAACCCCCTTCCACCAACTACCCCCCACACATACCACCAACCTGAAAAATCCGTTACAACTGTTTCAAGACATTCTGTATTTAAACCTCGCTGAAGAAGGTGAATAACACACTGAAACGTACGAGGACATTAAGAAACGTAAGTGTTCACAAGGAAAGTTACAATTTATCACTAATATATATATTTTGTTATGATTTAAATTATCATCAGATTATCAGCCTTCTCTTCCATTCAGTGAAGTATCACTTGCTACCAATGAAATGGGGGTGGACAATATCTGTCTTGATTATCTTTGAAAATAAGGTGTGGTGTCATGGACTGGAGTATAAATTGGAACAAGATCTTCCAAAAAAATATTATCAAATACTGAAATCATATATGTCCGATCAACACTTCAGAGTTAAGTGTGAGGATGAATAATTTAAATTAAAAAAAAAAAATGTGCTGGGATACCTCAAGGTAGTGTCCTTGTACTCGCTCTCTATTTGCTGTATACTAGATATATACCCAGCTGCGAGGGGACAGTGGTGGCAACATTTGTTGGTGGTGCCAGCAATAATGCATTAAACTAAATGAGGCTAAGTCAGCACACATCACCTTTGCAAATAAAAGAGTAAACCCAATACCAATAGAAATAAATTCACAGTGTGCACCATACATGAATACTGCAGAGTATTTATGCATGACCTTGGATATTAAGCTTCGATGGAAGGAGAATATAAAAATAAAAAGAGATGAACTGAACATAAAAGTTAGGAAACTAATGGGTTGGTCTGAATTATCACTTTATAACAAACCTCTTCTCAGTAAACAAATTTTAAAGCCTATTTGGGTTTATAGTGTTCAGCTCTAGAGCTGTGCCAAGAAAAGTAATCTTAAGATGACAAAAAGATTTCAAAACAAAGTTCTCCAGATAATTGTTAATACTCCATGTTAATCATTCATTGTTAATATACAGAATGATGACATTCCAAGAGACTTTTGATATGTAAACAGTTGCTGATAAAATAAGGAGATTGCTGTGGAGCACAAGAACCGCATGAAAACAAAGTTTTTCATTTGCTTGATAATAATGCTTTGGTGACTTGGTGTGAGTGCTGTAGTTATGAATGTCCACTATGAGTGTGGCTAATTTTATTTTGGAAGTCATCAGTGGGTGACTGTACAAGAAACAGTGGCCTATTAGATAGATAAGCTACTAGCCAGACAAATTTATTTAGTTGTAGTAATAAATAAATATTAACAAATTTATCTTTGAAGTATTTGGTTGTCTTTCAACCACCACTCTCAGTTTCTGAAGATTGCCAGATTTGGGGGGGAAAGGGACAACCATCAAAAACAAAAATTATTGTGATGGAGGTAATGTATACAGTAAGATTACAGAAATGATCAGTTTCATTGTAATTTGGTAATTCTAGTTCATATTCTTGTCACTCAGCTGGTCACTTTTGAAAATTCCATTTAACCTTGAAAATATAATGTAGAACAAAAATTAAATTTGTAAATGTTACATTTTAATAATAATGTAGAAGCAAGAACAGACTTTGCAATCTGTTAAGACAGTACACACAATGACTTGCATGAAACACTAAAAACTCAGTAGTCCTTGGTTAACATGTGGATATATAAAAGAACTGAGCTTATATTTTTATAATGAATATATGACACTGAGTAATAACTGACAGTTGTATATAGAAACTTAGAGAAGACGATGCTACTAGCCAACAGTAGTTTTCTTAGAGAATAAAGAATAAAGACCACTTTAGGACTAAGAAAGTAAAACATAGTGGGCCAGGACAGTTGACTAAATAAAATGATAGCAGATGATCATGTGATAGATTACAGATTATATTGCACTTTGCAAAATGGAAAAGTGCTATAATTGGAAAGAAATCACTGGAAATACCTGGAATACTCAGATTACTAGTGAATTTTTTATTGTAATTGTAGAAATGTCAAATAATTTTCTAGATTTTATCAAGTACTTAGTAATTATAAAGGATATATAACTTGTATGGGCAGTAATACAGAAATTATTTCAAGATAATAGAAATAACAAGGAAATGTTTAAGTTGGCTCCAAATTTATGATAAACAGCCAGAAACATAATAAAATGGCAAACTTTTTATGTCAGTTAGCATTACGGATATGAGACCATGATAGTTTTAAATTGCAGTCTTACCCTAAATTGTAATACTTTTAAAATGTGGTAGTATAATCAATGCAATATACACATACTAGTGCTTGATACATACTTCTGACACCATAGCACATTCACAGGAATGTTATTGTGTGGTTGGATTTAAGGAAAAAACTATAAACAAACTAACTGTAAATGTTTGTTTCAGGTCTTGTAACCAACAGACATCGACAGGACTGATCAATCACATTCTAACACGACATGCACAGGACCTTAAGTCTGTTGTTTTCAAAACTGACAGTTCTGTGGAATCAGCTAAAATGGCTTGCCATATACTTTCCAGAGTAAGAAATTAATATTCTATCTTCCTATACAACCTATTTATTTCTTCCACTTCACAAACATGTTATCAAATTTATTGTATGTACATTAACCAAAAATCCAAAACAAATTGTTTGCTGGATCATTCTGAACATGTCATTTTTAAAAAAGATGTGTTGTCGGTGGGGGAGGGGGTTAATATACACTAATTTATGATTTAACTATCTAAGAACATTATTTTCAGTATGGAATAAAATAATACTTTTTTAATCTCCAAAAATCTGGAAGTAATATTATTTATTGCTTATTTTAAAAAAATATTATATTACAGTCGACTCCCTCTCGTTCGGACTCCGATGGTTCGGACGCCGGATGGTCCGGACTACTTCTTGGAAATGAGTCATCAGCGCGCGCCGGGTCTCTCACGGCCGAAAACGACAGGATTGAGCGTGTCTGTTTATTTCCGGCCTACATGTAAACAAAGATCCTCAGTTCGGCTTACGATTGCGTTTGCTCCGGATCGTCATACAGTGTACTGTAGCTGTTTTTACTAATTACTACTGATATTGTTGTGTGTTTTAATAATTTTCAATGTGAGTTACATATGTTATTATAAGTGAGTTTATTTGTTAGGTGAAATTGTAGTTTCAGTAACTCTGATTATTTGACAGTAAAATTCTCAAAAATGAGTGAAAAACAGAAGCATAATACGGTTGAAATGCAAGACAGACTTAATATTTTACAACGTTTAGATAAGGGTGAATCAGTGCAAAGTATTTGTACGGAGTTTAATGTAGGGAAAAGCACAGTTTATGATTGGCAGAAAAACAGAAAATCGATCGAGGATTTTTGTATGCAAATTGAAGTCGAATCCGTCCTTTCTACTCGATCTACCTTGAAAAAACCACACCATGAACTTGTTGATGACGCATTATGGTTGTGGTTCATGCAGGAACGTAGAAAAGGGACTCCTATAAATGGGCCGATTTTGAAAGAAAAAGCCGTCATTCTTCATTCAAAACTTGGGGAAAAAGGAAACTTCTCGGCAAGCGATGGGTGGCTGACGAGATGGAAAAAACGGCATGGAGTGCATTTCCTTGGAGTTTGCGGGGAGAAGCTTTCAGCAGACCAACCGGCAGCTAATGATTTTTCTGAAAAATTGAAGCGTATCATTGAGCGTGAAAAACTAACCCCAGAACAAGTGTACAATATCGATGAGACCGGGCTTAACTATAAACTTTTGCCTAATAAAACCTTTGCCACTCCTCAAGAAAAGTCTGCTTCGGGCTTTAAAGTAAATAAAGAAAGGATCACTGTTGCACTATGCTCAAACGCAACTGGGACACACAAGATGCCGCTATTTGTGATTGGAAAGTCGGCCAAACCCAGAGTATTCAAAAACTTAAACATGTCTTCCCTTCCAGTGTATTACAGGTCACAAAAGTCTGCCTGGATGGATTCTTATTTGTTTAAGGAGTGGTTCGTGGCTCAATTTGTTCCGTCTGTAAAAGAACATTTGACATCCTTGAAATTGCCAGTAAAAGCAGTTCTTGTGCTTGATAATGCCCCTACGCATCCAGAGGAAGGTCTCGAATGTGATAGTTACAGTGACATCAAGCTTTTATATATGCCTCCAAATGTAACAAGTATCGCACAGCCCATGGACCAGGGTGTAATCGAATGCTTTAAGAGAAAATACCGGAGGAAGCTTCTTTCAGAAATTTTGGATAAGATGGATGGTAATGACAATGCAGGTCTCATCCAGACGCTCAAGACAATTAACATTAAGGACGTCATTTATATCGCTGCTAAATCGTATGATGAAATCCCGTCATCTACGTTTACCAAATCCTGGAGAAAATTGTGGCCAGATGTTGAAAACTCTCGTTGAGAAGAGACAAGAAGACAACCCAAATACAATAGGGTTAAATATTCATGCAACTGAACCTGATGACAACCACTCAATTTTAAAGGATTTACAACGGCTGCCTGATTCTGCTAGTATTAATGAGAATGATGTTGTGGAATGGATTTCGCGAGCTGATGATGAACTGGCTAATGAAATCCTGAATGATGACGAAATCGTCGATGTAGTCCTTCGTCAAGAGGAAGAAAAAGAAGAAGACGACGACGAAGGTGATAGTGAAGCGGGAAATGGCGTGGGAATTTTGACTCATGCAGAGGGTAGGGCAGCACTGGAACTGGCAACTACCTACGTCGAACAACAGCCTGGCGCATCAGCTGTGGATGTTATGTTTCTAAGGAAGTGGCGTGATTATGCCTTCAAGAAAACAGTTGAAGTAAAGAAGCAGAAGAAAATAACAGATTTCTTTTAATATTGCAAAGCCAAGTTTTTCATTAGTTTTAGGTTTAAGTTTATTCGTTTGGGACAATTTTATGAACCTAAAATTGTGTTCCGTACACTTGAAAATTGTCTTAAAATGTGATTTATAAATATAGATACGCTATTACAGGTTGTAATTTACATAAGTAAAAAACCGCCGGATGGTCCGGAAATTTTTTAATCCGGACAGGGATCCGGTCCCGAGGTGTCCGGATTAGAGGGAGTCGACTGTAGTTTTAAACTTTTAAACTTAAAAATAAAATTCTTAATATTTTTGTTCATTAGTTTTGTTATATATATTTATAATATCAGGAATATTTATCTGTCAAATTTAGACATACTTGTTAAAATTAACAAAAAATATACATATTTCCATAGTTTGGGGAGACTAAATGTTTATTATTCTGCGTACACTGAAATAACATATTTAAATGATAAATAGCTCAATTTTATTATTGGTATTGTGTGTGTTATTGGAATTTAATTTATTACATAGTAATTTATTATTGATAAAATGTATTAATTAGGGATATATTAAAACATTCATATAACAGTTTTTGTAAGGACCAAAGCAATGTAAGTTTACTATTTGCATAACAGCATACTTTGTTTTATACTGAATAGCAATATATTGATGGAAAGTGAAAATTCAATAAATATTATCGTAAGCTTTTGACACAACTTTGAGCTCCCTCAGCCTTTACTGCTTCACCTTTTGCATACTCGCATTCAGTTATAGAGGGGTCCTTTGTCTGCTTTAGCTCATTTCAGTAGTTTGTGAACAGCTGACATATAGTCTCACTTGGCACCTACAACTCTTCATTTAATCCTTATGTTTTACTTGCAACATTTTTTTGTATGTGATCATCAAGTTGTATTATTCATTCCCTCTTTCAATCTGCTTCTTTTGCCACTACAGACACTATCACTTGTTTCATCATATTTCTCCAACAAATCCTGTTTCTCTTTTCAGCCATTTCATCTTTTGTATGATTATTTTATTTCATCGTGTCATTACAACACCTGATTTTACTGTGATTGGCTTTTCATTCACTTGCATCATTTGTTTCAGTTCATGTACTAAAAGTTATACTTGTTTTGTCACTTTCTCAAAAGTCACCACTTATACGTCCAGAACTACTTCGTCTGTTTTTATTATTATTCATCTATTATTACTTCAACACACTGTGTACTGTGATAACTTCTGCTACTCACATGCCATCCTGTGCAACTTCCATTATACACTGTGGCACATTTTCGTTCTGTGACACCTCACTCCTTTCTTAGGAAGTTTTTTATTTGCACTTCTCTATCCAGTTGTGCCCAGTTATAACTTAACTTGATTCTATGCTACTTATCAGTGGCATAACTACAGGGAGGGGGGATCAATCTCCCCCAGAGCTATTAAAAATTTCAGCAAAAATCTACAATAACTTAATGTAGGCCTACGTCTAAGCCAGTTGCATTTGTCAAAGTAAGCCTTATAAATAATTGTAGAAATAAATGGAATTATAATATTTTTAAATTAATAAAAAAGAGTTTTCTTAATAGTGACAATCTCCCAACATCTGATAAATAACATACATATTTAGAGCCTTAAAAAACAATTGTACATACAGGTCTGCATTTAGGATTTAGGCGCCCCTAGGCACTTCAAGGGCCGGCGCCCCCCACTCCCAATTAATTGTCGTCGTCGATATTTATTGCCTATTCTCACATTACACGCATTTTTTAGACTATTAAATGAGGACTGTCATTAGGATTAGGCCTATAAATAAGTAATAGAATTGTCTTTGAGTAATAATCGTTTTTAATTACATTTTGAACAGTGATTTATTACAAACTACAATACATAGTAATTAATTGTTTAAAAATCTACAAAAAAACTGCTAAGTCTATTAATTCATTATCAAAATTTTTTAGTCACAGCATTGCAATCTTATCGAGTAGAAAGTCCACGAATATCTACGTTACTTTTTAACGTTTACGTTCAACAAGTCCATTGGTGGTTTCTAATGCACAGTAAAAAGTCTTTACTTTTTCAATTTTTATACTGTGATTTATACTATCATTTTCTTAAATGCAACTAGAAAATTTATAAAACAGCATTTTAAATATCTACCGTATTTGTCTTTAAAATTGTGATTTAATTTTTTCGATTAATTTTCTGATTTTTTTTAAAGTTCTCAAAACTTAGCTTCTCTGAATATTTTTCCTCTTTCAAAATTTTGCGCTCTAGGCACATGCCTAGTCTGCCTATTGGTAAATTCGGCACTGCGTACATGTGCCAGAAAACAAAGACAAAGCCTATTAATCTAACTTTACCTTTTCTGACCAGACACTCTCTCCTTATACGTCTATGTCTTGACTCATTTAGTCTGATATTTTTATGGTTTGAACCATCATCTTTGCACGAGTAAACTAGTAGTTCCATGACTTTAATTCAGAAAAATGAGAAGTTTTGTTGATGGATTTTATACTTTAAAATATATACTTTACACCATAAGTTGCTTAAACATTCTTGGAACTGCATCCTGAAATTAAAGTGTGAAGAGTAATAAAACTGAGGTTTTCAAAATATCTTAAAAAGACTCATTTTCACATATTTATGAAAGTACAATACAATTAAAGTCGTTTAGAATTAAACTGATTCCTAATAACATGAGATTTATTACCTTCAGTTGAATAACAATTAATCAAGATAGAATATTTTGAAGTCTGCGCTTTTCCATATTTTTTTCAACTTGTATATTTCATGTTGGTGTACTCAAAAACTCTAAAATGCAGAGAAAGTATAAAGTGAATTTATGAAATTATATGGGAAAAATCCTGATGTCTCATTTTTGTCCTGAGGAAAATAGGGTGTCCAATCTTCAAGCCAGTCTCACAGTCTCATCCCTCCCAGAAGTTAATCTTATCCCCCCCCCCCAAGGAGCAGCTCCTTGTTGCACCTGTGTTGCCATTATGCATTGTCCTTCTGAAGGCTTTAACACTGCACATAAAATCTAAATTTTAATAGCAGACTGTACATATCAAGGATGTGTTTTATATACATTAAGCCTCTTGTCTCTGTAGTTCTCTCGACCAGTGCTGTCTTTATTCTGCATTGAACAGACATTTCTGCTGCTGTTTTGTAGCACAGATACAAAAAATTAAACATTGTTCCATTCTGCCATTATGAATCCATTCCCTTCCATTATGCTTCCATTCTCTTGTCTTATGAATTAAGAAAAATAACTTCTCAAGTAACATACAGAGTCACTGTTATTCTTACAACATTTCAGTGATTACAATATTTCAGTTAACTGATCATGGTGATTTATGGGTTCAGCCACTTGAAGGTGATGTTTCTCAGCCATAAATTTACTACTAATCAGAAAAGGCACAATACTGATCACTGAGTCAGTCTGAATCAGTATGGTACAATTTTATGAATCTTTAAAAGGTCAGTCATGATAGCCATACAAACCATGGTTACCCACTAAAATTTAAAAAAGAAATTTCTGGATTGTTCCATTCAATGATGGTGTTATTCTTTACTAATTGGAACGAAATGACCAACAGATCATTTATACGAGTGATAAACAGTGTGTGTGTGTGTGTGTGTGTGTGTGTGTGTGTGTGTGTGTGTGTGTGTGTGTGTGTGTGTGTGTGTGTGTGTGTGTGTGTGTGTGTGTGTGTGTGTGTGTGTGTGTGTGTGTGTGTGTTTACTATACAACGGTGAAGCTGGTGTTGTGGTTGCAGCGTTGCACAACTACCAATATAGAATAACTAAACTGTAAAATAATATACGCAAACATTAAGCAGTTAAAAGTATCATCAATTTAAATGGAAAACATGTTAGATTCTATACACCAATAGTCACGTACAATTCAAATGTGGCACACAGGCTGGTGGTTGTAGGCTGATTGCAACTTCAACAGTAAATTCCAGGGCTTACTACACAAAAATTTGGGAGGACATGTGTTACTCTTGGCAATTTCTCCATGTTCCATATGTGAGCTTGGTGATTGCAAAGCTTTTGTTATGCTCCACTAAAAGGTAGGGGCGGATTTACCATTTTGCCGCCTGTAGGCAGTATAAATTTGCCGCCCTCCCACAAATCTCTGTTTGGGGGGTGCATTTAAGGATTTAATTCAATCCTTCATATTTTCAGTTACCCTAAAATTTGTTCTTTATAATATTCCCTCCTATTTTTTCTCAATACATTTTTATAGAACAATTTACATAATGTACTAGGAAAAGTACAATAAGACATTAAATTACTGAAACCGTGTTTATTCCAAAACATTTTAACTAAAGTTAAACATGCAATTTAAAACAATTTTGTATGCAAGTTGGTACAAAATTAAAAACATACAGCGAGTTGTAATAATAGTCTTTGAAATAATTTTTAAACTTTACGTTGTGATTTTTGATGGGCAAAATTATTAATAATATCTGGCAGGTCCATCTTTTTTCATAACTGTCCTACAATGGACAATGTAGCCAATGAATGCAGATGATCTTCTCCCATGTTCGTGCATAGATAATTCTTTACTCTTCTGAGCCACGAGGAGTTAAGGCTGCTGTACATACTGTTACGACATTACAGAACATTCTACATGTTTCTCAGCTATCTTCACTGTAATGTTGTGTGCGTACGTGATTCTTAACATGTGAGGCAGTGTTACATAATACGGAACAATCTCATACATTCGATAGTGTTGTTCGACAAGTTTCTCAATTAGCCCAATGGTGCGTGTTTCTGCAAAGGTTGCGCTGAAGTGTCCTCTAGATATTTTTGATTGCTTGTTAAGGACGCATATTATGGAACCCTGCAGTCTATAAATAGCCCATACCTGCTGCTTGGTTTTCAGTTACTGTTGGGTGGTTTACACAGTGTGTTTATAGTGGTGATTTATTCCAGTGCGGTTCAGAGTATTGTGGCGAAGTGTTATGTGTTTTATAATTGTGCGAGACTCTATTAATTGACATTTTTATTGTGTGTGAACAATTTTTATTTGATTTGTTGTAAGAGACTATCTTGTTGATTAGAAACTGTTTAATTGTGATACTTAAAGCTGGTGATTAGTGACTTAATTGGTGTCTTGTATTTTGTTTCCCACTGTACCATACGACAATCAGTTAGACCATCGTAACAGTGGGTCAGAAGTGCGACAGAACTGTTAACAGTGGAAACAGTGGACACTTGTACAAGACTGTGTAATTTGTAATTAATTTGTAAACTTCCGAATTACCAGAGGAACTGCATGAATTATTGAACAGATCTTCTAATGACCTTTCAAGTGGTAAGGTAAACGAACTCGGACAGTTTGTACATGAATTTAAAGATTCTTTTGCAGTTCAGGGCCAGTCACTGGGAAGAATCTCTCTAATACAACATCACATCAATACGGGAGGCACAACACTGATACACCAACCTCCTCGAAGGCCTCCATTATCTAAGCAAGAGGAAATGTCTCAGTTAATACAGGACATGTTGACAGAGGGAATAATCGAGCCTTCGACAAGTGCTTGGTCTTCTCCAGTAGTGCTGCTAACGAAGAAGGATGGTGGATTACATTTTTGCATAGACTAGCGGACGCTGAATGACGTGACAAAGAAAGATTGCTATCCATTACCTCGTGCTGACGATACACTCGACACGTTGTCCGGAGCACAGTGGTTTTCCACATTGGACCAGAAGAGTGGATATTGGCAAGTGGGTCTTCACCAAGAAGACAAAGAATAGACCGATTTCTCGGCCCTAAGTGGCTTATTCCAATTTAACATCATGCCATTTGGACTCTGTAAAGCACCTGCAACATTCGAAGGATTGATGGATCTGGTACTACAAGGCCTGACATGGAAAACTTGCCTTGTTTATTTAGACGATGTCATATTCACACTCCACAGAGTACGAATATATAATGTATACGAATAAGGGCACACCCTTAGTTGTGTCATGAAATCAGCACAGCCTTCTTGATTTGTAAGTTGTGACAGGTTTAGTGTATATTTTAGTTCAAGATAAATGTTACCTGATGTTCGAGGTTATAAAATAGTAATAATTTTATATAACTGTGATTATGATAGTAAAGTGTCAATTAGGGGTGTGTTAAGTATTATTTTTTCTTTTATTACTGCTGTTGTGTCCTTTTCAAAGTTAGTGATTCTGTGTGGTTTCAAACAAAATGTTTTAAACAATAATTGGTACCATACATGTTAAATTTAATAAAAAACTGTATCTGCTTCTGTCGAGCTATTAAATTAGCTTTGCAAGTTCATGGTGAGACTGAATCTTTACCAATCATGGTGTATTTCGAAGCTTAATTGATTTGGACATAATGTTATGAGCTTGAAACAGCAATGAAAAATCATTTAATAAAAGCAGCTGTACTTAAGGCCACCTCAAAAGCCATTCAAAATGAACTTTTAAAATGTAATGTTCGAAATATTCCATGAAAAAATATCGAGTGAGATAAAGGAAGCGGATTATTTAACTGTAATTGCTGATGATGCAGTGATGATAATGTTTTCAAATGGTCATAGTGTATAAAAGGTAAACCAATTGAAAGATCCTGGGTTTCATTGCTACTCCTAAACTTGATGCTCATTTGCTTGCATCATGCTTGTTAGGTGACTGTCTGGACACAGTTCAGTTCTTATTTGGAACTTGCCACAAGTTAACTGCTCATACATATGATGGAGCATCAGTAAAGTCTGGGCCATCTGGTGATGTTAATTATGCTGAATGCTGCTTCAACAAACAGAATTGTTCTTTTTTCGATTTCACAAGCAATTTGTTTGTTTTTCTCTACCAGTGCTCACCATACAAAAATGCTGGATGAAATAGTAAAAAAAATCCAAGAATAAAAGAATAATTACCACAATGAGTTCCCATCACTTGGAACTTTCAGTCGCGTAGTGTTAATGCTGTATTTCTCTACAGAAAACATATTATAGATGTATGGAACTTATTCTTAAAGAAGGGGAAGTGAAAAACACAAACACAATTGCTCAACGAAACGGCTGTATGAAAAGATTAACAAGTAAAGATTTTGTGTTCTGGCTTCCTCTTTTTCATGAAATCATGCCTCATGTTGACATTTTATTTGGCCATTTTCAATTAAAACATATTGACCATATTAGTGCTGTAAAGTATGTCAAAAATTTTGAAGAAACATTAACCAATAACAAGATCAAGGTTGATGAAAACAATTATGAAATTGTTGCATCATCAAGTACTGTCATAAACAAAAGAAAAAGATTTGATATTTCAGAGCTGAGGACAGAAACAAAGGAAGAGTGTGACACAACAATGTGCCAGGTTAAACAGAGATTTGCTTTTACTGGACACATGAAGTGTCATCTTTGTTGTTGAGTGATCGGTTTTCCTATTATCAAAAATATTTTCCTGAAGAAATTCTGAAAAGGGTTTGTAACATATGCACTTTTTTAAATGCAAAGCAACTTTGCTATGAAGGATGGATTTCCTTTTTAAATAAGGTAGGAAACATTTATGTTATAAAGTTATTCTTTTAAAAATTGTCTGAAAGATTTGTGAAATTTAATATTGTGTATTTATTTTTTTCTTATTTATTGTTCTTAAAGCCAGCACCTCTCTTTTAGAGCAGTATTTTTAAGTAACGTTTTACGTAGTTGAATTTTAAATGCTTTATATACAGGGATAAAATCTGTTTTATATCTCAAATCAGTCATTTAAAAATAACTATCCTATTATTATAAATTTGCTGTACTTTTTATTTCTGATAAACGCAAGGATTGTTTTCAAATTGGTGTATTTATAGGCATAAAAAGCATGATACTGTTTAACTTTTGTCTTTCGCTGCATATTTAGTTTTGATTACTGTAAAGTTAGTTAGTGATGCTTGTACCAACCATTCATGAGTACTTGGGAACATGCCAAACTCCATATGACATACTGGTAGAAGTGAGACCATTCCAGTATCAATACCCTCTGTTTTAGGGGAAAACAGTAACTTTCAATTTTTTCCACATAAAGTTATATATGATACATATATAAGTACATATTTCAGTTATAAGTACATATATGTAGGTCTGCCTCCTGTTTAAATGTGTTCTTTAACCCCACCCCCACACACTCAATGAACTACTGCAAACCACCAACCGCCACTGCTGTATAATACTTTACTAAAGTCAGTGTCTAATGTTTCAGCTTGTGAACTGTTCACTAAAGACTTTATCCTTAATAAGTTCAGCACGTCCAGTATTTCTTGATGTTGATCCTGAATCCTTCATCTCTGCACTAACTGTGGTCTTGGATCATTCCCAAGCACTCAGCTCTCTGGCAGTTGATCACACTCTAATAGATGATCCTTCATTGCATGCACTTGCTACATCCAACAACTCGCGCACACTCCAGTTGCTGAAAATGAAGAGCTGCCCTAAAGTATCTCCCGGAGGTAAGTGATTGTTCTTTTTTTGTAATTATTTTTTAAGTTTGATTAAGAGTAAAAAATACTCTGTTCAGTCTTAATTTCAAACACCTTATTGTATGTCATACAGAACATTTTATAGCACTCATTTCTAAAGTAAAGCTAGTTCAGATTCTTACATCAATGTACATATTACTCTATTAAATATTTTTCAAAATTTTGTATGTAAATTTTGAAAATTATTTCTATCAGTTGCTCCCTAATTGTGGATGTCCCATGTACTTCAAATATAAAGCTACAACATATTAACAATTGGACTATACATAAGTAAACTGGCTACCCATTTCTCAGTGCATATTCGTCTTGCCATTAAGTGAAGAGTTACTACAGCTGTTATTCATTAAATATAACTGTAATAGATATAAAAGCTAATTAGTCTCTCTGTTAAAATTTTAGTGACACTGTGTGGTATTCCATAGTATATTGAAATTGGCTTTCAAAAATGTGATGGTAAAGACTTTCCAGTATACTTGCCTTTTTAATTATTTGAAGGGATTAAATCAAGTAATTGAAAATGGTAAATATGTATTGAGTTGATGTATTTTAATGGCTGTGTGTGTGTGTGTGTGTGTGTGTGTGTGTGTGTGTGTGTGTGTGTGTGTGTGTGTGTGTGTGTGTGTGTGTGTGTGTGTGTGTGTGTGTGTGTGTGTGTGTGTGTGTGTGTGTGTGTGTGTGTGTGTGTGTGTGTGTGTGTGTGTGTGTGTGTGTGTGTGTGTGTGTGTGTGTGTGTGTGTGTGTGTGTGTGTGTGTGTGTGTGTGTGTGTGTGTGTGTGTGTGTGTGTGTGTGTGTGTGTGTGTGTGTGTGATTCCCCACATGTTTTGGTCTGTGCAGTGCACACAAGGCAAAACAGTCACTTCACGAAGAGGGCATTTTATTTTGGGCAGTGACATGCTGTCTCCACAAACTGGATATTTCAATTTATGTACTGGTTGAAATGATACTTTATTTTGGGGACTGTGGAAATCAGAGTAGGCCTACCTGCACTACAGCTCATGCTCATGCATTGTAGTTTACGCACTTAATGTAGAGTCCATTTTACTTTTGCTCAAGACTTGTTAACATAAAAAGAGTTAGGTATGTATACAGGACCATGTGCATATATATTTTGCTTTTATTTTATTTTGGAAGAAGAGATTTGGGTTTTTAATCTTTTTAAATTTATTACTTTCCATGAATAAATGACATACAATACAATTAGCACTTTCTGCAACTTTTATTGGAGAATAATTTCAGAAGACATTGACATTAATTAGCATACTGTAGACCATTTAATAAAGCAAGTAAAAATAAACTTATTATTGTTTATCACAC
The DNA here is from genome assembly GCA_034769895.1 of Magicicada septendecula. Taxonomy (NCBI): domain Eukaryota; kingdom Metazoa; phylum Arthropoda; class Insecta; order Hemiptera; family Cicadidae; genus Magicicada; species Magicicada septendecula. The sequence continues at coordinate 246,324,968 of CM068376.1, read as the reverse complement.
AATAACTAAATTATCAATAGCAATAACTAAAGTACTAACAACTAATTGAAAACCTTTCTTACAGTCAAGCTGTGTTTTGATAACATAATAAAAGTTTCCCCTGATTACAACTTCATCAGTATGTAAATACTTAATGACTACTTACTGCTACAAAGGGCAGTGTTATGACAGTTTGAGTTGCATTTAAGTTATGTATCAAACCTGAGCATACATTATTGCTGTCTTTCATACAGTAATTATATTGTCAGGAACCTCTTCTAATTTTAGTAACTTATTTGGAACTGCTCAAAACTGGGAATCTACACATGCAGTATTTCTATTTTTGTAACCATTGTGTTATCCATTACACTTTTTAAAATACACATCATCCATTTTTTTTTTTTCTATAATATGTGCTTGTGCAATGTTGATTTTTATATTTTTGTCCCCATTAATATTTAATATATAATTTTTCAATTTTTATGATATATACTGATTATTTCTATAAATTTTACAGGGAAAACTTTCTAAAATGTGATTGTTCAATTATCTGTATCCAAAAAAGTGATGACATTGATTATCACTCGACACTCTACACTATGGATCGGTAACAAATTATTATGGCTTGTGGGAATTTGGTTCATTGTCTTAAACTGTTCATACTTCATACTAGTATTTAAAATAATTTTTTCCCCAAGGATACTGATTACTGTATCTGGATATCTGTTAATCTGGTAACAGGTTATCCAGTTACTATCAAGGGTAGGGTATTTTTCTTGAAAATGAATAAACATGGTGTTAAAATACAACACTTTTTTACAGTAGTTTGCTGCTGGTATCACATGTCAGGTTCTTTCATTTTTAATAGAACAACAAATGTAGTATTACTTGTGCATATGCTTAGACTGATTTTTGTACTGCAATATAGGCATACTAGTTTGATTTTTTACATTTAATCATTGGTAATATAGTCTTTTAAAAGGTAAGCAAAATATTTCAAATACATTAAACTTAAGCTAAGGAAAGTTACTATACAGTGTATCCCTTAAAAAATTGTGCAGGCTCTCCGAATTGGTTTATTAAACTAATTATTTGATCGGATTCTGTTGGGTTTGTTACTGAACAAATTATTGAATTATTGAGCCCCCATGTGAGGGCTCAGAGGGCTTGTATCTCCAACTAATCTGAATAAGCAGTGTACTGCTGTACATAAAAAGTGTTGAAAAAAATGTTTATATCAATGAATTTCATATATATATATATATATATATATATATATATATATATATATATACGAGGGGGTACCCAAAAATAACCGGAATAGCGCTGCGATTGGCGGAGCTTATGTAGTACGCATATCTCCCGCTAGGCGAGCGTAGCGCAACTCGTTCCGAGTTCAGTGCCGTCATTGTTGTCACTTGGGAAGGTTGCGTCTGGTCACAGTAATTCGTTTTGTAAAAGCAGTTTCGCTTGCTCCTCGTTTTTTGTCATGGTGGATTTAAGTGAACGCGCTGCTGTGAAATTTTGCTTCCTGCTTGGGAAAAACGCCGCAGAAACTGTTGTGATGTTGAAAACAGCTTACAAGGATAGTGCTATGGGAAAAACTCAAGTGTACCAATGGTTTTCTTGTTTCAAAGAAGGTGAAATGTCAATTGATGACAAACCTCGTTCTGGACGTCCGTCAGCTTCCAGAATTGATGAAAATGTTGAAAAAGTTCATTCAATCGTGTTTGAAGACCAACGACGGACCATTGAAGAGATTAGTAAGTTATCTGGAACTCGGTTCAGCAAATTTTGTCAGAAGATTTGGGGATGAGAAGGGTCACTGCAAAATTTGTGCCTCGGGTCCTGACTGAACAGCAAAAAGAGAATCGAGTTGATACATGCCGTGCATTGAAAGACCAGCTCCGAACCGACCCAGATTTTTTATCCAAGGTCATTACTGGTGATGAGTCATGGTGCTATGGTTACGACCCCAAAACTAAACAACAGTGAAGCCAGTGGAAAACTTCATTGTCGCCTCGCCCAAAAAAAGATCGTCAAGTGAAATCAAACATCAAGACGATGCTCATTTGTTTTTTCGATGTGACAGGGTAGTGCATTCTGAATTCATCCCACCAGGTCAGACTGTTAATCAGGCTTTCTATTTGGAGGTTTTAAAAAGATTGCATAACAATGTGCGACAAAAAAGGCCCGGTTTGTGGCAGACGAGGGACTGGTTTTTCCACCATGACAATGCACCTGCTCATGCAGCCATTTCAGTGCGCCAGTTTTTAGCAAAAAACAACATGACTCCCTTGCCCCACGCCCCTTACTCACCTGACACCGCTCCGTGCGATTTCTTCTTGTTTCCACGAATGAAGAGGGACATGAAAGGACAACGTTTTGACGATGTGGAAGCGGTAAAGAGAAAAACGAGGCAGGAGCTGTCAGCCATCACAACAGACGAGTTTGAAAAATGTTTCCAGGAATGGGATTGCAGATTGGACAAATGTATTAAGTGTAATGGAGAGTACTTTGAAGGTGATAAGGTTGTTTTGTAAAAAGAATTAAATACATAGCTTTAAAAAAAAATTCCGGTTATTTTTGGGTACCCCCTCGTATATAAATGAATTATATATATTATAACGTATTAAAACGTTGTTAAATTTTTTTCAAATACAAATACACTTCTATTTGTGTTTGCGGAGCCCCACGATCTTGGAGCGCCAAATATATATACATATTTGTGTGTGTGAATTTTTATATGTACTTTAATTTGTATAGCCCCACGGTCTTTGGGAGCCAAATATGCAACAATACATATACATAAATACATATACATATACACAAATTTAGCGTGACCGGTCTCACGTTCAAGATTGACAAATTATGTAACAATATAATATTTAAATTGGGTTTCAGGTGTATCTGCAATAAGAACTCTATGTAACTTGTAACGGTATTTCAAATTTATTTGATATTATTAAAAATTGTGCACATGGCACTGACTTCGATTTAAAACATTCGTTAGTATTTGTTATTATGCCGTAAGGCTTATGCTATATACATCCTTACTGACTAAATATTCTATTCTACTAATTATTGTATTAAAGAAAAATCTCATTTTCATACTACTCAATCAATTAATGTGTTTCAAAATATCAATATTTAAATCTCTTTTTATATATTGTAATGTACTCAAAATATTAATAGTTATTGAATTTATCTTTTATTTCTCAGTACTGTTTTATCTCAAATACTAATTGTTTTCATTTAAATGCTTTATATTCATTTTATTTCATATTAATTTGAGCTCTTGATACGTTAATCGTATTTCTAAAACATCTATGTTTTTAATTCTACTTTACAAGAAACATTGGCTCTTATTTTTAAATAAAATAGAAATGTCTTTAATTGTCTTTGAGTTCATTGTATGATTAAGATATAAATAAGTTGTTTATCACCTTATTGTTGTCAATCATACTCGATCATTTTGATCCATCTGTAGATGTCCTCGTCTCGCACTCCAGCGTCGGCTGTCTCTCTTCTCCTCTTGTCCAGCGTCGAATCACCTCTCTGGAACTCTCCTCTTGTCCAGCGTCGTATCACTCTCTCTTGTCCAGCGTCGTATCACTCTCTGGAACTCTCCTCTTGTCCAGCATCGAATCACTCTCTGGAACTCTCCTCTTGTTGTTTCTGACGTCAATGGATCTTCTTATATAATTTTTCTTATGTACTGTTGTTATTATTTAAAATGATTGTATTTATAACTTAGTTACATAGTTGTATGTAACTGGAAAATTTAAATTATTTACAAAAAAATAAATACGCCGTGCGGACGGGCATAAGCTCCCGCTGCACCGTGGATGATTTAAGAAAGAGAACCACTGTAGCTTGCGTGTCCTATTTATACCCATGTCTTGGTCGACACCTGCAGTGGTACGAAATCGACATGTCAGAAACTGTCTCTGGATTCAGTTCCCCCACTCTTTGTCAAATTCGCTATTTCTTATATTTCTGCGAATTGCAGAGTCCTGTAAGTATACTCTTATACTTATTTTATAACTATTTTTACAACACATGTTCACTGTAATTTTGGACATTGCAACTTAACCCTTTCGATTTGTACACAGTTATTTCACTATTACACTCGTACGGTGTGGCACTTTCGCGTGGTTTTCGTACACAGTATTTAGTAAATTTTATTACATTTTATTGTGGTTTTGGATTTTAATTCTTAATTATAGTTTATGAATAATTACGGAAAAACAGTAATTGTGCAATTATTCATCTTGGGGTGGTAAACTCGCCTGCATAGACCTGCGTTCACACACACTAGCAAAATACTGGTGTACACACTTTCAGTTATATTTGTGTGTGTGTGCACATCGATTCAGGTCGAAACACCTGTTCATATTTTTGTCTGAGCCAAGCTTGCAATCCCTGACATGCTTATTTCTAATATATTATTAATTATTTACAGTTTATTAGGTAAATTTAAATTTTTATATTCAATGCTCAGTACATCACTTATTTGTACTGTCGCAATATATATGTGTGTGTATATATATATATATATATATATATAAGTATATATGAATATACTTAGAAACCTCTGATGATACTGATATTTTTCAGTGAAACGTGCGTCAGGTGATAAAAAGAATATACGAAATTGTGCTACTTGCAGAAGAAACAAATTGAATAACATCACAAATTTATATAATTACTGCAAGAAACGTCGAGTTACTTATATAGAAAATATATATATATATAAAATTGGTATTTTACAGGTATACTGGCACTAGCAGATCACTGTCGTTACCTGCGAGAACTGTCTCTTAGTTACACTCTTCTCAGCGACAACCTGCTTATGGCTCTGTCTTCAGAGAAACATGCTAAACTTGAGTATTTAAGAATTGATGTCTATAGTGAAAGGTAAGAAGGTGTTTAATAGTTGTTTCCAGTCACTAGCATCCCAGGTTTTTGTTCATATTAATTGTCAACACAAACCAAATAAACCAAAATTCAGTATCAGTAAAACACATTTTAGCTAAATCTGTAATAGTCTTTCTACAGTGGTTGTCTCGACCATCCCAGTCATAAACATTGATGTGAGAAGGGTCAAGATTGCCCTTGTAGAACGACTATTACAGATTTAGCTGAAACATGTGATGAGGAAAAAATACAAGACATTTCAATACCTCAAGAAACAAAAACCAAGTAAATTAACTCCTTCAGGTATGAAAACTTAGAAGAGATGTAAAAATTAAAATAATTTTAATTTAATTTTAATGACTCATTAATTTTCTACTAATGTAATATATAATAATGATCTTTGAAACGATATGTATCTGTAATAATCCTTTCATAGTAGGAGCAAAAACTTTCATAACAAATACAAATACAAAACTCTTATGTTCACCTCCAATGTGTGAAACTTACCACATCAAATGACAACTCATGACTACTGTGGTAAAGTTACAACCGTGTTACAACATGATTAATAAAACAAATACAAATTACAATGTACGAAGATTACAAACCAATTTGTTTACATCAGAAATGTGTATAAGTTAAAATTAGTTTAACTTATTTTTAATGTTAGCACATATAAAGTCTTATATAAAATGGCATTTAATTATGAATTATATGTTACTACTGTTCTAATTGTTCTATATTTTAGACAAAATTAAAGGACACCCCTATATGATTATTTTCTAATTGTCAGTGAAATGCTATAAAAAATTAAAATTTTTGATTCATAAAGTATTAAAAATATTACTAACAACTATTATTTTGAATGTTAAGGTCAAAATTAATATTTTTGGGAGAAAAATTGTTTACTTAAAAAAAGAAATCGGTTGAGTTACAGTAGATTGATGATTTTGGGTATACGCTTACTTATTCACATGTCTGTTAAAAATACATTTGATTGATTTCTTAAAAAAGAAAATAAATAAAGTCTGTTTTAGAAAGCTTCAAATTTGTCTATAAGTAACAAATTTTCATGAACATTTTGAGTGAAATGCCACTTCCACTTAATTGTTGTCTAGGTACTCCATTGGGCAACAAATGTCCTTTGCTAGTGTGATGACCTAGAGAAGAACTGGTGGGAATTTGAATCTCACATGAAATTATTAAAAACTGGTAAAATTTGTTATTTATGAAGCTTTTTCCGAAGCCTAGTGAAATGTTATTTTGAATGTTCATCCTCTTCATTCACAGCACTTAATGAATTGCTACACTTTCACATGTGAAACTTACTTTGTTTATTTTCCTCATACGATGTTTCAGCGTGATGTTCGCCTTCCTCAACGAGGTATGATACAGAATGTCTGGAACTTGTTACGGTTTTTTTCTAGTTGGTAGGTTGTGTGGGGGAGTGTGGAGGTGGAAGGGTGTTGGCGCGGGATTCCGAATTATTGTGTTTTGTGTATAATTGTGTCAAAGAGTGCATGTGATTTAAAGTGTAATTGGTCATTAAGTATGTTGTTTGGTTGTATTGTGTAGTGTTTGTATATTTCGTATTGTTCTGCTGTATTAAGTTTTTGACTTTTAGATAAGTAGTGTAGGATCTCAAGATTATTTTTTATGTTGGTGCAGCTGTGGTTTTTTGTCTGTATGTGTGTGGTGAACGCAGAGTGTATGTTGTTGCTGGATAAAGCTTTTAGGTGTTCAGAAAATCTTGAAGAAAAAGATCTTCCCGTCTGGCCTATGTAGAAACTATTACAATCGGTGCAGTTTAATTTGTATACCCCTGTCTATGTCCGTGTTTGTATCATTGATGTGTTTTAGATGGTATTGTTGGTTCTGTAGGCTATTTTGTAATTGTGTTTCCTGAATGTGTTGGCGATTTTGTGTGTGTTGGAGTTGTAGGAGTTGTAGTATGTGAGTGTGATGTATTTATTTGGTTGTGTGTTGTTGGTATTTTTTGTTTTGTTGTTTTTGTTTAGGATGTGTCTGTGTAGTTTGTTTATTAAATTAGGGTTATAACCGTTTTTTTATTGCTATGTATTTGATTGTGTTGAGTTCTTCTTTATAATCTTGTTTACTTAGTGGTATTTTTGTTAGTCTATGGAGCATATGGTTGAATGCAGCTTGTTTGTTTGTCGCGTGTACAAACAAACAGGCCTACAATTTAAACGTAAAACTAACACAAATGTTACACCATATCGAACTCGAAAATGTAATACAACACACGCAAAACAATATAGACAAACTCAAATCGAGAATACAAGATAGACATAACAAAAAATTAACAAACCTCACAACATGCATAATAGAAACAATCCCCATACCGACACACAAATTCCACACACGCACAGTAAACACAACTGACATTAGTTTCACAAATGACGAAATAACTTTATTAAACAAAGGACTCAAACATAATTTAAAAAACAATACACCCAACAACAACAACCACAATAAACATATACGCGACTTAATCATAGACACCGAAACAGCTGTACAAAACACACACATTAACGACCAAGATTCCATATGGCATGACATAAAATGTAAATTACAACACACACAAAAACACCAGCCAAAAGGACACAATAACAAAATTAAAATGCTAAAAAATATAAAACAAAAATTACTTGAACATAACCTAACGATATTAAAAGCCGATAAAGGGAACATAAATGTTATAATGGATAAACAAGAAATAAACAATAAAATTGAGAAATTCTTCACTGAATACAATATAACAAAAATAGATAAAGACCCCACTTTAAAATATCAAAAACAGATAAACAAATTTATAAATAACGCAAAACACATAATCAAAACAGAAAACATCAAATACCTCAAACAAATCAAACCAAACCCCCCAAAACTAAATGCTTTACCGAAAATACACAAACCCAGTACTCCCATCAGACCTTAATAAACAACACACAAGCACCCTCCCACAAAATCGCAAGACACCTAATCACAATAATCAAGAAAACATAAATCTAATTAACAACACTTCCGTCAAAAACAACATAGAACTGGTCAAGAAAACCGAACACATCCACATTCCACACAATTCAACATTAGCATCCTTTGACATAACCAATTTATACACCAACGTACCCATCAAAGACACCATACAAACACTTGAACATTTACTCAGACAAAACAACACGCCTGAAACACACTGGACGGTAGCGCAATGATTTTATTTTTCTAGGTTGGCTAATCTGATTTATATATCGCATCAACGTTCGCGTGATTGTACCTTGCTCAGTGCACATTCAGTATTCTCGGCGTTCGGTTCACCGAACTTTCTCTGTCAAGTTAGTGTCGACATTAAATGTAGGCTTTAGGCCTTATTATTTTCTATTATGGCCGACTAGGCCCTCTTCATGAGTAACTAAATTTATATTAATTCAATATGCAGCATTAGCCAGCCTACTTCAATTTTTACAGCTGTAATGTAATCAGTCAATATTAAAACTATTCGTATACAGTCCACTTCTTTTTATTTCTTAATGTAATTTTTAATTCATTCTACACATCATCTTCAATCACCATGGAAGACCAGCTAACAGAATATAATTCAAGAAACATAATTTTCGCCCACTTGGGCCCAACTAATTAATTCTTCCTGTCCACACTTGTGGAACATTACTTTTATTCATCAGTTTCGGTCCACTCGGACCGGGACCATCCATTTTTTGGTCCTCCGGGCCGGATTTCCATTTAACATCTTTTACATCTTTTTCTGGCCATCACGGGTGGATTAGCACGTCAGCTAATGTGACCGTGGCGTGATTTGCGTCGCCATTTCGCTCGTCATCTTCGGGCAACGTAATAGCAAGTTCCTGCCGGCTGCAGTGCCTCAAAGTGGTCATCTTTGCCAGCTGTTCACCATCATCACCAAGGAGCCGACGCTGCGGGAAGTCGCCAACCAGGTACCACCAGCAACAGTAAAAAGGTGCGTAAAAAAATGTCTGAAGAAGGCCTCAAGGTGCTGACCAGAAAGAGAGGCGGATTAAAGTCCGCGATAGTGCGGATACAATCCGCGGTAAATTCTTTTGATATTAATTTAACTACAAAACATTTTCTGACTGTAAGATTAGAAAGTCTTAAGAGCTTAGCCTCGAAGTACGACGAAGTACAGTCTGAGATAGAGCTTATCAGTAAAGACGCGAGCACTGCTCAGGCAGACCGAGTCGAGGTTGAGGAAACGATATACTCAACTGAGGCAAACATTTTACAACTCCTTGACACTTTTAATACTCAGACTGTGCCTCCTGTACTATCGACGCCTGTGCATTTAAAGCCGATAAGTTTGCCCTGCTTCTCAGGCAACATACTTGAGTGGCAACATTTCTATTCAATTTTCAATGATCTAGTGCATTCAAGATCAGATTTAACACCAGTACAGAAACTGCATTACTTGCATTCATCGGTGAAGTGTGAACCATTAGACTTAATTAAATCATTACCAATTTGTCAAGAAAATTATGTAATAGCGTTGAACTTGCTGTCCGAGAGGTACAATAATCCATTTATATTAGCCAAATATTATGTACAGAACCTACTTCAGGTTAAGTCCACAATAAAGGACTCAGTTCAAAGCTTGGCGGAGTTTACGAATACTATAACGTCTTCTGTTAATTCACTGGCGGCAATGAAGCTGTCCGTAAACCTATTTGAGTTTATTACCATACAGTTGCTCTCCACCAAACTTGACCCTATTACTTTAAAACATTGGAAGGAGTCCATAGACCCTGACAACTTGCCCAGTTTTCAAGACTTTACGCATTTTTTGAATTTGCGCCGACAACTTTTAGAAAATACAATGCCAATTGAATCCGGACAGCAATTCAACAAACCTAGTGTAAAACCAAACAATAAATTTGAGAAATGTAGCTTAAGAAATACTGCTGGCAGCAGTACCTTTAAGAGTTATCACGCAGCGGCAAGGCATTATTCATGTGTGTGCTGTAAATCTGACCACCCGCTTTACATGTGTAATAATTTTCGCATATTAAGTGCCGCTGAGCGGGGGCAATTGGTTGCAAATCATAAATGTTGTATTAACTGCCTTAGAGCAGGTCATTTGATAACAAATTGTAAAAGTAAACAGGTTTGTAAAATTTGTTCAAAGGGTCACCACACCTTGCTGCACGCTAATTACGTGCCGAAATCAGCAGCTGCCAGCAGTAACTATTGCTCATTCAAATTACAGTGTAAAAACAATGTACTTTTATCCACTGCGGTTGTATATGTCATTGATCAGGCTGGCAATAGGCATAAGGCTCGGGCACTTCTTGACGCCGGGTCCCAGATCAATTTTTGTACGAAATCATTTGCGAAAAGGTTGCACCTTAAACTAACCCGATCTAATATTCCAATTACAGGAATAAGCAACACAGCGTGTTGCGCTACTGACATTGTTTCTGTGCGTATTATGTCTCGCTATCAGAGACATAGTTTCGAGGCCAAATGTGCCGTCCTATCTAACTTAACTCATAATCTGCCTTCAATCTCGTTTGACATCAACCGGTTCCACATTCCAAATAAAATTTTTCTCGCCGACCCAGATTTTAATATATCTTCACAGATCGACATACTATTGGGGGCACAATTTTATCTGGATTTAATATTAGCTAATAAGTACACACGCGGACCCAACTTCCCTATCATTCAGGAGACAAAACTGGGTTACATTTTGGCCGGCAATCTGCCCAAACACTGCCACACCCAGGGTCCTGCTGTTTCGTTCTTGGCAAGGAACAATGACAGCCAAATCCTGCAATCTCTCGAGAGATTTTGGGAGGCAGAAATGATCCCCGGTGATACCCCTAATAGCGAGTCGGCTTGCGAAGAGCATTTTGTGCGCTCAACTCAGCGCAACCACGAGGGTAGATTTATAGTGTCGCTCCCATTCAAATCTGATAAGCCCCACTTGGGGGAATCTTACACAAGTGCCGAATCAAGATTTTTAAGCTTGGAGCGTCGATTCAGGCGCGATCCCAAGCTCTCTCGCGACTACGCGGACTGTATCAGGGAATACATGAATCTTGGGCACATGACACTCATTGATCATGGCGCTATCAATTTAGTAGCGTCAAACACTTACTACATACACTTATGTGTATACTTATACATACTCATATACTTAATCTGGCTTTGCAAGACTGGTTGTGATGAACCGATTTCCGGTCAGTCACTTTCGGATTGGCATTCATTGTGTAACAAATTAAGTCTGATTGGTAAAATAGTGGTCCCGCGATCTATTCGTTGCAACCGTGAGGCGGTTACAGTTCAGTTGCATGGTTTTTCGGATGCTTCCGAGAGAGGGTTCGGCTGTTGTGTGTATATTCGAGTCATTTATCAAGATGCTACTGCTTCCTGTCGTCTCTTGTGTTCAAAATCTCGCGTGGCTCCCCTACGCCAAGTGCCATTACCTCGCATCAAGCTTTGCGCTTGTTTGTTATTATCGCGACTCGTATCTAAAATTATTCCTGCTCTTCATTCGTTTATTGATGATGTACATTTGTATTCCGATTCTATGGTGGCTCTTTACTGGATTCATGCACAGTCTACGCGTTGGAAAACATACGCCGCTAATCGGGTTGCTGAAATTCAGCGTCGCACGAAAACTTATACCTGGCATCACATTGATTCGCGACGCAATCCTGCTGATATTATATCTAGGGGGTGTTTCCCGGACGTTTTGCGCGATTGCTCGCTTTGGTGGCACGGTCCTGGCTGTCTGTCTCAATCGTCAGATTCTAATCCTTTCCCATCTTTCGTACCGGCCACTCCATCATCTTCGGAAGTCACCGCGGAAGAGAAAACTACACATAACCGTTCGCTAATGTCTACCATGGCTGTTGACTTATCATTGGACTTTTTCTCGTTACACCGGCTGACACGTGTATACGCTTACTGTTTTCGTTTCATCAGAAATGTTAGACGCTCATCTGCGGACAAACTTTCGGGCGATCTGACCCCTGCAGAAATTCATCAGTCTCTCAATTTCTTCATAAAACAATCTCAATCGATCCACTTCCCAGGCGAAATTAGTTGTCTTCGGAACGGATCTTCTGTTTCCATCAGAAGCAAGTTGGCTTCTCTCGACCCGTTTCTTGATGACTCTGGAGTGATACGCGTGGGCGGACGATTGCAGCATTCCCAGTTACCTTACGATTCGAAACATCCTATCGTACTACCCCCATCGGCGCATGTCACACGCCTTATCATCGAACACGAACACATTCGCTTACTTCACGCTGGTGCTCAGCTCGTGCATCATTCACTGCGTCAGCGTTGGTGGATTGTTAATGCCCGGCTAGTCATCCGTTCCATTATTCGTAAGTGTCTCAAGTGTATCCGGTTCAGCGCCACACAGCAGGTCCAGAGGCTTGGCATTTTGCCATCCCCTAGAGTCACTCCTTCAAGGCCGTTTCTATTTTGCACGGTTGATTATGGTGGTCCCTTCATGATTCGTCATGGCGGGCAGAAGTCTAGAACTCTTACTAAGGCGTACGTAACGAGTCTCTGTTTGTTTGCCTGGCAACTAGGGCCATTCACCTGGAATTGGTGTCCGACCTTACTGCCAGCGCATTTATAGCTGCTTTACGTCGTTTTATGGCACGTCGGGGTATACCCAGTCAGCTCTACTCCGACAACGGCACGAACTTCAGGAAGGCCCGCACCATCTTACATGACATTTACAACTTTTGGCACAATAAGGATGCCATCACCTCGATTAAGTCATTCACATCCTCTCAGGGGATATCATGGTCATTTATTCCGCCCTCCTCACCTCATTTCGGTGGCCTTTGGGAGAGCGGCATCAAGAGTTTGAAATTTCATCTGCGGCGCGTGGTAGGCAAATCTATATTAAACTTCGAAGAGTTCACGACCGTTTTATCTCAGATAGAGGCATGTCTGAACTCTCGACCTTTATTTGCTATTTCCTCGGATGTTAACGACCCGGTGCCACTTACACCTGGCCATTTTTTGATTTGTGCACCCCTAACTGCGATTCCTGACCCAGACCTTTCTCACGTTCCTGTTTCTCATCTTGGTCGTTGGCAGCTGATTCAGAGGTTTGTCCGGGACATTTGGAAGGCGTGGTCTCGCGATTATTTGCAACAGCGTCACAAGTGGAGGTTTGCCAAAGATAATGTTTCCATTGGTGACTTAGCCTTGATCATTGAGGATAACTTGCCTCCATTAGCCTGGAAATTTGGCATGATCATCGCCACATTTCCCGGCCCAGATAACTTGGTTCGCGTCGTGGACATTCGCATGCCTACGGGTGTTTTGCGGAGACCAATCATAAATTATGTCTATTGCCAGTGCGAGACGAGATTTGACATTATGGTTATAGCGCAATGCGGCTTTATTCCGCCATTGGCTTATTATTTATTACGACCATTTGGTCAACATAATTGTGATAGATTGTCACAATATTTTTTTGTCAACTTTGCGTCATGGCACGCTTCTGATTATTACAGTTCTGGTGATATCTTAATATTTGTATTGTATGTTAATTTTTGTGGCGTACTATGTCACACATTTTCATTGATGTTATGGGGTGTATTGCATGTCTTTGGGTGGTCTTATTTATGAAATGTTATTGCATAATATTCGCATGTTTTGCTGTTAAGTAACCATGCATTCATTTCTTTATATGGTTTCTGATAAATATGTACTATTTTGGGAATGTCTTAAATTGTTAAATTGTTTCTGTAATTTCGGTATTCTATTGTTGTTTGACATTACAATTATTTATCTTGTAATTATTCAAGTTATTGTTGTTGTATTCACACAAATTGTGTCTATGTAAAAACTATTGTAAGCGCCTGCCGTCTGTAACTGTCTCGTCTAATTTATTCACATTGTACTTCATATTTTATTCATTTTTGTAGGTAAGCATGCACAATTCTTTATTTAAAATTATGACATACATGTCATATCTGGGCTACATTCAGCATCTAGCTTGCCCACACATTGTTACATATTGTAAATTCCTGAAACTTCAGGAATAGCATGTCTAGGTCGATACATGTCGCCCTCCTGAATATACAATAAAACATGCAACTGCAACATGTTCAACAACAATTTTGTTCATGTAATGAACTCTCTGTACAGGTCTACGGACCTTAGCTAGCATTAAGGTAACTCTATGACTTGCATATTATGTATTTTCCTTTCATGTTTTATAATGTTACATACTGTGCACACTTGTATTAGTAATAGTGGCTAACCAGACTTATTGGTACATGAAACAGCTGTTTGCCAAACCTTGGCCTACAGTCGCCTATCTGCATGCTTATCTCTAAACTAGCGGCCGATTGCCGTTATCTAATCTCAACTCAAGGTTCAACTTAGCCTTGAAGCTGATTCTCGTTACTAAGAACTGCACTATTTTGAATTAAATTGTAAATGTATTCTAATTTATTAAAAATGTATTAAAAAATCTTTTTGATTTTTGACGGGCAGTTTATGGACGGTAGCGCGATGATTTTATTTTTCTAGGTTGGCTAATCTGATTTATATATCGCATCAACTTTCGCGTGATTGTACCTTGCTCAGTGCACATTCAGTATTCTCGGCGTTCGGTTCGCCGAACTTTCTCTGTCAAGTTAGTGTCGACATTAAATGTAGGCTTTAGGCCTTATTATTTTCTATTATGGCCGACTAGGCCCTCTTCATGAGTAACTAAATTTATATTAATTCAATATGCAGCATTAGCCAGCCTACTTCAATTTTTACAGCTGTAATGTAATCAGTCAATATTAAAACTATTCGTATACAGTCCACTTCTTTTTATTTCTTAATGTAATTTTTAATTCATTCTACACATCATCTTCAATCACCATGGAAGACCAGCTAACAGAATATAATTCAAGAAACATAATTTTCGCCCACTTGGGCCCAACTAATTAATTCTTCCTGTCCACACTTGTGGAACATTACTTTTATTCATCAGTTTCGGTCCACTCAGACCGGGACCATCCACACACATACATGAGATTATTGCACTCACCAAAATAATTACAGAGCACAATTATTTCACATACAACAACAAGATATACACACAAACAGACAGACTCCCCATGGGCTCCTCCATATCAGGTATACTAGCTGAAATATTCATACACAACATAGAACAAAAACATATAGTAAACAACAACAAATACACCAACAAAATCATTTATTGGCACAGATACGTAGATGATATATTACTTTTATATAATGGCAATACAAGACAGGTCGAAAATTTCCACAAATACATAAACACAATACACCACAAACTAAAATTTACACTTGAAATAGAAGAAAACAATAGTATAAATTTTCTTGACCTAACAATTAACAAAACAAACAATACACACACATATAAAATATACAGGAAACCAACCACAACTGACATGGTCATACACAACACATCAAACCATCCAACGCAACACAAACATGCTGCATTCAACTATATGCTCCATAGACTAACAAAAATACCACTAAGTAAACAAGATTATAAAGAAGAACTCAACACAATCAAATACATAGCAATAAAAAACGGTTATAACCCTAATTTAATAAACAAACTACACAGCACATCCTAAACAAAAACAACAAAACAAAAAATACCAACAACACACAACCAAATAAATACATCACACTCACATACTACAACTCCAACACACACAAAATTGCCAACACATTCAGGCACAATTACAAATTAGCCTACAGAACCAACAATACCATAAAAAAACACATCAATGATGCAAACACGGACATAGACATATACAACAAAACAGGGGTATACAAATTAAACTGCAACTATTGTAATAGTTTCTACATAGGCCAGACAGGAAGATCTTTTTCTTCAAGATTTTCTGAACACCTAAAAGCTTTATCCAGCAACAACATACACTCCGCGTTCGCCTAGGGTTGCCAGACGTACGGTTTTAGCCGGAACATTACGGAATTTTCCCGTTCTGTTCCGTGTGTAACCCCTCTTTAATTTTGACTGGTAAAATATTTTTTTTTTTTTTTTTTTAGAGGTACCACAAGATAATTAAAACTAGACCAAGCCTAGAGAAGCCAAAAATGCGCTGGATCCAGTGAGACGGGACTTGCAATTAAAACTCATAAAATTAACAATCAATAAAATCCTTTTTTATTATTCTACCTCTTTTAAAATTGTAAAATACAAAATCAATAAATATAACATTGAGATTCTATGTTCCCTTTAAAAATGTGAATTAAAAATAATTAATTCTCTTTAAGTCAAGTTACCTGAAAATTATTAATAAATATAAAATTTATTTTCTATCTTCTCTTTAAAAATTAATTGAAAATTAATCGAGATAAAATCTACATACTCCTTATCAATGTTAATTAAAATAATTAATTCTCTTCACCAATATGAATTAAAAATTAATAGAGATAGAATCTATATACTCCTTAACAAAACTCTTTTGAAATTAATTATTATAAATCCTTATTCTCTCTTTCCAAATTGTCATCAGAAATTAAATGTATATATAACCCTATGTTTTATATTTTCTTTTTATAAGCCCTATATCTAACTCCCCCAAAAATACACACAAATGTACAATACATATAGAACCCCACAAAATACACACACGAATATACAATACATATACATGTTCCACAATACAGGACAATTATAACATATATCTCTTGCCACACCCTTTTCCACCCCATGAGGTACATCATTAATAATTTATGAAAATCCATGTTAGGTTTTAATTCTTAATATGTGCATAACACATTACATGTGTATCTGATTATATATATGCAACACCAGTAGTCCCCAGGACATAATAAATTCAAAATTTGGCAAAGTGCCTGATGCTATTATAAAATGCTGCCACACTGGGCACTTAGACTGGGAGAAATAAAATTTAGAATACCGTGAACACCCCATTTATCATAATTAATTAAAAGAATTTAAATTTTGATAAATATTGTTAAGTTTTGAAAATAGTAATGTGTCATGAACCTTATAACCCTTTTAAAAGTAATTTTGGCCCAAAGACCGACATGTTCATAGGCGAGATAGTGCATAACTCAACCTGTCCCAACAGCATGTTTAACTCTGCATGAAAATGCACCTATACAGGATTAAACTGGTGACCCGACCTAACTATCAAAGAAACTTCTATCCCTATATAATCCAAACTGAATTTAAAAATGAGAACTTAATACATAAAATGAAAACTAAATTGAACCGGTGAAATTACATGTTGATTGAATGAATTAGTAGCAGTAATGAAACCCTTATACTGGAAATAAAAGGAAATTACACGTCTGAATGGTGAGCAGCCACAGATGCATGTTAGCCTCTGGGCTCACAGATTATACAAACAAATTAATAAAATGTACAAAATATTCCCCCCCCCCCAAGTCCGCGCACTATTCTGTCCCGTTAGCCAGGGACCCAATTAAAATGTATAAAACTTAAAGTCATTGCTGTAGAGTGACTCAATGTCACTGGCTCTAGTGAGTTACATCACACTGTGTAAAGAATATAATATGGGTTGATTTCACCTTATTTTTCCATGGGTGTGAAGTGGTGATCTCGTGGCCTACATGATAGGGTGCTGTGGTTAGACTTCGCTATTCTTCTCCGGCAGATGAAGTTGAGAGAGAGAATCTGGATGTTAAAAGTTCAGGTTGGAGCTGTCCCCGTCTTCAGCGAGGGACCCTGGTCATACAACATATTATCAGCGAGAGTTCACAAAACAAATTCCCCCAGAAACTTCACACGCACCAAAACCCATATATAATATTAACACAGCTTTAGGGCTATATAAAATGATAGTTGACACACTTGGCAAAGGTTATATGGCCAACAGGCCCTATTTGAAAACATCTAGTTTCGTTAAATTCCATATGATAAGCTTTACCCCTGTGGGTTAACATAATTCAGTTTTGATTATCTAATTATTCAGTTCGTTATACAATTAATAAAATTTACACATAGGCTATTTCGCCACGTGGTGTGAGGTTACCTGATTACATCTATGTCTGTACTTATTAAACAAATACTTTTTTGCATTTACATTCTTCTCAATTCTGGTGCCTTAGTTAAGATTTCTGAAATTGATATAGTGTTACTATAATACTAAAAAAAAATTACGTTTAAATTACGCATTGGACTCTCAACACGTGGTGGCATAAGGTTATCTGAATTTACTTACTGTAGCCTCATTAAACAAGTTTTTCATTCGTAAAACTTTACATAGATGTATATAATAATATTGCCGTAACTTACCGCAGATCTGTTATTGTTTAGCCTGCCATAGGTTGAAGATGGTGCAACAAATTTGTTCTTCTCTACCGGAGTAGATATGCAAGCGAAGCTAACAGGTGGACGGCTGGCGATAGACAATCTTAACCAAACCCCGTTTCCGTCTTCCTCGCTCGCAAACAGCGGCTCGCGCTAGGGTGCAGCACTATCCGGGCACACTTAAATGGTATTACAGTTGCAGATTTGTTTATCTCCGCAGCTACCGCTAAATACAGTACAGCATTTAACGTCTATTTTTGACGTTAAATACCGTACACGCGCCGATTAATTTTTGAATCGGCACACCCCTACCCCAAAAGGACAACATAGTTGCCCCACACTTAGACAGAGGGGCACCCTGCAGTGTACCCCAATGGTTTTTTTTTTGTGTTTTGTTTACAACAACGTAGGTGTTCCTCGGTTTTCCCAGTCACTTTTGTACTCAGGAGAGCAGTGATTCAGAAGGAATTCGAAAATACAGAAAGAAGACGTGTAGTAAGCGAGAGTGTTGGCACTACACACTGACCTGATCAGGGCCAGCATGCAGCAAGAAATACAGAAGAAGACAAGAAGAAAGAGTGTTCGGGTACCCTGAGTTCTGAATTCCTGAGGCTTGACCACTATTTGGGAACTCCGAGGCTACCTCAACAGGGACCCATGCCCTATCTCTACGGGGACTAACCCCCTTCAATTAGTCCGCGATTCCCCCCCGACAGCGCTTCAATTTAGAAATATGAGTTACCATGATTTTAGAATCGTCCCCCGGTACGCCCAGCCGGGCCGTCACCGGTGACGTGAACCCCAGGATGCGATATGGCCCTGACCAGCGGTAACACAACTTTGCGGCACGTTTGTCTGCGGCTGAGCTGAGTGGGTGGCTTTGGCAATACACCCAGTCACCAATTCGGAAGGGGTTTGGAATTTGCCCCTGATTATAACGTCGACGGACCCACTCGTGCGCTCGCAGCAAATTCTTCCGAGCTTCCTTCCACCTCTCTGCAGTTTTATTATCAGGCTCCCGTGGCAGAAGATCTTCGATATTCCACAAATTGGTCAACGGGAGTGCGGGCGAGAATCCAAACAGGATTTCAAAGGGCACGGCCTGATGACTATCGTGTCGGGCCGTGTTAAAAGCTAATTGTAACCACTTCAGATTTTGATCCCAGGTGGTTTGTTGCTCAGCGTGATAAGCAGTCAGGGCGGACCGGAGATTCCGATTGAATCTCTCCGCATGGGACGGTTGTGGGTAATAAGGGGAAGTGGTTACGTGTTTGATCCCACTGGCGAAACACATTCGCCGGAATTCACCCGAAATGAACTGCGGGCCATTGTCCGAGACAATGATGGTCGGAAGACCGAAATGCTGAAACACATTGTTCTGGAGCGCGTTAATGGTTAAACGAGCGGTTGCCTGCCGTAAGGGCAGTAGCCAGGCAAACTTTGAAAAGGCGTCCACACAAACAAGCAGGTAAGCATTACCTCACTTGCTACGGGGGAATGGCCCCACGTAGTCGATGAACAACTTTTCCATCGGTCTGCTCGCCACCTCAGATGACAACAACCCTAACTTGGTGTTCTGGGCAGGCTTGCTCAAGCCACATAGATGACAGCTCTTAACCCTGGTCGCGATGTCCCTATCCATGCCCTTCCAGATAAAATGTTTCCTAATACTGGAAATGGTCTTAGAAATTCCCTTGTGGCCTCCTACTGGGGAATTATGGTAATAACTGAAGACCATGGGCACTAACTTGCTAGGCAGCACGATCTTAGGGGCACGTCCTTTTCTTTCTCTACAACAGAGGACTCCCTTGGACAAGAAGTAAGGGGCCTGTACGTTACCCTCCTTGATATTTTGGATGACTGGACCCAGCTCTTCGTCATTTAACTGATGGGGTAACACATCAGTGAAGGCTAATGGAAAGTCTAACAGAACGGAACAGGGTTGCTCAGATTGGGCATCACTGGGCTGGGAAAACATGCGGGACAAGGCGTCTGCAACCAAATTTTGAGATCCCCTAATGTGTTGCACTGTGAACTTAAAGGATGAGATCTTTACCACCCATCTACCAATTTTACCCAGTTGCCGGGGATGAGCCAGAAGCCAAGAGAGAGCCTGATTGTCGGTGTCGAGCAGGAACTCAGCATGTTCCAGGAAACGCCTGAACTTGTCTAGAGCGTACACAACAGCTAAACACTCTAGCTCATAGACAGATGATTTTCATTCTTGCTGGGTCAATGTCCGGGAAATAAAAGCCACAGGCTGCCTAGCGTCGTCAACAACTTGGGAAAGAACCGCCCCGAGCGCAACCGAACTCGCGTCCGTCTGTAATATAAACGGCTTCGTAAAGTCGGGCATCCGTAACACCGGTGGGGAGATGATGGCTTCCTTCAAGGTGTTGAAAGCCTTCTGTTGATTCTCACCCTATGTAAATTTAGCGCCCTTCTTCCTCAGTTCGTTCAAGGGGGCGGCAATCTCAGCGATGTTAGGTATGAAACGTCGGTAAAAATTTACCATACCGACGAATCTCGCTATGCCCTTCGCATCCCTAGGGGGAGGGAAGTCACGGATGCCCTGTGTCCTCTCGGGGTCGACAGTAACGCCCCGGTGTGAAACCAAGTGGCCCAAGAAAGAAATACTCTCTTGGGCGAAACGAACCTTCTCGGGATTGACAGTGAGACCAGATCTCCTTAACCGACCCATCACTTCTCTGAGATGACCCAGATGATCCTCGAATGTCTCGCTATATACCAATAAATCGTCAAGGTAATTAAACACGAACCTGAATTTCACATCGTGAAAAACGGTATCGAGAAGACGAGTGAGTGTCTGGGCCCCCACAGCCAAACCCATGGGAACCCTTGTGTACTGGTACAAATTCC
Organism: Magicicada septendecula; assembly: GCA_034769895.1. NCBI lineage: Eukaryota > Metazoa > Arthropoda > Insecta > Hemiptera > Cicadidae > Magicicada > Magicicada septendecula. The sequence goes on along the minus strand of CM068376.1, from coordinate 246,303,844 downwards.
AGGGTACACAAAAGGCCGTATATGGTCTACTCTCTTTGGCCAGCGGAATCTGATGATAGGCCGCGTTAAGATCGATTATTGTAAAATATCTGGCCCCACTGAACCAATCAAAGGCCGAATGTAAATCTGGGAGGGGAACAGAATCCACCTCTATATTGGAGTTCAACTTCTGATAATCTATAACCATACGTTGCTTGCCCCCAGGCTTTGGTACTAAAAATGCTGGACTGGCATAGCTAGAATGAGAAGGTTCAATCACACCTTGTTCTAACAATTCTTGAACCTTCTCTCGCAGAATGGTCATCTTCGGAGGAGCGAATTTGTAAGGGTGTGACCTTACTATTTTGGAATCTGTAAGGCGTATCTTGTACTCCAGCAGGTGTGTGAGTCCCAAAGCAGGAGTTAACACCTCGGGAAATTCCTCACACAATTGGTCTAAGGCCTTCTGCTGGGATGGAGTGAGATGCTCTCGTGCAGAATCGGGACAAGCTACTTCTTGGATACCCGGCTTAGCTCCCTGGTACCCAAGGAACGGAATAAGAACTCCCCGATTAAACTTAAAGAAACATTGGTGCGCTTGGATGTCCAGCACGAGACCACTTTTTGCGATGAAGTCGGCACCAATAATACAATCCACTCCCAGAGCAGGAGAAACCAGAAAAGGCCACACCCAAGAAAACCCATCGATTTTAATTTTGAAGGTAATAACCCGGGAGATAGGCAAGATTTCCTGGGATGCAGTCCAGCATACTGCAGATGACAGGTTCGACTCCTTGATCAAGCCCTGCTTTTCAAGGTCCGCGTATACCCGAGATGAGATGATGGATCGGGCTGAACCGGAGTCAACTAAGGCTCTGAGCTGACCCCCTTTTACCTCGAGCGACAGAAAGGGGCGTACTGAAAGGTGTTGCGAGGTAGTGGACCGGACCTTGATGTCGGAAGAGTCGGATCCTAACAATTGCCTGGAGGTCGTCGGAAGTTGAACAGATTTAGAGCGAGGGGAAGACATCCTCCGACATATCTTCCCCTGTCTACTTAGTTTTTTGATAAGGGTCTAGACGAAGGAGGTGCTGGACGCGCACGCCCTCGAGTGCAAGATCTAGCCACGTGTCCCGGGCGGTTACAATTGTAACATATAATCGCATTCTTTTGCTCGTGATTTCGAACTGACTGGGCCTGTCGGGGGAAGAAAGGCTCACTGAGTCCTTCCGATCTCTGAGGTCTGGGTAGTTCCCCTCTACCGTCTCCCCTCGCCTGGTCGCTCATCTGGATGGCCTTGGTCATTACACACAGCCGGTCCAAGTCCACAAACCACCGCGGCCGCTCAGCAAAAACCAGACGCAATCGGTCCTCGGAGGAGACGCCGTCGAGAATATTCTGGACCACTTCCTCCTCCGACATGCCCAGTCCCAGTATTCGAGCTACTTCTCGGATTTGTTGTACGAATTGGGCTAGACTTTCGCCCCATGCCTGCACTCGATAAAAGTGTCGATGTCGTAACTGCTCCATTAATCTACCGGGCACGAACGCCCCCAACACCACCTGGTGGAACTCCGCCACTCCACCTCTACGGCGCATGACATCTGCCACCCTCTCAGCCATGGGCGCGCGACAATAAGGGAAAATGAGTTCGAGCACAGTGCGATCGGACATGCCCGGGTAATCGACCAACTAGAAAACGGTCTTGAAAAAAGGTAATAATTTTTGTACATCCAGTCCATCCACGACTGGTAGTTGCTGGATGATATGAGATAGTGGGTTGGGCAGCTTATGATAAGACGCCGCCCCCAAACCGGCAAGAACCGGGGTACTTGCCGCAGGCTCTATATCTCTATACGAGGAATCTACTGCTGAGACCACGGACTCAGCAACTGGAGCCGGCGTAGGTGGTCTAGCCGGTTGAGACCCCTGCAGGGTCGAGGTGATCTGTTGTATTAGATCTTTTATATTATGGGCCGGCTCAAGTTCGCCCCATTGTGCTTCAAGATTCTGCAGCCTGTGTATTCCATGCTGCAGACGTTGCCGGATTCACCGGACGACGATGGAGCACCCCGGTCCCTCCTCCAAACTATCTACGCAGCGAGCTAATTCTCGCAGCTCCTCCCACTTCTCATTGCAAATTTCTAACTCGCTCTCTTGGTCAGCGATGGTGACCTTCGAGAGTGCATCACCCGCGGACAGCGCCTCTCGGAGCTGCCGTTGTAAAACAAGAACCGTCCCTCGAGGGTCTCTCCCCCGGGCCCGTAGCTCGAACTCTATTTCATCTCGCAAAAACAGCTCGGGGTGTAGTACACTCATCGTCGAGCTTCGCGGTCGGCACACAATAAAACAATACACAACACCATAGAAAAACAAATGACAATGAACACAGGAAATACCTAAGTACTGTTCTTCCATTAAGCAGACTGCGGGTCCCCCTACCGTTGCGAGGACCCAGCCCACTTACCTGAACTGCTCTCTCAACAACACTACACATTAAGGAACGCGACACACACACTAACACACAACACGACAAAATCACCGACCAACGACAATTCTCAAAAAAATATTTCTAATAACTTGGGCTCCCGTATCTTGGAGGAGACCGACTGCCGATCGGGCCATACCGCATAAATAAAACACCTCCCCTATTCTGGGCAAGGTAATACGCAAACCATATCTCCACCTAGGCACAGATCTGCGATAATTCGCGTTTCCAAAGGAATGTCCCCCTTTAAAATTTCACACCACGTGGCAACCTACCGTTCAACTATCCAAGGCGGGCAAGTACATAGACATATAATACACAAAACCTTAAACCTAACAAAACATAGTCACCTTTAGATATAGGGCCTTTTAGAGATTCTTCTAAGTTCCATTGGAACCCCCAAAATGTTTCCTGAGTTTGCAAGCCCCGTCACACCCAAAGGACCTAAGGGTTGACCCTAATCTCAACCACGCTCTGCTACCAAATGTAACCCCTCTTTAATTTTGACTGGTAATTTTTTTTTTTTTTTTTTTTAAGAGGTGCCACAAGATAATTAAAACTAGACCAAGCCTAGAGAAGCCAAAAATGCGCTGGATCCAGTGAGACGGGACTTGCAATTAAAACTCATAAAATTAACAATCAATAAAATCCTTTTTTATTATTCTACCTCTTTTAAAATTGTAAAATACAAAATCAATAAATATAACATTGAGATTCTATGTTCCCTTTAAAAATGTGAATTAAAAATAATTAATTCTCTTTAAGTCAAGTTACCTGAAAATTATTAATAAATATAAAATTTATTTTCTATCTTCTCTTTAAAAATTAATTGAAAATTAATCGAGATAAAATCTACATACTCCTTATCAATGTTAATTAAAATAATTAATTCTCTTCACCAATATGAATTAAAAATTAATAGAGATAGAATCTATATACTCCTTAACAAAACTCTTTTGAAATTAATTATTATAAATCCTTATTCTCTCTTTCCAAATTGTCATCAGAAATTAAATGTATATATAACCCTATGTTTTATATTTTCTTTTTATAAGCCCTATATCTAACTCCCCCAAAAATACACACAAATGTACAATACATATAGAACCCCACAAAATACACACACGAATATACAATACATATACATGTTCCACAATACAGGACAATTATAACATATATCTCTTGCCACACCCTTTTCCACCCCATGAGGTACATCATTAATAATTTATGAAAATCCATGTTAGGTTTTAATTCTTAATATGTGCATAACACATTACGTGTGTATCTGATTATATATATGCAACACCAGTAGTCCCCAGGACATAATAAATTCAAAATTTGGCAAAGTGCCTGATGCTATTATAAAATGCTGCCACACTGGGCACTTAGACTGGGAGAAATAAAATTTAGAATACCGTGAACACCCCATTTATCATAATTAATTAAAAGAATTTAAATTTTGATAAATATTGTTAAGTTTTGAAAATAGTAATGTGTCATGAACCTTATAACCCTTTTAAAAGTAATTTTGGCCCAAAGACCGACATGTTCATAGGCGAGATAGTGCATAACTCAACCTGTCCCAACAGCATGTTAACTCTGCATGAAAATGCACCTATACAGGATTAAACTGGTGACCCGACCTAACTATCAAAGAAACTTCTATCCCTATATAAACCAAACTGAATTTAAAAATGAGAACTTAATACATAAAATGAAAACTAAATTGAACCGGTGAAATTACATGTTGATTGAATGAATTAGTAGCAGTAATGAAACCCTTATACTGGAAATAAAAGGAAATTACACGTCTGAATGGTGAGCAGCCACAGATGCATGTCAGCCTCTGGGCTCACAGATTATACAAACAAATTAATAAAATGTACAAAAGATTCCCCCCCAAGTCCGCGCACTATTCTGTCCCGTTAGCCGGGGACCCAATTAAAATGTATAAAACTTAAAGTCATTGCTGTAGAGTGACTCAATGTCACTGGCTCTAGTGAGTTACATCACACTGTGTAAAGAATATAATATGGGTTGATTTCACCTTATTTTTCCATGGGTGTGAAGTGGTGATCTCATGGCCTACATGATAGGGTGCTGTGGTTAGACTTCGTTATTCTCCTCCGGCAGATGAAGTTGAGAGAGAGAATCTGGATGTTAAAAGTTCAGGTTGGAGCTGTCCCCGTCTTCAGCGAGGGACCCTGGTCATACAACATATTATCAGCGAGAGTTCACAAAACAAATTCCCCCAGAAACTTCACACGCACCAAAACCCATATATAATATTAACACAGCTTTAGGGCTATATAAAATGATAGTTGACACACTTGGCAAAGGTTATATGGCCAACAGGCCATCTAGTTTCGTTAAATTCCATATAATAAACTTTACCCCTGTGGGTTAACATAATTCAATTTTGATTATCTAATTATTCAGTTCATTATACAATTAATAAAATTTACACATAGGCTATTTCGCCACGTGGTGTGAGGTTACCTGATTACATCTATGTCTGTACTTATTAAACAAATACATTTTTGCATTTACATTCTTCTCAATTCTGGTGCCTTAGTTAAGATTTCTGAAATTGATATAGTGTTACTATAATACTAAAAAAAAATTATGTTTAAATTACGCATTGCACTCTCAACACGTGGTGGCATAAGGTTATCTGAATTGACTTACTGTGGCCTCATTAAACAAGTTTTTCATTCGAAAAACTTTAAATAGATGTATATAATAATATTGCCGTAACTTACCGCAGATCTGTTATTGTTTAGCCTGCCATAGGTTGAAGATGGTGCAACAAATTTGTTCTTCTCTACCGTAGTAGATATGCAAGTGAAGCTAACAGGTGGACAGCCAGCGATAGACAATCTTAACCAAACCCCGTTTCCGTCTTCCTCGCTCGCAAACAACGGCTCGCGCTAGGGTGCAGCACTAGCCGGGCACACTTAAATGGTATTACAGTTGCAGATTTGTTTATCTCCACAGCTACCGGTAAATACAGTACAGCATTCAACGTCTATTTTTGACGTTAAATACCGTACACGTGCCGATTAATTTTTTTGAATCGGCACACGTGTATGGTGCAAATCTTTAACCGTACGCCAAATGTTCCGATTTTGAACATGAAGCATAATGACTAGTATTTTTGAATCTAGCGGCAAATTTTAAGGTTGATGCAGTTTCTGTTGTTCACGCTAGGGCGACATCGGAGCAAGCATTGGAGCAAGTGAGACGGATGTGACGTCAGAACTGCGTTGCATTCCACTGAGCGAGGCACGTGGCTTCGCTCATTTCGTTGGAGGCTTGGAGCGCATGCGTGACCAACTCATTACTCAACTCTTTCACTTTATCGCAAGCCATCGTTCAGCCTGACGGTTCAGGGTGTATTTTACGTTTTGAAAGTGATTCTTTTTATAATAGTAGTGAGTTCAAAATGGATGGGAGTGAGACAAATCCCACGAAAAGAAAACTAGGTATTGAAACCAGCACAAACCTGAAGAGAATACTGCAAGTGTATCGCCCGGTTTGGGAAAAAGATTTTCCAGAATTGCGGCCAGTTCCAGGAAATGCATATAAAGCAAAGTGTTCTTTATGCATTGGAAAAACTGGAGAGGGATTTTCCATTTCACACGGTGGCGTAACCGATGTTAGGCATCATTTTAACAGTGCAAGCCATAAACAAAGACACTTAACATTGGTACAAACCATGCTGATGAAAAGTTTTTTCTACAAGGTGGACTCCGTTGAATCAGACAAGGTATGTAAGTGCATGACAATTTTAACATTTATAATTTTCAAGATAATAATAGGTTTTTTAGGATTTTTTAAAGAAAAGGCGATATTAATAGTGCTTTTTTCGTTTCAGATAACTGCTTCTGAGCTTACATTTGTGTATCACATGGTTAAACACCACCTTAGCTACTCCAGCACTGACTGCAATGTGAAAATATCATCTCAGTTATTCGCAGATTCGACAATTGCAAATAAAATTACATGTGGTAAAACAAAATGTGAGGCATTAGTTACGGATGTTTTAGGGCCAAATAGCGTGAATAATTTAACTCAAAAGTTAAAGGATAACAAGTTTTTTGGTGTGGGGTTTGATGCTTCCAACAAAGGAAATCAAAAGTGTTATCCTATTTGTGTAAGGTACTTTGATGTGCAAGCAGGTGTGTGCCACAGAATTCTCGATTTTTATGAGGACTCTCGTGAATCTGCGTCTGCAATGTCTGAGCAAATCTTGGACAGGATCCCAAAACAGGAGTTGAATTTGTCCCAGGTTTCAAGCTTTACTGCGGACAATACGAATGCAAACTTTGGGAAGAAAAACTCTGTTTATGTTCACTTAAAAAAGGAAAATCCTGGTATAATAAAATCAAACTGCTGTGCACATATAGTCCATAATTGCTGTAAATCTGGTATGAATGCTATGTCCATAGATATTGAAATGTTAGTAATTAAGACTTTCAATTATTTCTCAAATTCAGCTAAAAGAGTATCTCAATTGAAAGATTTCTTTCAATTTGTTGATATGGAATACAGTAGTTTGTTAAGACATGTACCTACAAGGTGGTTAAGCCTAAAGCCTGCCATAGAAAGATTGTTGAAAAATCTTCCTGCAATTATATCGTACTTTGCTAGTATAGATGATTGCCCCAACTTCATTAAAAAGAACTTGATGGGTGTCTCTGGTTCAGAAAAACAAATTATATTAGTGGAATTATATCTCCAGTTTTCTCTGCATTTAACTGAAATTTTTTCCACGGGTGTACTCAACTTAGAAAAAAATGAACTGACAATTTGTGAAGTATATTGTGTGATGGAGAAAATAAAAATAGAGTTAGAGCATAGGATAAATGATCTGTTTTTTGGTTATAAGGTGCAACAGTTGTTAGATAAATTGGAGGAACTTTTCCCAGGTGAAAAGCAAAGAGAATTGGGAGAATGTAGATATATATATGAAGTGTGTCTGAAATATTTAAATAAGTGGTTTGATTTTGGTGATAGCAACATTTTGTCCTTAATGGACTGCATATCACTTAAAAAAAAAACCCGAGTTTCAAAATATTTTAAAATTAGCAGAGTCACTTTGTATTGTTGATCACTTTAGTGTAGATAGTATGTATTCAGAGATGACTAGGGTTTCTGATTTGTTTTGTGGGGAAGGAAATGAACAGTTGAAAGCAAAATTAACTAATATGACAATACCACAGAGATGGTTGTACATTATTGAACTGATTGGTGCATAAAATCTGTGCAATGTTTTAGTTTTAGTTAAATTTGTTTTGAGCATATTTCCGTCAAATGCATTCACAGAGAGAGTTTTCTCCATTATGAACATTAAATGGAGGGATGAGCGAAACAGATGTTCAGTTGATCTAATAAAAAATGAGTTGTATACTTACTTCAATTATGATTAAAGTTGCAGTGATTTCTATAAGAATGTACTTTCTAATGAAAAAGTGTTGAGAATTGCATGCTCAAGTGAAAAGTACGCGTGTTAATTGTGTTGAGTATAGTATATTATCCATAAAATGTGCTGTAAATAAAATCAAGAAATTCATTGTTTATACATGTGTTCCTATTTCTCATCTCTGAAATCTGGCAACCCTACGTTCGCCACACACATACAGACAAAAAACCACAGGTACACCAACATAAAAAATAATCTTGAGATCCTACACTACTTACCTAAAAGTCGAAAACTTAATACAGCAGAACAATACGAAATATACAAACACTACACAATACAACCAAACAACATACTTAACGACCAATTACACTTTAAATCACACACACTCTTTGACACAATTATACACAAAACATACAATAATTCGGAATCCCGCGCCAACACCCTTCCACCTCCACACCCCCCCACACAACCTAACAACTAGAAAAAAATTGTTACAAGTTCAGGACATTCTGTATCATACCTCGCTGAGGAAGGCGAACATCACTCTGAAACATTGTACGAGGAAAATAAACAAGTAAGTTTCACATGTGAAAGTGTAGCAATTAATTAATATTCACTAGTGAAATGTGTTATATATATTTTTTAAGAAAATTGAATGTTTTCTGATTGTGTAGGGATATGTAAAAAAATTGAAGATTTAATTCAACCCATCTATATATATATTGTGTGTGTGTGTGTGTGTGTGTGTGTGTGTGTGTGTGCGCACGCGCGCGTGTGTGCACAGTCTTTCTTATTCTTTTTCTTCTTCCTTTCGTCTTCTCTACTCCTTCTCTGTACTTGGTAAGTAGTGTTGTGATGTGCATAAATTTCAGATCCCATTAGACTGTGTCATTAACAAAACGCATGCCCAACCTTCTAATGTCTTCCTCAGGAGCATCTTGTCATCACGTTCTAAACTTATCTTTCCTTCTCCTGCCAGACAATGTTTCACTTAGGTGCCATATGCAGCATTCACCATTTTGTCTGTTGCATTGTTATGTATGCAGATAACTGAAGGTCTTTGTATACCTCATACAACTGATGATTATTTTTTAGGCATCAACTTTCATTGCTTTTCCTGATTGGACTGATTATCCTTCCCTGAGTTTTTCTTTCAAACCAGTGAAGTTGTTTTCAAGTTTCCTTCATGATAGGATATGTCTCACTATTGTATGTCACTACAGAGTGACATATAATGGTTTTCTTTTTACAGTTGTACCTCTGTCTTCCTTGTCACAAAGTGGCTCCTTAGAATCTTGCTTAGTGAAAAATATGCTCTGCTAGCACCTCAACTTCTTTTCATAATTTCCTCTACCTCATTTGTTATAGTATTCATAATATAGCCTAAATATTTAAAAAAAGGAGATTCTCTGAGATTGCCAGAGGGATGATTCTTTTATTTTTCTTCTACTAACCACTGCCACTTTTATCTCCTGCTTCTTGACTTCCATACCTACAACTACAGTTACTGCTGCTTCTTCATAGGGATCTAAGGAGGAATCCCTCATGCCTTTCAGTCATGCCTTTATCCTTATGACATCATCAACCGTATATATTCCATATGGAGATATACAAGTCTCCTTGTGATTCTGTTTGTTTGTTTCATGATTGTGGTACTGCAATAATTAATTAAGAATTATGCTGCTTAATTCCATGCTTTTTTTATTGCCTCATCAAGGACAACATTAAACAACAATGGAGAAGTTGAATCGCCCTGCCTGGGAACTCTTTGTTTACCCATTTGTCCATTCTCCTTGTGACAGCCTATTTACTTTCGTTGGGCTCCATCATCATCCTTAAGAGCCTTATGATTTTATGAAGTATCTTGAACTCTGCCATTGCATTAGAAACAGATTTCTTGATACACACTATCATATGCTGCTTTAAATTAATGAAAAGTTGTAATGTCACCTCCTACTCCCAGATCTTCTCCAGTATTTCTCTTCGCCTCATCCACCATTAACCTGTTTGTACTGAAACCTGTCCTCTCTGCTTTTTAAATAATAGTTTGATGATTCCACAACTCCAACTTCCTGGAGTGTTTTACTCTTCCCTTATTTCCAGATTAATCTATACAAACTCTCCCTGAATGTTTCAGCCACTGTTTCATAATATAGCCTAGGTATATCAAATTTTTTAAACAACTGTTATTTTCACTTTTCTGGCCCACCATAGCTTTGAACATCTAGCACATTGCTCTAGTGTATTAAATTAATGATAATATAATCAGTCTGATTTACAGTGCATCCATATGGAGATATACAAGTCTCCTTGTGATTCTGTTTGTTTGTTTCATGATTGTGGTACTGCAAAATTAACAAATCTTTCTCCATTTTCATTGAAGTGCTCATGAAAGCTAGACAATCTATAATTTTTGGTGTCGTGTTTGTCTGCACACTTTGACATTAAAATTCTCAGGCGGTATGACATCATGCTGATAACAAGCATGATCTCCATGTACCACATTGGCCAGTGAGATTTGTATACTCCTATGACAAATGACATTTGCAAAGTGCCGTAGAAAACAGTTGGTAATTGAATCTCATATCAAATTTGTGTGAAAAATTTCCAAAAAAATGTTTTTATAAAAAATTTGTGAGCTTGATAAAATACATTATAAATTTTTAAGAAAATTATGTAAATGTTATTTTGACTGTGTAGATCTCTCAAAAAAAAATACAAATACAATTTCAGTTCAACTCATTTGTGTGTATGTGTGTGTGTGTGTGTGTGCACGCGCGCGTGCACGTGTTTTTGTTGCTCTTATTGTATAGCAGTATTTTTTTAAAACAACAAGCTTACAGAGTACTGGGTAAGCATTGTTATCTCAATCAGTGTTTCTCAACATTTTTGGTAATGGTGAGCCCCTAAAAAAATTTTTCCTTGGAGACCCCCCCATCTACTCCTTAATTTGTTTTACACTGTTTAAATAATGTGAAATAATAAATATTACTTTACACTGTGAAATAAAGCATGCTTTCTTATTAATAAAAAAAATTGTATAGCAATGGGTGTAGTATTCTTTATTGTCAAAAATGTTATTGTTTATGTGTAAAAAGTACAGTAATACGTAACACATTAAGTAGCTAATAAAAAGTAATACATGTTAACATACTATTTGCATGTTTAACAAATTACATAATTAATAATGTTTTGACTATGAAATACAGACTAATTACAAAAATTATTTAAAAAGCAATTAGTAAAACTTTATTAATAATTTAACTTCATTCCATGACCCCCCCCCTACCAACTTATCGCATGTCATGGATCCCCTTTTGAGAATCACTGATCTAAATTTTAAACTCTATTTGATATCTCAGTATGTTAAATTTTATTGACACCATCATCCTGAAGAATGATAATGTTATACTATAATGACTAGTTCAGTGCTTTATTAAGTTTTGAACAGCATATTGGTAAATCCATTAACTTGTTTCAATAAGTAAATGTAGTCTCACAACCAAATCGGCTGTAAAAATAGGTGTATCACTTTTATTCCATTTCATGGTGTGTATTATCAGTTCAACATTTATTTATTAAAAATTAGTAGAGATTTTAATGTGATTGGAATAAATATATAACTGTGTAATGGTTTTGGATATTTGGTTTGTCACATGAAGAAATGTTATTGCAATCATAGAATGTGTTCTTTTTTGTTTTACTCTATAAATTAATATAATTATTAGTTTATTATTATTATTCTTAATTCTTAACTTTTAATTTATTGTAAACTGAACAATTAGTTAGTCACATTCGTGTGAATTTTCTTTTTCAGAGAAATGCTTCAAGCAATCACTCCACGTTGTTGGGTGGCTCTTGCAGAACATTCACCAAAAATGAATCTGGTCATGTACTTCTTCCTTGCACCTGAGGATTCATTCCCTGAGGACGTATTTTCTTCATTTGTCCCTGTTACACACCTTTATTTAGGCGATTATACTTCAAAAAGACTTTTGCAGCATATTGGAGAAAACTGTCCAAAATTGAAGGAGTTAGTGTTTGGTTCATACGGCTGTTCATCAATTGATAAAGAATTGTGTAATGTAGCAAGAAAATGTATTAATTTAAGTTCTGTAGGATTAAGTCAATGTGAAATCAGCTGTACTGCATTTGTCGAGTTTGTTGGAATTTGTGGCCAAAGGTTAAAAAAATTGTTTGTAGAAGAAGAATGCCTAATAGAAGATGTCAGACATGATTTACAATCAACATGTGTGAAAGTGTCAGAAATTCTCGGTAGAGAATGGAATCCTGAGTGGACACCAAACTGGTAAACACTAACATTTAAAGTAAACTTCTATAAATGTTTATTATGTGATAAAACATATGAAAATATGTTTAAAATATTTATTTTGATGTATTGTCAGTGTCTATGCATATTATATTGAACTCAACTTAGTCAACAAATTATTGAGTATTTTGTTTTATAATTAGTACATTAGCCAAGACCAAAGTATAGATACTGCTTCCCTAAGAACTGTACCTAATATAAACATTAATTAGTCTTACTAAGTTTTATATATGAATTTCCTAAACTTCAATGTACTCTGTAACATTATATATGAACAAATGTATTCAAGAACCATTAATTTAATTTAGTCATTATATAATTTAAAATGTAATGTCTTACCTTAACTAAATAGTAATATTTGTCGGATTAAATTAATATGTTTCATATCCACAATGTTTGTTTAGTTAAAGTCTATTGTTTAAAAGTTTATAAGTTAAGACAAATATAATTTTTCTACTTACTGAAAATATTTAATTTAACTTCAAAATGTCAGCGCATACTTAGTATTTTATCTATTTATACTGAAATACACTGAGTTTTTCAAATTCAGTTGATTCCTTTATATTTACCCTTCTTTCCATTCCACCTTTATATTTACCCTTCTTTCCGTTCCAGGCAACTGAAACACTGTATGATTATGTGTAGCTGATTTTTTCATGACGGTTTACACACCTTCGTGAGTCACAATGTGCATCATCATACACCAAAAGGTCTCAAGAAGTATAAACAAAATTATTATTGTATTAATGCAGATAACAATCACTACTGTATGAAGAAATGTAGCAAATTATGGTTTACGTATGAATGACCATAGACTCCATTTTTTCTGTTTTCTTTTTAAATTGCAGAAGTTATTCAAGACCCAGTTAATGTGTTGTAATTATTTTATCGAATTCTGTCTTCGTCTGCATTAACAGAAGTTGTTTACGAATCTGGTCTAAAAACAAAAAATAAGTGTGTGTGTGCGCGCGCGCATGTGCGTGCGTGTGTGCGTGCATATATGTTTGATCATTTTTCTGTCTTGTGTCTTGTTATCACACTCTTTCCTCAACAGATATAATTAAAGACTTTTACTTCAGATATATCACGAATTACTGGCTAAATTTTGACTAAATTGCATATTAGAAGACCCATCATTCATGGACTGTGAATGAACAGCTGTTATTTATTGTGTACTGCATAGTTCTTCTGCAGAGACCACATAAAAATTAAAAAAAGATAATTTGTCAGTATACAAGCGGTTTTTACTGTGATGCTGAAAAGCTGGACAATCATTTTTTAGTCTGTAGTTTTGTTAGTAATCTCTGTTATTTTGTTGTTGTCATTGGTAGTTGCTGACTGTATTACAAGGTTGTCAAATAAGGCTTCAAAATTGTGGAAACACTGGAAAGCCTGTCCAGTGTAAAGCATTTGACACTTTATCAGTTAACAATACAGTGTTATTAGTATCTGAGATAGATCCCTAAAGGAGAACATATTTAGCAATATTTAGAAAACTAGAAAAATTAGTTGATTAAAAATGTGATGAAATAAAATTAAGAAACAAATAGAATTTTGGGTGGTGAACTGGAAGGATAAGGCAGATACAATAAGTGAGAAAAACTATGACTGTATGAGCTGAAGGCATTGGGAAGAATGACAGTCAGGAATTCAAGACAACTGGTGAGAAAAAGAAAAGCATAGAAGCTTCAGAAGAAAAAGTATATTAGTACTTCTTAAGTTATTTATGTTGTGAAAAAATTAATTAGTAATGCAAGAGACATGTTTAGTGAATAATAATTGTATTAAGCAGTTTCATAAGATATGTGAAATTCTTAATTGTTTTTAACAATTAACTTTATGTAAACAATAGGCTTTACGTATGAACTTAACTGCACACTTCAAAGAAACAAGTATTCAAATTATTTTATTTTTTACTGGTTAAAATTTACAGTTGATAAGCAGATTTTTCTTGATTTTTTTAATAGATGCTACATAAGTAATGAAGGAAAAGTTTATTCTTCTTACCCAAGTAAAAGACTGCAAAAAATAAATTGAAAAGTTAATCAACACCGTTCAGAAACTATCAACAATTAGGAAACCATACAGATGGCCAAAAGTTCAGTTTATTGCAGACACAATATACAACTGAGAACACCATTTTTTAATACCTTTAATGTCATAGATTTAAAGGTAGCCTTACCTTACCTTGATTGCAAACTTTCTTCCTTCTTACAAGGACCATTATAAAAAAAACTTAAAAATCTATACTGCAAATTAAACTTTTAACCAAGAGGCATATCATCTATGGAGCATGAAAGCTGATATTTCACTTAAATAAAAAAAAAATAATACTTTCACCTTTTTTTGTAAAGCTGCCTTGTCATGTTTATGTGCTCACTATATTAACCATTTGCCTTACAAGTTTTTCACATATTACCTTCCCCCCAAAATAATATTTTTTTTTATTTAATAATTCTAATAACAGATACTTGCCTTTTCATAAAACATGAGTGAAAAAAAATAATTTTCAAAAAACCATAAAATTTTACTCCAAATAAATCATGAATTATTAACCCGACATTCCTATATTTGTGTATGATGTACGCTTTGTCTGCCATATGCTACATAGACTCACAAAAATACCACTAAATAAACAAGACTACAATGAAGAACTTAACACAATAAAATACATAGCAATAAAAAACTGATACAATCCTGAATTAATAAATAAATTACATAGAAAAATCCTATACAAAAACAACAAAACAACACAAAATACAAATAATACACAACAAAACAAATACATCACACTCACATACTACAACTCTAACACACACATAATTGCCAACACATTCAGAAAACACAATTACAAAATAGCATACAGAACTAACAATACCATCAAGAGACGCATTAACAGCACAAACAAAGACATAGACATATACAACAAAACAGGCATATATAAATTAAACTGCAACGATTGTAATAAATTCTATATAGGCCAGACAGGAAGATCTTTTTACTCCAGATTTTCTGAACACACAAAAGCTCTATCCAATAACAACTTACAATCCACATTTGCCACACACATCCAAACAGAAAACCACAGTTACACCAACATAAAAAACAATCTTGAAATTTTACACTACATGCCCAAAAGTTGCAAACTCAACACCGCAGAACAATACGAAATATACAAACACAACCAAACAACATACTCAATGAACAATTACAATTTAAAACCAACACACTATTCAACACAATAATACACAACGGACACGGACACAATTCAGAATCTCGCGCCAACCCCCTTCCATCTACACACACTCCCACACACAACCAATCCCCAAAACACCGTTACAGATTACCAATGCCTTGATGCTTTCTGCATTTATACCTCACTGATGAAGGAGCAAACTACTCCGAAACGTGCGTATGAGGTTATCACAAAAAGTAAGTTTTTTCACAAGTGAAAGTGCATTTAATTATTAATTGTTAATAATTATTAACCCGAGTTTACTCTTAAGATATAAAAGAAAAACATTTTGAAAAATACTTGTTTTTTTTTAAATTCCTGATGCTTAAAAACTGTTTAAAATATATACTGTATTTCATAATATGACACACATAATAAATATCTGAAATGTTAACACACATGTATAAACATTTTGAATATTTCATGGTGTTATGCACAGGTATAAAAACTGATGGTTTGTTTCACTGTCCAACTACTGAATATATTTACACTACACTACACACATAAACTAAATATTTGCACTATTAAAAATACATACAGTATATACATAGTTGTAAATAATTTATATTTTGGATACTATATAGTAAACTCTGAAGCAGGGTGAAACCCAGAGTGCCGCATCACACATAACATTATATAATCATGCCTAATCTGTTTACCGTTTACATCAGGTATTCAGACCCACACTGCACGTCTTTTTTTTTTTGCAGTAGTTGGCAGTAAATATTCTGGAAAATGGTGGCCAACTAATCTAAGTGGTGTTGGAGATGAACTTGTATGACCAGCCCTAACCCTAGTTTCACTGTGATACTTTTCAATAATATCATTGACGATTTCTAATCTGAATTCTATGTGAGGTTTGGTTCCCCCTAAATTTGTATACAGGACAAACGCATTCCAGATTGCTAAGTCAATAAGGTGGCTAAACATTTTTTAATAATCCTTTTTGCCTCTCTTTTGTGGAGTCGTGTACTCAGCAAGTTGCTGGTCTACCCTGTCATCTCCTCCCATAGTGTCATTATAATCAGTGACAACTAATGGCTTTTTAATTTCTTTCCCGTTTTGTTTGAATTGTGACAGTATGTAATGAGTGAACGAATTGTGAGCATTTTTTACAATTGTCTGCAAAATAATGAGATCTAAGAATACTCTCATTTCATTTATACTTACGGAAAAATCGTGTGCATTTTTTTGCCTGGCATATTTATTTGTTTCATTTGTGATCAACTGAAGAGGACTGTCATCGAAAAACAATTCAAAAAATCCAAAGAAGTATTACTACCTTCGTCTATGCCTGAATTTATTTTAGCATCTCCAATCAATGAGAATTGTGGAGGTGATAGAGGAGGATTTTGTGCATCAATTCTACACCAGACACGGACGTCACACACGGCAGCATCACCAATGTCACTCTCTTCACTTGAGCTATCTTTTGAGAAACTACATTCAGATGTAGCATCCCCACTAACATCAACAGACATAGAAGAAATGTCAGAAATATTGAGAGATTCTTCATCACTCATTGTAAAAATTATTTTCTTAAAGCTTACAACAAATATCAAGCAAACACAGTAATAAAAAAAAAAAAACACTTTATAATCACACACTGTAACACATGTACACAACACTGTATACTAAAACACAAAATGTACTGCAGAGCCATTGACCACAGATATAACTGCACAAAGAATCATACCACTGTGGCAAAATATGCACACATACAGTTGCATTGACTTCAAAACAGCTCTGGAATTTGCACATCAAAATATGTCAGATTAATAGTAGATTTACAACAGCAGCAATGACAGGCATAATAAAAGAGTAAACTGCACCGCAGGTACCTTTCACCGCAAGGGGCTAGAAATGTTTGGCCACCCACATGGTTCCGTATAACAAGTGACTCTAAGAATTTCTTTATTATTGGCACAGTTTCCTCTGTGCAACAATTAATCTCTTTTAAACATTTTTGTTTGTTAACGGTCCAAGTCACATGTTTTAATTTCTTATTTTCTTACCTTTGTTAGGTCCGTCTTGTGACTTTTATCTTCAGAATAAAATTAGTGTGACGTGTTTCAGGTCATCTGACCCATCCTCAGACACTTGCTCGAAAAGAGGTCGTCATATATTAAAATTCAATTAAAATAAAAACACACATGTAAATTCATTGTCAATAATTAAATGTTCAAAAACATGAATAACACTGTTGTCGTGGTGCACCACGCGATTACCGATCGATACTGAGTAGTGTAACTTTTCAACGTTTTGTTTTTGCGAGCGCTAGTATTGCTGTATCATATAGCGGGTTGCTTTTGAAATTCAATTTATCATTCAATATGTTGTTCTTATATGCAGGGTTGTTATGACCCCTGTATATTTCAAATTCTTCAAGTGCATTCATTCTGAGTCCTTTGTCACAAAAATGTAGGGGTATGAGGTTTGTGTCAAAACGTCTATATGAGTGATTATTATCTATCAAATGTCGAGCATAATTGGATTTAATATTATCTAGGGAGCCGATATTTTTACTAATTGATTTGTGAGAGGTATGTTCTTTAAATCTTTTTATAAATGGGTGCCCCGTTTGACCCACATAGTAACAATCACAATCGTCACATGTTAATTTATATATTCCTTTTCTTGTCTTAGTGGGGACATGACGTTTATGTCGTATTAGATTTGATATTTGATTGCAGGTCTTTAAAACTATATTATATGCTATTTTATGAAAAGTAGGAGTTAGTATTTTTGGCATTATTTCTGTGAATATGGTAGAAACATATTTGGTTGCCGGTTGCATTGAACCGGTCTCTGCGCCAATTGAACAACTTGAAGAATGTTTTAAATGCAATAAATAACAATATCCAATTTACAATTGAAACCGAGACCGAAAATAAAATTTGCTTTCTGGACTTAACCATCATCAAAAATAGAGATAACCTGAAATTTAAAATATATCGTAAACCTACTACTACTGACATAACCATCCACGCTGAGTCACATCACCCATATCCACAAAAATTATCTGCTTACAATAGTCTTGTATACAGATTACTATCCGTTCTTCTTGAAAAAGATTATTATAACACTGAGCTAGATATAATTAAACACATAGCCACGAAAAATGGATATGATCATCATATTATAGATAACACTAATTTTATTCTAAAGATAAAAGTCACAAGACGGACCTAACAAAGGTAAGAAAATAAATCTCTCCCAAGCACTAATTGGTGTCAATCCTTTCTCGCAAAACACAACGCAGTGGTCCAAAATACCCCACCACTGATATTATGCAATGTCAAGGTCACATGCAACACACAGCTAAAAATAGATTATAATGTTATAAAGTAACATTTTAGAGCGTGTTCATATTGAAATGAGTCAGTTCGATTATAGAATAAAATGAAAGGCACAATACGGGACAGCCCAAGTTAACTTGGGTTAATAATATAAACAGCCAACCCGAATTCCAAGTAAATTTGGGTTAGTAAGGTAAGTGGTTAAATACTAAGGACTAAAAAAAAGTGGAACTGAATGGTTATGGGTCACATATATTTTGAACATTATTGCACTTGCATATAGTTTATGATAACAAGATATGCAAAGTGATTTGCTTTCATTATTATATAATTTGAGAGCAGTGAAAGGGTACAGCACCACTTTTCACGAAGATTGGCCATCTCGCACATAATGACAATACTTGAATTACAATAATAAGCCTTAAATAAATGAGATAGACATATAAAATAAATAAAAGTGATTAAATGAAATATATACAGTATATTGCAACATGACATATAAGCTAATGCAATGTATGTAATATTATCTATGCAACAATACATTCAGGTTGCATAGATAAATGATTAAAAAGTCTGTTAGTATGGAGGCTGATATTTATTGAAATTATCAAAACTGAATTCTCTTATATTGTCTGTAGCAGTTCTACATAAATAAAATTAAATGATTGTCTTTGGCACATATACATTATACTTAAAATGTTTATGACTGTTTTATAAATTTTTATAACTGTAAGATGTTATTTAATGGACAAATTCCTCTCTTAGCCCCTTCTGCTTCAGTGTGTTGATACTGCTGAAGTACTTAACTTTGCATGCCACATCTGTAACATCCAAAATTTCCTAAGTTAATTATTCTTATCTTAACGTTAATTTATACAAGTTTCATCATTCAATTGCACAAGTTTTCAACGTATCACAATCCTGAAGAGTTCTTGCATATATTTAAGCTATAACTCAGGATGAACATAACTTACCTAAGCGGACATCTTCCACTCACATGGACAGCACCACTTTTCACGAAGATTGGCCATCTCGCACATAATGACAATACTTGAATTACAATAATAAGCCTTAAATAAATGAGATAGACATATAAAATAAATAAAAGTGATTAAATGAAATTTATACAGTATATTGCAACATGACATATAAGCTAATGCATGTCCATGTAACCATTGTTACCAGTAGCAACAGTACAGGAAATGAAAGAAAATTAATGATATTGCACAGTAAATACATTAGCTATTGAATAATTTGAAATGCAAATGATATTAGTGCGGAAACTTGAAGAGAAGCATAGCATTGCTTTCGAACTGCTGACACTTGCACCGTCGTTTTAATGTTTTGTTGGCTGCTCGGACGTCGGCAACGTTTTATTGTGTATGGTCATTGACCTCATAGTAGTTGTTACTGCCACAACAAGGGAAGAGAGGACACACTCGTCTGTCCAATGTGTTGCTGCTGTATAAACCGGCAAAACGCTCAGTTAGCAGCTCAGAACTTAAGTATAGCAGTTACTGCACACCAATTTCTATTTTGTTCTTTTAGTTGTGTGCTTCTCCGGTTTTCTTTATTACTTTTAATTCGATTATTTATATCCAAATTCATTTTGTGTAAGTATAATGGAGTCAGATTACGTTGAACCAGGATTCTCTTCTTCTGCCAGCGAAAGATAGAAAATACACTAAAAACATATTTTGGCTCTAAATAGAATACTAAAAGAAATATTTGATACTAGAAAAAATTTGAATTAATTTTCACTAAGTTTTAGACCTAACTCTACCGGCAACAGATGTTATGTGCCCACTCCATGCCACTGGACAGCACTATTATTATAATACTAACCCATACTATTAATTATATTATTCATTTTGTCCCAATAATATATTTTAAATTTGTCTGATAATTCCAAACCAGTAACTTAAATTATAATAATGATCTGACAGAGGAGAACATCTGCTTTTTGAAGAACTGCCCAACCAAACCATACGAATCCACAAGCTGTCTGACATATCGATGGTTCCAATTGGTTAAAACTTCTTTCTAGGTAATCGATAAAAACTTGATAACTCTAAGCTCTGGTCAGGCTTTGCAGTGAGTAGCAGATTCATGGCCGATTATTATCTGCAAATTAAAATATTATTCCCTATTAAAATATTCTGTATAAAAAACATATTTACATATATTGAATAATACATATCACTTTAGAAAACTGTAGCTTTTCTGTAGAGTATGATTTATACTCTAAGTTTCTTTTTGATGTTGTAACGAGAACCATTTCAAACAAGCAAGCACATAGCACCAGTATCAACTAAGATTCTACAAGGTTTACGCCCTATCATCACATAAATTACTACTTCATTATTTTCTTTTAAATCACAATATTCAATGTCTGTAACCTTCACCAATGGGGTCAATTCCTTACCTCCTTGTCTGACTTTTAGTTTTCGGAGGGTTTCTGGCTCTACAGGCTCCTGACAAACCTTACACATTTTAGTGCACCGTCTTATTTTCCTTCCAGTCACATTCAAAGTGTCCAAACTTCTGGCAGACATAACACTGTAAACTGTTATGACTATTTGAGGCAGTTACTTTATACTTTGGACTTGTGCTGGATTGATTCGATATTGATCGCCATTGACGACAATCCATTAATATGCCTTGTTTTATTGCAACTAAAACGGATGGCATATACTTTATTATCATTCAGGTTATTTAAACCAATAAGATGGATTTCATTGGTATCTGTCCTTTATGTTTTTCACTTCTTGAATGATAGTGGCTTCTGTACATAGGTGGATGACATATGATACCGTACTTTGAGAAGCTACATAATAATTGAAAATAATAAAAATCGAGTCTCTAGTTCGGACGCCATTGAGAAGCTACATTTACTTTAATTTATCAATAGATATATAAATAACTTTATTTGCCCCAGTTCCAAAATTCTTACCTTTATGGGTCCAGGATCCTTCATGCGAACTCGTGGCCTGCAAGTGTGATTTTAGGTTCGTATTATTTAATAAACTATACTCTCATTGACTGTGTTAACCATCTCAGTTTTATTTAACATTTTTTTGTATTCTCTATTTTAATTTTCTCACTTTCTATTTTCCTTTTCAGGAACAATTACTAATTGTTTTTTTAAACAAAACAAAATTTACTATATTTACTTATTATCATTAAATTAGATATCTTTTAGAAGGCAACCCAGTACCCGCTCACTCTCTCCCTTTTACACGTTTTGCCCCCTTAAAAACAAGAGATCTCTTTACTCATTATAGCTTTTAGTTTCAGCTGTTTTAATTGAAATTGTATGTTTACTTCCCTGTGGTCGCCTCAGGCATGTGTTGAAATCAGTCCGGTTTTTGTTCACTTGGTTGTTCCAAAATATGTTTTCACTGATTAAAATTTGCTTACTGTTCGTTGTCTGATATTTCACGGTTATTTTAATACTGTTTTACATTTTTATTTGTAGTTGAATCACATTTGTAACAAATATATTAGATTTTGGCTCGCGAGCCTGTTTACACTGAACCATGCGGTTCTGCTAGGTGACGCTAAGTGAATCGTTTTCAAGATGGCCAGCATCATCCTGATCGTGGCAACTTGCTTTCTCATTGGAGGAGAGCATTTACCGCAAAATCTTGCTCACTTTAACTGCATTTTGTATTCATTAACTTCCTTTATCTTTGTGACCTTCGAATCACTACTAGTTAAAACAATCTACTACTAACATTTCAAAAAAAAATTTTTTTCAGAATTAAATGAATTTAAATTTCAGAAATATATATATTTTGACAATTAATAAAAAGAAACAAAATTATTATTACCATCAATTCGACTGAAACTGTAAATTGATTACACAAAACATACTACACATATAACACCATGCGTCAGCTGATGTTTTACCAATGTGTGAACATAACCTTACTCTAGGTACACTGAATACAAATAAACCAAATACACATAACTATCTATAATATAAATCATCAAATGGTTTTGTTAACTATCAAATCACTACAGTATTGAGTACAGTATTTAAAATCATTAATAATTCTCATCATTGAATGTTCAATAACAATCGTTTAATCACCATTATTGAAAATTAACTTTCCTTTGAACACAAAACAATGCATAATCATTTCAACAGCAAGTGAGTCACAACATTACACACCTCTTTAATCAGAGCCAAGCAAACTTGATTGCACCGTGATTACGGTTTAGTAATTCTTAACTGATTTTTCAGTTACACACCTACTTCTACATCATTTTATTATACCCCCCTAACCCAGTTACAATTAGGTAAATCACCTGCCGGGTAAACCGGACTAGGCATTTACCTGGTTGCATAGATACTATATCTATGCCCCTGGCTTGTAACGGCCAGCTCCTTTTCCACACACACTATTGTTTCCTGATGTTGGACTGTAGCGCCCATTTGCATCCACAAGAACTGAAGTTTATTTAGGGTATAGACGCTGCCTACACCATTCTTGTTTCAGTGTTACAAAACATTCGGCATTACTGATGTCCGAGAACACCAGTAATCCTACTAAAAATTACTTATATGCCCTTAACACGGCACTATCACCCCCTTCGATGATAGCCGCTGTTCCATAGTTGTGGTGATTCCCCTAATTTACCCCCTGGTTAATTTCTAAAGTCACCAATTTTGAAAATAATAACAAGTATGGCTAGGGTACAATATGCCTAACCACCCTTGTTACCAATAATCCAAATCCACGGTCAGGGTTCAGTGACGCCGTGACCGCCCGAAAGTGGGGAATCACATGTAAAATACACAATACATGTTTAAAATTCCTACACACTAACATAATACAACATAATAAACAATCAAAATGAACATTATCATTGTTACATTAACGTACACATTTTAAATTCAAATTTTACTAAATATTATATACCTCCCCTAAGTTACATTCTTTCAAATTAATTTAATTTCTTTATTAAAACATTTTACTTTACTTCCATTTCGTTATAATATTCCTACCTACATATGGTCAATCATTTAATCAAATAAAAACATGATTACTGTCATAAACTCCCAACTATAACCATTTATCACAACAAATATAACGTAAATAACCATATGTGCCTTCTGATACATTATAACAACCATATGACTCCACAACTAAACACCTTCTACGTTTACTCATTTGTTATTTATTATAAATTCCAAATCTTAGGAAAATCATTTAAATTTATTACCAAAATTCATTTATACAACATTAATTAATTAATTTCATCTCCAGTTTATTTAACTCCATCAGTTTCTATAACACGTTCCTTTAATCATGTTATTCCAAAACAATTACAATTCATTTGCATTATAAACTTTATAATTGCTCTCATTATTTATTTAGTCTGATAAAATATTATTATTATTAAAACCAATTCCTACTACCTACATATATTGTTTCCATAAAATACCGAGTACCACATAACCTATTTCACAAATACAATTAACCTCACAACAAAATTATATACAATCCACATTGTTATCTGTTATTATTTACCACAAATCATTTCATAATTCAGTCCATTTCAAAACCACTACACTCACATATTTAAATGTTCATTAACAATACTCTTTACCCCCCGTCATCAAACAGCAATCTTATGTTTTTATAACACAATTCACTCTTAATTATTTTCATTTTGTTATCATTATTATAATAACTATTTACTATTTCACATTGTTCTGTTATACCCGCATAATAATCTACTGGACTATCCCACATTATTATCAAATCATATAACCTGTCTACATCATTAATTTTGGTCTTGTTACCATCAGTATTATTATCTGTCGCCCTTAAACATTTTATCCTCTCCTTATTTTCAGAGCCATCTACTATTAATATCCCACGTATATGTACAGGTAAGCTTTCAATATAATTATCATCATCTATTGCTGCACCATTCTCACAACAAGGTAAGTCAACAATATTACTAATTCTTTCTCTATATATTATCTCTAATAGTTCTTCGTAACTTCGAATAACATTAAATAATACCATTCTCTCTCTCTCTCTCTCTCTCTCTCTCTCTCTCTCTCTCTCTCTCTCTCTCTCTCTCTCTCTCTCTCTCTCTCTCTTTCTCTCTCTCTCTCTCTCTCTCTCTCAACGTGAATAATTCTATATCTCTCATTCTCTCAAAATCGCTTACACAACCCCATTTTACTCTCTCTCTCCATACAAAAGACAACGCAACGTTATCATAACACATCCTGGCTCTTCCAGGGAACTCATGATACACAGGGGACCTACTTAGAGACACCTCGTCTCTCACATAACTACTGGAGGAAACCTTGTCCTCATAAAACACTAGCGGAGTCTTCCCTCCACTTAAACAACAGGGGAAATTTGCCCTTCGCCAACCTAACCTCTCATCAACCACTATCTTATTACTACTCTCTATTTCCACTAAAATTTCATCGCCACAATTATTATTCACCATGTTACTCTCTAACACCCCATTTTTAATTATATCACCATTATTCTTACCTATATTGACACCAATATCGTCTGTTACTTCGTTAATTCCGTTTATACTGCACTTACCTGTATTTATCCTCCACATTCCCATTTTCTCCATATTTTGTTCTAACTCTTTAAAATTACTTTCACATTTATTCTTTACAGCATTGATATCAATTTTTAGTTCGTCAAAATTACTAATTATTTTATCCAATTTACCATTTATTTCATTAAATTTATTATCGTTCATATCAAAACGTTTATTTATAAGTTTAAATAGGTCACTTATTGACAACTCTTTTTCTTTTATTTTAGTCGCAACGGGAGTGGAATTTGCTCCCGCCTCACTAATTATTACAGATTGTATTAAATTATTTTTGTCTATTAGGCTTGGAGATGTCTCCATTCCTGAATCATTTATATCATCTGATTCGTTTAAAACGCTTTCTTTGACCGCATTAGGGTCTGAATGAATTTCTGCCTCCCCCGTGATAGTTACGTCAGTCATACTGACTTTATTTTCATTATTTTCCATTTTTATTTTATTTATGAGATTTTCCTCTACATAAAAAAATCAATCTTAAATGTATTCGGTCGCACTCAACATAATATAATTTAAGTATCACTTACATCTAATGTAACATCACTTCTTTATATGTAATTAATACGCATTACCACTTAACCTCCAAATCACATCTTACACCCACGAGTAAGCGTGGCTTGTACAAAAATGAATTTGTACAAACTGTCCCTGTTCCGGGAGCCATTGAGAAGCTACATAATAATTGAAAATAATAAAATCGAGTCTCTAGTTCGGACGCCATTGAGAAGCTACATTTACTTTAATTTATCAATAGATATATAAATAACTTTATTTGCCCCAGTTCCAAAATGCTTAACTTTACGGGTCCAGGATTCTTCACGCGAACTCGTGGCCTGCAAGTGTGATTTTAGGTTCGTATTATTTAATAAACTATACTCTCATTGACTGTGTTAACCATCTCAGTTTTATTTAACATTTCTTTGTATTCTCTTTTTTAATTTTCTCGCTTTCTATTTTCCTTTTCAGGAACAATTACTAATTTTTTTTTTAAACAAAACAAAATTTACTATATTTACTTATTATAATTAAATTAGATATCTTTTAGAAGGCAACCCAGTACCCGCTCACTCTCTCCCTTTTACACGTTTTGCCCCCTTAAAAACAAGAGATCTCTTTACTCATTATAGCTTTTAGTTTCAGCTGTATTAATTGAAATTGTATGTTTACTTCCCTGTGGTCGCCTCAGGCATGTGTTGAAATCAGTCCGGTTTTTGTTCACTTGGTTGTTCCAAAATATGTTTTCACTGATTAAAATTTGCTCACTGTTCGTTGTCTGATATTTCACAGTTATGTTAATACTGTTTTACATTTTTATTTGTAGTTGAATCACATTTGTAACAAATATATTAGATTTTGGCTCGCAAGCCTGTTTACACTGAACCGCGCGGTTCTGCTAGGTGACGCTAAGTGAATCGTTTTCAAGATGGCCAGCATCATCCTGATCGTGGCAACTTGCTTTCTCATTGGACGAGAGCATTTACTGCAAAATCTCGCTATTTACAGTCGTCTCGCGGCTGGCGACCAAGGAAATGGTACGTGCTCTTCACGATGTCAAAACGGGCACCCCTGCACTCGGACACATTCCGATACTCCAGGTTTCGTCATATGTTGCCTAGCTTACCAGACAAACCGGCAACTGGGTGTTTCAAAAGTGAACTTTGCTTATTAAAACTGAGGCTCTTTGTGGGTAACTCCACATTATTATAACTGATAAAAGAATAAAATGAACTCCAAACTTCTGTACCGTTACAACTTGCCTAACCACAGTTACATAAAGTCCGATAATATACTAGCATACACCATTCCAACTCTTCATTTATTATCTCCTGCAGCAAAGGGTCAGGAGCTTGGCAGGCAGTTTGAGCACAGTCACCGAACACCTATCAGCAAACTCCTCAGGAGTTTCATTACTATGCTGAATGGGTACACTTTGAAAAGTCACAACTATAGGCGAAGGAGTAGAAATGGTTGCCCTCTTTGTACTCTCCTTACCATTATCCATTATAAGTAATTACTGTATCTTAGTTTCAGTTAAATTTTGAAGGAGGCCAGGGCCCAACAAGGGCTGTAGTGCCATAGGAGAGAGAGGGAGATAGTTTCAGTTACTGTGGTTGATTGGTTGATATGTAATCAGATATGAAACAACTTATCAATATAAATATGTTATAATTGTCATACTATAGGTAACCTACCTCAACTACAATGCATGTAAATACTCCTAATAAAAAGAAAACTGTACTACAATAAAAAGTACTTATTCAGCTAAAGTCTATTTCCAGTTTCACTAGCTTCACTCTTACCATATTGCTATCATTAGTATAGTTGGAGGTCTTGTTCATGTGTCACTCTATAATTCCCTCTATTAGTGTTTTCAATGAAGTTTCACAGCCCTCCAAGAGTACATCTGGGTCATGGATCGGGAGGTAGTGGACAGGTTGGTGTGTGGGATATCTGTAGTTTTCTAGAAATATTGTAGGTTTGTTCTGGTAAAGTGGCAACTTCCTCTTGTCCAGGTAAGACTTGTAAGGCAGTTGTTTAGGCTTAATGGCATTAACCTGAGGAGTAATTGAAACATTATTACCGGAATCACCCTGAGGAAGAGAACCGGAATTAACATAATAGGCAGTGATAGTACCTGCATGAGTAGCTATTTGCATAAACAAGTTAAGTGTCAAGGGGTTCCTAGGCATAAGTTGACCAACCAGCATACCAAAATTTTGTCAGTCAGCCACTATCCATGCAATTGCCTTCCACTTTAAATTTTCTTTTTTTGGGGGAAATATTACACATAAAAATACTAAAAATGCATACACATAAATACAATAATTTACTAGAACAGTTACTTAATTGCCTTCTTTAAAACATTTTTCTAAAAAGACAGTGATATCTCTATTGGTAAATCCATAATTAGTGCCGAAGTGTCAGAGGAGACCAGGTAGACAGTATCTCCCCCAATAATTTATTCATAAAGTAGTCCTTGTTTATTTATGAATTAAGTTCCATAAGTTACTCAGAAAGGGTATTTAACCAATTTAAGAAGTTAAATATTACACGACATCAGGTGAGCATGATCCATAAAACCTTGCTGTGCAATGCAACTGTATGCAGAGTATCAGGGTAGACATTACTTGAAATGTCTTTTTAATAAGGCTGGGGGTGAGGAGGACTTCAGTGAATGACAACAGGAGAGGACCTGGGCGTGCAGTATAAAAATGTGTCCTGTACATCATATCAGAAGACATATCTCCCCCATACTGAATAGCACAGAATTCTCGCCTGGTCACCTGTGTTTGTTTCATTGTGCGTACATAGTGAATATTTGTTTTTGTTGAGTTTACAAATTATTTTTAATTTTGTACACAGTGTTATAGACTAAGAAGTGTGTTATCATTTATATACTAATTATTTATTAATTAACATTTTTAAGTGTCGTCCATTAAGTGTTTTAAGCATACTGTTTAATCGGTTTAAACCAGCAAAATGAATACAGTTAGTAGCAGTTCTACCACAGAAGTATTTGATATGAACTCTGACAACTTTGATTCAATAGAATGTTTATTAAAATACAAAATCAGTATGTTACCTTTAGAGCAAAAGGTATTGCTAAAGTCAAAAATATTTCAGCTACTTTTATATTTGTTGCAGAAGGATGGACAAGTTTCAGAAAACTTCAGAAAGTTTGGTATAATAAATATAGGTGGCTCTCTGGTTGTAAGGAAACAGAACTCTGCACTGCTATTATTGTTTGATGTTTAATGGGTCGGAACCATGGGGCAAAGTTGGAGGAGAATTCAATCATCTAGATTCAAGCAGTAAACAATAAAAATTGTTTCTAGAACAATAAAAATATAGCACAAAATCTAATGATAGTAGGCCATTTGACAGATGTTGTTTGTTATTTAGGGAGGCAAGAGTTAGCTTATAGTGGTCATTCAGAAAATTACCAGTCTCTTAATAAGGACAATTTATTTAGAAAATTTAAATATATTGGCAGTGGAAGAGTCTTTCATGCAGAAACGTATAGAAAGCAGCACTGTATTTAAAGGCACATCTTCTGAAATTCAAAGTGAATTATTTGACTAAATACAACTATTTCAGTATACAACACTCAGATTTATTTGAGTCTGTTTCCATTGCTATTAATGAAAAAACTCATGATGGAATAAACCAGGCTGATTTTGTTTCCTTTCATGCTGACGAAACAATTGACATATGTGTTAAAACACAACTGAGTATAATTGTGAGTATAATGTTCATGGTTTGAAAATTGAAGAATTCTTTTAAGGCTTTTTAATGTTTCTTCTAACAAAATCGTAGAAGGATTGGCTAATAAAATTATTTTTAAAAGAATATAACATTTGAAATAAATTAGTAAGCCAAATTTATGACGGTGCTTCTGTGATGGCTGGTCATAATAGTGGACTACAAACCCTTGTTCATCAACAGTGTCCACAGGCAATATTTGTGCATTGCTATGCTCACAAACTTAATTTGGTATTGTTAAACAGTGCAAAAAATATTAAAGGAGTTAAATTGCTTAATTTAACTGCATTTTATAGTTTCTTCAGTAGGTGTACTCCAAGATCAAGGGTTTAAACTTCCTCACCCAACATTAACTCATTGGAATTACCATTCGTGGGCAGATTAAACAATCAAAAACATTACAAAGAACTATATTGTGTGGTTTGTCACATTATCGAACATAATGACTGGGATCCTGAGTGCTGGGAGTCTGTGAATGCTGCAATTGTTCTCCTAAATATTTTAAAGTTTACATCTTTCATGTTTTACTTGTGCATATATGATCAAATTTTTGTATTTACTCAGCACCTGTTTAATGTGCTTTAGTAAAAATCTAGCAGTG
Organism: Magicicada septendecula; assembly: GCA_034769895.1. Classification (NCBI taxonomy): domain Eukaryota; kingdom Metazoa; phylum Arthropoda; class Insecta; order Hemiptera; family Cicadidae; genus Magicicada; species Magicicada septendecula. The sequence goes on along the minus strand of CM068376.1, from coordinate 246,273,618 downwards.
ATGTAAATCTCTGCATAAATGAAATTATGACAGTGAAAGAAAATATCGCAGCACTGTGTTCAAATGAATGTAGATGCATGAATGCTGATCCCAACAATGTATTGCAGGAATCTGTAGGTGAAATGCATAAACGTTTTGCTTATGAAATTATTGATTCAGTAACATGGCAGCTAGACACCCGATTCGACAAATTTGAAAATATATTTTTTGTAGAACTTCTAAATGAGAAAAAAAAAATTTTCTCAAATGACAAGCTGAAATATTTGTTCCCAAAATTGTGTGATTGGGTAACACTGCGCAATGAATTATTAAACATCTACATCAGTAATGATAAAATGCTTCTACATGTTAAACTACTAGAATGTATTGTGGAGGATCAAATCAATAGTGTGTATGAACAAACATTAAGGTTACTGAAGTTAGTACTAAGTATTCCAGTCATATTGGTCTTGATGGAGTGTTCACTGAGTACACTGAAGAGAATCAAAACATATCTTCATAATGCTATGAAAAATAAAAGATTATTCTAATTGGCTACTTTGTCCATTGAAAAAGAATTGACATTTATGTGCACAAAGAACCCAACTTTCAAGGAAAAGGTATTACATATTTTTGAAATCTTCAAGATGCGGCGTGTGGAACTCATTTACAAGGAAATATGCCTACAGTAATCTGGATTTGTCATAATTAAAAAATGTGAGTAAAATTTTTATTTTTCTAGCAATATTTTCTAATTAAGATTCATAAACGACACCAACAACAATGTGATAGTTTTTTCTTGACATTTAGCCCAAATTATATGTATAATGAAATGCATGTGTTTCAGCAGTCACTTAGCTATTATGGACAACGAAATCCAAGAATTTCCATTTTTATACCAAGGAAATGTTACATAAATGGGTTTTGTAAATTTATTGAATCTGTCCCGCTTTTGTAACAAAATATCATGTTTAGCCACAAAGTGCACTTAATTCCATTATTATTATTATTATTTATTTATTTATTTTTTAATCAAAGAGTATTTTATCATCAGCAAAACATTTTAATTCTTGTTGAATAATTACTAGTATAATTATAATATACTACTGACTCGGAACACGAGGCTCTGACGAAGCTTGTAAAAATAGTACAGTCACTGAAGCCAAAAAAAAATAGAAATTGCAAATTAAGTGGCTTCTACGAGATTTTTTGCACAGGGCTAGATAAAAAGGTAAGAAAGAATTTTTTAAAAAGTTTACAAAAATTCAGTCGCGGGTTTTCAAAAAAAGGGAGGGGGAATGTACAAAAAATTCATTTTTCGTGATTATCTTAACAAATATTAAATTTATGAGAAAAATAGAAAATAAGTTACCAAAAAGAAAGAGCATAAAATTCTGCATAAAAAGGTTATTAACATTTTTTTGTCAGGGCGATACTTTTAGTAGAAAAATTAATTCAAAGTTGGCAAATTTTTCACAAGGTGGATTTTCACATAAAATACATGTTTGTGTAATAGACATGCAATTTTTTCAGGAATATAAGTTTTAAAACTCATTATTATTCATTTATGTATATATTATTATGTATAATTTTTACTTATTTATTATGCATTATAATAAAAATGTTATTAAAAAATGCACTTTATAAATATATTCAAAAATAGTTTTTCTTCCAATAATTGAAGATTTTGACAATAAAATAACTTTTAAAACACAGATAAAACAGAAGAAGTTATAGTTAATAATAATTGGATAACATTAAATAAAGATCCCACAAACAAATATCAAACACAAATAACAAATATACTAAAAAATAGTACCCAAATCATAAATCCTAAAGACTCCTTTAAATATAAAATGGATAATCCTTATGCACCAAAATTAAATTCTTTAATAAAATTACACAAAATCAATAAACCTATCAGACCTTTAATAAACGCTAGAACCGCACCAAATTATAAAATATCAAAATTACTAACACAAATCTTAAAACATAAAATTGAACTTCCAGCAAAATACAATTTAAAAAATAGAATCGAACTCACGGAACATTCAATATCGAACTGCGTTAATTCAATATCTGTATGGCGCATGTACCAGCTGTCCTCGCTCTCCCTAAAATTCTTCAACTTTCAGGGTCTGTTCTTTTTATGCCCATGCACGGATATAAATTCTCACTATGTAGAAGAGAAACCTCAAATATTGTAGTTTTACGTACAATAGTTACATATTAATATTTTTTTTAGTTTTTAACTATTAATATTAATACGCGCAATGGACATATTTTTACATTTATTAATAAAAGTTACGTTTATTTAAATTTAACTAAATGTTAACAATTCTTTACACCGCAGTCTTATAGAAGACACTTTGACCAATACGTGTTCATAATTTTGTTAAAAAATATTTATTTTGAAAATTTCTGTAGAAATTTTAAGTTAAGAAAATTATGTATACTTGCAAATTCAAAAAAATGATAAATTTTAAAACTCGCTCATTTTATGCCAATAAATCAATACTAATTTTTATTATATTTTTCAAAAACCTTTATATGTAAAGTTCATATTGTGAAGTTGTTTTTTTAATGTAAATACAAGGGTCATTCAATAAGTAAACAGACAAACAGCTGTGGAGCAAAAACTTTTTATTCAATCAATACAATTTTTTTTTTTACTTTTCAATGTAATCTCCAGCAACGTCTATGCACTTGTCCCATCTCTTTACAAGCTTTTTTATTCCCTCAGCAAAGAATTCTTTACCTTGATGTTGAAGCCAGTTTTGGACTTTTTCCTTCACTTCTTCATTGCTGTTGAACTTGACACCATGCAAAGTCTCCTTGAGTGGGCCAAACAAGAAAAAGCCAGGTGGGGCAAGGTCAGGGCTATAAGGATGATGAGGGATCTCCCAACCTACTTTTTTTATTGTTTCGAGCATCAGTTTTGCTGTGTGTGGGTGGGCATTATCGTGAAGAAGAATCACACCTTTCCTCTGCCATCCCGGACATTTCTTCTTCAATGCAGGCTTAACTTTGTTCACAATGATGTCAGAATAGTACTGACTATTGATGGTATGCTGGTCTTGTAGGTAATCACAGAAAATTTGGCCTTTGGAGCTCCAAAAGATGGTTAACATCACCTTACCAGTCGATGGCTGGGTTTTAAATTTCTTTTTGGCGGGTGAACTGTGATGCTTCCACTCCATACTTTGTCGCTTTGACTCAGGTTCAAAATAGTGAATCCAAGTTTCATCACACGTTAAAATTCTTTTCAAAAATCTTATAACAGAATGCTGTTCTGTGAAAGTACTGTCCTCAAGAGGACACAGCATCGTAAATAAAACTGTATTGGTTATGTTTATGCAATATATTATTGAACAGCTGATCAAAACTCACAACGACATTGCCAGGTAACACTCCTGAAAGTTTCAATCAGCTGCTACAATTAATTTCTTTTCTACAGCTGTTTGTCTGTTTACTTATTGAATGACCCTCGTACATTTGTAATAAATTGTTAATATGTTTATGCATTAGTTGAAAAAAATAAAAAACAAAAAAGTTATTACTTTATTTTAAGTATTTATTAATAATTTAATTATTTTCTTTTCATTTTATGTAAAAGTGCAAACATTTAACTTTAAAATGCTTTTTTATTTTTGTCTTTACGACTATTATAACGGATTTTATTAAAATTTGTATGTTGCAATGTCAGAAAAAATTAGCCTTCCCGCTCATCGGGCCGGACTCCGACAATCAATTTTTTTCTAATATTTCAATTCCATTTTTATCACAAAGTATTGGTCTGACAAAAACATGATAAATAGCTTTTTATAGAGAATTTAATGCTCTTTAATTTTTGTAATTTGTCTTTTTTTCGTAAATTTGTTATTTTTCAAGATAATTAAAAAAAAACTAATTTTTTGTACCTTCCCCTCCTCTTTTTTGAAAAACCGCGACGGAATTTATGTAAACTTTTTTAAAAATTGTTTCTCACCCTTTTATCTAGCCTTATGCAAAAATCTTGTAGAAGCCACTTAATTTGAATTTTTTTCCTTCAGTGACTGTACTATAAGCGAAAACTGGTTGAGGCTGCAAGGTAAAATTTTTACATTTTAAAGTATAAAAAACTTTGTGTTCCGAGTCAGTAGTATTATACTTATAATTAGTTAATCAACGGACACATCATGGACAACAAAATCCAAGAATTACTAATACTATCTTTGCAACCAAAACTATTTGTACAATTAAATGCAGCACACGACTATGTCATTTTAATGTATTAATTACTGCAATAATATCAATATGAAATACACAATTCAAATTCTGTCGCCCACGTTATGGCGGAATCAGCGGCATTCAATTTGAACCGCTACTATGTTGCTTATGCATCATCGTGTGTCTGTTATCATATCCATGGTGTAACGCTTGTTGTAGTGCCCTAGGCGGGAAACCTCGATACTCGATACCGATCATCACGAAAATGTCACTCCCAAAACTGTTCTTTATACTTGTGGCCTTTGATGATATTCCGGGTAGGGTTCAAAGACTTTTAATTTTACAAATTTCTGTAGAAACTTTGAATATTCTTAAGCCTGATAATAAAGTGACTACTATTTACAACTAATTATAAGTATAACACTACCGACTCGGAACACAAAGTTTTTATTGGTAAAAATGTAAAATTTTTACCTTCTAGCCTGAACCAGTTTTCGCTTAACCAGTTATTACTTCCATGTTCCTTAAGGAAATGGAAGTATGGTGATGGTAAAAAAAATTGTGTTCGAGATTATTGCAGATTCTGATTGTACTACACTCAAAACATGAAAAAAGTCGTTTTTCGAAAAGTGTCTGTGTGTGTGTCTGTGTGTCTATCTGTCTATGTGTCTATCTGTGTGTCTATAGATTTTTTTCTATGGCAACGATAACAGCCGCAAATTCAAACAGTATCAAATAATTTTTTGCATACAGCTCTAATTTGTAAAGTACTCACGACCTATTGTTTTTGGTGAAGATGGGTTGAGGGAAAGGGGTAGTTTACCGGCAACGGTTTTTTTTTAACAAGGGTAATTTTTTTTTATGGCAAACGATAACAGCCGCAAATTCAAACAAAATCAAATAATTTTTTGCATACAGCCCTGATTTGTAGAGTACTCAAGACTTATTGTTTTTGGTGAAGATCGGTTAAGGGGAAGGGGTAATTTACCTGTAACGTTTTTCTTATCAAGGGTAATTTTTTTCTATGGCAAACGATAACAGCCGCAAATTCAAACAGAATCAAATAATGTTTTGCATACAGCCCTGAATTGTAGAGTTCTCAAGACCTGTTGGTTTTGGTGAAGATCGGTTAAGGGAATAGGGTAGTTTACCGGCAACATTTTATGTTTTAACAAGGGTAATGTTTTTTATGACGAACGATAACTGCCGTAAATTCAAATAAAATCAAATAATTTTTTGCATACGTTCCTGAATTATAGAGAACTCAAGGCCTGTTGATTTTGGTGAAGATCGGTTAAGGGAAAGGGGTAGTTTACCTGCAACATGTTATGTTGTAACAAGATAAATGTTTTCATGACGAACGATAACTGCCGCACATTCAAACGGAATCAAATATTTTTTTGCATGCATCCCTGAATTGTAGAGGACTGAAGGTCTATTGATTTTGGTGAAGATCGGTTAAGAGAAAGGCGTAGAGTATCTGCAACGTTTTATGTTTTAACAAGAGTAAAGTACTTAATTTTGATAAATAAAGTATCCTGATAAGAAGCTCATAATAATCCACTGTAGAAACGTAGATGAAATATCTATAAATGAAGAGGTTAGGTGAACGGGGTGGGGGTAATTTTCTCGTAATGAAAATTTTAGTTAAAGGGGAGGGGAGAATTTTTATATGTGTACTACGTTATTGGCAACAAAGAAGTAGTTCTTTGTTAAAATTCCTTCCCCGGTTTCTGCAATACCAGACTTTTCGGCAGTGCCATCGATTGCCACATCAGTGAAAATCGAGTGCGAAAACGTGAGACCACAGTATTGTGGTTAAGGCTAAAGCAATAAGTAGAAAGAAGTAGTTTCTATGGAAATATTTCATTTCGAATATGATTTTAAATATAAATCTTAGAACATGGAAATCATGTATGGTTCTCCATACCGATATTTTTACAACAGTCAGCTTAGCAGATAATGTAGATGTAATTCAATTGGCAGTTGGCAGCAGCATGTGTTCTGTATTTTTGTAGATGACAAACTGGCGCAAGAAAACCGGTAAACGTACGGTTATGTTCTCTGTTGTTAATGTGAGGCAGCTTATTTTATACGAAAAATCTGACATTTCAAATTACTAGTTGACCATGTTATGTTTTGGGCGGTTTTAATTTTTGACATTAATCAGGTATTGACCCAGTTTCTGTGTACGAGCCATTTAAGTTTGTTGATAACTTATATTTGTTGTCTCTCAAATTTATTAAATAGAATACGGTTCTTTATTATTCGTTTAGTTTTTGTTATTAAGAGTAAATCTGCCACATCTGCATAAAAAAACTGAATTTAGTTAAACAGAAGTGCTTGATGTTAAATTCAAAAGTGTTAATAGAAATTAAATTTTATACAATTATTGATGTGTAGTTGTAAATTTCATTGACAGTGTAGGGATGAGAATTCAGAATTATCTCAAATTCTCTTATATTGTTGGGAAATATTTTGCTATTATTCTTGTGTATTCTGTAAACAGAGGAAAATAATTTTAAACAGTGGTTGAACTTATTTCATGGAAAGGTTTGGTTAGTTTAAGGAAAAAATAGTTTTATAATGGATCTATGTTGCAGTACTAAAAATAATTTTTGGTAAATGTTTTGCATAAACATTGGTGTAAACTGCTGCTGTTTTCACATTTACAATGCAATACTCGGCTTTTATTATTAAATTATGTACTGAATAATTTTATGCTTTCATTGGTGATGTTTTTAGTCCTTCCCCTGAAATAAAATTTTGGATGTTGTTATCCTGCCTGTATATATTATGTTTATAATAAATAAATATGTCATTATTTACCCCCTGTTTAGGACATACAATGAGATGTGGCAAGCATACAGACTGCAGTATCGCAAGCTCATAAATAATTACTGTACAGTCATTATTTATTAGAGAACTGAAACCAGTGTAATTCAGACTTTTCACCACTTAAAAATTTTACCAAAATGAAGGTAAGTTACGATATTTTGAATTCTCATATTTTATATACAGTCATTTTGATAATAAATAGATGTTACTTAAAATAATATTTTAAATTATTATGTATGTATTTTAGCGTTTGATAATGATTTTAATGTTCCTGCATTTTATTGGTTAATATGGAACACTAGTTTTCTTTACTAAGTTTATACACATAATATATCACTGTTTTGTACATTTCAGTTTTTGTAGACTACAGTTTTTCTATAAGTCAGCCAGAAAATGAGAATAATTAGGAAAACCAGGAAACTCAATATTTCTTATTTTTGTACACGCATTTTTGTATAAACTAGTAGGCCTAGCTTCTTTTGAAATCAGAATGGTAATTTCTGTTAGGCCTATTAGTCACATTAACCATACTTGATGTTTATATGTTGGGTACACATTTCTTTTTTTTATATTATCAAATGAAGACATTTATAGCATAGACTTGGTTGTTTATTATTGTCAGTGTTTATTAAATTAGGATAATTTAATAATACTGTAAGGTAATTTTTGTATTTCTATGATAAAGAATAAACCTTTTTAAATGTCTGCAAAAATTATGAATAAACATTGAGTTAATAGACTTTTGAGTATTACATTCCAGATTATAAAAATTCATCAGTATTCTGAGACCAGAAATTCTTGTCCTCTAACCATTACGGTAGGTATTTTGTAGCAGAATTTCCCCCCACCAAAATACAAACTCACACAAGATGGACTTATTCCCAAAATTCGCCTAACATTTAAAAAATAGTTTGTTGGTAATAGTAAAAAAGGACAAGTATTTCAGTAATAAACACTTTTACTTAATACGTAAAGGTCTAATAAATGATTTCTTCATGGTATAAAAATTGGGGAAAATGAGTATTTTGTAAGTTTTGACTGGTGACTCAAGTTTTGCCCATTTAATAAGAGCCAATAGAAACAATATTACTTATACACAATAAAAGTTCAAATATTTTTAGTAGTATAGTTTCTGTGTCAAATCTCTTTTATGAACAAGGGATAAGTTAGTATATTTGGTGCAGTGTTTGCAAACATTAATTGTCTGTGGTCATGATGGATGTCACATGACAACAATTTTTTGAAGAGAATACGATAAAAGTAATTGTAGTTATAAATCGCCGTTACTGGTACATATGATTCATCGCGGAAGGTATAAACTGTTTTAAAAAGTGGTCAACAACCACCTCCATACACTCCATACAGATTGTTTCATATATTTCATTGAAATCAGCTTTAATTAATTTTAAAGTAATCAATTTAAGGTTTAATTAATGTCAGTGTTGAACAGTTTTAGAAAATCATTATCACTCACATTTGCATAGTAGTGTGATTTCACCCACACACTTTTGTGGATGAGGAAGTGCCAGGATTCCCTTCTGCATGTTGTTAGATATCATCTGTTCTATTAGGTCATTCTAATTTTCCTGATTATTGTTCCCATCACTAAAATCATTTCAGATGTATTTCTCATTTTGTTGTTCCTGACTCTTTCCTCTCTGAATACGATACCACACTACTAAGAAATCACATCCCAGTTGCTTTTATCTTTCTCTTTCTCAGTCTCATCTTGAACATATTTGCATTTTTGAATCATGATCAATGCTGGAATTACCATTATTTTGTGAAGTCATATTTGGGTATCCTTTCTTGTTTTTCTGTGGAGAATTTTTACAGTTCTTTATAAGATAACTTGAAATCTATTAATTTTATTTTTAACATTGTAATCTTTCTCATAACTGACATGAATTGTGTATCCTACATACCGCACTGAAAATATGAAAATTGTTCAAGAAGCCATCCTTTATTACTTTTTTGGTTATGATGATTCCCTTCTATTTAAATGCTACAACCTTTGTTTTCCCAGTTGAAATTTTCAAATTATATAATGGCCATTGTGTTTTAATCTAGCCCTCTGTGAATGGTCTTCCAATTCCTGCATTATCATCTTATCACTTAAAAAACGTGTTTTGTTTACAGGCAGTCAACCAGGACTGACTTTTCCTTTTATAAATTCATTTATCATGGTAAAGATTAACAGTGTTAGGAGCCAGACTGCATCCTTTTGTCAGACTTATATATTTGTAAGTATTTCATCCATCAGATTTTCTTCTGTTTCTGTGACAATTATAAAAGTATAGAAGTTGCTGGGTAAAATGTGTAACTTCTATAAATATTGTGCACATAAACTGGGATATGAGTACCAGTTGCAAGTATTTGGCCTATCATTTTAATCATTGATAGTCTTTGCTTTTGCATATTAAGAAGCCAACAACAAGCCTTGTTCATGTATTATTCTGTGCAGTAATTGACTGATTTGTTCACCAACCATAAAACAAGATATTTTAGTCATTTTTGAGATGTAAAAAATATAAAACTGGTTGAAGTTATGTAGATACGTATTACTAGATATGGAGGTCACGTCAGGTACTATTACAGGTACCATCTCACTAGATATTATGATTATAGTGTGAGTTACCGTACTCTAACAAATCTTATTTGTATATTATTCTATACTGTCATTGATTTATTAGTTCACCAGCTATGGAACAAGATCTTTTTCCATGTTTCTAAATATAATTCTAAATGGGAGAGAAATGAAGCTGGGGACATTTATTACTAGATGTATGGAATCTGCATTCATCAAGGATAGAATGGTAAAATAACGAGAGAAATATTACAACAAAAGTCATGAGAGTGGACATGTTAGAGCTGGAGCATGAGCAACCAGCTGTCTCTGGTGAATGATAGTTGATGCATGCAATCAACTCAGATGTTTAGGAAGACAGATGGTTGACATTTTTGCGGCCTCTTTAACATTTGCTGTATTAATTTTTTCTGTAAAATAATTTTAGGACATTTGAATGTTTAGAATCAGAGCAGGTTTCCACCATGAAGTGCTACTGTAAGAACAGTTTTAACTTAGAGTAGGTAACCCTGGGAGGCAGCAAGCAAGCAGTTTTTGCTTGTTTTGAATTCTTCCCTTAAAGCACGACAATAAACATAGGCTCTTGTTATAAGTAAGTAAGAAGACATTACTTGTGTATTAAAAAAAACAGAGCATGCTTTCTTGCAAAATGTAGTTGCTTCATGATAGTGCGTGTCCACCCACTGCCACAACACTTGAGTCCTTATATACTGTGACGGCAGCGGTATGCGAACATCTCTCCGGTACCAGCGGTGGACACAGAGAGCCAATCCGGCATCAGCATTAGGAGCGAGCGAATCAGCGATACCAGATAGTTAATAAAACCCGGGCTGGCAGAAAATTTTGCGCACACTTCATCGCCACGCCATCGGACGCACTTCATCTCCTCTCCTCTCTCGGATGACATCGAGGCGGAGTCAGCCGGAAGGAACAGTCGAAGAATAGAACTGCCGCCGTTCTTGCGTCTTCGCACTCCCGTTCCACGCCAGCGATGGACGTCGCTGGGCTGGCAGCTGACTACAACCAATGCCGAAAGAAGAGGAGGACTGTAGTACGCCATGATCAGCGGGCGCAGCCGCCGAACATCTCAGCGCGGCACGACTAACATCAGCTTTCTCGCCACAAGGTCCTTTTTAGGGTCACCAAAAACATTAGAGTGTACGATTGGCGCCATTTGTCATGCAGCAAGCCTTTTTTCCGGTGACAAGTGGCACCCAACGTGGGGCGACGATCATCTTGCGGATGCAAGATCCAGCCACGCCAGCGAGCTACCAGCCGGCACACCAATCAACATGGCGCCCAACAGACACCTGTACAAGATCCGGAGAAGAGCAGTAGGCTGGGTACCGGAGAGCATTCAAGACCCGGTAGAGTTGTGACGGCAGCGGTATGCGAACATCTGCTCTCCGGTACCAGCGGTGGACACAGCGAGCCGATCCGGCATCAGCATTCGGAGCGAGCGAATCAGCAATACCGGTTAGTTAATAAAACCCGGGCCGGCAGAAAATTTTGCGCACACTTCATCGCCATGCCATTGGACGCACTTCATCTCCTCTCCTCTCTCGGACGACATCGAGGTGGAGTCAGCCGGAAGGAACAGTCGGAGTATAGAACCGCCGCCATTCTTGCGTCTTCGCACTCCCGTTCTGCGCCAGCGATGGACGTCGCTGGGCCGGCAGCCGACTCTACAATCGATGCCTAAAGAAGAGGAGGACTGTAGTACGCCACGATCAGCGGGCGCAGCCGCCGAACATCTCAGCGCGGCACGACTAACATCAGCTTTCTCGCCACCAGGTCCTTTTTAGGGCCACCAAAAACACTAGAGTGTACGATTGGCGCCATTTGTCATGCGCCAAGCCTTTTGTCCTGTGACAATACTTCTACCAAGAATACATGGTCACCCAAAACAAAAGTGCAGGATGGTTTCTAACAAAGGTTAGTTGTTTCATGATAGTGTGTCTCCACTTACTGCTACTGAAGCATTCATGTCCTTATATATTTCAACTAGAAATATATAGTCACCTCCTCTCTTACAGCCCAGACTTATGATGTTTAACTTTTCTTTCCAGCTAGAGATTCAATATTGTTATGAAATCAAAAGAAGAATGCAGAAAATTGCTGTCTTTACTGCAGACTTTGTAGTATTACAAAGAAACTCAGACTTTGGCATCTTATTATGATTAAAGGTCTGTGACATGGGATTCTATATACGTTACTGTGTAACAACAGGCTATGTTTTTATGTGATGAAGGGAGGACATGGGGTTGTATATACATTGTTTAGTGCAGTGACTTTCAAGTTCGTTGTTATTGACACTCATAAACAGTGAAAGTGAAAGTATAGGCTAAAACTTTTTACCAAGGAAAGAAGAAAAGATGACAAAAAGAAAAATTGCAGAAATTTTTATAGATGATCTGGATAAATGCATTATTTGAAAAATAAATATGGAATATTGCTCATAAAATTTTAGAAAATTATTTCCTGCCGGAAGAGAGCAAATACATTTTTTTTTGGGCTCTTTAATAAAAATTATAAAAAGTATAGGCCTTATATGGCAACAGTGTATGTGGAAAAGAAGATTCAGTTGAACAAATGTAGTGCAATAGAGAGTCAACAATCTGAACTATTTGGGATAAGGGGGATTTCTAATTATCAGTTTCTTCAGATTTTCAAACGTAATGAATACATGACAGTAACAGTAAATATACAAAATTGAGTTTATGTTGTTCAAACAGTAAGCAGATATTGTACACATAATGAATTCTTAATTTCGTAGTGACCGTCAATCTATGAATTTTTAACGATGAAGGGTTTGCGAGGATCGGTCAGAAAAGTATAACACAACTTTTAAATTATTTGTGTCAACGTTTCAACAATATTTATACGACGTTTCGAGATAGAGAGAGGGAGAGGGGGAGAGTGTGTAAGTGTAGTGTTACGACGGTCTAACTGATGGTACAGTGGAAAACAAATACAAGACACCAATTACGTCACTAATCACCAGCTTTAATTATCACAATTAAGCAGTTTGTAATCAACAAGATAGTCTCTTACAACAAATCAAATAAAAATTGTTCACACGCAATAAAATGTCAACTAATATAAAACACAGTTGTATTACAATTGTCCCGCACAATTATAAAACACATAACATTCGCCACTATAATTACTTTTCACTAATAACCACTTGAACGCACAGAGTAATCGCCTGACAATAACTAACTAAATACTACAAACCGCATTCCAATAAATCGCAACTCAAACTGAAATGAACGTCACTGAGTACTTGTATTTATACCCTGCCAAAATCCAGAACATTCCACATACTAAGCATCACCAATAAAGGAAAACCTTAGAGCGTAATTCATTGCGGCCTTGACACATTCTGGCAGCACGAATTCTGGCACAGTCTAGCATATGCGTTGAGAATCACGTACGTACACACATTACAGCCGGATTCCACTGGAACATTTGATAAACTTGTAGAACGTTCCGTATTACGTAACACTTTTCCACATTATGTAACAATAGACATATACATAATTTTACAATATTCTATAGTACCGGTACTCTGTATATACCAAGTTCTGAGTAAATAACAATTTACAACAATATGGTTTTTAGTAATAACCATTTTTATTTGATAGATTGGTTAACTATAAACTTGTGTTTGTAATATTTTGTAAATTCTCTGATTTAAGTTTGTAATTCTCTACAGTTATTGTGTACAAAGTTCTTAAATGAATGACGGTGTTTTTCAATATCAGTAGTGAGTGAAACATGATAAAAATAACTTTTAATAATATACATAATTGAACATTCCACATTCCGCTACAGTCTGTATTCACCTATAATATGTTTTACTATATTAATTGATGACTCATTGGGCACTTGGTGAAACATATTAATACAGAGGTTTTAAAAAATATATAAACACTTGGTACATTTCACAGTTTTTATTTAACTCTGACAGCTGTTTCAACTTCTTAAACCATTGTAGTTGGCTTAAGCTATTGACAATGGCTTAAGAAGTTGAAACAGCTGTCAGAGTTAAATTAAAACTGTGAAACATACCAAGTGTTTATATATTTTTTAAAATCTTTGTATGTTTTACTATGTTATATGTATTTGTATTTGTATGTTATGTATATGTGTTTGTGTCATGTATATGTAGAAATGTTTTCTGTACCATTTCTAATATATAATTGTTGATTACTGCTTTTATAATTAATTACTATAACCATTAAGGAACTTTTGTATTATCAGTAGTTTACATTGTAATAGTGTATAAATTATGTTCTGTGGTATTATAATTTTCTCAATGTATTTAAGGAAAACAATATGTAATATTGCAATTATTTTGATGATGTAAAACAAACTCTTTCAACTCCTTCACTCATAAGCGCAGATACACAAACATATTCATGCAACTAATTTATCTGTTGTGTTTGATATTTTCTGTTGTATCCGTACACAGGTCCTGATGATGACAATAAATATTGTTGAAACATTGACACAAATTCTTGGATTTCGTTGTCCATGACGTGTCCGTTACTTAACTAAATATCACTATAATATTGACACAAATAATTTAAAATTTGTGTTATACTTTTTTGATAGATCCTCGCAAACCCTTCATCATTAAAATTGTACACATATATTAATTTTACTTATGTATTTTGTTGTTTGGTATCCAATAAATGTTACGCACTATTATTGTAAAACATAAAATATACAATATATATTATGCTCACTATATTGTACTGTTCTTGTTTTCTATTTTGCGGTATTCTAAGACCACACAGTTCTTATTTTAAGTAAAAATGAAATAATTATACTTTCACTGCATGTCTCCTAAGGAGTTCGGATTTTTGATGGTTGCATTTTCGACTTCGTACTGTATATGGCGTTATAAGATTCTTAACTTTATGAATAACTTGAAATAACATATTTTATTTGGATGAAATGTGGAAAAACAAACGTTGATATATTTGGCCTACAGGATAATTATGGTGCAGAAAACAGACTTATTTTGTTGTATATACAATATAAACATCCTGGTGTATGAATGGTAAAATTGTCCTTTATAAGCAAATACTAATGGAGATAGTGAAGGGAAAATGAATTATTTGGGTTTTGAAATGGATTCAGATTCATCTGTAATTGTATTAGACAATGTGCTGTGTTTTCAGCATTAACATTAAACAGTCCAGTAAAGTATTTCATTTAGGAAGAGAACAGAAGTTGCAGGAAAGGTGTTTATTATTTTTGAAAGTTCATAATAAGAATACTCTTTTTAAGTGACATCTATGTTTTATTGATATCGTTATTAACATTAAACATTTTGACCATTATACGATGCACGACTCAACAGTAAACCACTGTTAGACCATGTAAGTCTGTGAGTGAATTAGAGCTCTTTTCTCTTTTAGCAACATATAATTCAGATAGGAAACTTTTCTTAACAAACCAGTATAAATCATTGTTAATCTTGTTATTTGAATTAGCAGTCTCTGTAACTCCAACTTTGTCATGCTTATTTGCTAAACTGCTAAATGTCATGTTCTGGACGAGGCCTTACAATGTTTTCACCATTTTCAAGTCTGGAAACTACCACCATTTAGGACATAAACCACAATTTGTGGTTTAGGACTTGAAAATGGTGGAAACACTGAAAGGCCTCGTCCAGAACATGACATTTAGCAGTTTAGGAAATAAGCACAATGAAGTTGCAGTATAAATCAACTTCACATCATGTAGTTATCTGCCTTACACCTTACTTGTGTGACTTAGTATGGCACAGCCTAAGAATTACAATAGTGAGTTATTAATTTTAATTAATTGGGGCAGGGTGGATGTAGTTTGAATTATCGATTTGTCCAGCTTTTTGAACATAAAGTATTGTATAATAACAGTGGAGTGTAAAAGCATCAAATGAATTTATGAGCAGTTGAGCATAACACAAGAGTTATATTTTTATTGGTAGGTTGCAAAAGATAATTAACACTATAATTTGTAGTTACAATACAGTAGATATGGAATCATTTCAGATTTGAAATTAGGTTATAAGGACAGTACGGTTATAAATGCACCACCACTGCACAATAGTATCTGCAGGAAAAACTTGATAACAAGTAATACAAGACCACTCATGTTTAAAATAAATAATAATATTCTCCACAAGGAAGAAAACAGATGAAATAAAGAGGTCCATAGATGGCTGAAACAGAAAAAAACAATAATGTTCTGTTAGATAGACCCTTAGTAAAAATGTTCATGATTATGTTCTAATTATTGATGGTTTGGATTCTTGATGTTTAGGTTATTGATGTTTTACATCATGTAAGTAAACAATTGTAGTGGAAAACTTAGCCATAACCCATTAGAAAAACTGACATAAGAAGCTACTGCAAGTGATATTCTCAGAATAATTCGATTATATGTTATAATAAAATGAAAATCATTGAAATGAGTAATGGTAAAATTATAGAATAGTTTCTGATGGCTTTAACAAATTTGTCAGTCTAAGTGGAAAGGATAGTGACCGTGACAGTGACAGCTCTGTTAATTTAAAGGCATTTAGTGATGTTCAGCTTTTAAACTAAGCCAAAATACTAGTAGTCTTCTTAAGAACAACACAACACAAAATAAGTACAACGCAAAATGCAGAGGCTGAAAACATGCCAAGAATACAAGGCAATGAAATTTTAAGAGAAAAATTTCAATTATTTTTGATTAAAAATGAGAATTGATGTACATTTGTAATGGAGATATGTGCGGAGTTCCTAAGACTTCCACAGCTGGCATCAGTATTATTGACAAAATTATTTCCCAGGCTGTTAGGCCATAGTCTGTTGTTTGTGTGGACAAATGTTTCAGCCCCACCATCATTAGTGTCTGAAACAATTGGCATGGTGTCGGCCAATTCACTCCATTCATAAGGTAGACACTATGTACTTTTGTCTAAGAATACAGACAAACATTGGCTTGGGACACAGCATGCTAAATCCTATTTAATATGAGGCTTTTTCTCCTTTGATTGATTCATAGTGGAGGAACCATGTTGGAGATCTCC
This sequence comes from Magicicada septendecula, assembly GCA_034769895.1. Classification (NCBI taxonomy): domain Eukaryota; kingdom Metazoa; phylum Arthropoda; class Insecta; order Hemiptera; family Cicadidae; genus Magicicada; species Magicicada septendecula. Next base: position 246,256,930 of record CM068376.1, on the reverse strand, counting down.
ATGGACTCTATGTGCAGTCAAGGGTAGTAGGTACACTCTCCGTGGATAAGATCTTGGTTACCTCAAGGAGAACACGATGATCAGCATTGGAAAGTACCTGCTTGGCCACCACAGACTTCTTCAGCTAGTTCAAGTGACTACAGTGACTGTGTTCACCAATACGGGTTCGGACGCTGCACTTCATAGTGCTGATGTACACTTCGCTGCACAAGCAATGGTTACTGTATACGCCTCTTGACGAGAGCGGATCCCTTGCATCCTTCACTGATCTCAGGAAGATACAGTATTTTTTTCAGACAGGCATGGAGTGTCAGCCATTGAGTGAAAATGTGATCAGTAATCTGGGCCTTTTATTTCTGGAAATTGCAGCCTCACTAGTAACTTTAATGTTATCAAGGCTTCAGCAGTGTTTGAAATGCTGGAACTGTAGTCTGCTGGCACAAAATATTTCTTTCAGCTCTACCCTTTTCCACTTTCAAGTCTTCACATAGCAATTTACCTTTGCACTGTACTCTCTCTCTCTCTCTCTCTCTCTCTCTCTCTCTCTCTCTCTCTCTCTCTCTCTCTCTCTCTCTCTCTCTCTCCCCCTCACACACACACACACACACACACACACACACACACACACACAGATATTCGTACATGTGTCTCATCATTTATGTAACATAATTCTTTTCAGATTCGTTTTTTTTTTTTTCTTTAGACACACCAGCTTGTGAGACCAGAGGATATTGTGGAAACAGTGCAATCATATGGACTTATCTTGATAAAAACTCGTGGAGCAACTGTATACAGATATATTCTGAATATATTTTTGGCTACAGTTAATCTTACATCTCGAGTAAGTTTACATTTTTTAAATTTATTTTTTATTTCAAGTTTTATAAGTTTTAAGTTTCATTTTTTTCTGGACACATAAGTTTAAGGCGACAAATGCATTTGTTCACATTGACAATTTGAAATCACGTGTTTGCTTGCCCCGCAGTTGGCGGAATTTGCCAGCTTCAATTCTCCAGTATTTGACTGATTATTAATTGCAGTTTCTTAACAATTATTTACTCCATACGTGTTTTAAAAGCTGCTCTTAAGTAATTCTTTTTCACATGTATAATTGTGTGTTTACATTATACAAATGTTTTGCTCATTAGTTATGTAAGACGAGTTTTCCGGGCTGTTTGGCCGTGGTCAATGGTTTAATGTTAAAAACCAAACGTTTCAATAGCTCCAATGGCTGCCATCATCAGTGGAATTTAAAGAAATCCTGAACGTAGGGTGTTCACGTCAGGCCCAAAGCATTTACCACAGTACTTTGGGCCTGACGTGAACACCCTACGTTCAGGATTTCTTTAAATTCCACTGATGATGGCAGCCATTGGAGCTGTTGAAACGTTTGGTTTGGCATTAAACCATAGACCATGGCCAAACAGTCCAGAAAACTCGTCTTACACAACTGACACCGGCCGTGAAAGCCTTAGGACAATTTTGCTCATTAGGTTTATCAGAATTCAAACATTGGTTCTCTAGCTGGTTGTGAATGAGAGCTTTAAGGCAGCCAAGTGGATCAAGTGGGTATCACAACACATTACATATTTATGTATGATGAACTTGTCAAAACCCTGAAAGTCACCAACATACTCTGGCCATAACTTTGATATAAATGCAAATATGTAGGTTTACTGGGCATTGATGCTTGGTGCATTGTCTGTGATGCCTAGTGTAAGACTGTGAACAATTTCACAACAAATAAACTGTCAAGTGTCTAAAATTCAAAACCAAACACATGCACTAGTACACTTGACTTGTTAAACTCCAGAAAGTAATATTAGTAGAAAGAATAATAAAATGACTGGAATCTTCCATCGGTGAGAATAGTCAGAGAACTTCTCATGGAAACCTATGAGTCAGTAACTTTGATTTTACACATGGGAAATCTTGGGCCCAAAACAGCTAATCCCGTATTACTTTCCTAACAACTAAAAGGCAAGTGGAGGGAAAGGAGTTAATAAATAAGAGTTACAGAAGGCTGGAAGGAGAGTTGCTGAAGAGAATTCAAAGTGGAGAGTACCAATAGCATGTGCCACCACAACAAAGGAAGAAAAAGTGTTTTAAATATTATTTAAAATAAAAACCCACACCTTCTAGCATGGGGGGGGGGGGAAGGAGCAACCATAACAGTAGGGCAGCAGAATGAGCATAAATTAACAAAAGTTTTTTTTGTTCATTTTATGAAACTAGAGACATGATTTTTTGAAATGACTGATTATCTATTACAACAATCATTTTTATTTGAAGAAATTATCAAACTGACTTTAGATATGACTCCTTTCTTGGCTGAGAAGTAGCTGGACCAGCCGGTTTGTCTAATGTTATAATAGTATAACACCATATGTTATAATAGTATTATTTATGTGCAACCATCACCATCGTTAGTCATAATAATCAGTCAGTAGCAGTACATGTTTGATTCTGTCTTATAACTTTTAACAGAATTTTGCAAATATCATATTCCTATCTCTTTTATTATACATCTTTAACTATAGATGTGCATAGATTGAATCAAAGGCTTACTTATAATAAAAAAATCCCATGCAAAGGGTCTTCATACTCATCGCAGCATTTTTGATGTTTATTTATTTCTTGTAAACGATATGTTATGATGTAGATGCTCCTACATCCGTCTGTACCAGGTGACTATTGGCTTAAAGTTCTTTATGAAGTTTATTAGTGAGAATATGCTGAAAATTTTGTATGCAATAGTGAAAACAAATTATATACAGTACACTCTCACTAAACTGGCAAACATCAGACCGGTAGTGCCAGATCAGTGGAAATGCCGGATTAATGGAAGGTTATTAGAAAAAAATGCATTTAAATGACAAAACTTAGTGTATATTGTACATAATGGTAAAACATGAAAAACTTTTACCTAATTAAAACATTGGATTAAAAATATTGTTATGATGGACAAACTGATCATTGTATCTACAGTGGAAAACAAAATACAAGACACCAATTAAGTCACTAATTACCAGCTTTAATTTATCACAAATAACAATTTGTAATCAACTCGTACAGTAATTCAGCTTAAGTTTATCCACACACAATAACAATGTCTAATATAAAGAATTCCGCACTAATTATAACACAACACCCATTTGATATCATGAGCTTGTATTTGTATTGTGGTTGTATCTTCATGAACTGCTCAACTTCACTCTTAATCTGCGCTTTTATATTTGCAATTGAGTTTTCTACGGCAATTATTTGACATGGATTCTTCTATGACAGATATTTTTGTAGACATTGATTCTTCAACACTCGAGACAGATTTTTCTACTTCAGCTATTTTTAATGTCATTGATTCTTGTATCTCCGATATTCTAGTAACTTGTTTATTAAGTTCAGCTCGTAATTCACTGAAGTCACCATGTAGGAGACCCAATTCTGCAGTACTATGTTCTTGCATGTGTTTCTGTATACTGTTACGATGGTCTACTTGATCGTCGTAGGTATAGTGGAAAACAAAATACAAGACACCAATTAAGTCACTAATCACCAGCTTTAATTTTTACAGTTAAACAGTTCGTAATTAACAACACAGTCTCCTACAACAAATCAAATAAAAATTGTTCACAAGCAATTAAATGTCACTAATGTTAAACACAGTTGTATTACAATTATACCGTTCGATTATAAAACGCAACACTTCACTAATAACAACTTGAACGTACACAGTAATATCACCCGATAATAACTCGAACCACACTGAAAATATATCGCAGCTATACTGAAACTTGAGGCTGCTGCCGCCATGTATTTATACCTCCGCTCACAGACCAGAATGTTCCAAATTGCGTCTTAGCGCCAGTGTGAACTACGTAATTAGTTGCGGCCTTGACACAGTCCGCGCGGCTGGTGGGTTCGAGAAAACTCGCGAATGTGTCTAGAGTCACGTATGCCACACACATTAGAGCGAGATTCTTCTGGCACATTCGACAAACATGTAGACTGTTCTGTAATGTCGTAACACTGCCTCCTCCTTAAGCATGTTCATCCCGAACTGGCAAACCGTCTCTGAAGTAATACTCGCCCAGGCGATCTAGGTGGACGTCCTTGCGAAAGATAATTCTCCCGTTCTTCGAATTCAGTCTCATGTGATCCAAACATCACGTTCCCAGGAATGCGAGTCTTCCGCTCAACCACTAGTTTTGCTGGAATCACTCCCATTGTGTCATGCACTGATGACCCAAACACCACTGGCTGATCCAAGTTTGTTTAGTTCTCGTCAACAACTTCTTGCGTAACCTCATATTCAGCCAGCCACTGTGCCCTCGGGCGCTTCTGTCAGCTCAGGAACACGCAAGAGTTTTGTCTCAACACCCATAGTTGGCTTTCCAATAACTTCTTTTGTCGTTACGCTTATTTGTACTTCCTCTGCTAGTTCTTCCTCCATTTCCGCTTGCAATAGGGAGGGTTCCTCTTGACCAGACCTGTTGACTTTTTCTTTGACTAATGCCACTCGCTTAATCGAATGGTTGGTAGACCCTGTCATTTTAGCCATGCAAAGCCTTATCTTCTCTTGGCCAACCTTCAGGACATTCTCTCTTAAGTCCACAATGAATCCGTAGGGATTCATAATGTCCGTGCCACAAAATCACTTCATCGGCAATGTCTGCAATGAGCATTTGGTGGCTAAACTCGAGAAGACCCAGGCATACACGTATGTCCTACCTTTTCTAGCACCGTGACGGGGCTTCCAGTCACAGTGTGTATTGTACAAGAGCTAATTAGAGGCTGGCGGTTGCTGACTAAGTTAGGGCGCACAATGGACACTGTTGCGCCCGTATCAACTGTAAATGATGTTGGTTTACCTTCCGAAAATCCATTAACAATCAAGTTTCCACTGGTCTTATGTAGCGTGGAAACTGTGTGCTGTTCTGGGGCTTTACTTCTTCAATTGGTGCGATCACTCTCTTCTCTCGGTATCTTCTTCTCCCAACAGTCTACCTGTAGATGACCACGTTTTCCATAGTTGTAACATTTTGGTCTTCTGTCTTTATCCCATCGTTCAAATCGTTGCGACTCTCTTGAACTTTTGAATTGTTTGTCCGACAACATTGTTTTTCTGCACCCATCGTAACAGCATTGTGATACAGGGACCTTCTGACTGCAATGTGATGGCACAAACCCATTAATGTAGCGGGACGCTGACTTGGCAGCTTCAAACTCTAGGGCGTGAACAAGAGCTTCTGAGATATTTTGGTGCCTTGCCATTCGTAACACTTGCTGAAGTTCACAATCTCCGATGCCATCAATAAATGTCTGGACTGCAAACCTTATTCGAAAATCTTCTGGTGCTTCAGGATAGGCCAATCTAATCAATCTGTCGATACTTACTTCAAACTCTTGAAGACTTTCCCCGGAACATTGTCGTCTTGTTCTCAACTGAGCATAGTACACATCTCGCAAATGTTTATCACCGTAGCGTAATTCTAGAGCTTTTATCAACTCGGCATAGGTATTCTGGCTGTCAGGTGGGACATTCTGTAGTAGTTCTGCCGCGGGTCCTTTTAATGCGAGAACGAGTGAGACTGCCTTGTTTTTCTCTGTCCAATTATTTGGACATGCAGCAGCTTCGAATTGGCGTTAATACGTCGCCCAGTGCGTGCTTCCGTCAAAGGTTGGAGCTTTCACATGAACTGTCCCTACTGCAGGCAAAGTGACTTTCTCTATTGACTTATTTTCTGCGCCTTTTTCTGTCTTTATCATTGGTACAGTCTGTTCACAAAATTGTTTTGGTTGTAACTTCAGGCACTGCTGGACTTCATTTTTAATCTGGTATTTTATATTTGTAATCGAGTCTTCTATTTTTGTTGACATAACTTTTTCCACACTTGTGACTGATTTTTCTACTTCAGCTATTTTATTAGGCATCGATTCTTCAGCACTCGAGACAGATTTTTCTACTTCAGATATTTTTAATGTCATTGATTCTTGTACTTCTGATAGTTTAGTAACTTGTTTATTAAGCTCACCTTGTATGAAACCCAATTCTGTGGTACTATGTTCTTGAATATGTTTCTGCTCCTGTATTAATGCTTTGATGTCTTCTGTTTCACGCTTCTGTTCCTCTGCCTCCTGTCGTCGTCGTTCCTCTGTCTCTTCTCTTTCCTGCCTAAGTTTTTCATCCTGTTGTTTTTCTGCTTCTTCTCTTTCTTGTCTTCATTCTTCTTTTTGTCGTCTTTCTGCTTCTTCCGCCTCCTGTCTGCGTTTTTCATACTGTCGTTTTTCTGCTTCTTCCGCCACCTGTTGGCGTCGTTGCTCTGTCTGCAACAGTAGCACCTGGAAATTTTCCATCATCTGACTGGCATCCATTGTTTTCTGATTAATTATGAATTACACTCGTCTTGTACAAAGTGTCCACTGTTTCCACTGTTAACCGTTCTATCCCACTTCTGACACCACTGTTATAACGGTCTACTTGATCATCGTAGGTACATTGGATAACAAAATACAAGACACCAATTAAGTCACTAATCACCAGCTTTAATTTTTACAGTTAAACAGTTCGTAATTAACAACACAGCCTCCTACAACAAATCAAATAAAAATTGTTCACAACCAATAAAATGTCACTAATGTTAAACACAATTGTATTACAATTATACCGTCCGATTATAAAACGCAACACTTCACTAATAACCACTTGAACGTACACAGTAATATTGCCCGATAATAACTCGAACCGCACTGAAAATATATCGCAGCTATACTGAAACTTAAGGCCGCTGCTGCCATGTATTTATACCTCCGCTCACAGACCAGAATGTTCCAAATTGTGTTTTAGCGCCAGTATGACCTACATAATTAGTTGCGGCCTTGACACAATCCGCGCGGCTGGCGGCTTCGAGAAAACTCTCGCGAATGCGTCTAGAGTCACGTATGCCACACACATTAGAGTGAGATTCTTCTGGCACATTCGATGAACACGTAGACTGTTCTGTAATGTCGTAACAATACCTTCAAAAAGAGCTTCCGTTTAACTGCTTCCTTCTTACGTTTCTCGTCTTGCCATACTTCCAACTCGAGCACCAGTGCTTTCTGCCCTTCTTCAGCCTCTGGTCTTTCCTGCCTGTGTTTTTCATCATGTCGTTTCTCGGTCTACAACAGTAGCGCCTGGAAATTTTCTAGCATCTGACTGGCGTCCATTATTTACCGATTAACTACAAATTATACTAGTCTTATACAACTTTTCCACTGTTAACGGTTTTGTCGCACTTCTGACCCACTGTTACGACGGTCTGACCGATCGTCTTATGGTACAGTGCAAAACAAAATACAAGACACCAATTAAGTTACTAATCACCAGCTTTAATTTATCACAAATAACAGTTTGGATCAACTCATACAATAATTCAACTTAAGTTTATCCACATGCAATAATAATGTCAACTATAAAGAATTCCGTGCTAATTATAACACAACACCCATTTAATATCACTTGACAAATCACCCAACATAAACTGACTGACAAACTGGCTGCTATGGCTTTTTATAGGTAGTGCATGCCTTCTAGAAATTTTCCATCCTCACTTCATGCCACTTGATGCATATCTCAAGTGTTCTTGAATACAATGGAATGTACTTTCCAGTGGGCTTGAGTGAGGCTACTCTTGCCACACTGGACGGGGAGGTGGAGAATGTTTTGGGCTGTTCGAAAGGATTCTCGTTACAATATAGTAAATTATCTTATATTTTTCTTAAAATTATTGAAATCAGTTTTATTTGTATAATTTAGTCAAACGTAGGAAAAAATGAAACTTGCAGAGCAATGCACAGTACTATTCAATTGGAATTAAAAAGCTGAAATTTTTTTCTGTTTCGTGGCTTGAAATGATGCTTTTAATGCTTTTTCTTGCAGTTTTTTCAACACAAGAATTTCACCAGACACACCATTTTCTTATGCCCATTTAATAGAGGTTAAGTGAAGGCGTCCACTGCTATCGCTGCTTCTCCCTCTTAGTCCTCCTCCTCCTCTTCTCTGGTCATCACATTGACTATTTCATCATCTGTCATAAACTGTTTTTTTGTCTTCGTCACCCGCCAGCCACTTGTTTATATTGTCCATTGTCAAATAGTCTGTTTTCTCTACTAGTTTCTCAGGATTGTATCTCGCAACTTATGCAGCTCAGCATCTGTGTTACCATTAAACTCGTTTTTCTAAAGTAGCGTTAATGTTTTGTTTTCTTTTGCACTGTGATGAGATTTTGCACTCACAATTTTAAATTACATGAACACGGCAAATAATTACTCCAAGAAAAAAAAACTGCAAATAAACGGCACTGTACACAGCGAGGGACTAATGATGCAACTGACGTGTGTGGTCAGTAGAGGTGGGCTGATATACCTATAACAGGTTTTTTGGAACTAATTTTTGTGGAATGGATATAACAGTGACTGAAAAGTTGAAATACTTGTTCTGATTCAACGATAACTGAAAAGTCGAAATACCCATTCCTATTACTCGCGGCCTCACGGTTCCAAGTCGCGGGACCCCCCTATGGAAATAACGAATATACGAGTACAAAGTCAGTTAATTGGTGCTGAATGCTTGATTCTGCACATGTGCTGATTGCCATACAAGTATGAAATGAAGCAAAACACCGAGATTCAGAATATCTTTATTCCAAAGAGACGAAGCTGTTTGTAATAAATGAAAAAAATCATACTCATGTTACATTTATTTTCATGTGTTATGCAGATATATAATACAGATTATAGGAACATATATACTAGTCACCACCGACTTGGTAAATTTTGAAAAAGCGAATTATATTGTGTTATAACCTACAGAGTGGCTGATAGGCCATATAGTACTTTATGTTAATGTGATTTCGGAGATGATCATCTTACGTAAATTTTTTTGACATTATTTGTTGTGCTATTATGTGCACTCTAAATTTCATTGCATGAGTTTTGTAACTGATTTGTCTAATCAAAATGGAATCAATAATTTGATATTAAATCTATGTCAGTTTGTTTACTCCTAGTGAAAACTTAAATTAGTATTCCCAAAGGGAGATAAGCCTATAAATTCTCTTGTTTCTTATTTTATTTTAAACAGTAACAGCTTAGTAAAGTCACAGTGTAAAGTAACACTGTTAATACTTTTAGTTTCAATTTATTTCTTATAACAAATTATGTAATACAGGTATATAATAACAGGTATTTTTACGTGTTATTTTTTTTTAATGGTTTCATTCGTACCTGTTATTTTCAAATACTAGTTTAACGCACCTCTAATGGTCTTGTTTCCCCCTCCACACTTGCCAGTACCTGCCTGAAAATGCCGGACTACTGGAGGGGTACCGCAGTGCCAGATTGGAGAGATTGTATCTAGAATATGAAATTTGATCGATAGTTCTTCGAGGCAATTTTTCCGTGTGTTAGGATAACTTTACTGTTTTTACTTTCTGCAGGTATCATGTTCAATCTAATATATTTATTAAAAGCTTTTTTAACATTTAATATTTGTAATTCCTTCATACAGCGGTAATGGACAGTTTGGTACACTTCTGATGTTCCTCACTTTCCAAAGGCACTCTGCACTGATCTTAATTGACAGTATCTTATATTTGATCTCCATTGCTCTTCCCACATTTCCCTTCAATCGTAGAAGTCATGTCTTTACCATTAATGTTCACCTCCTCAACGCATAATAAAAACGAGTGAATGTGTGGATGTGTTATTGTGATGTGTGTGGGGGGGGGGGGGGTTGTGTTTTGAAGACTCCATTGCAAGAATTATGGTTGCCATAATTTTTTAAGAAAACAGGTTTTAACATTCAGTGACTCATGACTTCAGTAAACTTGTATTTATTTTAAAAAATTTTAAATATCATTTGTATTATAATGATGTCACCACTATAATATAATGTTTTAGCACTAGGTAAATCATAATGAATTCATAAAATTAATATAACAAAAACACTAGTGTAGGTAATATTTTTAATGTACAAAAATGATGCACATCAGAAAATTCTAAAAATTATGGATGTCAAAAAATGCAAATGTGATCAGTGTTTTGAAAGTAACAAAAATAAAAGATCGTGTACAAAATGGTACTGGATAATGACTCGACTAATTACAGTGAACTTGTGATAGTTATATGTGGAGAAACAATGGTTCTGGTAAACTCATAATGATTCCAAAAGTGTAGCATTGTATTAAATATGATATATGCACTGGCGCCACTGATGAATTAAGTGGGCAACATGTCTACATAAGCCCAACTATGTGTCTTTTTTTCCATCTTACAGTTAATTAGAAAGAAAACGAACACTCATATTCATGACATTCAACCTACAATACATTTAAAAAGAATATAATTGCAGCTCTTTTAGTTAGCCTGACGAAATTGTCTGTGACAAAACCCCAGATATTTTTATAGAAATTATTAATTATATTAATTACAGTTAAGTATATTTACATTATATCATATACTGTAGTTAATTATATAATACAATTATAATAATTTTATTAGAACTATTACAATTATTATGTATTTCCATTGGTGCTATTATTTTGTTATTTTTAAGTATATTACACACACACACTGTTAGTAAAATTTTGATGTTTCTGATATTGAAGGCTTCACCCATAAGTACTTTTCAGATATACTAGCATTTTTTAGAATTTCCTTCTTTTCAGAAACATTGTTTTGAAGTTCAACCAGTCAATTTTAAGACTGGGGAAACTTGAAGAATTCTGCCCAATGTGTTAATTTATAACCGGCTTCTGTCATCACACCACTCACTTTCAATATGGAAAGAAAATTCTTACCATGTTGGCGTTGTGAGACAGTATTGTGAAATTGCTACCTATTAATATACCTTTAATTATTTTTGCTAATTCTTCTTTCTCATTACACATTTCAAGGTCATTGTATATTTCTGAATTGCACATATGATATGCTGCATTGGTGATGGTCCTAAGCATTTTAGACTGCAAACTTTCTGATATTGCTATGTTAATGATGACACAGTTCCCCATAACTGAATTTGGTCCATCCATATTTAACCTAAACAATTTCATATTCAGTAGTTTATGTTAGTTTGTGAATCAGAAGTTCAAAGCACCATCTTCACCCTCACGTTTGAAAAAGAAATATACTCACTGTTGTAACTAATTGTTTATTTTCAGTTCTACCTGTTTCTTCATTCTCATTATCAAAACAAATACTTTAAAGTATTTAAACCAGGACAAATCAGTGTCCCTGTAGTCTATACATGGTATTCTGAAATTCTGATCATGCTAATTCAGTAGACATTCATTGATGTCATTATTTATAAATTTTGTCAGAGTGGCTTTTCTACCATAGCGATGCATGACTCTCTGAGGTGCTGAGTTAAAGTTAGTCCTACTAATTCAGTACATTTCAGTAGCAAATGAACTCCTAACGGCCATTGTGTAAAAACTATCAAAATGTGGTATTTTTGTTTCCAAGGTTTTGTGTGTGTGGTGGTCAGTGTACTGCACACTGTGTACTGAAACATACATATTATGTACTGTGACATATGGAGTTCACCGAAGTCAGCAGTAGAAAGCTTTTATTGATTTTCAGTTGTCATCAGCACAGTAGACTTACCTGGAAAAAAGGTAACTAATTGCGTATGCAAAACACTGTAAGGAAAGAATTTTTTTCAAAATGTAATTTTGTTTTAAACGAGGTGAAGAAAGCAGGCAAGAGAAACGTCAGCTTGATACTGAAAATACACATCACAAAAAAAGTAATGGAACTCTTGAGTAGAGTATATGGGTTTGTGACTATAATATCACCGTACAGAAGTACAAAACAATCATTGTATCTCATTCGGATGATGAGTTTGGGATCTACAATAAACCCAGTCAACTCAGAAGATATAAACCTTCAACAACAAGATATGAACAACAGAAACAAATACCTATTACATGATGGCAGTGGGTAAAATATTAAACTGAATATTAATAATTGTCAGTGACAAAGAAAAACATACTTTATTTTTCATCTACGTTGTTCTTCATCACATCACAAAACGTTTAAAAATTCAAGGATTAGTTTTGGCAGTTAGTCATCATCCTCCGGATATCAAAAATTTTGTGGGTTAGAGTACAATGATTCCAGCTGTGTACTCACTAATGGGAAACAAGAAACAAGAGACTTGCTAACGTTTTCTTCAATGACATTAAATTGAATTATTTGGTTGGGACCCTAAGATAATTGTAATGGAGCCTAAGAGGTTGCCATCATTCAATCATTGAATGCTAATATTCTGCAGCTACAAATTCTGGATATAATTAAAATGTGAGTCAGTGTTTGTGAAGGAGAGTAGAGGTTGGTTCCCAAATGCCAGAAACAAAGACATTCAGCTCCACATCCAAATGTGTTCTGCATTAGCTTATGTTGTGAGGTATGATTTGTTGTGTATTCAGGAAAGCACACCCAAAAAGATAAACTCGAAGTTTTCTATATTACTTAGTCGATCAATGGCTAAATGACAATTGTATGTTAGAAAAAAGTGTGGAACTGTTCTGGTAGGTGGTACCAAACCAACATTGCCGAAGGTTGGAATTAAAGAATATATAATTTTGAAACCAAATCCAAATATTTACTTACTAATCAATATACTCCGAAAAGACAAGTACTACAATGACACATTTGACAGAGTATCCCTTACTCTTGAAGAATAGAAGAACCACTGCTGTGAAGATACATCACTTCATTTCTAAAGATTTTAAAAAACTTGAAGATGTTAGGAAACTGAAACCATTCCTTTCAAGTTTAGATTTCATACATAAATTCCAGTGAAAAAATCACATGTGACAAAAGCACAGTAATTTGTATGATAAATTATAGATATTGCGCAGTAAACAATTGTAAATATTGTATACAAAAGTTTTGGTATTGGATAAAAAACTATTAAAAAAAAAAAATTGGAAAACAGAAAATGTTTCAGTGAACTCTCTGAAAGTATCTGTATTAAAGCTGTAACGTAATATTCTCATCTTCTAGGTCAGCGATTGAAATAAAACCTATTTTGAAATATCACCTGTTGACACCTTCTTGGGCAGAGCCTGATGAGCATAGTGAAATCAGGCATAGCCCTCTATCCACAACTCAGTGCACAAATTAGGCCGCAAACTCCTCCGAAACTACTCAACCGAATGTTATACAATTTTGCATACTTATCTGGACTGTATTGAAGAGTGCACACATGTAATTTTTATTTCTCTGAGTTATTTGGTTCAAAAGATATTACGATTTTTTAAAAATCTTAGCTTAACCGTGTGAGAGGAAGTGAGATAGAGTATCATGGCACAGCTGGCTGTCGCCTGATAAGATAAGATTTTGGTGTACACAAATGCCAGTGCGTGTACGGCTTCCACCGCCAGCACTGGCTGTCGCTCGATAAAATAAAATTTTGCTGTATACACAATTTGCTGTATTCACGACTCACGTGTGTTTAATTCAAACAGTAGAGCATTGTTCTATGGTGTAGCCAGATGTACGGATTGGACTTAAGTGTTGAACAAGTGTCAATTTTTAGATGAGAATCTATGTATTCACTGGTGCAACTGCAACTTTCCATTACATATTGCAACGAATATTCTATACATTCATATTCATCAATTTATATATATATGTATTATTTATATTATGCCTCGACGGATGAGACGGCGACAAAATGTTGCTGCAGCAACTGTTGAAGACCCTCCAGAACATAACATGAAACATGTGTTATATGATCAAAACAACACAGGGTATAGGAATCTTGAGAATGAATTTGAAGACAATTTACAATCTCTAGAATTCTATGAAGGTGTAAGTTGTTCTCGAGTGTTGATGCAGCAAACATTTTTTGGTATGTGTCCGCAGGTAAGCGAAACCCAAATAAGTTTACTGCAGTTAATCCTACAGTACATGTACCTATAAAACTGATGGATCTCACTTATGTAGAACAACTCTTGATAGCAAGAGTACAACTAGTGATGCATGTGCATAGGGTGAAATTGAGCGGCTTTCCCGGTAAATATGCTTATAAGGGAAATATTATAAATATTGGTCAAAATATAACGGAGATTGTTAGTTCCTTGCCCCCTACACCTGCTTCACTGAGCACTATAGTTTTAAGAAAGGAAAGTGTTAATGGAGATCGGGATTTTCATGTGAGACATAACAAAATTTTAGAAGCACTCAATTTTTTGAAATGAATAATCCATTCTATAGTGATATCATCATTGATATGGAACAAATATCTCAACTTCCATTAAATGGTAGTATTTATGGAATGATACCCGCTGTTGATTTATCTGAGGTGAATACAGATGAAGAGAACTTTTTTTGAAGAAATTTATGAAAGTATGATCCCGGATAATATTAGAATCACAGAAGTTGATCGACCCCAATCTGCAGTGAATAATGTAATTCCATGGCCACAAGATACTGATATCATAAATGAATTCTCGTGCGAAGGATATGTAAGCATGGCAATTCCCGTTTACTACCTTACGGATCTGCTGAATTAAATGATAATACTCGAGCAAGTAGTATGGAACTTACAGAACTTGAATATTTTCAATTTTTGATGCAATATAAAGACCGACTTTTGCACTAGATCCTAGGTTCAGATTTTTTGTATTGAACACTGTTCAGCGTCATCAAGCTATTCAACAAGGGACAATATTTGCTAGAAGATCTCATTTCAATGGAACAATACAGCAACTGAGAAACACGCTGTCGAGTAATCCTCAAATAATAAGAAGTTTCTATTATTCATGTGGAAAAATAAGAGGATCAAAATCTTACTGGATTCAACGAAGGGGTGAACTTGAATCAATGATTGAGCAGTGTGATAATCTTCCTACAGGTTTTTTTACTTTAAGTGCAGCTGATCTTTGGTGGCCTGATCTGGCACGACTCATGGGTTGGGTTGTAATGATGAACTCCTGAATCAGTATAATCCTGTCATCGCACAAACATGGAGAGCAAATACTGATTTTAGTATAATCACCTCCTTATACCAGGTGGTTGAATATGTATCCAAATATGCTTCAAAGTCAGAACCTGCTTCGAAAAATTTGACGGAAATGTTTCAAGAAATCGTTGAATCGAGAGCCCTGGATGAAGAATCTCGTCGAGCATATACAAGTTTGATGATAAGAGTGATCAGAGAAAGAGACATCGGGGCTTGCAAAATATGTCATTTACATATACATGGAATTCCATTGTATCAGTGTACCAGAACTTTTAGAGTAGTTGTCATAACTAAGGCCCGGATTTTTATATAATTACATATTTGAATGCTGAGTGCATATTTACACAGAAAAGCCAGATATCGGCGAATCATACCAATAGGTGTCTTATCCGCGAGTTTAATTTTACATATTTTTACATATTTTGTTCATATTACATATTTCACTCCATATTACATATTTTATAACAACATTACTCAGATGCGCAAATGTGCAATTAATCAGAATCAGGTGCAATTAAATGTATTGCAAGAAAAGGCAAAATATTGCATCTGTTGCAATTGCACGCATAGATTCTACTTTCAAGAAGTAAAATTTTTTATGAACTCAAGCGACAAGTAAGGCATTTTGCACGGGATGTTAGATTCAATGAGAATGGTATGCACGGCCCACTCCTTATTTACGTTTTGTTCGCACGTTCAGCAGACTCGGTGGGGAAAGAACGCGCTGTCTGCGGTAAATAAATACTCTTCGCAGATCTTGCAATTCTCGCAACGGATTCCATCTACCTAAACAAACAAATATCTATATAACTCTATGCTATTGTAGGGCACAATGTGATTTTTGACGCCAGTATTATCGATGCTCTCGGAGTATAAGCCTACACGTAAATAACAATCTGGTGTGCAATGTGGTGCGTTGAAGTTATTGTCAAGTCAGTGTTTTGTCTTTCGCCTACACTTCTGCGCGTGCTTGTTTCTTGCCTTGGCGGATTCTCGTTGGACAAAAGACGTCTTAAATAATATATTGTGCAGTATTGTTCAACGCAAGTTCTTAAGAGTTTTAAATACAAATATCCTTGTTTTATCATGGCATCGACCACATCATCTTTGTCATCTAAGTTAAAATCATGGGTACAGATTGACAGTGCTTTTACAACTGACGGTAAAGCTGTATTTTGCCAAGTTTGTGATAAAAATATTGGCTGTTCCATGAAGTCTCAACTGGAACAACATTTCCAAAGTACTTTACATACTAGAAATAAAGAACGATCTTCTTCATCGAAACAGGTACTACTTACAAAGATGCAGCAGCAATCTTCATCATCTAATAGTGAGTTTTATAAAGACATGGCTTTAGCAATGATTGCTGCTAATGTGCCTTGGTACAAACTTCAAGTGCCTCAATTTAAGTCTTTCTTAGAGAAATACTTCAAACGTAATATTCCAAACGAATCTGCACTCAGAAAAAATTACTTGAACGTTTGCTATATTTAGACTTTGGAAAAAATCAGAGCCGACATCGGTGATTCTTATATATGGATAGGTGTTGACGAGACAACGGACGCTGTAGGTTGTTACATCGCAAATCTTATTGTGGGTAAGTTAGATTCCGAGAATCCAGCCAAGCTCTACTTGATTTACTGTAAGCCCCTGGAGCAAACAAATCGCTCAACAGTAGCTCGATTTATTAATGATGGACTGAAAGTGTTATGGCCAAATGGTGTTAAAGAAGAGAAGGTACTGCTGTTGTATACAGATGCAGCAGCATACATGTTGAAAGCAGGTAATTCTCTAAATGTGTTTTACCCCAACCTACTACATGTTACATGCCTGGCTTATGGATTGCATCCAGTAGCTGAAACTGTCAGAGACCTTTTCTCCGAAGTAAATACATTAATATCAGCAACAAAAAAGGTGTTCTTGAAAGGTCCTTACCGTATCCAGTGCTACAAACAAAGGCTACCAGACACACGTCTGCCTCCAGAACCCGTAATTACAAGATGGGGAACCTGGATCGAAGCCGTAAATTTCTACAGTGACAACTTTGAAGCTGTGAAGTCTGTGGTGGAAACATTATCTCCCGATTCTGCAGTGTCAGTGAGCAAATCCTTGTCTGCATTCAACAACTCTAAGGTGATATGTTCAGTTTCGTACATCAAAACGCATTTCGGTTGGCTTCCCGATAGTATCAAGAAACTGGAGACTGCAGGTCTGACTCTCCAAGAAGCCATAGGAATAGTTGAAGAGACAGTTAACAAGTTAAATGCTGTGCAGGGTGAAGTCGGCGACAAAGTTTCCACTAAATTAAATGCTGTGCTGAATAGAAACCCTGGTTACTCAACTTTACATACCATTTATCGCATATGTAACGGCGAAACTGTAGAATCGATTGAGAATATTCTTCCAAGTACAATTCCTCTGTATAAATATGCGCTGGTGACAACATGTGATGTCGAGAGATCCTTTTCTATATATAAAAACATACTCTCAGACCGAAGACAGTCCATGTCAACAGACAATATAGAAAAGTATTTAATAATTAATTGTGCAACTAAACAGTGGTAAAAAAAACTTATGTGGACACTTTATTCTTATGCAGAGTTATAGTAGAGTTATATATATATATATATATACAATATAGATTTTTAAGTCAAAAATCTACCTTTAATTTTATAGTAATTTCAACTCTCCTAGTAAAATACTTTGTTAAATAGTTAATAATTCTCAATTCTTTACTTTATACTCATGTCCTGTACTACAGAAATCCATAGGTAAAATATTTTGTTGTTGTTAATTTTATAATATCAAGATTTCTTTTTTAATTCTGTTTTCTAAAATATGTTATCATAAATTTTCTAAAGTACAATAAACAATTGAAAAGTAATTCATTTCTTATGCATGCTGTCTTATTGTAAACTCTTCAACAAAGAGTTGAACTTTCAGATACTGTGTATTCTGAGGGTTAACTTAATTTCTGTAACAGTAGTGGTAATCTAACTGGTGATTAGTGTCACCCCCGAACTTGATTAGTATTTTATGGATTACATTGACTTTGCTCAAAATATATTTGCATAATATATATAACTTTCACTTATGAACTTACTGTTGTCACTTCCCAAACGTTTCGAGATGTTGTTTCTCTTCTTCAGTGGGTTGAGTACTATCTGTCGATTACAGAATAACCGTTACGGAATGGAGTGTGTGGTGGGGGTTGATGGTGGGACGGGATTGGCGCTGTGGTTCGAATTATGTGTGTGGATCAGTGTGTCAAATAGTGTATGTGATTTGTAATGTATCTGTTCATTTAATATGTTGTTTGGTTGTAGTGTGTGATATCTGTATATTTCAAATTGTTCAGCTGTGTTTAGTTTTCTACTTTTTGGTAAGTAGTGTAATATTTCCATGTTGTGTTCTATGTTTGTGTAGCTGTGGTTTTCGTTATGTAAATGTGTGGCAAATGTGGAGTGTATGTAGTTTGTGGTGAGGGCTTTTAAATGTTCAGAAAACCTGGAAGAAAAAGATCTTCCCGTCTGGCCGATGTAGAATTGTTGGCAATCATTGCAATTTAATTTATAAACCCCTGTTTTGCTGTATGTGTCAATGTCTTTGTTAGTATTGTTTATGTTTTCTAATGGTGTTGTTGGTTCTGTAAGCTACTTTATAATTTTGTTTCCTAAATGTGTTTGCAATTTTATGTGTATTGGAATTGTAGTATGTAAGTGTTATGTATTTACTGGGTTGTGTGCTGTTGGTCAGATGTGTTTTACTTTTTGTGTTGAGGATTCGTTTGTGTAGTTTATTTATTAATTCGGGGTTGTATCCGTTTTTGACTGCTATGTATTTAATTGTGTTTAATTCATCTTGGTAGTCATGTGTGTTTAGGGGTATTGACGTGAGCCTATATTTGCATGTTTTGAAAGTGATTTTAAAAAGTTTAAAATGAAGCACCTATTATTTTCAAAGCCTTTCAAAGAGGGCACTGTTATGTTCTCGTAAAAATGTAAATTACATTGTTGACGTGAAAGTATTTTAATACTACATATTTCTTAAATATTACATATTTAGCTACATATTTTCCTTATTTTTCCTACATATTTATGTAGATATTTTGCCATTTTTTGCTACATAAAAATCCGGGCCCTAGTCATAACAATAGAAGACTATGTTGCAATTAATGGAACCAATAGTGAAAATGACAGTAATTCAATCATTCAGTTTTATAGTAGTAGACATGGAAGAAATAACATTATCCGATTTTGCTAAAAAAATGTCTAAGGGAAGAAATAATTCAATTAGCACAAACAGAAAAGAAAGAATTGTACAAGTTTTCCATAAAGTAAACAACAATAACAATGCAGTCAATACTGAATTATATTGTAAACAAAAGTTTATTTTTCATAAACATTGGCGTAATGAAGAAGACTTGAAAAGTACAGATGAAACATGGTTCATGGCTTATACTTGACAAAATTTTGGACAGCTTCAAGAACAATTACACATGTCTTTAATTATAGAAGAAATTGAAATTTATCAGGATAATAATAACGAGTTTGATATTTTTGACGATAGAGACTGGATGGCTGTAGCAGCAGTAATGCCTAATGCACTACCAACTCATGTTGGTCTAGGTCAGTGATGGATAAAGTCCGGCCCCCAGACTGGTGTAATCTGGCCCGTGACAGAGTTCTGAATGACAACTTACCTACACACTGTTAATTTAGTCACCTTATTTATTAATATAAATACATAAATAATACATACATACATATTTCTGTTTACTCACCACGTGTTTGTAACATTTCCGGTAAGCACGTGCTCCCAATACGCACACACTATATTTTATGCCCAGGGTCCAGAGTTCTATAAGCGAAAGCGCAGAAACATTGGGGTTGTACGAAATAATAAGACTGATTATCATTGAAAGGTGTAAAACTTTGTTTAATTGTTACTTCATTTGCATAGTTAGTACTCAAAATACAAATGGCGGCTTATACCGCACCTACAACATGGCGGCCATTTAACCTCTGCTACTTATTAATATCTTACGTTTCCAATAATTATTCTCTCTTTCAGGTCGTTACATCAAAACAAAAACATTTTATACTGCAGTATTTAATTTCTCTAATATTACCATTGAAAGGTTATTAAACACAAACCAACGCCTCTTTTAAAAGACGCGGCCGGCCTGTTCTCTCACACTCTCTATCACTCTCTCTCTCTCTCATTATATATTTAATAATTTTGATATACTAAATTTTGCTGTTCATATTATCTCGAGCTCGATTATTTGGTAAAAAAGGTATTATTTAAATGTTGCACTTTCCTGAAATGTTGCGGTTTCCGTGTGGTTTAGATGCTGCCCATAGCTCGCCCGATGTTCGGCGTACTTTTGTTCTGATCGTCTGCCTCGTTGGCACTGATTCTACATTGTTAATTGTTATTAATTTTTTAGATATTTGATATAACAGTTACATATTAATGACTTATAACACTTTGGCTGGTAAAGTTTACACCAGCACACTTTTGAATGTGCTCACTCCATGAAGTTCTTCTGCCAACTGGGCAGACATATTGTCGTATTATCGACAGGTGGTGGGGATTAACTGTTATTAATCCTTTGTCTGAGACAGATGACGGTATTGTTCCACGTCATCGCTATTACGTGTGTCATATTTTGTTATGACAAGGCAGCATTGTCGATCAGTGCAACCATCGAATGCGCCTCATTTCGCACGTACGCTCTTGGCCTTGAGACGAATTATACAGATGAAACTGCGTCGTTTATTTAAACATGGGGGAAGTTGACCTAACTCTCTTTTACACATGAAAACTCAATCAAAATACAATACAAGATTCCTGAATACCATAATTCCTTAAGACGGACGTTTGTACTGTCACAAAACCCCCTCAATGAGAGGTTTTATGCTGAAGCATAAAAACTCTCATTGACTCATTCACACGTTCTAAAGGGATCAGCCCGGATATGTCGCCACAACCCCCTGTAGTGTTTATATAGAAAAAATTTCAATCACTTACCCTTGGTCCAATGATGGTGACAGTACCCATCTGACCTTACTGGACTTCTCAGGAGAGATCCCAACACCGTAAGGCCATTTGGCACTTAACGCTCCTGCTCTGATGCACCGGCCAGCTCAGGACCGCTGTCACAACACCATCAAACTCTGAAACATGAAAATACAAAATTTAAAATAGTGGCCTTATCTATTCCCATATCCACAACTGATATGCCTCCCCTTAGATGCATTGGTTTGTGTTTAGAGGCATTGGTTTGCTTAGCTCTAAAATTTCTTCAACAATCAAAACAAACAAGATTTAGAACAGAAAAATCCATTTCCCCCTTTTGACATTCCTACATTTAGTAAAACTTTCTGACTCCAGTCAATATTACCTTTCTTACGTCATCATAAGAAAACGTATTCCTATACTAAACATAACACATAAAACAACATTTTAATTCCTAAACGCAACAACAGTACTATTCATCTTTATTATATAAAATTAAAAATATACTATTATGGCAAACACTTCAAATATTCTAAACTTTCTTTACTCAGCTTTCCTGATATTTATATTTCTTTGCAATAGAATGAGAATGATATTGTGTGTTCAACAACAACATCAATATTATTTCTTCAATACTTAACATTTGTTACCGTTGCTACCCCTGTAGCAACCTCCCAACCACACACTCTATTACCCCCCACTGGACTGTGGCATCCAAGTGCCTTCACAAAGACTGAACTGGTGGAGGAATTTTGTCATCTCCTTGTCTTTGCTTCAGCGTTACATTATAAAAATAGTTAGATATCATAATACCTAAAAGTTACATATTTATACACCCTTAATGCGGGTCTATCACCTGGTTTATTGTTCCCATGCGAACAAAGTGATAGCCGCTGTTCCACAGTTCCGGGGATTTCCCCTAGGTAGCCCCCCGTTAATTTCAAACTTCACCAATTTTCAGGACAACCAACCATGGTCAGTGTTACAATTGCTGCCCACGGCTGGCTGTCGTCCAAAACCACGATTAGTGCTGGTAAGGCAGTAATCGCCCAAAAAGGCGGGGAAATCATCTTCATTAGCATGTTTTACTCTACATCTACACTGTACTGTTAAGAATCACATATAATGTCAAATTATATCAAAATTGTACAGTGTATGCACGCCTTCTTGAGGCCTCCGATGATGGCAATGGTCCGTGCGTCACTCATCAACCCATTTCGCTAACTACAGTAGCACATGCCACTACTGCACTAGCCCACTTACATCTAACTTAATTCCTCCTACATATGCTGTCCTTACAGTCCATTATTGACTTACATTTTTTACTAACACCAAACAACTATAAAAACACCTTTTAACCTTGCACAAAAACAAGTTCTTTAATTATTTAAAAATTTTTCACATAGACACCTTTGCAAGTTCAAGCTTTCACTTTCCATACTTATTTTCACTTCCATGACAAGATAGGAACTATGACAATGGATCATCTGATAAGTTTACATTAAGATAAAATACACTCTATTGTTTTCTGTGGGAAAACAAGCACTTGAAAAATTTAATCATTTAAGTTACAATAATTTTAAGCGTTTCGTTTCACAATTTCTAAACGAAACTACATTAGTTCGTGGAAAACATAACCATCAATAAATTAACCTTTTTTTTTATGACTACCTTACCTTTCCACGAACTCTGGGTCCCCCTCCCTGTTCTTGTACGTTAAAATTTCTACTGACACCTTTTTGTGGAGTAAGACCATCGTTAGTTTCACCCCGCTATTGAGGCTACCGCCAACCATGGTCCGCCTCCAGATTGCCGAAATCCACGATCAGAGGTGGTGAGTCTGTGATCGTCCGAAAATGGGGGAGTGTCCCTCCTGGAAACATAAATATCAAATTAAAATTCATTCATATTCTAATATAAATCCCTTCTCATATTCCTAAGATGACCAATATAACTTTAAGTTTGTTGCATTGTGTGTTCCTACTATCTCCCTAGTCTCCCTGTCCTGCAACACATACAAATTTTTCATCTTGATTTCCACTACCTCATAAGGTCCTTCGTAGAGCAGGAAGAACTTCTTGATTACCTTGTCCTGAGCGGTCGATAAGTCGTGCCTCCTTACTAATACCAACTGTCCTACTTCATATTTTACCCACTTACCTCTTGCGTCGTGCCTACGCTTTCTCTGCTCACCCTTGCTTAATAGATTCTCATTGGCCAACCGGATTTTAATGCTCACATCCGTCCTCTCGCTCTCCAGTGGGTAATCAAACAGCTGCTCCAAAATCCTTGGGGGGCGTATTCCTTTACCAATTCATGAGGTGTATAGCCGGTGGACTCGTGGATGGTACTGTTCAGCCAACTTTCTACCCTTTTTACATACAACGACCACTCGCTGTGTTTAGCGTGACAATAGGCTCTAAAGATCCTGCCTATCTCTCTCATTACACGCTCAGCCTGGTTTGACTGGGGATGGTACACAGCCGTATGCTTCGTGAGGATTCCTTCCCATCCTAAGGTCTGGCGCCATTTCCCACTGATGAACTGTGGCCCATGGTCTGACAAAATCACCTTCGGCTTACCCACGTGAATCATGTAGTCTTTAATCACCTTCTCACTCAATACCTGGCTGGTAGCTCTCTTTACGCTATACAGTTTTTCATACTTCGAAAAAGTGTCAAGCATTACAAAAATATACACAACTCCGCCTCTACCCTTCGGCAATGGTCCAAACAAATCCACAGCAACTAGATCAAATGGTCTTTCTACCCTTATAAAATTCAACTCACCCTCAACCCTGTAATTTACTACCTTCGACTTTTGACACAAATCACAACTCCTCAGCAGCTTTCTCACTCATCTCTCCATATTCCTGAAAACACATGATTCCTTCAACACATTGACACACTTCTTCGCCCCAAAATGACCATATCTTATATGACAATCCCAAATAATTTTCTCTTCTAACCCTTCTGGTACCACTAATCTCCAGTCACGCTCACCCCCTACTACTTTCTTAAACAACAATCCTTTGTAAATTTGGAAAAACTGGTTATATTCTGATTCTTCTAATTCCGTCTCCAAGCTGTTTATTATTTTACCCAACTTACCATCTGCTCTCTGCATGGTTCTGATATCCTTCAACTCTTCTCCAAAGATCTTATCCTCCCTACTAATTTTAAAAATTTCAATTTCCTTTAAGTCCCTACCTGTTTTGTTGTCCACACAATCTACCCTGGAAAGAGTGTCGGGTACCTTGTTCTCTGTCCCTTTGATGTATTCCCATTCGAAGTTGTACTCCTGTAAAACGAGCACCCACCTGGTTAGACGGCTGTGAGCGAGCTTACAAGTGTTCAGGAGGGATAACGCCTTATGATCCGTTCGTATTATCGTCTTGTTACCTAGGATGTAAGTCCTGAATTTTCCTACTGCAAATACGATGCTGAGTAGTTCTTTTTCTGTTGTTGTGTAGTTCTTTTCGGCGGGCAGCAATGATCTACTCGCGAAGGCGATAGTGAGGTGCTCCTTCTCGTTATCCTCTTGGTAAAGCTCTGCACCTACTGCTACATTACTGGCATCTGTCTGTAAGTAAAACACTTTTTCAAAATCCGGATGGTTCATCGTTATCATCTTACTAAATTTCTTTTTAATTTCCTCAAAAGCTCCACGCTCTACGTCTCCCCATTTCCATTGTCTGTTCTTTTGAAGTACGGCACTTAACCTTGCTGTTACGTGTGCGTAGTTCCTTTGAAATTTTCGGTAAAAGTTGCACAACCCTAGAAAAATTTGACGTTGTTTTATGTTCCTTGGTTCAGGGAAGCGCATGATAGATTCGACCTTGTCCGGGTTTGCTGAGATTCCTTCTGACATTATGATAAAACCTAAAAAGTTAATTTCCGTTTGCAAAAATTTAGACTTGTCCCAGTTCACAGTAAGTCCTCCTGCCTCTAACTTCGCTAACATATACCTTAAATGATCTAAATGGTCTTCGAAAGTCCGGGATGCTATCAAAATATCGTCTACGTACACCGTCAGAAAATCCAAGTCCTTGGGTCTCAAAATTTTATCTAAACATTTGATGAAACTGGCCACACTGGTATTTAATCCGAATGGTAATCGCTGAAACTGATAATTTTTCCCATTGAACAGAAACGCTGTGTACTTCCTATTCACCTCAGCCAATGGTACCTGCCAATATCCTGCGGTAAGGTCCAGCGATGTCATGTATTTCACCCCACTAAATTTTTGGAATATTTCATTAATCGATTCTGGTGACTCCCGGACTGGTATGATAATCTGGTTTATTCGTCTCGCATCTAAACACAACCTGACTCTGCCGTCCTTCTTTATCACTACAACCAATGGATTCGAGTAGTGCGATACGGACCTCTCTATTATTCCTCCTTCCAACATTTTATCCAATTCCTCTTGCACCGCTCGTCTTTTGGAGTAAGGCACGGGATAACTTCGTTGCATGAACGGTGTGTGTTCCCTTATCTGTAACATACATTCATAATCTCTTGCCCTCCCTGGAACATCGGCAAACACTCCCTTAAACTGCTCTATTACCTGCCACAACGCCGCACCCTGGCCACTCCTTACCACCTCACCTCCACTACAAAATTCATCCGCCCTTATCTCCCACACTGCATCATTAATATTACTCATTTCATTATCAACATCATCAATATACTCACCTTCTCTACATAAATTTATTTTAGTCTCTATATTATTCTCATCTACTCGCTTTTGTAGTAACTTTACACCAGTTATTTTAACTTTATCTATCACCCTTTCAAAATTAACTCTCACAGACCGATCACCCCCATCTAATTCTATCACTTTCTCCTTAAAATTTATCACCGCTCTATTTCTTTGTAAAAAATCGTTACCTAAAATAATATCTAAACTCAATCCCTTAACTACCAAAAATGTATTATCAAAATCTACATCATTAATCAAAAAGCTCAAATGTATCTGTTTTGTCACACGCTTGCTGCGTACTCCTGTGACTCCTATCACTGTAACCCCTGCTACAGGCAAAACTGGAATATTCTTATTAAATTCTCTTAATTCGCTTAAAATGTTTTCCGCTATGACTGAAATTTCCCTCCCTGTATCTACCAGTGTTTTAAAATGCTTATTCTCTATAGTTACCTGTATTTCCGTCAGTCCCGCTCTCACCTCCGTTGTGGTATTGTTTTCTTCCTCCAGCAAGTCCGCTACTATGTCCGTTTTGATTACGTTGCTTTGGACGTCTTCTACTGGTTGGACCTCATGCGCTTCTCTGAACAGTGGTCGGGTCCTGGTTACCACTGTTTGTCTTAGTTTTCCGGCTGTTGTCCGCTGTTGTTCATGTTTGGTCGTTGGTGACCACTCGGCAGTCCCTGTTTGTGATTGGGCGTTCCGCTGGTTCTCGGTGCTCCTCTGTCTGTCGGTTCATACTGCTTCGTGTTTTCTCGCCTCCTCTGATCTTCTTTCGGTAATTTACCTTTGAAACACTTGTCTGTAGGCGTAGTTCTCACTCCTGCACCTAGAACAACTCCACTCACCTGATTGCTGTAAACTAGTCCTATGCATATTATTATTATTGTTTCCGTGATAATTATTTCTTGGTCGATTAAACTCTGTGTTGTTATTACTATTGTTATTATGTTGTATAGGTCGCCTCCCCGTCTCGCGATCTCTAATGCTCTGTAATATATCCAAAATTCGCTCAAGTTCGTTCAGATTTTCTATCTCTTTTGTCATCAAGGTGATTTGCACTTCTCTTGGTAGGTGTTTACTTACATATCTAACGAACGATTTGAAAGGTATCGGTGGCTCGAGGTGATACGGCTTCTTAAACTTTCCTGTTCTTCTTCCGTCCAATATTTACCTTTGAACACTCTTTCAAATGTTTCATAGCAGTCCCATTCTAATCTGTGCGCCTCCGCCCATATTATTGAATTACCCTTAAAACATCTTACTATCTTAGTTAGTTGGATTTCCCAGCTATTGTTACTGAAATGATTATATTCTCGTGTTTGATTTAAAAACCGCATGGGATCACCCTGTTTTCATGACTAAAAGTTTCTAGCTCTATTTCGTTGTATAAGTCCCTAGTTACGATTACCCTTTCAGTAACACCAGGAACTTTTTTATGCATTTCCCCCCGTAACTCATTTTTCACTCTTGTTAAACTATTCTCAATTACATCATATTTATCATGCATGTCATTATTATTTTGTATAGCTAAGTCATCTATCTCTTTAATCTTATTTTGTAACGTACTTATTCTATTACTAGTATTATTTTCATGCTCTGATACTGTTTGATCTATTGTTTCAATATGTTTGGTTATGTCTATAACGTTCGATTCGAATTTCTCTAGCTTATTTTGCAAAACATTAGTTTTCAATTCTATTTGTTTGTTTACTTCAAAATTTGTCTTAATTTCTATTTGATTTTCTACTGTGGTTAAACATTTCTTTTTTATTTCTCTACTTTGTGACTCTATCTGGTTTTGAATTGTCTCGTTTACTGTCTCATTAATTTTATTGATTCTGTTGTCTAAATCATTTATTTTAATATTAAATTTCTCATCAATTGTTTCTATTGTTTGTTTCTGAATATTATTACAACGTATCTCTATCTCATTAATTCTCTCATCACAATTTTGTCTTCTGATTTCTTTAATATTGCTTTTTAAATCGCTATTTTGCTCTTTCAATTTGTTAAATTTCTCGTCAAATTTGTTATTCTGTATTTCGAAAAGTGTTTGCATTATCTTTACTATATCATTCTCTTCAGTTCTTTTGCTTATGACAGGTGTTGTGTGAACAATTTCTTCACTCATTATTTTTTATTCCGTCATACTCGTTTGGCTTTCATTCTCAGTGAGGCTGCTATTTTTGCTATTGTTTGCCATATTGAATAAAATATTTCGTCAATTGTTGTTTTATATTTTAACTCAACAATAACATAACCTACACTTATAACCTATGTTATTTATGCGTTATGCGTATTTCGCTACCCGTCTGTCTCTGCTCTTTGGCTTATTTATATAATTTTTATTTTATACAATGTCCCTAGTTCGGTCGCCATTGTTGATTTACTCACCTTATTTATTAATATAAATACATAAGTAATACATACATACATATTTCTGTTTACTCACCACGTGTTTGTAACATTTCCGGTAAGCACGTGCTCCCAATACGCACACACTATATTTTATGCCCAGGGTCTAGAGTTCTATAAGCGAAAGCGCAGAAACATTGGGGTTGTACAAAATAATAAGACTGATTATCATTGAAAGGTGTAAAACTTTGTTTAATTGTTACTTCATTTGCATAGTTAATACTCAAAATACAAATGGCAGCTTATACTGCACCTACAACATGGCGGCCATTTAACTTCCGCTTCTTATTAATATCTTACGTTTCCAATAATTATTCTCTCTTTCAGGTCGTTACATCAAAACAAAAACATTTTATACTGCAGTATTTAATTTCTCTAATATTACCATTGAAAGGTTATTAAAAACAAACCAACGCCTCTTTTAAAAGACGCGGCCGGCCTGTTCTCTCACACTCTCTATCACTCTCTCTCTCTCTCTCTCTCTCTCATTATATATTTAATAATTTTGATATACTAAATTTTGCTGTTCATATTATCTCGAGCTCGATTATTTGGTAAAAAGGTATTATTTAAATGTTGCATTTTCCTGAAATGTTGCGGTTTCCGTGTGGTTTAGATGCTGCCCATAGCTCGCCCGATGTTTGGCGTACTTTTGTTCTGATCGTCTGTCTCGTTGGCACTGATTCTACATTGTTAATTGTTATTAATTTTTTAGATATTTGATATAACAGTTACATATTAATGACTTATAACACTTTGGCTGGTAAAGTTTACACCAGCACACTTTTGAATGTGCTCACTCCATGAAGTTCTTCTGGCAACTGGGCAGACATATTGTCGTATTATCGACAGGTGATGGGGATTAACTGTTATTAATCCTTTGTCTGAGACAGATGACGGTATTGTTCCACGTCATCGCTATTACGTGTGTCATATTTTGTTATGACAAGGCAGCATTGTCGATCAGTGCAACCATCGAATGCGCCTCATTTCGCACGTACGCTCTTGGCCTTGAGACGAATTATACAGATGAAACTGCGTCGTTTATTTAAACATGGGGGAAGTTGACCTAACTGTCTTTTACACATGAAAACACAATAAAAATACATTACAAGATTCCTGAATACCATAATTCCTTAAGACGGACGTTTGTACCGTCACAACACATTATTTACCATGTTCCCAGGAGAGAACAGTGTTCAGCTTTGTCAACCAAAAACAAAAATGCATTTTATCGTATCACATTGTATTTTTTCTGTGTCTGTATTATGAACACAAAAAATGGTAACGGAATGGCGTCAGAGCATTCACAACAGTAGTACGAGAGCAAGACAGACACGTCACAAGTGTAGGTATCCCCACCACTTCAGCCGCCGCCTACCCCTCGCCAACCTATCGGCACATCACGCCACAGTGGATGAGTAATACTCTCAGTCAGTCTGAGTCAGTGGCTTGTTACACAGCCTTTCTCAATTCAATATCGCATATTCTTATAAGTTGTTGTTTGCTTTTTTGTAGTGAGTATTTGTGAGACATTTGTGATTTGCCATAATGGCAACTAAAAAACGTAAAGTTGATTCAGAATGCCGTGTTTTTAAAGGTGAGTGGAGTTGGAAATACTTTTTCACAGCTTTTAAGGATAAACCGTTGTGCCTTATTTGCAACAAAACCGTGGCCGTTTACAAAGAATTTAACATTTCCTGGCATTTTACATCTAAGCAAGATGAAAGGAAACAAAAAACAGAAGATTTACGTTAGAAGCTCTCAGGTCAGCAAAATATTTTTAAAAAACAAAAAATTTCTCAAAAAGCTGCTACACATGCTAGTTATGTTGTATCGTACAATATTGCTAAAAGTAACAAAGCTCTTTCTGATGGGGAGTTTATGAAACAATGCATGCTCCAAGTTTGTGATATTTTATGTCCTGACAAAACAAAGGATTTTGAGACTGTCAGTTTGTCTCGAAAAACAGTTACTTCTAGAATCGAGACAATAGATAAACACCTATTATCACAGCTAGAATCAAGAATTACTCAGTTTAATTCTTGGATTTCATTGTCCATGATGTGTCTGTTACTTAACTAAATATCACTATTGTACTAACGACTCGGAACACTAAGTTTTTTATAAGTAAAATCATAAAGATTTACCTTAAAGCCTAAACCGGTTTTCTCCTTTAAAAGGCTTCTTCAGAGGCTGTCGTAGGTAGCGCTGTCCGTCTTGTTGTTGGCGACGGGATAGATTTTCGAAAGATCGATGCTGTGTGTGTTGGGTGAGATGTGTTCGAATAATGCGTGCGATTTGAATTGTGTCTGTTCGTTTAGGATGTCGTTTTTATTTGTTTTTGTGTGTTTGTAGATTTCTAATTGTTCTAGAATGTCTAGTTTTCGGCCTTTTGTGTGTACGCGTAGAATGTTCATGTTATTGTCGATGTTTTTATATGTGTGGTTTGCTTCAATGAGGTGGTTTGCAAAGGTAGATTCTGTAGTGGAGTGGAGTGCCTTTGTGTGTTCAATGTATCTCTGTTTGAAGCCCACAAATTCAAAAAAGCAGGATACAAAATCGCTTACAAAACTACTAACAAAACAGAACACACACTATCAAAACACACGCACAAAGCACAAAACAAATTCGATCTACCCGGTGTTTACAAGCTAAATTGCCCAAATTGCAATAAATTCTACATAGGCCAGACAGGACGTAGCTTCAAACAGAGATACATCGAACACACAAAAGCACTCCACTCCACTACAGAATCTACCTTTGCAAACCACTTCATTGAAGCAAACCACACATATAAAAACATTGACAATAACATGAACATTCTACACGTACACACAAAAGGCCGAAAACTAGACACTCTAGAACAATTAGAAATCTACAAACACACAAAAACAAATAAAAACGACATCCTAAATGAACAGACACAATTCAAATCGCACGCATCATTCGAACACATCTCACCCAACACACACAGCATCGATCTTTCGAAAATCTATCCCGTCGCCAACAACAAGACGGACAGCGCTACCTACGACAGCCTCTGAAGAAGCCTTTTAAAGGAGAAAACCGGTTTAGGCTTTAAGGTAAATCTTTATGATTTTACTTATAAAAAACTTAGTGTTCCGAGTCGTTAGTACAATAGTGATATTTACTCAGTTTAAATTCTGTTCTGTTACTATGGATGAGAGTACTGACATAAATCATACTGCTCAGTTACTAATATTTGTAAGAGGAGTTGATGATAACTTCTGTATTACTGAAGAACTAGCATGCATGCGATCATTAAAGGGGACATCAAAAGGATCAGACATTTTTCATGAATTTCAAGAAGGCCTATCGACTTTAAAAGTACCCATAACCAGTATATGCAATATTACGACTGATGGGGCACCAATATGACGGGGAAAAAATCTGGTTTTGTTGGTATATTTAACCAAACATATCCTGAGAACAAAGTTGTATTTCTACAGTGTGTCATACATCAAGACACTGTGTGTAAATCTGCCCTAGACATGAAACACGTGCTTGATGTCATTATTAAAGTCGTAAATAATATTCGATCTCGAGCGCTTACTCACAGACAATTTCGAGAGTTTCTTGACTCAATGCAGTCTGAATACACTGATGTACTCTACTACACCAAAGTAAGGTGGCTTAGTGCAGGACGTGTTTTTGAGCGAGTTTGGGAGCTGAAAGAGGAAATTATTTCATTCATGTGTGAAAAACAGATGTTTGAATGCTGTGAAATTTTGGAAAATACTGCATGGCTTTCAGACTTTGCTTTTTTCACAGATCTTCTGTGTCATATGAACAAGTTGAATGTTAAGCTGCAAGGAAGAAATCTATTTATTTACGATATCTGGGGTCATCTCAAAGGGTTTAAAATGCAACTAGTTCTATTTGAAAAACAGCTAGCTAAAAGAGACCTGTCCCACTTCCCGAGGCTAAAAACAATAGTCCCAGTGGTGGAAGACAAAATTGTAAGCTACGAGGAAAGCATGAGAAGACTCCATGATGAATTCGAACACAGGTTTCAAGACTTTAAAAACATTGAACAAGAGAGGTGCCTAGAATCAAAATCCGCCAAATCCGTTCACCCAATTTGTTGGCAAATTGCAAAAAACTGTCCATAAAAAACCATTATCCAAAGTAAATCAGTTTTAACATTAAAAATATCAATTAGTCATTCAGGATATAATGTTGAGATATCAAACTAATCTGGAATATAGTTTTAAAAATATTTAAGAAATAAAATTGAGAATTTTGGATGTGTCAGGTTTTGATACCAAGACTGGGATTTGGCGGATTTTGAAACTAAGAAATGAAAGAATTGAAATACGTTTAAAGCTGAAAAAGGGTGTTTATTACCTATCTAATACAATTTTATTTCTAATTTTGGATACTTAACATAATTGAATTTAGGCTACAAATAAAAAATACATGAGTATCTGAAAAATTGAGTTTTATTTTACCTTATAAAAAATGTTGTCTCTTAATTAGACGTCATTACAGTTAACTAACTAACAGTTACTTAACATTTTTCAATGTAACATTAAAGTCTAAAATAAGTTTTTTTACATTTTTTCTCTATTACACTATATCTGTGTCTATTTCATTCCCATAAACTACATTTTCGTTGAAGTCCGATAGCTTTTTGTTTTTCTAAATCAGAATAAAACTTAAGCAGCTCGTTATTTCTCCTTTCTTCTCCAAAATGTTTTGACAGTAATTTTGACACATCATGTACCTTAGCAGGATTCAGGCAAACTGCTCTCTTTAAAGTTTTTAGTTTAATGTGTGTCATGTTTAGTTTGGATTTGGTGACAAATTAAGCTTTACAAGCTTCACTTCTATAAAAACCTTCACCTTGGACCAAAACATTTTTTAGGTTAGTCTTCTTTTTTAAAATGATCCTTTTCGATGAGTTGAACTTATAAAGTTCCACTGGCCAGGTTTTTTGAACTCTTTTTGCTTTACATTTCCAATCCTTAATTGTAACAGTAATTCCTACTTTATGTACTGTCACATGTCTCCCAAGAATTTTTTCATACTCCTATGGCTGAAGAATAGTATCTTTCTTTTTCAGGTCCTTTTCTGTTAAACTGAATACTCTGTTGGGTGGGATGAATGAATGGCCATAGGAAATATTCACTTGTTCATTAGCATCAGTGACTAGCCACTTTCCCAGCATAGCAATGAATATGATACTTTTATTTTGTCCATCACACCCATCTGAAAAACACTTAACCACGGGTTTCCCTTCAAAATCCATATTCATTAGATGATGGTACACACACAAGAAGAAATTATATTTGGATTTTTAGGAAATTCACTTTCACACCATGTGTAGCAGTCAACATTTTCCTTTGTCAATTTGCATGATGAATTTTCTGTAACTATAGTGAAATTATAAAAAGAATACTGTCTGCTGAAGTAAGCAGACTGATCAGATAGTCTCAGGAGAAGTGTTTTTTTTTTGACAGTCAAAGGTTATGAATATTGCATTGTTATCATCAGATTTTAATATAGAATAAAATGCTTTAGCCTTCAGTTTGTGCAATCGCATCTGAGTTTCCAATTCATTTCTTTTAATAACAACTTTCTCTGTTTTGTCACGTTTCCATTCCTGTTTGTTAGGTGTTTTCTTCCTAGCTTCATTTCCAGAGACCACTTTTAAATTAGCTCCCAGAACTCTCCATTTCAAAAGTATGATATATAACACCAGTTTTAATAATATTTATTACAAAAACTTATTTTTACAAAACAAAACAGAATATAATTGCAAACTCACAATCAAAAAGGTTAAAACAGTGTGATATGTGAAGAAGCAGTAAACAAACATGTAGTGAGTGCATGTTGGGAAGTCACGTGATACAATGGGAAGCTCTCATTGGTTGACAGGGATTTGGCTGACTTTGAAACTGAGAACTCCAAAACAGCCATTGGATTTGGCGGATTTTGAAACTAAGCCTCATGTTTGAACGCATATTTTAATAGGATGTGTCAGCTTTTGATCAAAAATAATGTTTTTGCTGAATTCCTCGAGGTCAAATTGTAACAATAAAAAAGAGACCAAAATATATAAAATAAATAAAACCACTACCAGGACTTACCTGTTGCAGAAATTTCCTCAGAAGCCAGAGTCGCCACCTATATCTTTGAAGGACAGATATGGAGACCTTTACACTTTACCTTAATAAAACGGACAATTTAGCAATCTGACCCCACCCAATTAATAATTCAGAAAGATTCCGGAACGTTTAGACGAATTTTTTCAACACAGAAATAAGACAGTGGTAATGACGAAATAACTTAGACTAACACATTTTTATGATATGAAATGAATATTTTACTTACGGAAATACTGAAGTCCTTAATACAACACACAAAAGAACAAAACACATTTTGTTAGGAAATAGCTCTTACATTGAAAATACAATTCTTACACTTATAAGGTAGCCCAGCTTTTGCTCGCACACACATTCACGCTATTTTAAAAAACAAAAACCCTTTTATTTTACGATACCAATCCTTTTGTTTGTCTTTATTGTCACTGCCGCGATTTCGTGAAAAACACGTGTTTGCCTACCGATTCGAGTGTCCACTATTTATTGGTCTGATCCACAACACCACTGCACAAATAGTATTATTGGTGAGTTCGTAATTCCTCGGGTCCCGGTCGGTATTAACTCCGTTGATGACTCAGTTACAGTTTATAAACTACACCGACCGGGTCCGAACAAAATGTCTGTGTCTGTAGCTGAAGTTGGTTGTTCGTGGACTGTATGGCGTCGCTGCTTAATGTCGACCGTCACCGAGAACGTAACAGGTACATGGTGAGTCCGTAATTCCTCGGGTCCCGGTCGGTATTAACTCCATTGTTGACTTAGTTACAGTTTATAAACTACACCGACCGGGTCCGAACAAAATGTCTGTGTCTGTAGCTGAAGTTGGTTGTTCGTGG
This sequence comes from Magicicada septendecula, assembly GCA_034769895.1. NCBI lineage: Eukaryota > Metazoa > Arthropoda > Insecta > Hemiptera > Cicadidae > Magicicada > Magicicada septendecula. Next base: position 246,221,804 of record CM068376.1, on the reverse strand, counting down.
ACTATCTGGCGTCGCTGCTTAATGTCGACTGTCACGGAGAACGTAACAGGTACTTGTTGCTTCGTTGAGTCGCGGGAAATGAGCAGTCACGGCCATCAGGTTTTAGTCGCCGTATACTGTTGATTTGCTGAGGCATATTCAGTTTATGCATGGACTATAGCTGGTATATGTGTGGTACCAGTGGACAATATTGGACTGGGCTCCGCTGACGTCACCAACAGTAGGCGGAGTTTAACGCTGTTTTCCGGTAGCCGGTCACTTGGAGCTACTAACTTTTCATCCCATCGCCATGTTTGCCTCAACTTTGGTGTTTTTCACGGCGTCACTCCCGAGCCCCGCCCGGCTGGGTTGCGTACGGGCGTCGAAACACATGTACAGAGTTCTGCGAATTTTTAGGGTGGCGCGAATTCTCTGCCGCATTCCTCGACAACAACTGCGCCTTACTGCTTTTGTTTCGAACTGTTTCTTTCACAATGGTTCTGGTATACTGACAAATACGTTGCACAATAATACAATTTTACATTATTTTATACAAGCCCGCCCGAAAAGGAAATAAGTAAAAATATAAATGCCCCAAACCGTTAAAATAAAAACACCCAAAATTTGACCCGCTACAATACCCCCTCGATGAGAATTCTGCTGTTCACGACAGAAGAAATCTCATCGATAACCCCGAAGAGGACCGGTGAGGAACTAGTGCCAACAACCCCCTTGTTCTTAATCTCATGGGTACACGACCCCCCTGGCTCAGCGACCATGGACTCATCTGAACGAGATCACTGGACTTCTCCGTAAGAGATCCCAACACCGAGAAATCGAACAGACTCGCACCACAGCGCACCTCGCCTTTTATCATGCTACCCCCAAAAATCCTCAATCCCTGGCTAAAATGATTCCAGCTCCTCCGCTGATATGCTTCCCCTTTTTTTGCAAGCTGGGCTGCCTTTAGCAGATACTGGGCTCACACACACTAATATTAATGTTACCATAACACATTAAAAATAAAAGATTTCTTTTAAAATTTATTAAAAATTTAAAAAAATTCAAAATATTATTTTATCAAAAAAATTCTCTTCCTGGTTTTTCTAATTTTTGTTTCAAATGACTTAACCTAGACATTTCCAATAATATAAACACATCCTTACTCTAACATGAGAACCCCTTATAGTCTACCAATACAATGTAATACAATAAAATAAACATGATTAATGCACGCATAATAAAAGAATCATTATCTAAAATATTCATTCGCTGGCAGGCGAAAAATCAAGTTTTTTTTTTTTTTTTCAATTAGCCAATTAGTTTTCAAAATTAATTCGGTTATTTGTTTAAATTGCAAATATTAATATTAGTATTACAACAATCATCTACACACATATTGTTTACTTAACATTCTACAATACACACAAATAAACTTATTAAACATTTATTTACAAATCTGCATCCTTATTTATTTAGTCATATCACACTTCAATGTTCAAAGGTTGCGAGGTCACAAAACCATAAAAAATATATATAAAATTGTCCATTGATTGTTTATAGTTTAGCCTCCATCGTCAAAGGTCAATCTTTGTTTTAAATAACACTTTTCGATTTCATTGACACACAGATTGCTATTTTGTGCATCATAACCACAAAAATCAAAGTCATCCATGTTATCAAAATAATCATGAAACAAGTCATCATTCAGTATTTCTGTTAAGTCTCCAGTAGTAATTACATTCATTATCGGGTCAGCTACTTTTTCATCAATTAAATTATTCTTGTTTAAATACTCTTCTAATATTTCTTTCAATTCACCATAATCTCTCTTTAAATTATATACTTCTAATTCTCTCTCATCATAACACCATCTCATACTTATAAAATCATTCCACACAGAGGGTATAATATCATACAAATAACATAAACAACTCCAGTCTTCTACTAATACGGGACTCTTGCCCTTCAAAAACTCTTGTGACCACATTAAATCATTGTAAATAATAAAAGGAAAATTTGCCCTCTGTCCCCACTCTACTACAACATTATTTCTCCTCTCTCTCTCTAACTCATACACACACATTAACATTTCATTATCAACTTCTACTCTTTCTACAATTACGTTATCACTCTCAACATCTACACCATCATTTTCTAACACCACATTTTTATTTGTCTTATCATTGTTATTACTTGTCAACTCATTATTTAAATTATCATTTCCACTACTACTTACTCTGTTATCTTTGTTTGATTTTAATTTGTCTATGACTTTCTCATTTTCTAATGCTATTTCGCCTAACCGCGTCTCTATTTCACTTAATCTTTTATCATAAATACAGCCTTGTTCCTGAATTTCTTTTTTCACTTCATCAAATTGCATATTAAGATTACTTTGGATTTGTCTAATTTCGTTTTTCTGTTCGCTAAATTTCTCATCTAGTTTACTAAATTGTTGGTTAAAAAACATCTGCATCATTTTTATTATTTCGTTATTATCTGCCATTTTAACTTTTGTTTAAATATTTCTATTTCTTTAAAATGTTTTCGTATAATAAATATTATATATTCATATCATATCTAAAATTATTGTAAAATTTTCTACCAAGTGTAGTTACAACCTAACCTTATTTTTACGTAAATATGTGCGATATAATTTTTATACATTCGTCATTACCACATCCTATTTTCTGTGTATTAAAATAGGTCTATCTCGTATAAAATTACAATTAAACGAAAATCCTGGCAGGGTCGCCATTTGTAACAATAAAAAAGAGACCAAAATATATAAAATAAATAAAACCACTACCAGGACTTACCTGTTGCAGAAATTTCCTCAGAAGCCAGAGTCGCCACCTATATCTTTGAAGGACAGATATGGAGACCTTTACACTTTACCTTAATAAAACGGACAATTTAGCAATCTGACCCCACCCAATTAATAATTCAGAAAGATTCCGGAACGTTTAGACGAATTTTTTCAACACAGAAATAAGACAGTGGTAATGACGAAATAACTTAGACTAACACATTTTTATGATATGAAATGAATATTTTACTTACGGAAATACTGAAGTCCTTAATACAACACACAAAAGAACAAAACACATTTTGTTAGGAAATAGCTCTTACATTGAAAATACAATTCTTACACTTATAAGGTAGCCCAGCTTTTGCTCGCACACACATTCACGCTATTTTAAAAAACAAAAACCCTTTTATTTTACGATACCAATCCTTTTGTTTGTCTTTATTGTCACTGCCGCGATTTCGTGAAAAACACGTGTTTGCCTACCGATTCGAGTGTCCGCTATTTATTGGTCTGATCCACAACACCACCGCACAAATAGTATTATTGGTGAGTCCGTAATTCCTCGGGTCCCGGTCGGTATTAACTCCATTGTTGACTTAGTTACAGTTTATAAACTACACCGACCGGGTCCGAACAAAATGTCTGTGTCTGTAGCTGAAGTTGGTTGTTCGTGGACTATCTGGCGTCGCTGCTTAATGTCGACTGTCACGGAGAACGTAACAGGTACTTGTTGCTTCGTTGAGTCGCGGGAAATGAGCAGTCACGGCCATCAGGTTTTAGTCGCCGTATACTGTTGATTTGCTGAGGCATATTCAGTTTATGCATGGACTATAGCTGGTATATGTGTGGTACCAGTGGACAATATTGGACTGGGCTCCGCTGACGTCACCAACAGTAGGCGGAGTTTAACGCTGTTTTCCGGTAGCCGGTCACTTGGAGCTACTAACTTTTCATCCCATCGCCATGTTTGCCTCAACTTTGGTGTTTTTCACGGCGTCACTCCCGAGCCCCGCCCGGCTGGGTTGCGTACGGGCGTCGAAACACATGTACAGAGTTCTGCGAATTTTTAGGGTGGCGCGAATTCTCTGCCGCATTCCTCGACAACAACTGCGCCTTACTGCTTTTGTTTCGAACTGTTTCTTTCACAATGGTTCTGGTATACTGACAAATACATTGCACAATAATACAATTTTACATTATTTTATACAAGCCCGCCCGAAAAGGAAATAAGTAAAAATATAAATGCCCCAAACCGTTAAAATAAAAACACCCAAAATTTGACCCGCTACAAAATTTATATTTTGTCGAAAAATAGATTTGGCGGCTTTTGATACTAGGCACCTTAGACTAAAGTATTTTCAGTATGCCATTTAATTTGGACTGCAAAACAGTGAGAACAGAATTTCAGCGTGAACTAATTGAGTTACAGTGTAATACTTAGTTGAAGCAGTTGTTTCTTAACGTCCCAAAAGTGGAGTTTTACAAGTCGCTATCGAAATCAAGTTTCCCAAATTTGAGATCTCATGCCCAGAAGATAACTGCAATGTTTGCATCATCCTATGTCTGTGAACAAGTGTTTTCTACCACGAAGCTTCGAAAAAGTAGTGTCAGAAACAGATTGACAGATGACCACTTAGCTTCACTTCTGAGAGTCAGCTCATCCCAGTTACAACCAAATTTTGACACACTTTTAGAAACACAGTCACAGTTCCATTCATCGCACACTCCTTCATGCTCTTTCAATCATTAATTGAGTTTTGTAACAATATGTCAAGATTCAATAAGAAATTTATAAAAAAGTAGTTTTTCTATGTATTTCTTTTTAATAAATTTTGTTGTCCCACCTAGATAGTTTTCTTTTTCCTCTGGCCCTCTCCTGCAAAAGTTTGCCCATCATTGGTCTAGGTAATCGTGATATCGATTTACTTCATAATTGGGAAGCAGCCTATTACAAATATCCAGATATAAAGAATAAAACTGTGCTGTTCTATATTAATACACAATAAAAATACAAAATAAAATATTGCATAAACTTCTGCTCACCGTCACTCCGTAGCCTCGGCTTCAGGGTTACGTCATACGAACGTTAGGATACATGCGTAATTTTCAAGGTTGTGTGAATGATTTACACAACACATTTTTTATGAAGAGAATTGCATTTCAATTTAATTTTGAATCATTTAAAAAATTGTTTACAAACTTTACCTCTGAAATAATTTTGTGAGAATATATATTGCTTGTTATATGACGATCATACTTATCTACCTTACGCTACAGCTTACCTTACTTTTTCACACACACACACTCACAAGACTGCCCAGCCTGCATATTTTGACCACTCACTCAAACACACCCCTTAACATTTTATAATAAACCCCCAGCCCTTACACTGAAACCGCTGGCCACGTGTTCGCGCGCGCACTCATCGTTTCTGTAAATTACTTGTTTTTTTTTTTTTTTTGTCCGAAAACATTGGATCCGGTTCCACTTGATGGATGGACCGCGGTCACATGAAATTTTACTGTGGTTACACCTTTTACTGGAAAAAATAAGAAAAACTTTATAGAGAGCCTACTTAGCTCCGTGCCGGCCGGCAACTATAGCGTAACTGGGAAGCGTGCTTGTCTGAGCGGGAGGAACTTCGTACTCACGGCCAACAGATTTTCGTCGCCGTTCATGCTTAATTGCTGTGGTGTATTTCTTCTATGCATGGCACATAGTCGTTATATCAGCCAAAATGAGTAGACGATATTTGCCTCTGCTATACTGATGTCACTAGCAGTGGGCGGGGCTTAACGATATTTCCTGTAGTTGGCTGGTTGGTGTTACAAACTTTTCGTTCATGCGCCATTTTTTCAGCACCGGTTGAGTTTTCACGGCGTCACTAACAGCGTGCATGCTTGAGATTTTGAGTACGCGCGTCGCCACACATATACAGAGTTCTGAGAAAAATTAGGGTGGCGCGAATTCCATGCCGCGTTACTCGACAACAACTGCGTCTTACTGCTTTGTTTCACCACTGTTTCTTACCACGTGTTCTGTTGTACTGGAAATAACGTTGCCGGGAAATAAAACTTTCACAATAAATTTATAAAATCCCACACAAAATGAAATAAATAAAAATGCAAATACCCCATACTGTAATAAACAAAATAACCCAATTTTGGACACGTTACAATACCCCCTCAATGAGAATTCTGCTGTCCAGAACAGAAGAAATCTCATTGATAAAACCCTTAAGAGGACCGGTGAGGAACTGGTGCCAACAACTCCCTTGTTCTTACTCTACCTGGGTACACGACCCCCCTGGTTTGGCGACTATGGACGCACCTGAACGAGATCACTGGACTTCTCCGTAAGAGATCCCAACACCGAGAAATCGAACAGACTCGTGCCACAGCGCACCTCACCTTCTAACATGCTAACCCCCAAAATCCTTCATCCCTGGCTTAGATTATGCCAGATCCTCCACCGATATGTTTCCCCTTTCATGCAAGCTGGGCTGCCTTTAGCAGATACTGGGCTCACACACACTCACATTACCTATTATACATTGAAAAATTCTTTAAAATCCACTATTTCATCTAAGAAAAAAAATTCAAAATTCAAAATAAAATATTTTATCAAAAAATTCTCTTCCTTATTTTCTGTTTTATTTAAAATGAGTTAATTTAAACATTTCTCCTAATTAAACATATCCTTAACCTAACATGTAATCACTTATAGTCTATCAGTACAAGGCAATACAATCAATCAATAAAATAAACATGGGTAGCACACAAATAATAAAATAATCAATACTCAAAATATTCATTACCTGGCAGGCGAAAAAATCAAGATTTTTTTTTTCAAAAAAAATGTTTTCCAAAAAATTTTAGAATTCAAAGGAAAATTTAAATTTATTAAAATGTTTCCTTTATATATAGAAATTATTTTAAAATTTGTTTAACTGGATCAAAAAACAAAAGTTGAATTGACATCACTAATATTAACTCATATGACCTCACTCTCAGCTGATCAAAACTAGGTCAAGTCCACAACCTTGACCTACATATGTTATGTGTATAATTTCTATCTGAAAATACCTTTACCATCTGTAACAAGCTAACTTGAAACACAAAACATAATAAAACTAAACCTTTAAAATAACAAAATATTATTATAAATAATAAGCAAATTGACATTTAAATTATTCAAAATAAACAATTCTTAACTTTACATCCGTTCCAAATTCTATCAAAATTCTGTCACTGGTTTCAAAATAAAATTTTATCTATTCAACTACAACTTTCTTCATTTTACAATCTCATTCCCTATTACTGTGGGTGATGTAAATATTTATTCTCATTTAATTTACTACTTGATCTGTATACACATATAATCTTTCTCCCTATGACTCTACTACTAACAACTGTACCTCACATGACACCCATCTCTATCAAAAACATCTCCCAAAACACTCTAACCCCAACTTATCATTAAACTCAAATCGCCACCTTCTCTCTCTATATATATAAAAAAAAATACTCTAACCCTTTGTACATAGGATACGTGTTCCCCCCCCAAAACTCAATTCCCTTATCTGGCCCCTGGATTCTACCTAAGGCGGCCCCCTTCACTAAAATCGATCCCTATCCCGTCCCAACTTATCATTATGTTGCGGACTCCCACATTACACTACCCCCTACTACAAAATTGCCATCCCCAAAATCTCAATCTCATTACCTTACTACAACTACAACAAAATAACAACATCAATTATAAACAACAATATATCACTCAAAACTCCACATAAATTCTCCACAACTACTGTGTCAACATCAATACCTCTCAAAACTCTATAACATATATTAACTCAAAACAACATTACATTATTTTCATCTCTACTATTTCTTCAACTTTCAACTTTGACTTGGACAGATCTACATGTCCCACAAAATATTCATCACCCAAAACTATCTCTTGTTAACTTTCACAAATTGTTACTTCACTTCTCACTTTACCAAATTATTTTTATCATTACTTTAAAATATCTGTAATACATTAAAACATTACGTTGAACAATAATTACTTGGAACATTTATAAACCAATATACCAGTGACCTGTTATTGCTGATCAGCTGATCTTACTAACACAATGAAAACACATCTCAAAATTGAACAGATTACATGAAATATATATATATATATATATTTGTTTATCATTACTTCTCACCTCCTTGTTTCTCCTCTTTCTGATTCTGATACTTTACTTTAACCACCTGCCATTTGGTTTAATTATTTACTTAGTTGCAAACATACACACATAATGAAGACACATATTTTTATCAATGCTTATATCTAACCTACGATAATAAAATAATACATTTAAAATTATAGCATGAACACCTTATATTGAATGTCTGAGCGGCTAGTTATTTAAACAGAGCACAAGCATTTTTATAGGATCAAATTTGAATTAGCAATCTTTACGTTATAGACTTTAAATTCGTGACTCATCTGGGCCACCTCCCATCCACACACACTATTTCAAGTTATGTAAGGCTGTGGCGCCCCCTCGCTTTCACAAAGACGGCATATTTTGGAGTAGGTTGACCTCTCCGTGTCTTTGCTTCCGCTATTACATTTTAAAATTATCGAATATCAACATATTCGTGTCTATAATTATACGCCCTTAAACGGGTCTACCACCTGGCTTTGCTGCCCCCAAGCGGGCAGAGTGGTAGCCGCTGTTCCATAGTGCTTGGATTTCCCCTAAAATTCACCCCCCATTTAATTTCCACTATATACCAATTTCAAGTCAGCTATGGTCAAGGGACTTGATATGACCATAGCTGGCCGCTAGCCAAATCCACGATTAGTGCTGGTAAGGCAGTAATCGCCCGAAAAGTCGGGGAAATCTAACTTCATTTCACTGCCTGTTATACATCGTCTTATTATGTGCGACACGATCGTCTATCAGTGTGTAAATTGAATTTACACGAAAAAGGTGTGTCGCACAATTTTTGCCATTTTGGCCTCCGATGGAGGTAACACTCTCTGTTACCCCCAACCCATTTCGCTATCTACGAGGGCACAGGCCACCCCCGCAATAGCAACTTAACTAATTAATTAAAAAAATTTATATACATTCTAAGATAATATTTGCATCAATAATCATTTAACTCATTCATAACTTTCTATCATTGGATTTTCTTAAAATTTTCAAAATTGATTATTAATAATTATTATATATCTTTCAGTTATTATTAACATTTTTTAATTATCATTTTTATTGCACAATTATTTCAAATAATCTCACTATTGAATTAAAATCTTAGTTACCTGTAAACATTTTTATTATACATGATTCATATTGTAAAAGTTCTATACTTACATTCCATTCAACATGATATACCCAAAACACACTCACCATACACCCTCATTCTTTCACCTCACCTCTGAAACATTTCACAAAAATTGTTAGTTTACATCAAACAATTTATCCTTTAATCACCAAATTTCCAAATCTCGTAAAATAAATTGAATTCATTTTTAAAAAAAATTTAATTAATTAACATTCAAATAATCAATCAAAATATTTAACATGTATCAAATTGTTTTAATTAAATTAATTACCAAAAATATAAATTATATAGTTATCGAAACAATTCCAATTAATCAATTACTGTTTTCAAAATTAATTCTGATATTTATTTATTTAAATTACAAAATATTATTATTATTATTGCAACATTTACACACACTTGTTTACTTACCATCCTACAATGCACTCAAATAAATTTACTACATTTTATTTACAAATTTTTGTTATTAACTGTTCAGTTTTTTCGCACTTCATTGTCCAACTCTGCCATGTCAAAGCCCATACAACATAATGTTTATCATTGTCTTTTATTATTTTACAGTTTAACCTCCATCGTCCCAGATTAACCTTGGTTTTATGTAGCATTGTTCAATTTTATCACCACACAAATGACTGTTTTGTGTGTTGTAACCATACAAACTAAACTCATTCATCTTACCAAAATACTCATTAGACCAGTCAATGTTAGGCATTTTTGTTACATCTCCATCGGTAAATACATTCATGATCGGGTTAATTACTTTAGTCAAATCATTATAGTTATTATTATTCAAATATACTTTTAAACTTTCTTTCCATTTGTCATACTTTCTATTTAAATCGTATAATTCTGTTACTTTCTCCACATACAATTCTCTGTTGAACTCTCTCTCATCCCAGTACCAAGTCACACTCTCACAATTACTCCGGACAGAGGGTACACAATTACTCAACAAAATTAAACACCTCAATTCATCTACCAATACGGGTCTCTTGCCCTTCAACAACAACACTTGTGAACTCAATAAATCATCATAAACATCATAAATAATAAAGGGAAAATTTGCCCTCTGTCCCCACTCTACCACAACATTATTTTTCCACACTCTCTCTACTTCATCAATACACATTAACATTTCATTATCACTACATTCCACCAACTCATCAGTACTCTCATTCTTTATTTTTACCGTATCAGTCTCCGATACTAATTCTTCAAATACATTACTATTATTCTCATTATTTTCAACATTATTGTTATCATTTATTAACTCTTTCTCTGGTATCATATTTTTACATTTGTCACTACAATTCTCATGTGTTTTATTTTTCTCTGTACATACACACTCTCTTGACTCATTTGCTTCTCTTTTTGCTTCATTACATATTTCGCTCAACTTACTCTCAATACTACACAGTGACTTAGTTAATACATAAAACTTAGCATCATTTATGTCAAAACGACTATTTAATTCTTTAAACTTGTTATTCAGTTCATCTAACTTTACATTAAAATCGCTACTTTGCCTATCCAATTTGTCATTCATTTTATTGTCACTAATATCAAGTCTAGCATCTATCATGTTATATAATCGTGTTAACATCTCATCTGTATCAGATTTTTTGCTTTGGACTGGCGTTAACTGACTTTCTGTTTTATCGTCAGTGAAACTGACTTCGTTATTATAATTTTTATTTTCTCTATTTGATTTTGGGGTCGTTTGGATCCCCGAATCATCTGTATTATTTGATTCATTCGTTTTTGTTACATTCGTAATTTTGTCGTCTTGACCTACATTCGGTGTTGAATGTATTTCAAGACTATTCATAACAGCTGTTTCGTCAAATTCAGCTGTTTCGCTTATCACAGTCGAGTCGGACAACTCGACTCCGTTCTCTGTATTTTCCATTATTATATTTTTAAATATGTAATTTATTTCTTATCTGTCTGAACAAATATTTTTTACTTATTTTATGTAACTTTACGTCTTTCCACTCAACCTCTCAATTACGCTTGTATCTTATTTGTAGGTATGGAATTTCATTTTATTTAATTCGTCCCTGTTCGGGCGCCATTGTGCTGTTCTATATTAATACACAATAAAAATACAAAATAAAATATTGCATAAACTTCTGCTTACCGTCACTCCGTAGCCTCGGCTTCAGGGTTACGTCATATGAACGTTAGGATACATGCGTAATTTTCAAGGTTGTGTGAATGATTTACACAACACATTTTTTATGAAGAGAATTGCATTTCAATTTAATTTTGAATCATTTAAAAAATTGTTTACAAACTTTACCTCTGAAATAATTTTGTGAGAATATATATTGCTTGTTATATGACGATCATACTTAATCTACCTTACGCTACGGCTTACCTTACTTTTTCACACACACACACTCACAAGACTGCCCAGCCTGCATATTTTGACCACTCACTCAAACACACCCCTTAACATTTTATAATAAACCCCCAGCCCTTACACTGAAACCGCTGGCCACGTGTTCGCGCGCGCACTCATCGTTTCTGTAAATTACTTGTTTTTTTTTTTTGTCCGAAAACATTGGATTCGGTTCCACTTGATGGATGGACCGCGGTCACATGAAATTTTACTGTGGTTACACCTTTTACTGGAAAAAATAAGAAAAACTTTATAGAGAGCCTACTTAGCTCCGTGCCGGCCGGCAACCATAGCGTAACTGGGAAGCGTGCTTGTCTGAGCGGGAGGAACTTCGTACTCACGGCCAACAGATTTTCGTCGCCGTTCATGCTTAATTGCTGTGGTGTATTTCTTCTATGCATGGCACATAGTCGTTATATCAGCCAAAATGAGTAGACGATATTTGCCTCTGCTATACTGATGTCACTAGCAGTGGGCGGGGCTTAACGATATTTCCTGTAGTTGGCTGGTTGGTGTTACAAACTTTTCGTTCATGCGCCATTTTTTCAGCACCGGTTGAGTTTTCACGGCGTCACTAACAGCGTGCATGCTTGAGATTTTGAGTACGCGCGTCGCCACACATATACAGAGTTCTGAGAAAAATTAGGGTGGCGCGAATTCCTTGCCGCGTTACTCGACAACAACTGCGTCTTACTGCTTTGTTTCACCACTGTTTCTTACCACGTGTTCTGTTGTACTGGAAATAACGTTGCCGGGAAATAAAACTTTCACAATAAATTTATAAAATCCCACACAAAATGAAATAAATAAAAATGCAAATACCCCATACTGTAATAAACAAAATAACCCAATTTTGGACACGTTACAAAACTTCTTTCATCGAAAGGAATCGAGAAACATTTGGGAATCAGTATGATTCTCATGAATCATACAGTGTTATTTTCAATGACCAACAAAATAAGATATTATCTTTCTTAGAATATCAGCTAAATGACTATGATGATTGCAATCAAAGACTTGCAATTATTCAGGGAAAAGCTGTGTAATTAATGAAATGGTTAGGAGAATTAATTCATATTTTGGCTCCTACTGGTGTGGCAGATAACAATATTGCTGGTCAAACTATTCTTTCAGCTCTAAGAATAAATGCTTCAAAGAGAAGGGGAGGAACTTTCAAAGATTTAGAAGGTGAATCCAAAATTGCTTTTGAAGAAGAATAAAAAGATGTGAGGTTCGTTATTCTTGATGAAGCCAGTATGTTGGGTTTGAATTTGTTTTTAAAAGTGGATATGCGACTCAAACAAGCAAAGCAGCGTCCTTCAGCTGTTCCTTTTGATGGCCTTTGCGTGTATTTAGTCGGTGATTGGTCCCAACTTCCACCGGTTTGTGACAGGAGTCTTTACAATATTGGTAATAATGTTCAGACCATTCAATCGAATCTTTTATATAAACAGTTAAAAAAAGTTTTCTTTTTAACGGAGATTATGAGACAGCAAGGTGATGATCAAAAAAATTTCAGAGAGACTTTAAATAGAGATGCAAATGGAACAGTCACTGAACAAGATTATCAGCTCCTATCTAAAAGATTTTATGTAAACAATATCGGGGACAATTTCAAAGATACTGTCTGTTTAATGTCGAAAAATTATGAAATCGAACGCTTTAATTATAAAAAACTAGAAAACAATAAACAACCCATGGCTCTAATCAATGCAGTCCATAATTGCCCAGAAGCCTCTCTAGGAAAATCTGATGATGCACAGGGATTATTTGCCCAATTATGTTTATGTAAAGGTGCTCGAGTTATCCTTAGAAGAATTCTTTGGGTCACAAAAGACTAGCCAACGGTTCAGTTGGGACAGTAACTGATATTATGTATGACCCGGCAGCTGATCACATGCCAATATGTATACTCGTATCTTTCGAAAAATATACAGGACCAGTTCTGTACAAGAATTCAATACCCATTATACCAGTAGTGGTATCTTTCAAGAAAAATGAAATTTCTTGTACTCACAAACAATTTCCGTTAATGTTACCATATGCTGTTAGTATACATAGATCGCAAGGGATAACATTAGATAAGGCAATTGTTAATTTAGGAGACAATGAATTTCAGGTTGGATTAACGTATGTTGCTCTTTCAAGAGTGAAAACATTAGAAGAATTATTATTAAAACCGGTGTTTTTGATAGACTGCTAAAAATTAATAGAAGTCCATTAATGGTTGATCGTAGAGATGAGTTGCAAAGGTTGTGGAACATGTCTATGTATATTGTACTATAATGTATTACCTGACCGAGTCAACAAAACATGCAGGAAAAATGTGAACTAACTGAGTTCAGAGACAAATGCGCAAGCGCGTCTCACCCAACCAAGCAGTTTACAGTCATACTCAAAAGTTTGTCATTTGAATGTATGTACTCCCAGCGGTGAATATCGTGAGGTCTAATATTTGCGCATGTTCGTGTTACAGAGTTTGTCATTTGTATTTATATTTACTAATTGTGAGTATCATTGATCTGCGGTATAATTAATATTTGTGTGTGTGTGTGTTCGTGTTACAGAGTTTGTCATTTGAATTTATATTTACTAACTGAGAGTATCGTAGCATTGATCTGCGGTATAATTAATATTTGTGCGTGTTCGTGTTACAGAGTTTTTTCATTTGAATTTATATTTACTAATTGTGAGTGTAATTTTTATACTGTACTTTTTATACAGCTTAATTTCCAGACTTTAACACAACGCTTTTAAAATTCATTAACTGTAGAATTGAAAGATGACAAGTAACAAACAAAGGCCTACAATTCGCAGTCAAGGACGCCAAATAGTTGGGCGAGTTATTGAATTTTTTGATGAAGAAAAGAACAGTGGTTGTTATAAGTACCTAATAAAAAACGCGACAAAGCGAGCAGCAGCTGCAACAGGAAAGTTAGAAACCACCATTTGTAAGATACGGAAAGAGATAAAAGTGTCAAAATCTACTGGTAGAAAACTGAGCACTCCTGGAAAGACATGTCAGCAGAGTACAAGAAAAATTGTTTTAGATGATTTTGATTTATGTGCAGTCCGCCGTACGATACAGAATTTTTATACTATTAAAAAGCAGGTTCCTACGTTACAATCGGTTCTTTCTGAATTAAAAAGTGACATACATTTTGAAGGAGGCAAGGAAACTTTACTCAGAATTATACATAAGCTTGGATTCCGATTTAAAAAATGTAAAAATAAAAGAAGTATATTGATGGAGAGAAACGAAACAGTTGCATGGCGAGCAAGATACCTGCGAAAGATTAAGAGGAATGACACCTGTGACAATAAGCGACCTGTTATTTTTCTCAACGAGACATTCATCCATCCCACTTACACAGTGAACAAGTGTTGGCAGGATCCTACAACTAGTGGAGTTTTAAAAAATAATAGTACTGGACAACACTGGATCATTGTTCGTGCACGTTGGGAGAAAGGTTTCATTCCTGAAGCCTTTCTTATGTTCAAGTCTCAAACTACAAGTGGAGACTACCACCACGAGATGAACTTTGAAAATTTTTCCCGGTGGGTTAAGGAAAAACTGTTACCAAACCTTCCAGAAAAGTCTTTAGTTGTTATGGACAATGCACCATACCACAGTGTACAAGAAAACAAACCGCCGACTACAGCTTCTCGAAAAGCGGAAATCCAGGAATGGCTAAGAAAAATGGGAGTCAGTTTTTCAGAAGATATGACGAAAAGTGAATTATTGGAAATAGTTCGTTTTCGAAAGCCATCACCAACGTATAAAGTAGATACGATTTTTAAAGAAAAAGGGCACGAAGTGATAAGATTACCTCCATACCACTGTAACCTGAATGCCATTGAGTACGTATGGAACATAGTTAAGGGACAAGTAGCAAAATTCAACGTCGATCAGAAAGCAGGTGATATTACGCGTAAAAACCTCACCGAAAATGTTATTGCTTCTATTTCAGAAAGTGACTGGAAGGAAGCTATACAGCATGTAAAAAGTGAGGAAGATAAATACTGGGAAACTGATGCTTTGATGGAAGACGAAATAGAGAAGATTATAATATCGGTTGGGGGAGAAGAATCTTCTGACACTTCCACTGATACAGACAACGACAGTGAATGCTTTAGTAATTTATCGGATGGGTGTGAAATGTCTGGTGTTGAAGAATTAGAATAGAATGGCACTTAATATGAAAACTATATCAGTGCTTTCACAACATAAAATTTGTGTTGAGAGAAGTGAATTTGAGTGAATAGTCCAACTATTTTTTTTTTCTACTAATTATTGACAATGTTATGTTTTTCCGGTACAAATTACCATGTGCATTTTAATTTATTTCTCACGGTATTATGTTTTAAAAAATAAGATAAAGTTATAGTTTTAGTGATATAATTGTTTGAAAGACACTTGAATGCAACTTCGCAAGATACGCTTCTAAAAATTTCATCAAGGTAAGATTTTTTCCATTATTTATTAAAAGGTAATTTAATTCACAACCACGAATCAGTAGTGATAATAATTCTGTCTTTAATACTAACTAATAACACACAATAATTAGTATATGGGCATTAGCCAAACTGAGAATTACAGAAAACGTAAAAAGCAAAGTGTCATTACTTCAGTGTTTACATCGAGTTCCAAATAAATACAATTATGACTTACTCAGTGATACTGATCATTGTTGTTTCGTACGTAAAACCTGTTCTGTTGGAGATAGAACAAAATCAGTCATTTTGTTTGAAATATTTCTCTTATATATCCTACCATAAAAACTATTATGAAAGTACCTTTGTAAATTGTCTTTGACAGAAATAACTTACCTGATCCACCACAATAACGCCCTACCCTTTACCAATATACCGTTATTGCTTTGTAAAATTAGCCACTTTGTTCAGACTTATTAATACCTACCGACTTGTCAACCTGTCCTTTGTAAAATATTAGATCTTGTTGTTCATAACGTGCTGAAGTATCAGTAATAGGTAATTCATTATTTCCTACTATGGAACACTTATTTGTAAATTAAATACTAAATAGAATAATACAGTGATAACTTTAAAGAATAATTAAAGTTCTCTGTAGACTCATTAATTACATATTTTAATCCGATTTTAATTATTTCAAAAATCTAAGTACTTTACTCAATAAAAATAAAACAAAAAAGCAAACCAAAAATGGTTTAACTTTTAATCAGTTAATTTTGTTTTAACTTTAATCAGTTAGTTTTTGTAACTATTAACTGTAACTTTAACTTAGTTAGTTTGTTTGGACAGTAACTTTAACTTTGATCAGTTAACAATTATTATGATCTTTCCCAAGTCTGTTTATAACGTGAGATCGTGTTTATAACGTGGTACACACAATATCACGTTTAGTCCAGTCGCCAGAGTAAAAATAATGGTAAAATTTCGTAAAAAATTGAGGCAAAGTGATATTTGGTATAGTTATTGAAAAAGGTCTAAATATCGGTTTAAAATCATCTTTGCATGTTTATAAGGTCAGGCTTTAAAAAAAAACCTTATTTAAGGGCAGCGCGCGGTAAAATCGATAAAAACGTTTACATTCCGTGAATTTCTTTTCTTACTACTAAATAAACCATTGGATCATGATAAAGTCTTCATTCTTTTTGTTTAAAATAGTTCAAATTTTAATAGTAATAAAATCAAAATAACGATTTTGTTATTATTTCATCGTTAGGAGTATTAAATCGATAGACGGAATGGTCAATTTTAACAAATCTTCCTCTGTTGAATAATATTATTAAATATGTGTATCTTAATATACATAAAAGTCATTGTGTGTATTTATATTTCACACCTCCTACTAAACCACTGGACCGATTTCAACAAAACTTAGCACAAATATTTTATGCAACGGGAGAACCAACATAAGATAGGTGTTTTGGGCCCTGGGGATGTCAAAAATGGAAAATATGAAAATACCGCATGTAGGGTATCAAATTAAAGGGGATTTCAATGCAAGTAACAATTTTTCATGCATATAAGCACTATTGAAAATTCTTGGGCCCTGGGGCTCAATAAATGGGTGGTTTTGGGGGAGGTCAAAAATGGAAAATATGAAACTTACCCGATTTCCACCAAACTTGGCACAAATTTTTTACGCAATGGGAGAACCAACATAAGATAGGTGTTTTGGGCCCGGGGGGATGTCAAAAATGAAAAATATGAAATATGAAAATACTGTGGGGTATCAAATTAAAGGGAATTTCAATGCAAGTAACAATTTTACATGCATATACGTACTATTGAATACATTTGGGCCCTGGGGCTCAATAAATGGGTTGTAATGGAGGGGTGTCAAAAATGGAAAATATGAAATATCATATGTGACATGCATATACGCACTATTAAAAATTTTGGTTTTTAAAAATTTTGGGCTCAATAAATTAGTGGAATTGGCGGAGGGGTGATGTCAAAAATAGAAAATATGAAAATACCGCACGTGGGGTATCAAATTAAAGGGAATTTCAATGTAAGTAACAATTTGATGTGCATATAATTTATCATATAATTCTAAGGCTGTTTTCACAATTAATAAGTCTGCATCATCGTCAGCTTGTTTAACGTTAGCTTTCTTCTTCCAAATATCTCGTTAGAATTTCAATAAAACGAGTTTTATTAGTTTTATTCCAAAGAAATTGTTCTTGGGTCACTGTGACACACATATCTTCATAGAATAAAATATCTAAAGAGGAATTTTGATTGGTACGGCGATAACGCTCCATAGCTTTGATGCTGTTAGAATTGTTTGTATAGCCATCAAAAACTACAGTAACTTTTGATCCAAAGTGTCTCTTGACATAATTTACGTATCTTTGAAAAATACATTTGAACTTGTCATTTTTTGACCATACTACTCTATGCAGTAACATACCACCATCAATGACGTAAATGCAATCTTCAAGGTTAATCTCAGTGCGGTCCACTTCAAACATATCATATAGTTTAGACTTATCTGTTTTCCGAAATACACCTTCGTAAAACATAGATGTTGGGTACGGTGCAAGTTCATAACGCATGTAATCTTTTAATTCGTCGTCACTTTTTCTTGCTACACAAATGCGTTGAAATATAAACATTAGATCTATAGGGACAATTTCCTCTTGAATTTTCAGACTACTATTAACACTTTTTAATGACAGTACTCTATTTTTTCGTTTAAACGAAACTTTATGGAAGTTTGTACCAGCAATTTCTTCTAACCCTGCTTTTCCAACCTCAAAAGCATTATGACAGTTAATATTATTACCGCCAGTAACTCCAGTAGATATAGACATTATTGAATCTTGATAAGGAAATGTCTCGTGACAATCAAACCAGGATTTTATTTTGAGAATATCTTCAGTATCTCGTTTTATTCGAGAATCTCTAGCATCTACATGCTGATCGGAAGTAGAAAATTGTATACCACAAAAATTTTCTACTTCTTCGCAGATATCATGTGTATATGGCATCGCTAAAATCCATTTATTTGCAGTACTGGTAGTTACTCCCCGTCCAATCATACCACCATCAACTTTCATGACTCTCATTAAGTCCTGTTCGATTGTCATATCAGTATGAGTTCCTGACCAGAATTTCTCAGTTCGTCTTACAGTACAAAATCTGTTATTTATAAAATTTTGAAGTTCTTTAATTTTTAAAGCGGTAGTTTCTGGAATTACATTTTGGTTTTGCATTGAGGTGAAAAGTTTTTCAGATTCTTTTATAAATTGATTCATATATTGTACATATAATAAGGCTGATTTCGTATAATTAAAATGTCCAGTCGCATAAAACTATGGCAACATTTGCTGAATAACTTGTAATTGAATTTTTATATTACCCATTTTTTCAGAGCGCGCAAATGCTTTTGCAATAGAGATCATTCGTATGTATTGTATCCATAATTTTGCAGTTTTACCGCATTCCTCAATTTCAATAATTTTTTCTAGAAATTTACCATTTAAGATGTTAAAAAAATTATGATCTTGTACTTCTTTGTAAGTAAGATTGTCATCTAAAAATTCTTGTAGTAAAGATTTCATATTTGAATATTCAACTTCTGAAAGATTCATTTCCTCAATAATCTTTTTACACAAAACTATCCAAATTAATGTGTGGCCTCGTACTGCTCTAGCATAAGCATGGCCATCTAACATCTTATCTACAGTTCCTGGCGCATAGTAACAGCTTAATGCTTCTTTTAAACCGCTTCCTGCCATCACATAACCGATTGAACCAAGAAAAGACATAAGCAGATGAAATCCTCCAAGTCGAACAATTACATTATGTATATCATCATCAGGTGAGGATTGGACCATTTTAAACGCTTTCTGATACAAAGGTTGATCGAAAGTAACAAAACAATTAAATAGATTTAAGTTTTCACTAGTTTTACAGCGTATTTTAAAACGGTGTATATTGTAATTTTGTCAGTTGGAGGAGAGTGTACAAAAGGCAAGCAAACAATTCTAGATAATGTATACGTCATATTTTCCAAAAGCTTGGACATAAAGGCATTCCAGCCAGTAATGCCTGGTTTGGTCACTCCATAAATCCAAAGCAAGTCAGCATTAGAAAAATCTATATTATTAAAACTCGGGTTATCTACTTTTTCAAAAACAATGTTTTGGAGTGCATGTGTATTAATATTTTCAAAAATTTGGAATGGTATTTTGTCAATTTTGCTAATTTCTTTTGCAGTAGGCTTAACTGTCAATCGTTTTAAGGGAACTTTGTTATAATAACAATCTCTGGGACTTACAATCATAATACCTCCCATACTATGAAAAGTATTTTTCCCGTCTATAGTATTGATGTTAATATCTGAATTGTCAAATGCCAATTGTGCAAAACAACCAGATCTAAATAGAGAACGTGGACTAAGCAATACACTATCCTCATAAAGTGTTGTTTCTTTGTATGATGAACACACTCCCAGATGCGACAATATATCTATAATTCGTTTTGAAGCAAATTTCCTGTGCAACATTACAGACAGACCAACTTGCAACGGTGATAGAAAGGTTCTAGGTCTTATGCAACTCATAATTGAATGAGTAATTGCTGTGCATTTTGTTTCATATGAACTAATATCACCTTTTTTATTTTTTAAAATTATTTCTTCTATCAGAAACTGAAGGGATTCTGGGATATTCTCATTAATATTTTGGAATATATTATCACTTGGAGGATAAAATTCTGTATTACTTTTCTTCAGATTAACATCGTTTCGAATAATTCCTGCTGCAGATTTTAAGATTTTTCTTTTTTCTTCATTTTCATCTTTTTTTGAGGCTATCCATGTCTACGTTTAATTTTTTTAAATGGTCAAAAAATGGTGTCAGAAAGGCCAAAAAATTTTGTTAATTAACCACCCGAAAGTATTTTTAATAAGCTTTAATTTAAGCCGTCGTACACCTTTGTGCCACAATCTTGCCGTACTTTATGAGCACTCAAAGTTTTTTGTGAATTGCGATTTTTTTGAGGTAATATTCGACATTTCAATATGAAATTTTTGGGGTTTATAGTACTCCACAAAGGTTACCTTTCCCTCAAGTTTTATCAACTTTCATTAATTTGTGTTAAAACAACAGCAATTTGTTTATAAACGCCATCGCCATTTTATTTATTTATTAACAATAATAATAACATCGACTTCCGTATTAAGGCTAGAAATGTTCTTAATTTATTATAGAATACTGAAAAAAATCACATTAAAATCGGCTTCTTGGGTCCAAAGATATTTATAAAAACGCTATTTTGCAACTTAAATTGTTAATAAAAAAATAAACTTGTTGTTTTTACACAAAACTTAACTATTAGCTCAACTTGATCCCATTAACCAATTTAGCACACAAAAAATCGACTCCCAAAACAATTCACATTTGATTTTTATTTTGACTCCACTACACGTGCTCACAAATAAATAAATATTAGCATGTATAAAAA
The DNA here is from genome assembly GCA_034769895.1 of Magicicada septendecula. NCBI lineage: Eukaryota > Metazoa > Arthropoda > Insecta > Hemiptera > Cicadidae > Magicicada > Magicicada septendecula. The sequence continues at coordinate 246,200,296 of CM068376.1, read as the reverse complement.
GTGTAAATAAAAACTTTAAACTGCAATTTTTTTACCTGTTTTATATGATAAAAACAAAAATATTTGTAATGTTTTGATTATAACCTTTGAAGAAATATCAACTGCGTTACTGCTCCGTTCTTGTATAGCAGATGTTTGTATGGCACACCACAACAATGGGTGTTGCGCGCGCAGCTACATTTACAGTTGCACACTCGAGGGGAATAGAACGCCGCGCCGTTTAAAAATTTTACCTGTTTTCTAGGGTCTTGTTTTTAGAGTATAGGTATAATCAGGTAAGAGAAATAACATGAATAGATAGATTTAGTATTGTAGTAGCTGTAACGTTAATTTCAAGTACTCAAATAAACCCACTTAAAAGATACATGTATGTAACGCAAAGGAGGCACCTTTTTTTAGTATACACAATTTTTATTTATTTTTTTTTAATTTCGAAAATGATTTTAATTTTCATGAGTATAGTTTTTAATGCAGAACACTTGCAGCTTTCAAATACAATTTTTTGTATTTCGATATCTCTATTTTTAAGATTAATAAAGGCAGATAAACTCTGAATTTTCGAGTAAATTTAAAATACGTCGAAATACTCACTTTTGAAAAGGTGTTTTTTTTTTAAATAACAACTTCAAAAGTATTTTTCATTATTATAAAATAAAAAGTTTATCTCTTTTAAAGGTAAATTAGTAAAGAACTACTATTTTTTTAAATTTTATTGTATAGTACTTGTAATTTTGTGGTTTCACTTCTTTTTGTATCTACAGTAAATATTTACACACTATATTCTTTATGTTCAAATAAAATATTTATGTAAAAATCAACAAAATTTGAAAGCTATACTGTTCCCCTTCAAAACTAGCCTTTATTTAACTGGCTATGCTTAGATTGAAGAAAGTTATGATATTTTTGAATAGACGCGCCTGGCTAATTTAGCGAATTACGCAAGATCGGGGGCAAACGCTCTTTTTAAAACGCAGCGCTCATCATTACCAATTTTCAGGAAAACAGTTCCATTAACGTAAAAATATGTAAGGAGACTTTCTGAAGGAAATTGTTTGCTCTTCAATATACACCTTTTTATTTCTTCCAACTGTACATATTTACGGAGTGCTTTAAGAAAATCTGTCTTTACGATTTTTCCAGACCATTTTCAGAAAACCCTAGAAAGGTAAACATGCAAAGATTTTTTTATATTAATTATTAACGTTTATTTAACACGTGCACCAAATATTGCTTTGCCCCAATTTTTTATCAAGTCGAAATCTCTGGCGACTGGACTAGTTAGAAACTTGCTAATTGAATAGAAATTAAATTCACTTGTTCCACATAATTTCGCTCGTTTATAGAACTAATATTTGTAATAGGAAACCTTTCTCTACCAGCTAACGATTCATGTTGTAATTCGAAAAAATCATGAGCAAAAGTAACATAAATTTATACATGTATGAAGAGTACAAAAAAAATTAAACATTGAATAGCCTTATTGACATATTAAGCTCCAAACTGAAGTAACAATAATCCATTTATGTTGATCAACAACAGAGACACAACTAGTTATGGTTTACAGGTCAATACCTAATAGAAATTGTGGAGTTTATTGCTCATATTGTTTATGTTTATGGTCAAAGTAATTTAATAATTTTTGAAACGGTGTAGAATAACAATTTTGACACCATATGCGTACAGTTTAAGTATTATAATGCTCTAACATTAATTTGTTCACAAGTAAATTATCTAGTCGCGTATGAGTAGTTTTACTTTGACTGTACAAATGTCAAGCAGCGTAGGGGAACGTACTGAACCCCCACGCAACTGGCAGTGGCAGTGCTGCTACGCTTCTCCTCTCCAGATTCTATGTTAACTGAGCCATGTAGTAGTGTATTCAATAAAAAGTGTGTATCATAAAAGTGTATATATTTTGTTGATTGTAAGAATATTGATAAATAAATTATTATGAATCTATTTATCTAACAGATCAAAGATGGTTGATTGTAAAAATATTGATAAATAAATTATTACGAACATCAAATGCTCTGCCCATTTGTGTCAGTGACACTCCTAGTGTATTTATCAGTATCACAAATAATTAACTATAAATGTATTTTTAATAGGGGTCTAGATGCAAAACCAGACAACTAACATCTAAGTGATTTTACAGTAAACACAAAAAACTAATATTTTTATTTTTACAGGTTGAATAGTGCAACAGATTTTTTAATACAATCACATATGTTGAAATTTCAAGTTGCAATATTCACTTTATAACAGGCGTGTTTTGTTTTCTTAAAAAACAGGTGTAATATTGGTAAGTGTCGGGGTTTGCTTCTAATCAGTGGAAATGTCTGCATTTGCAACAAATTTTGTGTAATGAACTGATAGGATTTACACAATAATAGCAAGGTACAACAATAATAATTAATTACTAAATTTTGTAAAATGCTGCCTTTATTAAAAATACATACATGACATTTTTATCTTATGAAATTATTTTTTTAGAAAAAAGGTTGTACAATTAATAAGTTGAACTGAATCGATAATGATAAACGTATTGTATTAATTTAAATTTTTAGGTCTTCATTCTCCTCTTGTTGTTCACATTTGTCAGTATCTTCTGTATCATGTATATTTTCTTCAGAATTCTATTTATCAACACAATTTTTTAGAAAATGCAGATTTTCATTTGCTTGCTAGTCAGAACCAAAGTGTACAGTCAATAGTGAGCATACATAATCAATTTTTTCTTTTTTAATTGAGTTGCCTATGTATAAAAGATCAGGCTTAATAGTGGAAACTCTTTTTGCTTTCTTTAATACAGACTTCCCACAACCAATATCAGTGCGATAGAGAAGCTCACCTCTGGCAAATGCATTTCCTTTCTCTCGGGTCAATATCATACACTTTGCACAATTAAATGTATAATGCCAAGATGATGTTTGTTTGAGATTTTCTTTTGCTGCTTTCTGCCAGTTGTATGCTTTAAAGTTAGAGATTAATAACAGTACAAAATCTTTCAAAAATATCAAAATATGTTTCCGGTTGTACAACTGTGTCTATTTTTTTTACACATTTCTCTTTATTACCAAAAATACGATCTGGTGGCATAAAACTATGACCAACAACTGGAAAAATTAATTCAACCTGTTTAATCTGTGGTGGTGTCCCAGCCTTCCATTTAATTAGCATAGTAACCATTGTCGTATTTTTGTTTTGCCCCCCACAACTATCTGCAACCAATCGAACAGTGTCTATTTCAAGGGAAAACACTGTAGAATTTAACCAATGAAAAACTGATGAAACAATTTCATTTGAACTTTTAGGTCAATCAACTTCACACCATGTATAAATAAACACATTGTCTTTTGTTAGAGAACTTTTAGAATGCCCTTGAACTATCATAAAATTGTATATTAAAAACTGCGGACAGTAATAAGATTTTTGGTCAGGCAGTTTTGGTATCGTCAAGTTTTTTTCACAGTCGAATGAAAATGTTTCAATGTTACAACTATTGTCTTTTAATATCGAATAAAAGGCAGATGCTCGAAGTGAATGCACTCTTTTTTTCTGTCATAATCTGAATGCGTTTATTTGGATCAGTTTCCTGTTTAAGTTGCTCTTTAAATAGCAGACAAGAAGAGCAAGCATCTGTTAAAGGAGTTCCAAACCCTAAGTTATATTCCGTGTTAAAAATTTGTCTAAAAAATGATTCTTTAACTTTTAATAACTGGTCGGTTGTTTTATTATTATACATGCGCCACAACTTTTTAATGTTCAAATTACATGGTAAATATTTTCTTTCTGTTTTTGAATGACAGTAATGGCTCTCAACACACTGAAGAGACTCAATAAATTGTCGCCCTGATATTTTGTTTGGATGTCTAATCATTGAAGTGTGGTCACCTCCGCTATTTTCCTTAGGTATGACTCCACTATTTTGAAATTTTTTGGCAATGTTAGCTACTCTATCTTTTCCAATGCAAAATATGGCTAAAAATGTTCTTCTGCAAACAGGCTCCTTCATTCTATTTTCAGAAAATATAAAATACTTTGTACTTACAGTACAAGGTTTATGCAGTGCTTCATACTTTTTCCTTTTTGGTGCATATGTTTCTAGATGTTTCAGTATAAAACAGTTTTGTTCAATTTTATTTTGACAATCATAGAATTTTAAATGAGCAGCTTTAATATCTCTCATTGTTAATGAACAACATTGAAATGGTTGATAAGGTTTTCCTCGATGTCCAACATTTTGGATAAACAGGCATACTGTCTGGCCGCTACTGGATGATCTAAGCTGCTCTCCCCCACCATGCGGCCCCTTGTAAGCAAGGTAGGGTGAAATATGTGTACTAGCCATTTGGTTTACCCCCACTTAGCCTACCGTAGTACCCGGCCATGCTTCTCCCACCTTACACAATGCTCGATCATCGAATCGTGGCCAGACAGTACTCACTGGTTTGTATCTGAAACAAAAAGAAAGACCACATTGTTATAATATTAATAAAAAAAAGGTATTATAATTATGTACAAAACAGATGTATCTATAGTCTATATAAGTAATGATGAATTAGTTCAAATGGTTCAAAATATTTTAAGAGAAAATTTTATTTTAAAAATTTGAAAAATATAAACATTATGTTATAGGTTATTGTAAAACTAATGTAATTTCAAAAAAATAAACACTAACCTGTTACATTTTTCAATTGTACGCTTCCACTTAGATGAATCTCGCAATTTCTTTCTCCCTTTTCCTACAGCAGATGGCGTTATATTAATAGATTCCATAATGCTTCTTTCAAAAATGAAAAACCAATCTTTTTAAAACACTTTGAACACAGAGTTGAAGGTAGTACAGGCCGTTATTGGTTAGCTTTCACAACAGCTGCATTGAAAATAAGATGGCTTCCATCATGTGACCCATCACATGACAAAATGGAATGCTCCCATTGGTTACTTGGAAATGTCTGATTTTGCATCTTACAAACTAAAAAAAAGTCGGGTTCTGCATTGAACAGTAAAATTGTAAGCCAGAAAGCATTTCATTTGTCTGCTTTGCTTCCAACTGAATATGTTATTGTATAGAGTTCAGTATTGTGAAGAGATTGGTATAAATACCTTATATTGACTAAAAATGGAAAAGTCGGCTTCTGCTTCTAGACCCCTCGTATAGTACATTGATATGGAACATTCTAGTGCATTCTATAAATAGTGTCTCTATAAACAGTATGGATCAGTATACATAAGTTACTTTAGTGGATAATATAAATTCATCATGTGAATAACATAACCTTTGTACTTAACCTATGTGTTATTCTGATAGTTTTAATATGACAAACAGATTTTTAACTATACAAAAATTTATAAAAATAAAAAGAAGAAACTTATACCCCGATTATTACGATATTTATACGACTTACCAACTTACCTTTACAGAAGATTCCCAAAGTCCCTGGGCCGCCACTACATTTTTAGGAGTAAATGTAGAAACCATTTCACTCTCCCCACAGAAATTATTTAGTAAATAACACAAAATTCCCTTATAGAAAAATTCCAGGGCTGTATAGGCAAACTTATCGATACAGAGATGAGGTTATGGATAGAATGGCGTTGGACAGTAATGTGGGAATTCTATAATCAAAAGGTTGGCTAATCTGTACATGCTCCGGCCTCGCTCTCGTTAGCGAACAGGCCTAGACACAGTGCTACGCGCGTCCGAAGGCAGCAATCGTAATTGCGCTTGCTGCATCGGCTGTCATTTCATTTTTCTTCATTGTCGCGACAAATTATGTAGGCCTTAGGCCCTACTGCATTCATTAATGTAGATTCGAGTGTTGCGTAATTGCGCCTCACCTTACAATGTAACATTTTTTACCGAACGTGGTTTTTCAAAATTTATAATGCGTACAAGACTTAGCTGACCTTGCAATTCAAATTTAAATTGTAACATTCATTCTTAATAAATGTATTAAACTACAGTCCACTCGCTCATCATTATTTTCAGCATCCTGGCAAAATCAATTTACAAACATTAACTCTTAACATTTTTTGGTCACTCCACGCCTGGATTCATCATTTTTTACCTTCTTTCAAACTTATACCATATCGAGCGGCTTCTCATCATTTTTTCCACTTCAATTTCTGGCCATCACGGGCGATTCAGTATGTTCGCTGATCCAACCGTGTCGGGAGTTATTCAGCATTTCTTTCGTCGTCGTCATTGAGCCTCATAGACAACACCATTACATGACCATCCACGTGTTAACGCCTACACACCAGATTGAGCAGTTCCAAGTTGAGAGCAGTCATCCATCCAGTCCGTGCGTGTCTGCCATCTATTCCACGGCCTCAACGCTGCAGGACATCTCACAGAAGGTACGACATCAACGCCATCAGTAAAAGGTGCGTAAAATGACGGAAGAAGAAGGCTTAAGAGTGTTGGTTAGAAAGAGAGGCGGCTTAAAGTCTGCCATAGTGCGAATCAATTCCGCAGTACTTAATTTTGACAAAAACAGTAACACTAAACATTTTTTAACTGTTAGACTAGAAAGTCTAAAGAGTTTAGCAATAAAATATGATGAGGTACAGTCTGAAATTGAATTAATTTCTAAGGACATAAACGCTGCCCAAGAGGACAGAGTCGAGGTTGAAGAACTTTTATATTCAACCGAAGCTAACATCTTACAATTAATAGACACTTTCAACATTCAGACTGAATCTCAAGTATTAACCAGTAATATTCAATTAAAACCTATAAGTTTGCCCTGCTTCACAGGCAACATTCTAGAATGGCAGCACTTTTATTCAATATTTCTAGACTTGGTACATGCCAGATCTGACTTAACTTCAGTGCAAAAACTACATTACTTATATTCATCTCTCAAAAATGAGCCACTAGATCTAATTAAGGCCTTGCCTATTTGTAATGAAAACTATTCAATAGCGTTAAGTTTGCTGTCCGCTAGATATGATAATAAATTCATATTAGCTAAATATTACATTCAAAACTTACTAGAAGTGAGGTATACAACCAAAGACTCTGTACAGAGCTTAGCAGAATTTATAAATACGATAACGTCTTCTGTCAATTCGCTGACAGCTATGCAATTGTCAGTGGATTCATTTGAACTCATTACTGTGCAGCTATTGTCAGCAAAACTTGACCATTCCACATTTAAATTATGGAAAGAGTCTATAGATCCTGAAAATCTTCCTAATTTTCAGAGCTTTATACAGTTTTTAAACGCCCGTAGACAATTATTAGAAAACACATTACCGATAGAAGCTGGACAGCAGCTTAACAAACCAACTTTAAAATTTAATAATAAGTCTGAAAAACATAAATTATGAAACTCTGCTGGCAGCACTGCGTTTAAAAGTTATCATTCAACTTCAAATAATTATTTATGCCCATGCTGCAAGGCCAGTCACCCAATTTATATGTGTGACAAATTTCGCGAATTAAGCATATCGGAATGAGGGCAATTTATATTAAAGCATAAATGCTGCACTAATTGTTAAAGCCCAGATCATTTTTCACCTAATTGCAAAGTCAAACAATCATGTAAGATCTGTTCCAGACGACACCATACATTGCTGCATATAAATAATGTGTCAAAACAAGGTTCTGCCAGCAGTAGTAATTATTGTACATTTAAGCTTCAATCAGCAAACAATGTTATCTTGTCTACAGCCGTTGTGTTCGTCATCGACTGTGCTGGTAACAGACAACTTGCACGAGTTTTGTTAGATGCAGGGTCACAAATAAACTTTTGTACTGAATCATTTGCTAAAAAATTGCAACTTAACTTGACTAAATCTAATATACCAATTTCAGGTATTAATAATGCGACATGTTGCGCCACTAATTTGGCATCAATTCGTATTGTTTCTCGCTATCAAAGGTTCAGCTTTAACGCCTCGTGTGCAGTCTTATCTGCGTTGACTCATAAACTTCCAGCACAATCTTTCGACATAAATCATTTTAATATCCCAGATAACATTTTCCTTGCTGACCCACATTTTAATGTATCAGCTGACATAGACATACTTTTAGGAGCGCAGTTTTATTTAGACTTGATTCTAGCTAACAAATATGTACGTGGTCCTAACTTTCCTATTATACAAGAAACTAAGTTAGGCTACATTCTAGCAGGCAATTTGCCCAAACATTGTCATTCTAAGGGTCCTGCTGTTTCGTTCCTGGCAAGAAACAACGATAATCAAATTTTAGCGTCTCTTGAGAAATTTTGGGAGACCAAAACCATCCTTGATAATGCACCCCTTATTAACAATTCAGTTTGCGAGGAACATTTTGTTAAGTCCACTCATCGTAATGATGAGGGTAGGTTCGTTGTCTCATTACCATTCGGGTCTGATAGTCCCCAGTTGGGTGAGTCCTATGCTACCGCTGAAGCGAGATTTTTAAGTTTAGAACGCAGGTTCAAGCGTGATTCTGAAGTTGCGCGTGAATACGCAAATTTTATTCAAGAATATAGGGATCTTGGCCACATGGCGCTGGTTGACGATTGTTCTGTTAATTCCAAAGTTTCAAATACCTACTATTTGCCTCATCATGCCGTTTTCAAACATTCTAGTTCCACGACAAAACTTCGCGTCGTTTTTGATGGCTCGGCCAAAACTACTAATGGTCTTTCTCTCAATGATATTTTGTTAGTAGACCCAAATGTCCAACTAGATCTTTTCTCTATTCTTTTGTGATTTCGCATACACAACTATGTTCTGCTCGCTGACATCGAGAAGATGTATCGACAAATTCTAGTGTCTGATAACGATTGTCATTACCAACGTATTCTGTGGCGTAATTCTCCGCTTGAACAGTTTAAACATTTTGTGCTGCGAACTGTTACATACGGTACTGCTAGTGCTTCGTTTTTGGCTACTCGCTGCCTTATTCAGATTGGTAAGGATCATGAAGTTTCTTTTCCTGACGCTGCTTCAGCTATAATTAATGATTTTTATGTCGATGATTTGTTAACCGGTGCAGACACCATTTCTAATCTAACCAAATTGAAATCTGACTTAGGTACGTTTTTGAGTCAATGTGGCTTTACTCTACATAAATGGGCATCAAATGAACCAAATGTGGTCACTGAGCATAATAATTTATCACTTCCATTAAACAAACAAGGCAATATGCGTACGTTGGGCATTCTTTGGAACAACCCTACAGATTCATTCTTGTTTGACATCAAGTCATTTCCAGTTGAGTCAAGCATTTCTAAGAGGAAAATCCTGTCAATTATAGCGGGTATCTACGACGCATTGGGACTCGTTGGTCCAATTGTTTTTCTTTATAAACAGTTTATGCAGCAACTGTGGTTGTGCAATCTTGGTTGGGATGAGCCAATTTCTGAGCAATTATATTTGTATTGGTGTTCATTATGCGACAAGTTGTATTTAATTGGTAAAATTATTGTTCCACGCTGTATACACAGCAAGTCTAAGACCAAGATAGTTGAATTACATGGTTTTGCGGATGCCTCTGAAAAGTGCTATGGATGTTGTATTTACGTTAGAGTTATTTATCAAGATTTAACGGCCTCTTGTCACCTTTTTTGTTCCAAATCTCGCGTGGCTCCACTATGACAGGTGTCATTACCCCGCATTGAACTCTGCGCTTGCTTGTTGTTATCGCGACTTCTATTCAAAGTCACCCCTGCTCTCCATTCCTTTGTCAATAGCGTTCACCTGTACTCCAACTCCATGGTATCTCTCTATTGGATTCATGCTCAGTCTTCCAGGTGGAAGACCTACATTGTTAATCGGGTTGCTGAGATTCAGCGTCTCACTGAAACCTACACATGGCATCATATTAATTCGCAACATAATCCTGCTGACATTATTTCTAGAGGATGTCACCCTGACGTTTTGCGCGATTGTTCGCTTTGGTGGCATGGTCCCGCTTGTCTGTCTCAATCTTCTGAACCCAATCTTTTTTCACCTTTCTCACCTTCTAATGTGTCGCTTCCTGAATGCTATGTTGAGGAGAAATAAACCCCCCCAAACTTTCTCTAATTTCTACCCTACCTATTGATCTCTCAAAGGACTTTTCCTCGTTGCACCGACTGACCTGCGTGTACGCTTATTGCTTTCGATTCATCAAAAATACTAGACCCTCTAGGGCAGAGAAAATCTCGGGAGTCCTTACCCCCACCGAAATTCATTCTACTCTTAATTTTTTCATAAAGCAATCCCAGTCGATCCACTTTGCTGCTGAGCTTAATTGCCTTCGTAATGGGGCTTCTGTCTCTATTAGGAGTAAGCTGTCTTCTCTGGACCCATCTCTTGATGAGTTTGGCATCATACGTGTCGGCGAACGCCTACAGCAGTCGCAACTACCCTATGACAATAAGGATCCTACTGTCTTGCATCCATCGGCCCACATCACTCGCCTTATAATCGAGAGCGAGCATATTCGTCTCCTCCACGCTGGTGCTCAACTTGTCCATCATTCACTTCGTCAACATTGGTGGATCATTAACGCCAAGATAGTCATTCATTCCATCATTCGTAGATGCGTCAAATTTCTCAGATTTAACACCAAATATCAAGTTCAAAGGCTTGGTATTTTGCCATCTCCCAGGGTTACTCCTTCGCGGCCGTTTTTATTCTGCGCTGTGGATTATGGTGGTCCCTTCATGATTCGTCATGGCGGGCAGAAATCTAGAACTCTGTCCAAATCATACGTGTCTTTATTCATTTGCTTACCCACCAGGGCCATTCATTTGGAATTGGTTTCCGACCTTACGGCCAATGCGTTTATAGCTGCCTTACGTCGCTTCATGTCCCATAGGGGCATACCTAGCCAGTTATATTCTGACAATGGCACGAACTTTAGGAAGGCCCGCAACGTTTTGCATGACCTTTACAATCTCTGGCATAAAAACGATGCCACCTCATCAATCCAATCCTTTGCAACTTCTCATGGTATTAAGTGGTCATTTATTCCTCCATCGTCACCTCATTTTGGTGGTCTTTGGGAGAGCGATATAAAAAGTTTGAAGTATCATTTGTGCCGCATTGTCGGCAAGTTCATACTCACTTTCGAGGAGTTTACTACGGTTTTGTCGCAGGTAGAGGCCTGTCTAAACTCACGTCCATTATTTGCCGTTTCATCGGATGTAAATGATCCAGTGCCACTTACCCCTCGCCATTTTTTAATTTGTGCACCATTAACGGCAATACCCGATCCTGACTATCACACGTTCCCATCTCTCGTCTTGGCCGTTGGCAACTTCTCCAGAAGTTTGTCCAAGCTATTTGGAAATCATGGTCTCGCGACTACCTACACCAACTGCAACAGTGTCACAAATGGAAATTCGCAAAGGAAAACGTTTCCATTGGTGACCTGGTTTTGCTGATCGAGGATAACTTGCCTCAATTAACATGGAAATTTGGGGTAATCACAGCCACATTTCCCGGACCAGACAATTTAATCAGAGTAGTTGACGTCCGTACGCCTGTTGGCACCTTTCGCAGACCAATTCACAAGTTATGTTTGTTGCCAGCGCGGGACAAGGCTTAGACACGAGGTCAATGTAATTACTTAGCACAATGCTATATTTTACCTGGCCACGAGCTTTCATTACTTAATTGTCTGACAATTTGGTCGACTTCAATTATGGTGATATGTGTTATCACAAACATTTTTATGTTAATATCGTATTATTGCGTATCTTATACACTAAATTCGCATGTAGCTTGTAATTGTACAACCATGCACTATGTTATTATATTTATACTTATTATAATGTCATGGTGGTATACTTTACTTATTCTTGTATTTATATGTATTGATAATTTTGTAAGACATATACTATGTCCTTTGTATACTTATATTTGCTATTGGTAATGGTTTATGTGTCATGTCATTGGTGGTATTTGTTCTGATGTCATAAATTTTGTTATATAATATTCACATGGATTTGGAGCTATACAAACCATGTATGCATATTTGCTGCACATTTTTTGTTAATATGTGTGCATTGCTATTTTATTATTCTATGAATTTTATGTGTTACTTGTAATTGTTCAACACATGCATTACATTTTTGTATGAACACATTTGCTGTACTTGTCACTTATACTATCATGCCTTGTATTCATGTATTTTGTAATTATACAACACATATTTCTATTGTATTTTATCATGTACTTTGTATCTATGTAAAACACATTTGTACCCGCGTTTACTGTCTATGATTATGCGCCACGCACATATTTTTACACATATTTTGTATTTGTATTTTGCGATCACGTATTGCACATATATTATTATTCATGCTTTTGATTATGACATACATGTCATTACGCTTATGTACTTGCAACTATTCAACAATGTATAATCTGTTTTCACATGTCAATTTATTGTGCATTCTTGCAACTGCTGGGTATAGCATGCACTATTTAATTATTATATTACAGCGTTATGCTAAATCTATGTTTTTACATGCATAATTATGTGATAATTTTGTCTATTCATTTATATTCAATACTATTATGTATAAATCAGCTGGCCTTGACCGGTTTAGACTGTCAATCATGACTTGCATAAAATATTTGCAATTTGTATCGGACCCATCATGAGATGAGTCACCGATTATTCATCATCAAGCATTATCAGACTATTCATTATTCATGTTTTATATTGTATTACATTGTATACATTTTTGCTAATTCATTCCCATTTATACTCATGTATAAATCAGTTTGTAAGCCACCTGTGGCCTGTTTAACTGTTATCATCATTATTGAGGTTTTATCTCTGAGCAGTTTAATGTTATAACTGTTATTTAACATTTCAATGTCAATGTTCAATACAACTTACTGAGGTTGATATCTATCATTAAGAACGTACATTGTGTTTTCTTATAATATAAATTATTAAAAAATGTATTATAAAAAATCGTTCGATTTTTGCGGGCAGCTATGGACAGTAATGTGGGAATTCTATAATCAAAAGGTTGGCTAATCTGTACATGCTCCGGCCTCGCTCTCGTTAGCGAACAGGCCTAGACACAGTGCTACGCGCGTCCGAAGGCAGCAGTCGTAATTGTGCTTGCTGCATCGGCTGTCATTTCATTTTCCTTCATTGTCGCGACAAACTATGTAGGCCTTAGGCCCTACTGCATTCATTAATGTAGATTCGAGTGTTGCGTAATTGCGCCTCACCTTACAATGTAACATTTTTTACCGAACGTGGTTTTTCAAAATTTATAATGCGTACAAGACTTAGCTGACCTTGCAATTCAAATTTAAATTGTAACATTCATTCTTAATAAATGTATTAAACTACAGTCCACTCTCTCATCATTATTTTCAGCATCCTGGCAAAATCAATTTACAGACATTAACTCTTAACAGGCGTATTAATTAACTAACACCCTTATTATTACACAATCATGTTTTAGTTAGATAAAAAAAAAACAATTATTAATTTCCCCAGGCTTTCACGGCCAGTGTCAGATGAATTGTTCATGATATCCGGGCTGTTTGGCCGTGGTCCATGGTTTATAACAAAACCAAACGTTTCGGCAGCTCCACTGGCTGCCATCATCAGTGGTATAAAAATCCTGCACGCCGGGTGTTTACGTACAGGCCCACAGTACTGTGGTATAGGCTAAAGCTGTCCTGCCATGCTATGAAGACGAGGGAAGCAATGACTCACCGCCGACAAGAGTTTCGTCTCATCGAAATGGATCCGATGGTCGGCATTGGCGAGTCCTTCATATGGAGTCCGTCTTGATTCAGAAGCATGCTGCAATTGCTATGAATCGGAGGGGCGAAAGCATCGCATTAAGTACTTTATGGCATGGCGCGATGCGAGCCTCTCACACACCTTCTTGTTTCTGATTGGCCGATGATGCTGTTCTTACCTGTGCGGGGGTTGAAATTACTATAACAATTAGCACAGGTAGCATCGCGGGAAATCAGCAGCCTTCCCCACAGTACTTCTCGGAAAACAAGTGAGTACCTAATGGCATAGCTTGGTGCGAGCCAATCATACACCATACACCATCTTTATTGTGATTGGCTGATGGTGTCATTTTTACCTGTACGTGGGACTTTGCTGAATTTATAAGTACAGGTAGCATGGCAGGACAGCTTTAGCCTATACCACAGTACTGTGGGCCTGTACGTAAACACCCGGCTTGCAGGATTTTTATAACACTGATGATGGCAGCCAGTGGAGCTGCCGAAACGTTTGGTTTTGTTATAAACCATGGACCACGGCCAAACAGCCCGGATATCATGAACAATTATTAATTTCTTTTTTACTGTTGTCAAATTAAAGTTACAAGACAAAGAAAATTTATGAGATAAAAGCATAACACATACAAAATTATAAGATATCAATTTATATACGCAAATCAGTACTTTTATCTTTCTCTCACCCCCCTTTTCTCTCTCTTTCTCTCGATTTATCCCCCTTTTTGAGATCTCATTGATTCTTTTATATTATTTCTTTGGAGTATTTTATCTTAAAAACACTGAAATTTCTATTTTTGTGGAAACTGTTTCTGTTCATATTTTGTAAATTGGCTATTTTGTAGTAGAGCCTCCATGTCGTTGCACTACACTTCCGCAGTTCATGTTAAAATTACAAAAAAAATGTTGTAACAGTCCATATTTATATCTCCACTGTTTTATTGCATTTCACTTTAAAAGTTTATTATTACTTTCAACATTTAAGACAAAACTCGGTAGGCCTACCATAAATGCCCGCGTAGGCATACCTACACTGTTAGTACGTGTGTGCCGTTCTGATGCCGGCTTGGGACTGGGGCGAGCGTAGTAGTGTGGTTACGCTAATTCTGTTTTTACAACGCCTTTGAAGCTGGTTCCAGGCGGATTTCTACTTGCATCCCCTCATAATCTGTAAATTGCGTCTTACTTTTTCTCCCCACTTCGCTGGTAGACTGACCGTGCCGTTTGTATGATTCACTGGTTAACAACAGAATCACTTGTTACCTTATTTGGGCATTGCCTGCCCCCACCTCTACAATCCTGACCAGACCCGCGTCATTACAATAAAACGTTAACTTGTTACATAGTTTTGTTACCCAAATTTTATCCCATTACAGATTTAAGAATTCCAATCTTAATATCACATTATATATTGTACAATATTCATAATATTATTTTGAATGTGGGATGTGGGTTCTCTAGTATACAACAATGTCTTTATAAAACTACTCATTGAAACTAATAATACATTTTTGTTTTAAACACTGATAATTTTAAATTTAGCTTTCTGTTTTATTTAAATAAGTAAGAAGTGTTAATGTTACAGTTCTTAAAGAAAATGTATTAAATACAGATATTTTTTTCATTTATACTTTGATCTATGTATTCATATACAGTGAATTATCATATGATTTGAAATGTCACATAAAATGGATGATTTTTAGGAACCTTAAGATTAGTAATTATTAAAATGTAACCAGTTTATATATATGTATATATATATATATATATATATATATATATATATATATAAAGATATACATTTTTAAGGCTTTGAAAATATTAACTTAAAAAAAAAATAACACAGGCCAACGATTGCGTCTCATTCTTCAGTTTTTGAGTGCGCTGAAACTGAAAATGACAATACAAAAGTCATACCACCCACCATTATGTCACAAACGAATACTCAATGTTTGAAAAAATCATTCCTATAAAATATACTCGAATTTTATGTAGTAAAGAAAAAGTAAAGTGAGTGAAATTCAACTGGCACTGGCAGCAAATGGAACATTGAAAACTTCCTATTGCTCTTGCTATGTTCTTCTTCTTCACTGAGTGAGCTGTTTGTTTTGTTGCTGTTAGTCTAACCTCACTTTTCCATTTTTTTGCACATGTGATTAAGTATGGCTAGTCGTGGTTGTAGGAACTGTTCTGACTGTTTTTGTTATATTTGTGGAGAGTTTGTGATTAATAAAACATCAAAGAAATATTACAGAGTTTGTTAAAAGTGTACTTTTTATATTTTGGAACGAAACTGGGTGATCAGGATAAGTCTTGGGCGCCACACAAAATATGTTATGTATGTGTCGAGTATCTTATAAATCGGTCAAAAAAGGCTTGGATCTCATTTAAAAAAGTTGTGACCAAGTTCTTGGGTAATGAAAAATACCCACACTATGCATCTATCATAACCAACATGCTGGACAAATTCAAAAAGTTGGGATGTCTGATAAGTCTAAAAATTCATTTTTTGAACAGCCATCTTGACTTTTTCCCTGAAAACTTGGGCAATATAAGTGAAGAGCAAGGAGAGCATTTCCACCAAGATATCAAGGTGATGGAAAAATGTTATCAGGGCTGATGGAACTCACCTCACCGACTGCTGGTTACTGCTGGCTATTACTGTTGGTCACTTCACCGAGAAATTCAACATGCAACACATCGGAGAAAAAGCTACACCAGAAGCTGTAAAGAGAAGAGAGAAAGAAAGTACAAACCAATGGAGATATAAAAACTATATATTTAAATACTATTTTTTTTAAGCTTTTACTTGAATAAAGGCTTTGCACATATTGTAATACTGGTTTAAATTTTCATTCCTATTGAATTTTTGTCAGTTTTCTTGATTATAACTAGATCACATTGTGATAAAACTGTAGGTGATAGAAAAAAAACTAAGTCCAGATATTGATTCAGCACGTCAAAAACCATAAGAATCAGCTATAAGTATTTAAAGAGTTTTTAAAAACATTTTCTTGTTGGCCTGTGTAATTTATTGTGTAAATTTAAATAACATTTCAATAATTTTTTCAGCTTCTTACTCTATAGGTGTTTGGGAAAGTAAAACCAAGGTTTTGCTTTACTAGTGTCATATATTTTAATATTTTTTTATTAAGCAATTAATTTTTTAAATAATGTTTTAACTTTTTACTTCATGATTTTTGTTAAAAAATCTATTGTTCTGAAGTGTGTTTATTGGTTATATATTATTTAAAGTAATAATACATTAGTGCTGTGTTAATAATAAGTATATATAACCTAACATGATGTTACTTCTTGAAAGAAAAATTTCTCACTGTCTTTTTAAAACAGTGTTTTTGTTCTGGATAATTACAGCTTAGTCATTTCGCAAGCTTCATTGAAGGATGGTTTATATATGCTTTAGTAAACATCTTTTGTTTGACTCAAATATCTGTCTCACAGTTCTAGTTTTGAAAATAAAAATCTCAGGGTTTGGGGTTAGGAATCTTGTCCAGTTCCTTTTTTCTTCTTGAAACTTTTATGTTTCTCTTGTATTCCATCTAAAATTGGCCATACGTTGGCAGTGTAACCCTGATTGATTCAAGTCTCTGTGTGGTACTATTTAATTAATTTGTGTAACAAATTATGAACTATCATGGTGTTGCAAGTAGTGCCATGCAGATCTAGCACAGCTCCAGTATGGTAAAAAAATTATGTTTCTTATTTTTTGCAATTAATCGCATAATTAATTGAAATGTTTTCTTTCCACGATAATTAATTGTTAATGTAATTTCTGAACTAGGAGAGAACAATAGGAGTATGGACCAGCAGGAATCAGTGGTTGAGATAGTAGAGAGAAGAGCACTATAGTGGTTCAGTCAAATAATGAGGATGAGTACAAGGAAGCTGAAGGAGAGGGTGAGGAAGACCAAGATTGGAACAGATCAGATACATTGAAAAGTGGGCTGAAGTCTAATGCCTTACCCAGGATAGAAGGGAGTATTGAAAGTGGTTGACGCTTGATGGCAAAATGGGATGGAAAAAAAGACGTAATGTATGTGGTACTAGTTAAGATGCATTCTCATTTACTTCATGTAAATCATACCGTTTGTCATGCCAGATTGTCATTGAGGTTGCTAGATTAGAAGCCAAGAGATGTAAAGCCAGATGTTGCCAACCCTTTCCAACATAGAGGGATGATTTTGTTACATACTATGGAACAGTGAACTATACCAGTTTTGCTCTAGAGAGACATCAATACACATTTGCCCACAAATTGACGATAATGATAATGGTAATTACCAACATCGAAGTGTGAAGACAGAGCAGTTCAGATCCATATAATGATGCCTGAATTAAATAGAAAGTAGTTATAACATACAGGTATTTTACAGGGAAAAGTGGATGGACTAGTGTGGACTGTCTTTGAAAAGACGAGCAATGCGATGAAAAATAGCAAATTGCTCTTGTGTTTAAAAAGATAAGTGTTTAATCAGTGTATACTGATTGTCATACCTTATGTACAGTGAAGGGAAATATGTACAGTGATTGTGAAGATGATTTAAAAATTTTTCTAAAAATTTGGTTCATCTTCTGTCTCCTCCTCGTCCTTCTCCTTGGGGTGCAACAGGATGTAACCTAACTGTGATCTGTTATGCTGTTACCTTTCATCTATCATGGTCCTGTGCATCAACAATTCTTAGCAAACCATCCGGAGAAACATGTACATCTTTCCAACAATATAAGTTCTGTTATAGGGGAAAAAGGGCAGAACAATTTCCAGGTAGTGACCAAACTGGTAAAAAAGTTATGGTAGGTTAGTTCTAGTTATACTCCAAACATTGTGTACACTCCTGTAGTTGTAGTAGATCTATACTGAATTAAATTTTTGTTTCTAGCCTATTGTAACAGCTACAGTATTTCTGTGGAAATGATATCAAATGTTGCATACTTCTATTTATATAATATTTCTAATGCATTTTGGATTAGTTCTATAAATGAGAATTATCCCCTTCACAGATGTATGTTTTATTTGAATTTTGTTTTGTTGTGCTTTTAGGTTGTCAGTGAGGTTTTAATAGGCTATTTAAAGTGGGTATTTCCCATTTTAAACATCCATACAGAAATAAAGGAGGAAATAAAATCACCTTCTGTTTACATAATATCTCCTGTGAAACTCAAAAACATAAATTCTGTAATTGAGAATTGGTCCCGCATAGAGACAAGACTCACATCTCTAGAATCAGAAATCTCAGAAGTGAAAAAAATGTACCTAGCAAGCAGACAGTACCTAAACAAAGCAGAAGGTAATTATTTTGATGTACATTTTATTGCATTGCAAAGCTTTGTGTACATAAATCGTTTGTAAATATTTTATTGCTTTAAGCATATAAAATCAGCCATCATTCTTAGAAAAACACTAGATTGCAAACAGTTTGTGTTGAGTGATGAGTTTGTATGAAGAGTTTCATTATGTGAGACAAAATAAAATCTGTCAGTTCTTACCTTTGGTGAAAGAAATTATATATATAAAAAAATGTAGTCACTTTCAGTATTGATTTCTGTGTGATATGTTGTGAAGATTTTTGTATTCTATAAACAAAGAGAGTTGGATATCAGATTTTGTGTTTGCATAAGCTGATTTGATTATTTTTGTTATAAGCTGATTTGTTTTTAATTATTGTTTGACTTAAACCTCCAGTAGTGTATGCCATTATCCATCATGAGTCGTTTATAAAATATATGGCATCAGTTGACCTCATAACGTATTTGCAGATATTTCAAATTATCCCTATAAAATCTGTTTATTGACAGTCTTACCCATAAGAGAATATGTTTACATAGTGTTGGGATTATAGAGAGATAGTGTGTATAGACAAAATCTTAAATAAGACTATATTTGCAAGCTGAAGAATTGTAGGCTGTTCATATTAGATTTATTCATCATTTAAGTAAAATACCAGAAGGTGAAAGTTTTGATATAATAATAGAATTACATACCAGGAACATCAAAGACACACACACACGAATGCTTTAAAAACAGGAAAATAACACCCATTCTCTCTCTCTCTCTCTCTCTCTCTCTCTCTCTCTCTCTCCTCTCTCTCTTACTCTGAATATGTATATATGGAAAATATAGACTTTTACTTTAAATAATTTTTTAATTAGTACTATTTAAGAATTGTATATATTAGTAGCAAACATGGCTGTATTTTGTAACTTAAAATGTTAATGCTGTTATTTAATAGCCAGTGGACTATCTGTGGCTGTACCTCCAGCACCGCCGCCGCCGCCGCCACCACCTCCTCCTCCGCCTCCATTCAACTGCAGTACACCACTTAGTTCCTTAAGGTCTACAGCTCCAGTAAAAAGGCAGAAACTAGCAGACAAGTTTCAGCGGCCAGTCATAACTGTGGAAGCTATAAGGAGTGTGAAGCTGAGTAAAACCGTGCGTCCAACTGTAAGTATGAAAAATATTATAGTGAAACTTCTTTATAGCGGACACCAATGGGAAACATAAAAGTGTCCCCTATTGAGAAGTGTCCACTATTCAGAAACAAGCTTAGAAAACTGTAAAAACTAGATTTGTGCAACAAAGTATTTTTATGTATTCAAGTGTTTATTGACAAAATCTAAACATTGTTCATACTGTAACATACATGTAAGTCAAAATTTATCTTACTATACATTTTTATACTATACAAGTCAAAAAATCTGTACATTTAGTATTTTGGAATACATGGTTTGAAATAATCAGATACTTTCGTCTGGACTGTCAGAATCTGTACAATTGTCTTCTTGATATGTGTTTGAAGTCCCACTGCATCTTTTTTATTTAAAAACTGTTTTATCTTTCTTACCTCTTCAGCTGTTTGTTTACTTGTCAATGGAGGGTAATAAGGTTTGGTGTTGTAATCGTCCCGTTGTCAGCTCTCATCCTTGTCTTCACACTCTGGCATTTCCTGAAGATCTTCTGTGAGTTTGCTGATGTAAGTTGACACATGTTCTGTGACAAGTCCATCATCAATAGTGACATAATCCTCAGATCCACCAAAGGCCTTTAATAAATCATTAAGTTCGTGTTAGTTAGGCTGAAGTTCCTTGACACTGTCATCGATCACTGAAGTACCGTTATTCTTACAAACAATTCCTGACTTTTAAAACAGTTGCTCACTGTAGTGGAGGAAACTTACTTCAAGGCTGAAGATATCCACAGAATCACATCCAAAACACTGATACATTTTGCCAGTTCATCAGCAGATTTATAGTTGTCCATTCGCGACAATATATGTCTCAATACGTATTGCCTTAGTAAACTTTTAAAATTACGAATAATGCCCTGATCCAAGGCTTGGCAAACTGAAGTCGTGTTTGGTGGCAAAAAAAACTAGTTTTACGTTATTTAGTACAACATCAGAATGTGATGTAGCATTATCTAAAAACACAACTATTTTTCTATTTTGCCTTTCTATTCTTCGATCAAATCCCAGCAACCCTTCAGTCATTATTTCCATTCTCATCCAGGCCCGCTTATTTAAATACCACACCACATTCAGTTTACTCACGTCAATCCCCTTAAAACATCTAGGTTTAGCAGCCTTGCCTATAATAACAGGTTTTACAAATTCACGTATCATGTTGACGCATAGCATGATGGTCAGTCTTTCTTTAGAAATTTTTCCTCCTGTACACTTTTCACTTTTTAAAGTCATTTTTTTAGTGGGAAGAGCTCTGAAAAACAGACCAGTCTCCTCATCACAGTTACATTTTTTTTATAACGCCTGCAGATATGAGGTATTTTTTTTCCACTCCGACACTACATTTTTGTCAGCTGAACCCGATTCACCACACACATTTTTGAAAGAGATGTGTCTTATTCTAAACTTGTCGAGCCAGACTCCAGAAGCTTTGAAGCTGTGAATCCCTAATTCTGTACCAATTTGGAGTGCTTTTCCACGGGTAAGAGGTCCACCCAGAGGTATATTGTTACTACTGACTGCCATGACAAAACCATTCAAAAGTGAAATTGTCAACTTTTAGGCCTGATGTTTTAGAAAACGAGCGTTTGTCAGCCAGGTTTTTACTTTCAGTCCACGATTTAACGATTACATTTTGTTTCTTAAAATATCACTAATCTGTGTTATTCCAACACCAAACCATGCGGCCATGTCTCTAACACTAAGTTTCTCGTTTTCATACACATTAATTATTTTTACTTTTTCTTGTAAAGTTAATCGTTTGTGTTTCTGCGCCGTAGTAAACGATATGTAGGCGTTTAGACGTATAGATAAACACGTACAGTACGCACTTTACAAAACCTAACGGACACCTCTGGATAGCGGAACTGTGTACATAACTGTAAAATCGCAACACATTGAGTAAGTAGGATACGGGCAGGTAGTTAACCCGCTACTGGTAAACAAGCACCTAGCAACATAAAAAAAAGAAGCGACCATACACACTCTTGTCTCAAATGTTCACTCTGATACTCTTCACACTGTCCATTATTCGGAAGTTTAGAATTGGCATTGGGGACTAGTTTTCAGTGTCCGTGTCCGTTATTAAGAACGTCCTGTGATGGCACGGAGGCAAACATCTGCTCCCCGGTACCAACCGTGAACAACTGGCGGTGTGTGACACGTGACGAACACACAGCGAGCCAATCAGGGATCAGCAGCCAAGACGTGACACCTGACGTGTTAGGAGTGAGTCAATCAGCGATCCCGGTCAGGGCATAAAAACAGCGCCGGTAGAATTTTTTGCGCACTTCATCGCCATGCCATCGGACGCACTTCATCTCCTCTCCTCTATTGGACAACATTGACGCAGAATCAGGTGGAAGGAACTGCTGAAGAGTAGAACCGATGTTCTTGCATTCTTCGCCCTGTACCGCGCCAGCCACGGACTTCGCTGGGCTGGCAGCGGACTCGACACAACTGATGCCGAAAGTAGAGGACTGCAGTATGCGACGAACAGCGGGCACAGCTGCTGAACATCTCAGCGCAGCTCGGGCGGAACTAACATCACAGTGTTTTCGCCACACGGGCCTTTTTAGGGTCACCAAAATAACTAAGAGTCGTACGATTGGCGCCATTTATCATGTGACAAGCCTTTCGTCCGGTGACAGTCCGCTGTTGAGAAGCAACTTGTCCATTATTTTCCTATAACTTCTGCCGGGGAATTAAAACATGTCCGTTATATAGAGGTGTCCGTTAGGAGAAGTTTCACTGTAAAATTAATACTGTTTGTATTATTTTTAAGTTATCAAATCAGAAACCAAAATACATCCAAAACCACATCTAAAACCAATATTTCATTAGTTTTATTAAATATATTATGGTCACCGATTATGCATTTTATATAATATTATATATACACCATATACATGTAATCATTATTTGTATTTATCTTACTAGACATTGACAAGATTAGCTTTATGTTTCTCAGAGAAGGTTCAAAAAAGGTTCACAGTTAGTGGGTCCAACACAAAATACACGAAATGCTCGTGATTGCTGTCAGAGGGAGTGAAGTAATTTTAATTTAACTTTGAAGTACAACACTCGTGTGTGTGTGCATAATAATTTCACATGCCTGATATTCTAAACTACTAAGGTCATAGGGCAGTTTGACCTACTTTAGATAAGAGATTGATAGAGCATGCTACAGTACCCAGTAGCAACAAAGGGAAGCATGCACATAGGTGTGTGTGTGTGTGTGTGAACACTAAAAATGAGATGTGTAAAGCGTTATGAGGACTTCTAGTTGTGAGGCATAGACTGTGTTGCCTCATGATCAAAGCAATGTAAGAGTCTGTGAAAGAAGGGTATTGAGAAGGATGTATAGTCGTTGCAAGACAACAATGGAATTTAGCAGTAAGAATGACTATAAAGTAGATCAGTTAATAGTGCATATATAGTGAGATTTAGTAGAACACAGAACAATCATGGGTGAGTGTTTTTGGAAAGAATGAGAATAGACAGTTGAAAAGAATAGTACTGTGGAGACCACAAATCACCGAGCAAGTGAGAAGCCATTTAAAAGATTGATAACTGACTGTTTGAAAAACATTAGATTAGTAGGGATGCATCACTGGACATTTAGGAATAACATTGTGAAGCAACCCAAAGTAATACAAGAAGCCTCAAGTGCTGGAGAAAGGAGAAGGTATCATTAGACAACATGAAATTTTTTATGTTTCTCTGTGTTATTTTATGTTTCCAATACCAGAAACAACTGTGATGACCAGCCAGATATAACTGGTGTCAACTCAGAGGATGAGGTGCCTGCTTAGTCGACACTTCTGATACCAAAAATCTCAACTTCAGGAGCATGCCTGTGGATAATATTAGCCGCTTCAAGGAAATGGAAATCAAATACGAGCCCCAAGCTGACAAAAGCATTCAGTAATAATAATGCCCCGTTTTTGTACCACTGAAGTAGAGTGGAAGAAGCAGGGTAGTTTGGCATTCAGGCAAGGTAGTGTGGCTAGCATTATGCTTCAGCCAGCCATATTATGACGTCACGTGGAAGAAGCAGGGTAGTTTGGCATTCAGGCAAGGTAGTGTGGCTAGCATTATGCTTCAGCCAGCCATGTTATGACGTCACAGAACAATCTACGTGTTTATTGAACGTTCCAGAGAGATCCAGAATGTAAGCATGTGGTGTACGTGCTTGTAGACGCATTTGCGAGAGTCTTCTCAATGCCGCCAGCCGTTCGGACTGTGTCAAGGCTGCAGTTAATTACGTAGTTCATATGGACGCTAAGATGCAATTAGGATTCGTCTAGATTTTTGGTGACTATAAATATAATTACTCAGGGACGCTCAAGTCAGTATTTGTGCGATCTATTGACAGTGCGGTTCGAGAGTTATAGTAGCGATATTACTGTGTATGTTCAAGTGGTTATTAGTTAAGAGTGGTGTTTTATAATCGGACAGTATAATTGTAATACAGTTTTGTTTAATTTTAGTGGACATTTTATTGCGTGTGAACAGTTTTCATTTGATTTGTTGTAGGTACTGTGTTGTTAATTACGAACTGTTTAACTGTAAAAGTTAAAGGTGTGGGTAGTGACTTAATTGGTGTCTTGTAATATGTTTTCCACTGTACCTACGACGATCGAGTAGACCGTCGTAACAGTGGTGTCAGAACTGGGATAGAACGGTTAACAGTGGAAACAGTGGATACTTTATACAAGACGAGTGTAATTCATAATTAATCGGTAAACATGGATGCCAGTCAGGTGATGAAAGCTTTCCAAACGCTGCTGCAGCAGACACAGGAAGAAGCAGAAAGATGACAAAAAGAAGAACGAAGAGAAGAAGCAGAAAAACGACAAGACGAGAAAGCGGAAGCGAGACAGAAAACTCTCCTGCTAGAGACAGAGGAACGACGACGACAGGAGCAGAGGCGTAGCTAGAGGGGCGGTCCGCCCCAGGTGTCACCCGTTTGGTGGTGACACCCACCCGCGATTTAAAAAATTAAAAATTTACAAAAACTTCAAAAAAATATGAAAAAAACCGTGCACGTGCTTGTACATATTGCGAAGTTTTTTCATATGAATTTCGAAAATTCAGACGGTGCGGCACGGACGGATGTGCGTTCACATTTACGTTTACCTTTACCTAGAGTATGTTGGCTACACAGAGAGAAATTTGGTGCTGTAGCAGCTAGACAACTAACGTGTTGATGTAGTAGAGTAACCTTGGGCTGACACCTTGCTACACGGAGAGAATTGTTGAACCAACATAGTTCCAAAGAAGGACGTTAGATGTTGACCTGCTACAGCACCAACTTTCTCTCCGTGTACACTGCACTGTGTGTGCACTCAAAACAAAGAGAGCAGCACTCGACTTGAGGAATTCCCTAAAAATATCGTAATTCATACTTGCTGTGTGTCGCGTCGGTTTTGTTCAGTTTCCTTTATTCTTTTGTTACCGGTATGTGTTGTGAAAGTGTGAAAGTATCGTGATTAGATTAAATCATTGTTAATGTTGACAGGTTTTGTACACCAATAATGTATGAAACGAGAAAGTCTACAAATCAAGGCAAGTGGATAGTTAAATTGTATTTATGTAACAAGTGGATTTCCTCGTATACAAGGCGCAGTATATCTGAAAGGTTGAATAATGTTGTTAACGAAGCAGCCACTGCATTCTCAAAACATGATAGATTCAGTCGGCTGAGTGGACAAATTGAAGCACATTCCATCCAACTGTAATATTCATTACTCTGAAACCTTTTGGTGAAATTATCGTACCGAATACAGGCCACACTTTTTCTCCTAAAAACATGGTCGCTAATTTGGCCTGCGGCTTGCATTCGCGCGCTAACGAAATTAAAAGTTATACCTGGTGTAACAGTGACAACATCGCTTTTCTGTACTTTGTTCTCATTCGGCGTTTTTGTAGTTCGTTTGCGGTATGAGTGATATTGTGGAGACTAAAGGTATGCAGTCAAATCGAATTCCAAAAAATAAACGTAATACGTACGATGCGAATTATAAATTAATTGTAATACAACATGCAGAAAAAACATGTAATCGCGTAGCCGCAAGAAAATTCGATATTGACGAATCCTGTATTCGACGATGGAGAAAACAGAAGGAACGGCTTTTAAATGCAAATACTGAACGATGAGCATTCACGGGACCTCAATTTGTATGTTTTGTAGCAGTAGAGGCCAGCGTCTGTGAATGCATACGGTTTTAAGAAGGCAAGGACTCCCTGTCACTAGACATGTTTTAAAATTAAAAGCTTTAGAAATCACAGAAGAATTTCGTCAGCAGGGAAAGTTGTCAGTAAAAGTACAAATTTTACAGTTTGTCCCAACAATTTTTTGTCTGAGGTCTGGTTTACCCATTATAGGGAATAGAAAGATAAAAGTCTTTTAGTGAATTTTCGCATTACATTAAACGTTGAGTTTGAACTAAATTAATGTTCTTTATATGCCTGCATTATAGGTATTATAAAAGTTCCATGGCGAGCTTCGTTTTTTATGAACTCCACAACATTGTTCACAACTTCACGGGTCTAACTGTGGAATTTACTACTAAATTATTTAAAGATAAATGTTGTTTTTTACCTAACTATGCAGAAGAAGGGTGTATGTTGTAACCATGTCCACATTATTACGTTAGTGCCGTGATACTAAGTGGAACTTTTTGTTTAAGCTACTTACGTCAAAAAGTCGAATATGCCTCGAGGAGTTCATACATCTAAGAGGAAAAGTGGGTTTCAGCAGAGAAAGGCAAAACAGGCTAAAATTGATGCAGTTCAGAGTATATCTGGATCCATCTTCAAATATGTCACAAAAACCGATAACAGCCAAAGTTCATCAAAAGAAACTGATTCCCTCCTTAATGCAAAGGATAATTCACTAAAAATCAGCTCATCTTCAGCTTCAGAAAGCGAACAAGATGTTGAAGATACCCAAGTAACGACATTCCGTGAAGAAAATGGATCAGAAAATGTTGAAAGTGACAGTGATAATGCTACCTCTAACAAAGACGATAATTTAAGTAAGTCACTTAATCTGCAGGACTTGGAAGATGTCTCATATTGGAGTATACCGGTTCCCGATAGTCTTTGGATAGAGATTATAAAAAAAGGTAGTGATACTTTCCAAAACAAAGAAGGACCATTTGACACTGTATCTAGGAAAGGGTTACAAACAAAAGGCGACATTCGACATTTGTCAAAAGAATGGTTTTATAACCAGATGCATAATGGTAAAAAAATTCTGCGTTCATGGATGATTTACTCTCCCATCACTAACAAGCTGTATTGCTTCTGCTGTCGTTTGTTTTCCGCCAAAACTGATACTAAAACATCCACATTTGTGACTGGATTTCAGAAGCTGTGGAAATTAAATCCTAAAGTGGCGGACCATGAAAGTACAAATAAACATCTAGAAAATCTAGAAAAATGGAAATCTTTAGAAATAAGACTAAAACTCCACAAAACAATAGATGACGCAGCCTTGCAATCAATAGAGACTGAAAAACAGAAGTGGAAGGGTATTTTATCTAGATTATTGGACGTAACATTGTTTCTGGCTAAACAAAATCTAGCATTTCGTGGACATGACGAAGGACACGACTCTACAAATAAAGGGAACTTCTTAGAGTTAGTCCAACTACAGTAAAGCCTCGATTGTCCGCGGAATTGGGTGGCAAGGGCACCGCGGATAGTGAAAATCGCGGATAACCCGAAAAAAGACTAAAAATGAGGTGTAAACACAAAAAAAAAAATATTTCACCATAAAAACTATATTTTATTGTACAATAAAACATAATATGTAAAACTTTTAAAATATGTACAGTACAGCAGAAACCTTTGCTCTACGTCTAAATCACTAAAATAAAGAACAGTAAACAAAAAACAATACTGTACTGTTAACAAAAAGTGTTGAGTTACGCCTTTTAAAAAAAATCAGTCACTCGTTTTTGCTTCTTGCTTTGGAAACACCTTTTCTTTATTCTAGATTGTACTTTCCTTAACATGAGTTTTTCTGCCAGATGTGCGTCGTCGTCTTGTTCCTCTAAATATTGAAGCAATCCGTCTAGGTGCTGCAAAGCAGTTTCGTGTGTCATCCGTGCAGGCGCCTCGTCTTCTTCACTTTCACTTTGTTCTTCTTCATTCTCGTACACTACCATTGCTTTGTTCGTTATCTGTACATCAGTCAGTCGTTCAAACCCCGGCTCACTTGCGTCGCATTCCAGCCACTCTTCTATGTTCTCTTCGTCCACATTCTCACCTCCCGGAACGGATGTCGCTAGGTCAACAAGTGTAGCGGTCGGCATGACTTCATTCTCTTCTTCACAAATGTTTTGGTTGACATTTGTTTCGATACTCGGAAAGAGTTTTCTCCATGATTTAACAAGGGTTGAGGGTTTGATGTAATCCCATGCAGACGCAATATGTAAGTGCTATCCAAAATTGTATAATTCTTCCAAAATTCTTTGAGATAGCAGCTTTCTTCGATTTTTGACAGTAACAACTTTGTTCTGTATGTTCTCTTCATGGTTGCAATGACTCCCTGGTCCATAGGTTGTATCAGCGCAGTAACATTTGGGGGCAAAAACTTTGCGAAGATTTGCCCGTCAGAAGATTTAAGCACACATGTAGCTGGATGTGAAGGCGCATTGTCAATTAACAAAACAGCCTTCTTTGGCAAATTTTTTGAGTCAAGATGTTTACGTACTTGAGGCACAAAAATGTTTTCAAACCATTCTTGAAAAATCTGCTGGTTCATCCAACTTTTTTTTTGGTTGAAATAATCAACTGGTAAGTTTTCTGCTCTTGTTCCCTTAAAAGACCTCGGTTTCTTAGATTTACCGATTACAAGAATCCTAAGTTTGTGACTACCCGCAGCGTTGCTGCATGGCAAGATTGTAATTCTTTCCTTGCTACTTTTGTGACCTGCCGCTTGATGTTCACTTTCAAATGCTAAAGTACGAGTGGGAAGACACTTCCAAAAAAGCCCTGATTCATCAGCGTTATAAATTTGTTCATATGACAGATCTTCAGACAACACAAACTCTTCAAAATCACGTTGAAAATCATCAGCTACTTGTTGATCACCACTCAGCTTCTCTCCGTGTAGACCAATCTCTCTAATTCCATGACGTTTCTTAAAACGATGTAACCAACCGGACAACGCTTCAAAATTTCCTTCCAGGCCTAACAAATCAAAAAAGATTTTTGCTTTAGCTGCAATGGTAGGACCAGACACGGGGGTGCCCTCACTTCGCACCTGAGCTAACCATTCCGCTAATGCCGAGTCATGTTCATTATAGGTGGATTTCTTCATTGTTTTTCGTTTTTTCATCCCAGAAGCACTGTCCGACACTGATGCAAAGGCTAACAGTTTGTCTTTTTGCTTTAAAATGTCTCGCACTGTTGTTTCCCCGATCCCGTAATTCAAACACATCTGCTTCCTTGAAGCGCCATTTTCTATTTTAGAAATCATTTCAAGTTTTTGTGCAATCGTTAACACAACCTTCTTTCGTTTTTCAGCCATTATTAATTTCAGGAACTAACAAACTGATCACGACTGATCACTAAGCACGCTTACTGACAACTGACACCACTGGCAGACCGAGAGAATATGTACGTAGAGGGGGAAGGTTAGTGAACTTGACCAAAACAAAAGAGCAAGAGCCAAAACAAAATTCCGAGAAGGCCTATAGGATTACGATGCACAATAAACCTGTCAGAAATTTTCGACCTTCGCACTGTAGGGCCTATTGTATTTTCCCTGTTGTTGGCTTGGATTAAAATTGGTTTTTTTGAGGTTCGTAATTAAAAAAAATTTTCGCGGCACTCGCGGATAATCCGCACCGCGGATCATCTGCTCGCAGATAATCGGGGCTTTACTGTACTTTCAAAATATGATGTAGTGTTGAAAGAGCACATCTTGCACTTGGAACAAAGTAAATCTCCAAAAGTATCATATATGTCACCAGATATACAAAATGAATTCATAAGTGTTTTATCGGACCACGTAAAATCTAAGCTTGTTAATGAAATTAAGTCGGCAAAATATTTCGGTATTATGTTTGATACTACACCCGACATTTCACATGTTGATCAAATGTCTGAAGTAATTCGTTACGTGAAAACTGGTAATAGAAAGGTGGAAGTCAAAGAAGCATTCCTTGGATTTTTTCCTTTAAGAGGAAAGACAGCTGCTAATCTAAGTAACGAAATTCTTCAGAAGCTTGAAAGTGACGATTTAGATATTACGATGTGTCGTTCTCAAGGATATGACAATGCAGCCACTATGAGCGGTGTTCATGGAGGAGTACAAGCCATTATCAAAGCAAGAAACAATAAAGCGATTTTCGTTGGATGTATTGATCATTCTATTAATTTATGTGGCCAACATTCATTTGCACAAAATGTATCTTGTGTAACATTTTTGGGAACCATAGAAACGATTTTTACATTTTTCTCTAAGTCCACTAGTCGCTGGGAAGTGCTAATTAAACACAGCAAGACATCTGTTAAACGACTCTCAACAACGCGTTGGAGTGCTCATTATGTTGCAGTAAAAGTACTAGCAGAAAATTTTGATGACGTTGTGGCTGCAATTGAAGAGTTATGTGATCAAAAAGAAAATGTTGACACCAGAGGTGCTGCACAGAACCTGATGCCGGCTGTATGTAATTTCACATTTCTTTGTTATCTTTTCTTTTGGAATGATGTTCTAAGGGAAGTGAATTGCGCTCAGATTGCATTGCAAAGTAAAGGCTTGAGCCTTGACCAATTGCTCGTAAAAATAGAGGTATTATGTCTTTATATTGAAGAAAAACGTCATAGTGTAGAAGAAGCAATAGGCCTGGCTACAAGAAAATCGGAGGACTACAACATTCCAACAGAACGAAGAGTTCGTCGTAAGAAAGAAATGGCTGGTGAGGATGCCACAGATGCAGGACTCATACTCACACTGAGAGCTGAAAATGAAAAGGATATGTTGGAATGTCTTGACCGATTCAATACCGAACTCCGAACTAGATCTAAGTCCATTCAAGATGTAGCTACATTGTTCGAGGTTGTCCAGACAAATACTTTGCTGTCGGCAAACACGGAGGAGTTAAAAATAGCCGTATCCAAATTTGCTGCCTTTTATGACGAGGTATCAGAGACAGAACTTCTCATGGAGATACCAAGATTGAGAAGGCATTTAAAAGCAGCCAGTGTGACTCTTTCAAAGGATTGGGTAGCTTTAGATTTTTAAAAATTTATTGTGGAATGGGATTTTATAGAATCCCAATGGGATTTTATAGAATCCCTCCCAAATCTTACGGTCGCACTAAAATTATTTATGACAATTTGCGTATCAGTTGCTTCGTGTGAGAGGAGTTTTAGCAAATTAAATTTAATTAAAAACTACTTAAGGTCTACAATGAGCAACACGGAGACTAAACAATCTTGCCATATTGAATATCGAACATGAAGCAAGACAAAATATTAATTTTGAAGATGTGATTTCTGCGTTTGCAGCTGTTAAAGCCAGAAAAAAAATATTTTAAAAGTAAAATTGTTCCCACTTTTTTCCATTTTCAATTAAAATGATACTTTATGCTTATTGGATTTTTTATTTTATTTAATGTTGATTTAACAGTTTTAATCCACCAGGACTCTCGCTATGAGATTTTTTCTCACGTTCTGACATAATGAGTGATTTTTTTAGTTCACAATTATAAATGACTGTCATCGCACTCTCTAGCTGAGTTTTATAACCTTCACTAAGGGCTGATAACAGTATCAGTGACATTAGTTGCATCTGAGCTCTGCTAGCGGTATTTTGTCAGCTTACACCGATGGCTATCTCTCTAGTGTGAGAGATAGTCTCACTGCGCGAGTTCACTAGTTCCCATTTTTGTTTTCAGTGTGAGAGTTTTTCTTACGGTACGAGTTCTAACGTTTAAGTTTTTTTCACATTAATAGCAGTTGTTGGTGTGTACTTTAGATATTTATGAAGTATGTCCTGTCTTACAATAATTACACTATGTTAAATGATGCTAATAATTCTTTCTAATTCTGAATCTTGCAGCCTAGAAAGATATATACATGTATTATATATTTAAATACATATATGTTTTGATTTTTTAATAAATTTATAAATTACTATATTTTTTAATTTTCTGTTATTTGAATTTTAGTTAAAATAATCGTTTTTGTATAAGTGTGCAGTATATTATATTATTTTGAGTTGTAAGATTAGTCACTAATGTTTAGCATTAAGTGTAAGCTAATAAACACGTAATTATTTGGAAAATTTTTTTTTTAATTACCTTGATTTATTAAAGTTAAAAAAATTAAAATACATATATTAATAAAATAAAAAATAAAATAAATACTTAATAATAATAGAATTTAATAGGAGTGAGAGAAAGACACGCGCGAGTTTTCCCGGTCCAGAATTAGGCGCGAGTTCTCACGGGTTAATGGGGTGACACCATCTATATCCGCCCCGGGTGCCACCCTTGCTAGCTACGCCACTGGACAGGAGACAGAGGAACGGAAGCGTGAAACAGAAAACATCAAAGCATTAATACAGGAGCAGAAACAGAAGCAAGAACATAGTACCGCAGAATTGAATCTCCTATGAGGTGAGCTTAATAAACAAGTTACTAAAATATCGGAGGTACAAGAATCAATTACATTAAAAATAGCTGAAGTAGAAAAATCTGTCTCGAGTGTTGAAGAATCGATGTCCACAAAAATATCTGACATAGAAGAAACCATGTCAAATAAAATATCTGCAGTAGAAATCTCAATGGCAAACATAAAGAGAGCAGTTCCTGAAGTTACAACGAAAACAACTTTGTGAACAGACTGTACCAATGATAAAGACGCAGAAATACACAGAAAATAAGTCAGTAGAGAAGGTCACCTCGCCTGCGGTTGGGACAGTTCATGTCAAGGCCCCAACCTTTGATGGAAGCACGCACTGCGTGACGTATTCACGCCAATTTGAAGCTGCTGCATGCGCAAATAATTGGACGGAGAAAGACAAGGTAGTTTCACTCGTTCTCTCATTAAAAGGACCCGCGGCAGAACTACTACAGAAAGTGCCACCTGACAGCCAAAACACCTATGCCAAATTGATACAAGCTCTGGAATTACGGTATGGTGATAAACATGTGCTAGATGTGTACTGCATCCAGTTGAGAGCAAGGCGACAGCATTCCGGGGAGAGGCTTCAGAGTTTGAAGCAAATATCGACAGATTAATTAGATCGGCCTATCCTGAAGCACCAGAAGACTTCCGAATAAGGTTTGCGGTGCAGACATTTATTGATGGTATCGGAGATTGTGAACTTCAGTAAGTGTTACGAATGACAAAGACACCGAAATAGCTCAGAAGCTCTTGTTCATGCCCTAGAGTTTGAAGCTGCCAAGTCAGCATCCCACTACATTAATGGGTTTGTGCCATCACATTGCAGTCAGAAGATCCCCGTATCACATTGTCGTTACGATGAGTGCAGAAAAACAATGTTGTCGGACAAACAATTCAAAATTTCAAGAGAGTCGCAATGATTTGAAAAAGACAGAAGACCGAAATGTTTCAACTGTGGAAAATGTGGTCATCTACAGGTAGACTGTTGGGAGAAGAAGATACCGAGAGAAGAGCGTGATCACACCAACTGGAGAAGTAAAGCCCCAGAACAGCACACAGTTTCCACGCTACATAAGACCAGTGGAAACTTGATTGTTAATGGATTTGTGGTAGGTAAACCAACATCATTTACAGTTGACACGGGCGCAACAGTGTCCATTGTGCGCCCTGACTTAGCAACCGCCAGCCTCTAATTAGCTCTTGTACAATACACACTGTGACTGGAAGCCCTGTCAAGGTGCTAGGAAATGTAGACGTACGTGTATGCCTGGGTCTTCTCGAGTTTAGCCACCAAATGCTCGTTGCAGACATTGCCGATGAAGTGATTCTTGGCACGGACATTATGGATGCCTACGGATTCGTTGTGGAGTTAAGAGAGAATGTCCTGAAGGTTGGCCAAGAGAAGATAAAGCTTTGCATGGCTAAAATGACAGGGTCTACCAACCATTCGATTAAGCAAGTGGCATTAGTCGAAGAAAAAGTCAACAGGTCTGGTCAAGAGGAACCCTCCCTATTGCAAGCGGAAATGGAGGAAGAACTAGCAGAGGAAATACAAATAAGTGTAACGACAAAAGAAGTGATTGGAAAGCCAACTATGGGTGTCGAGACAAAACTCTTGGTAGTTCCTGACCTGATAGAAGCGCCCGAGGGCAAAGTGGCTGAATATGAGGTTACGCAAGAGTTTGTTGACGAGTGTAGTGGTCCGAATAAGTCACCCGGTCTGAGATGATCACGTGACGTCACTGGCTTATGACGTTAGAGATAAGGAGGCACTGGCAGTTGGTTTCCGCTGTCGCTGTGTACGTTGAAGCATTGGAAAACAAAGGATCGTCGCTGCTCACGGCTAGGTCAACTACCAGTTGTCCAGCTGTTTATCTCCCGTAATAATAATAATCAAGGTGTATTTATATCATGTTTCGTCTTCGACGCGTGGGGTCATGCTCTTCTCGTACCATATGTTTAATTTCTCCATTTATCGATTTACGTATAGTAGTATTAAGAGCTAAGGGCATGTCTACTTTGAAATTCTGAGCGGTGGGAGGGAAATGAAAAATCAGCTGTTAATATGTAAACACTAAGGTGTTGGCAACATAAATGTTGTGTTTTAGTTTCGTTGGTAATTAAAGTGTTAATAATATTATCTCAGTCCAGCTTGTGCTATTATCAGCGTTTTCTTGGTCCTACTAAAAATAGAAAGTAATTGTAAGTACAAGTAAAAAAAGTACAGTCTAAAAATTAAATGTAGAATATTGAACATCGTATTGTTATGATGGTCTACTGATCGACGTATGGTACAGTGGAAAACAAAATACAAGACACCAATTAAGTCAGTAATCACCAGCTTAAATTATCACAATTATACAGTTTGTAATCAACAAGATAGTCTATTGCAACAAATCAATTAAAAATTGTTCACACTCAATAAAAATGTCAACTAATATAAAAGACAATTATTGTATTACAATTGTCCCACACAATTATAAAACACTTCGCTAAAATACTTCGAACAGCACTCGATTCAATCGCAACTCAAACTGAACTGAGCGTCGCTGAGTACTTGTATTTATACCCTGATGAGGTTCTAGAATATTCGCTAATAGGCGTCTACTACAAAACACTAGAACGTAATTGATTGCGGCCTTGAACACAGCACGCGCGGATCGGTATGGTGTGGAAAAGTCTCGTTGCGGATGCATGACATGTGTCACGTAATTGTCCATCTCAAAGTAGCAGCAATATGTACGCACATACACATTACAGCCGGATTCCACTGGAATAGCCGAGAAACACGTAGATTGTTCTGTAATGTCGTAACAGTATGTTAGGCCTATAACGTTTTCGTTCTGTTTACAACGAAAGGAAAAAAGGTCGGTTATTTCGCCGACTAGATCCCATGTATCATTGATCTGTTTCTTCATTTCCCTGTTCCACCAATTTTGGGATTACAAGACATTAAGGTTGGAAAAAATTAAAACGATTTTGTTCTTTCCTTGCCATAATTAAATACATTTATTTTGTTTAGTATTAAAATCTGTTCGCAAGTAAACTAATACAAACCACACATCCCCAGACAGTTGGTCCTAATTACTGACGATAAAAATATAGATGGGAAAATTATTGCGAACAGTAATTGCGTAGCGTAAGCGTTATTACACAGTCCACATTACGATAAGAGCTGGCAGCGCAAGGGTTCCAGTTTTGACGCCCCAATAGTAGAGGAAAGCAACAGGAAAATACCGAGAGACTCGAGTGCGCACTCATGTAATGCGGACATGTGTAGAACTGTTTTTAATATTTGCAATTTTGATGTTTAACGACCTCACTTTGAGTGATTTTTTATTCTGAAGACGAAACATGTTTCGAAACGCGTAAAGATATTCAATCGAACGCAACACGAAGTCACACGACGGAAGAAATACGGTAAATATTATATATATATATATATATATATATATTAATTGTAAATAATGCAAATGTTAGTGTTTAACACATTATTCAGGTTTGTAAGGAGCTAGGACGAGTTAATGTCGTGTAATTCCCCGTTTCAGAGGCAGTACTGTGCACAACCAGAAACCAGAAACGGTGCGACATACTCTTCGCTCGCAACGTGTATAACTCTGTCCTCTTCTTCGGCACGCCCGCGAGCGTATATAAGAAAAAGAGCACAGTAATAAACCAAAATTGAATAGCCTTTGTTATGACGATGCAAATTTACGATTGATTTATGGATCGTTGGGCTGAAAATAATAACTGCGAACTTGACAAAACCCATAAACATTGGAGATGCAGACCAAGCATAGGCACATACTACGTCCTGCTCGATGAATGGTTGACCATAAATAAACAAAGCGTTCTGTACATCTTGTCAGTAAATATAATAATTTACTGTAAATCTGAAAAATGTAGCTTACTGGAAAACTCTAATAACAAAACTAATGCAGTTAGAATGTAAACAATGTCATCTCGTGGTCAGAGGCGTATTTACGGGAGGGATGAACTAGACCGGACCTCCCAGAGGGTTGAAAAAATTGACGAATGGTGTTAATATCTTAATGTTTAGGTTCTTCTATTATTTTTTCAGCTAGCAACTTTTTTACTTCCATGTTTCGTAAGGAATGGAAGTATGGTTATCGCGAAAAACATCGTGTTCGAGATAAGGGCAGATTCTGATTGTACTACCCTCAAAACATAAAGAAAAATCATTTTCCGAAAAGTGTCTGTGTGTAGAATTTTTTTCTATAGTGAACGATAACTGCGACAAAATCAAACAGAATCAAATAATTTTTTGCATATAGGCCTATCCCCAAGTTGTAGAGGATTCAAGACCCATTGATTTTGGTGAAGATCGGTTAAGGGTAAGGGGTAGTTTACCTGCAACATTTTACGTTTTAACAAGAGTAAAGTACTTAATTTTGATAAATAAAGTATCCTGAAAAGAAGGTCATAATAATCCACAATAGAAAGGTAGATGAAATATCTATAAATGAAAAAAAATTAGTTGAAGGGGCAGGGGGTAATTTTTTGTATTGATGTTATAAATTTATTCGACCGAAAACTTAAAAAATTTCAATAAAATATTAACAATTGATATCGTTCCATGTAAACAAAGTATCGTAACAACGGATACTTAAACAAAATAATTTTTCGTTTTCAGAAATTCACAGATTACAAACGCCGTGTGGTATTCGTTTTCTTTCTTTTTGTTTAAATAAAAGATAATTTAATCAAATTAATTCTTTATTTTTAAAATACTAACAACTATATACAATTCGTATTTTGATTATCTTTCTCAATGTTTTTCCCAAAAGCATGCTGATATGTTTAGTTTCATTCTGAATGTACATATTAAAAATAATTTTATAATTAATTAGAATATGGAACCCATGTGTGGTTTTCCATACTGAGTTTTTTTAAATATGCAAAGATGTTTATTACTCAGCATTTGCGTATGCGTTTGAAATTTGAATATAGGAAAATCAATTCAGTCAGTAATTATCTTGTAACCAGTGTTTCAATAACACGTATCTTTATTGTGTTAGTATCGTTTATTTTAATGGGATTTATTTCAGGATATTATTACACGTTTTTAACCACTTTGAAGATAGTAATGTTGATTAGTCTTCACTTGTTGTATCTTTTGTATGAAGCCGACTCGACCCGACCGGATCCCGGACCCCGCCCCCAAGACCAAACTTCAGATACGCCACTGCTCATGGTGGCTAGTTATCAGTGCAGTAGCTGATTTCTAATAATCGAAGTATCTTAAAAGTTTTGCTTAGGCCTATTACTGTATGTAAGCCATGATATTGACCTGTGACTGAAACTTGGAGTTGTTACGTAGTTACTATAATCTGCGAGATCGAGCAATCTGATTCTAGGAGTCATAAAAATGTACATTTTTTTCTGTACAGAATAAAACTGTCCAATCAGTCTTCATTTACCACATTCATGCGTCGGACGTGACGGGAAACCATACAACAGTGATGTTCAACAATGTATTAATTGTTGTGTACGTTTTATAAGATTTTTCAAGGTCCGAGCTTAACCTCTTGTTTTGATTCGCTGTGTGTCGAGGCCGTGGTTTGCTATGGGTCAGATATTTTGGCTACACTAGCCGGAGCCCTTCTGCCGTGTTGTCTTGACCAGCAGTAGAGACTGAAGGAAACGACTAACAGTGGACCACTGCGAATGTTGTTTTGCTTGTTCTGAGCCCCTTAATATGCACAATATGTTATTTTCTTTCATTGTTACCATAAGAAGTTAGAATAAAATATATATTGTTGAGATTAAGTCCGAAAACTTGTAGACAGCAAGTACCTAAAACATCCCAACATGAAAACATCCGGCTCATTTACTACGATTTCAAGAAAATGTCAGGTTCGCACGTTGTTCCGTCGGACAGTGTTTGTTAGCCGACTAGTAGCAGAAGGCTGGATTCCTTTCTACAGGATATCGTGGACGGTAAATATAGTGAATCTCTAATGATAATGTGATGTATTTACAACATACACACACTTATTGTTTACTAATGGTACCTATAATCTCAATTTTCTATTGTATTGTATACAACCTAATTGTAATATGAACCTAGGCTAGGTTCATAGGTATGGTACCTTTAGGCTATGAACAATAAATACAATACAATAGAAAATGGTGAATCTCATCTAAGTTGACAGTAGTTACAAACAAAATTGCTGGCCTCTGATTGGCTAATACAACACAAATAGTGATAAACGTGCCGCGTTAGTTTGGATTCATGCTAAGTCGTATACAGGTGGCTGTTTTCAGTCTCACAAATTCTTATATCTGAACTGCATTAGGCGCAACTCAGATGTGGGACTGTGAACCTTTATCGAACTCTTTTCGATGGTCACATTTTTGACGAAACTAATGTCTGCCCGTCAGGGAAAACCCGAACACCATATGAGTATTTTCTGTAGTCTATATTACCTGCAACAAAGAGTAAATTACTTGGCACCTGTTAATGACACTTGTGTATAATACGTATTGCGATGCGAAGGCAGCGGAGGATTTGCGAAGACCGTGGTCGAAGGCGGACTGTTTTTGTCTTCCGGCTAATTTAATCCGACCTGTAGCAAAGTGCATACTCGTTACATTTACAAATACGTGCTAATATTATTGCAGCAGCACTGACAAACAGGAAACTTTTTTTTGTCCCGATAACACTATTTGAAATGTTTTTAGCCTGTTGACACTACTTAAGAGAATAATCTTGTTTATTATTATATAATTGACGATGCATGTACTCGAGACAAGATAAAAATATATTTACTGGATGCCACACTGTTTGTTTACATTTGTTCACGATAATCAAAAACAAAAAAACAGGTGTCCAGCCTATAGGTACACACTTTATATATCCGGGTGTGTTCCACGGGCGCTTGTTAGTTCATTGTGTTATTTTGTCTAAACACGATTCGCGTTTCACTGTGAGATAATTCTGTTTACGCTTGCCACATACAACTTTTGAATGCATCAAAATGTTCATATACAATCAGCTGACAGAAAGAAGAAAATCGTTTTCGGAAGAAATCGATTCAATACCTACACAGTAAGTAATCTAACGCTTTCATTTAAAAAGTTTTATTCCAGCTTTTATAAATCTCATTCGACTCTTTCATCATGTTTTACCTATTTATTGTTTTAACATTACCTATATAGTGTTTTTATCTATTTAACTAAAGATGAATATTTAATGTTTTTTAAAGTCGTTATTAGACAGCGAATAAAAATTTTGTTGTTTTGAAGATAATCTTTTGCTGTCTCAAAAGCTATACTGGGGGGCCAATGGCCTCTCCGCCCATTGATTTTTTTGTATGTTATAAAAATGAATGAAAATCAACCATGAATTAGAATTAGGAACTAGTTGCGAAAATCCATAAGAACAGATTTGACATGAACTCATTGTGATTCCTTGCTCAAGTTTTAAGTCGTGTGACATTCATTTTTTTTTCAGATTTGTTTCACATAAATATTGTACCTGCATCGTGCTTTTGGAAGAATTTATTTAGGTAAAAGTGTATCCGAATGAACCTTGAGTCATACCTTAAATATGTCAACAAAAATATATTGATTATGCTACAAAATCTCGTACATTGTACAAAGTAACTTACGGTGAGGATTCTCTTTACCTGGTGGTAATATTATGGTTAGAAACCTTTTCCCAAGTATGCTGTAGAAAATTTAAACAAGTCGTTCTTTTAAAGGTGTGACTAAACTTATTATTTGAACAGGCGAGTTAAGTAAAATAATTTCATTTTAACTTAATTTACTTTCCTCAGATTCGATTGTTGTAATTGTGTGTTATTACACTTAGCGTCGGAATCTTTAGAAACATCGTGTATAATTGTTTAAAGTAGACTAACTTAAATGTATTAATATTTTTAAAAAAATGTAGAATTACTGACAGTTACATTTGTGTTGTTCTTGGCTGTCATACAGAATAGAGAATCTGATTAAATGTGACCCTTATTATATATAGAAGATCGATGTGATATTTGTATATGCAGCCTTCTACGTAATCACTGGAAATTCTATGATCAGAAGTCATAAGAGTACGGAAGTGAAAAATGTTTATAGTGTACTCCAGCTTAGGTCGTAATGAACAAAAACAGTAACTGTGTCCTATCCTTACTCCAAAAACTGAACAAACTATCTCTGTAATGATTGCTGTAAGATTAGTCAATAGATACATGCATCAAAAGAGTTACATCCAAGTCCGACTGACTCCCATGTATTTGTGACTGTAATATAACACGTGTCCCAAACTGCATCCCGTCTCTGACTCATGAGTTCGATACTCGCCGTACAGGATTATTTTTAAGTCATAAGTTCTATCATCCTTATACCGAATTTATTTTTAACTAAACAATATGTTGGATGCAGCGATGTGGTTTTTCTAGAAAGTTCAATAAATCCGTAAAGTTTGTAAATAATCCACGTCTTGTTCAGATGTTTTCATTTTTGAAAGCTTGTTTACTGAATACAAACCACGTAAATACAAATAACGTTTATAATAACCGTCAAAATCATTTTTCGCCAAACGATTTGTATGAACATCAAATACCAAAGAGCAAAGCATTTTTTATATCATCTACAGTTCGAGAACCTCTATGTAACAGATCAACAAATGAAGTTATTGCGATACTTAGTTGTAATGAGACCCCCTAAAGGTAACACGTTGCAATATACAAAATAAGGAATAAAGTAAAAAATTAAAAAAACATGAAAAAATTGAAAGCATGCAACCGAATTAGAGACAGTTTCTTCTGATACTAAGGGACACGTGCTTGTGGCAGAAGAGGTCAACATGCGGGTCCTCCCTGGACGAAGTAAGGTGCAAGACGCGAAAGGTGTAACGATTTTCTTTAATTTTGTAGTTCAACCGCTGGGAGCCGCAAGGTTTGAGGCAGCGGGTCTATGGTTTCCCCTGGAGTTATTTGACTAGCGCCGTTCTGACGTTAGATCATGGCAGCTGAGTTGCTAGCCGCTTTTGGTGGGGTGTCGAGGCTGAGACCGGCGGCTTTCGCGCCAAGGCCAGCGATTGCCTGAACCTGGACGACAGCGTATCCGCGGTGGTTTTAGCAGAATCTGGTAGTTGCTCCCTCAGCCTACGGTCTTTGGATTAGAATGTGGCGTATAGTCTGTTGGTGCCACATGTAGTTTATCCTGAGACGTTCTTCCTTCGAGATTGGTCACACCAGCTTCTTTCCTACACCCAGTTCTTATGCGCCATTATTCGTATTTTCCGTTTTCATTGTTTCATGTCAAAAGGCATAACTTAGACAATTTAGGCCTACTCCACAGTTTCATGGAGATATGGGGACGTGTAACGGGGAATAGAGAATAATGGGGCACTGCCGAGTTTAAACTCACGTGCATAAACACTTTCGAAGTAATGGGACTCACCGCTGTATTCACGGACATGTACTCAGTAGCGAATCTAGAATTTTGTCTGAGGGGGGGGGGTCGAGTCGGCTTCATACAAAAGAAAAAACAAGTTAAAACTAATCAATATTTGAGTCTTTAAAATGGGTTAAAAACGTGTAATAACATACTGAATTCAGTCCCATTAAAGTAATGGCACAATAAAAATAAGCGCTATTGCAACATTGTTTATAAGATACTTATTGGCTTACTTGAATTTCCTATATTTCATATTTCAAACGTACATGCATATTCTGTGTAATAAATTTGTTTTTAGACCTCTATTTAAAAAAGGGGTACTACTGTATTAGCCTATACAGCTGTGAAATTAATAAAACAGCTTAAAAATTAGGAGATTAACAAAATTTCTTGTCAACTGTCGACCTTGTGGGGTGGGGTCCGGTCCCATTCGCCCCCCCCCCCTGTATATGCGCCCCTTCACGCTCTTAATTATTTCAGAGTAAATGTTACAGGTTTCTTACCAATTTCACCGAACTGTGCGAGCTGATGTTTTTGTGGTTGGTAGCTTCAAATTCCAGAAGCTCATCTTTAAACACGGCGAATGAAGCATTCAAAATTGGATGGTCATATCATCGCTTACTTTTATTGTCACTTGCTTCGGTCTTGTAGAATTAAACGACTATAGGATTAAAAGTATTCGAATTTAACGTAAACTCACTTGAATGAAAAAATAACTTAGTTTGTGTGTTAAATTCCTTAGTTATTTCTTAAAACTTTGTTAACTGTAAATGGTCCACTCCATGGAAATTCAGTAAACATTAATTTATTTTTGAATTTTGTCACATTTTTTACCAAAACTCTACTCCCAGGTTTTATTTCAATTTTCTTTGTTATTGTGTGTCTTTCGTCAAATTGCCTTTTCTGATTAATCTGAGCTCTTCTGATATTTTTTAATGCTGCTTCATCAGTTACTTTTTTCACTTCTAATATTTTTTGTAATTTTCTTTCCATTTTTTTATTTTC
Source organism: Magicicada septendecula (assembly GCA_034769895.1). Classification (NCBI taxonomy): domain Eukaryota; kingdom Metazoa; phylum Arthropoda; class Insecta; order Hemiptera; family Cicadidae; genus Magicicada; species Magicicada septendecula. The sequence goes on along the minus strand of CM068376.1, from coordinate 246,157,013 downwards.
TTCAACAATATCTTCCTCTCCTTCTTGAACATCCGTTGTTTTTTCAGCTACCTGAAGAGACTCCTCGTCTTCATCGGTCAAATTATCTTTATCAACAAGGTCTAATGGTAAAACTGGTTCTCTGTTGTATAACATAAAAAAAAAGTGATAATCCTGTTGTTTTGTGTCTAGATGTTCTGTACGCAAATAATACACTCTCGAGAACATCAGGCCAGTTATTAATGTTTTCCATTAAAGTTCTTTTCAGTTTATCTTTTATTGTCCTATTTTGACGTTCTACTAATCCATTAGCCTGTGGATGGTAGGGTGATGTTAATCTTTGTTTTGTCCCCGTCAGTCTATGCAATTCTTTAGAAACTTCATTTATAAACTTGCGACCATTATCGTTAATTTGTATTTTAGGGCAACCATGTCTACATATAATTTCATAAATAAATTTAGCCACTTCACTGCCAGTCTTATTTTTAAGGGCTTTGGCCTCAGCCCACTTTGAAAAGTAGTCTACTGCCACCACTATGTATTTTTTGCCCTGCACTTCTGGTAACTGCATAACGTCTATTCCAATTTGGTCCATGACTCTCTTAGGAACAGGAATTGGCTTCATTTCGGGTACACAAGACACCCATGGAGGTGTAACTTTCTGACACACTTCACAATTTTTTACAAAATCTGTCACCTTTAATTTTATATTTTTAAAGTAGTACCGTTGTGAAAGTATGTCGACAGTGCTATTTATTCCTCGATGTGCAGACATACCAATCACTTGTTTGCTAGTATCAGCACCTTTGTGGGCTACGCCCATCAATTTTTGTATTTTATTATCATTATTTCTTTTATGAATTTGCTAACTGCTATAATTTTTTATTGTTCGACTAAGCTTTTCGTCATTACTGACATCTTCAGGTCTTAAACAACATCTATCAACTGTACGTTGTAGGCTTTTATATTTTATTATCGTCGTGAACAATTTCTATTAATTTTTCTGTACCTCTTAGCCTGTCACATTTACGATAAAACAGTTTATTGTCACGAATAACATAAAGTTTACATTGTCTCTTAAAGATTCTACTTTGATACGATTTTGTACACTTTTCAGGAATTGCTCCAGTAATTAAAAACCTTTGTATATCCAGCGGTGTTATTCCTTCGAAAACCTTCATTTTAATTATCCCAACTGAGATCTGAATATGCAAACAAAACACGAACAACTATCGAATATTAAGTAAGATACTTAAAACACTGTAAACACAAATACTAGTATAACACAACAACAAAATAATAATATCGTTGATTTATAACAAAACGACAATGTTTAAAGACACGATTTAGCTGAACGTAGTGAACCACACTTTAAAAACGTCTCAGAGCGACTGTTTTTTTTTCCAATGCAATGCTTTTCCACACTACACACACGTTCCAATTCATCAACGTACACAGCGACAGCGGAAACCAACTACCAGGGCCTCCTTATCTCTGACGTCATAAGCCAGTGACGTCATGTGATCATCTCAGACCGGGTGACTTATTCGGACCGCTACAGACGAGAACCAAACAAACTTGGATCAGCCAGTGGTGGTTAGATCATCAGTACATGACACAATGGGAGTGATTCCAGCGAAACTAGTGGTTGAGCGGAAGACTCGCATTCCTGGGAACGTGTTCGGATCCCATGAGACTGAATTCGAAGAACCGGAGAATTATCTTTGGCAAGGACATCCACCAAGACTGCCTGGTTGAGTATTACTTTAGAGACGGTTTGCCAGTTCGGGACAAACAGGCTTAAGGAGGAGGCAGTGTTACGACGTCACAGAACAAGCTACGTGTTTATCGAACGTTCCAGAGAGATCCAGAATGTAAGCATGTGGTGTACGTGCTTGTAGACGCATTTGTGAGAGTCTTCTCGATGACGCCAGCCACAGTTAATTACGTAGTTCATACGGACGCTAAGATGCAATTAGGAATCGTCTAGATTTTCGGTGACTATAAATACAATTACTCAGGGATGCTCAAGTCAGTATTACTGTGATCTGTTGACAGTGCGATTCGAGAGTTATAGTAGCAATATTACTGTGTATATTCAAGTGGTTATTAGTTAAGAGTGGTGTTTTATAATTGGACGGTATAATTGTAATACAGTTGTGTTTAATTTTAGTGGAAATTTTATTGCGTGTGAACAATTTCATTTGATTTGTTGTAGATACTGTGTTGTTAATTACGAACTGTTTAACTGTAAAAATTAAAGGTGTGATTAGTGACTTAATTGGTGTCTTGTAATTTGTTTTTCACTGTACCTACGACGATCGAGTAGACTGTCGTGACAATATTACCTCTGTATGTTATCCCAGGAACTCATTTCTACAGACTGAATCAACATAAAGACTGTAAAATGCATCATCATTTTATGGTACACCCAGAGATTGAACACGAGACCTCTAGGTTAGTATACAAGAGGAGTATTCACTGGTCTACTAAGCCCCAGCCAAAAGGTTAGATGATGAAACACATAAGACAGGTGATAACACAAACTCTTGGAACAGTGTAGACCTTCTATAAAATTAACTTGAAATGTGTGAAAGATTTGGACATCTCAGGAGTTGTACTATTGTAATAAATAAATAAGGTACACACCACACAACCAGGCTGTACAGTGGGAGTGGAGGCTCCCATCTTGACTGATTCCAGATGGTGAAGGGACTACCAGAATCTGTATGAAAGGAAATGACATGGGTACAGACAAATAATGCTAACATGAAAACACACACACAAAATTCAGAGAAAGCAGCAACAAAAATTATTATCGCAAAGTGGTCAGCTGTTGTTTGAAAAAAAAAATGTGGTTTATTATTAGCAAGCTAGTAGGTGGAAACTTGGGAGTTTCAAATGATAACCATTACAAAAAATATATAATAAAATTACTGTTTGGAAGGTGCAAAAATGATGACATTTATGACTTCAGCTTGGGATAACCAGTAGCATAACTAGTAAGATTTGCGTGGAAGTTGGACCTCCTGATGTTTCCTCTCGACAGACAAGAAATTCAGGATTCTTCTTCTGTAGTGGTAGAAGGGTAGTCTACTATAATTAATTTTTGATTACACAGATTTTTATTTTTGTGTCAAAAACCTGTAAAAATCAATTGTTTTATCAAACTATTAAAATTCTTAAAACCTTTCAGCGTAACCTCACATGATTGAAAATACATTGTCAGCCATCTGCTGTCTATAATTTGTTTGAAATTTCAAATTTTTCTTTACAGATACGAATAAGGATACAATTTTTGCTGCCAAGGTATTCTTTCTACCAAATTATCACAAATGTCTAGTATTACCAAACATTTATCCTCAGAAATTGTACTTCAGGATAGAAAGTGAAACAAATTATGCAAGTAGGGTTCACCTTATTCCATTTATTATAAAATAAACTATGTATACTTTTGGTTAAAAAACAAGATACATTTTTTTGGCTTTTTTGCAGTCATCCAAAATTTTATCAAACCAGCACAATTGTGCACAAGCAAAGGCATGTTTGTCTTAGTGTTGATAAGAAGGAGCAACATTCGTCATGTACTATGGGAGGAGCATTTTAAACATCATCATTTAAGAGGTACTTCAAAGAATGGCAAATCTCCATTCCTTGTGTGTTCCTAAGTGTCAGTTTGGAAGTTATATTAAATAGATTTCATGTATCCTAAACAGGTGGAAAAGGCACTTTCAATTCCTGATGAATCCTTAGGTTGGCTTTGAAATGCAGGTGGATCAGTTGCAACAATGAAGGAAGGTAATGAAGGTACCCCCCCTGATGTGGAGGGATATTGAAGACATCCCCAAACCCAAGAACAACAAGGCACCAGGCATAGATGGGCTGTGTGCTGAATTATTCAAGACTGGTGGACAAGTACTTGTTTAAAAAATTCAAGAAATTTTACAGCAAATTTTGGAGGGGAGTCCAGATGCAGACTGAAAATTCGTAGTTGCACCTCAGATGCAGTCAACAAGGTAGTGGCCTACAACAAGTGACTCACTGGCTCCTCTCCTGTTCAGTATTGCCTTCAAGCTATAATGAATGCTCCTGAAGTTGACCAATGTGGGGGACTGTCTTTAATAAAATGACACAGGTACTTGCTTATCCAGATGATGTAATTGCTGGTATATCTCTGCTTTCTGTTAAAAAAGCCTTCCTAAAGCTGGATAAAGAGGCACACAAAATAGAACTAAGAGTGAATTATAAAATAAGAACAAAATAATGGTGTCAATAAGGAAGAGACACGTACAACACCAGCATCATGTGTTTGGTGATTACTGTTTTGAAGCAATCTCTAGTGTCCACTACTAGTGAAGATCTTGATGAAAAGGAAGAAACAAGAAGAAGAATTGTAGCCAGAAACAGAGCATACTTTGCCTTGAATAAAATCTTGAGGAGCAGGATAGTAACCCAATCAATGAAGTTCAGGTTGTAGACCTCAATTAGGCCAGTCGTGGCTTACAGTTGTGAAATCTGGACCCTTAAAAAGTCGGCAGTGGTGCTGCTGGACAGATTCAAAACAAAATTGCTTGGGAGGATTGCGGACCTAATTTATGAAAATGTGATGTGGCAGAGGAGAAAATAATAGAGAATTGTATGCAGCATATGATGATGTAAGCATTATCATACAAATACATTAAAATACAAAGATTTTTCTCCTGGTGGAGTGCTACCTAGAGGGATGGCGTAGGAGTCGGTAGAGATACGGTGTCCTGAATGATGTCAAGCATCTGAGGATAAACATATCCCTTGCTCAGGAGCGATATGAATTGGACGACAGTGGTTGAACAGGTCAAGGGCAGCTACATGCATCTGTTGCACTAATGAAGAAGTGTTTTGCCAGGTGTTTTTTTTTTTTACATATTGCCCCTGTGTTTTCATTTGGTCCATTTAATGTCTCAGTATTGTAGAAACAGAGAAAGGATACAAAGACTACATAAAATTGTAGGAAAACCAATGTGATATTAAATAAATAAATAAATGGGTTAATTAAGGAAGCAAGAATTTTGCAGATCAGTGACCATTATTTGGTAGGCATCACTAAAGATAAACCAACCAATAGGAAGGAGATGTTGAGGCTGACCGGTGAAAAGTTGAAAAGGCTCCATAATGTTTGGATTAAACAGGCAGTAGTGTACAGTATTTGTATTACATACAGAGGGAGATATAGATGTGTAGATTGACAGAGAAAGTGAATAAGGGGGGAACTGTGCTCTGAATCATGTAAAATTTGGAAACCCTTTTAGCATTCTATAATTCTGTAAAATTCAATTATATTTTTAATCTATTTGTGTGTGTGTGTGTGTGTGTGTATGTGTGTGTGTGTGTGTGTGTGTGTGTGTGTGTGTGTGTGTGTACGCGCACGCGCACCAAAATGATGATGGGTGTTATACATACTAAATATATTTTGAGTTTGTGCTTTTCATTTTTTTAATGTGGCTCATATATATTCTTTATTATGTTTGGCTGGTTATTTTTCTTGTCTTTCTGTTTTTGTATCGTTTATTTATTGGTTATAAAGGAAAAGTTCAAAAAAGAGACTATCTCATATGGGATTGTTTTAGAATCAGCTTACTGAGCAGAATTAATGCAGCTAATACTCTTAGTTTTAAGTGATTAATGTAGGCTACATTGTCTTTAAGATTTTCTCATTTAAACATGTCTATAGAGTATATCTGGTTATACCACAGTAATCATTGAGTAGACAGTAAACAACACATCAGGAGAAGCCATTATAATGTTAAGAACTTGTTTGAACATTGTGTTTGTTAGCATAATGAAGATATGATGTAACAGTATTAAAGTCAGCACTGTATTACATCATCGTTATTGGAATATAAAATCTTCTGTATTTACTATTTATTGTGTGTTATTGGTGGCACAGTAGTTAAACTCCAACTCATAAAGCATGTAACATCAAATTTCTGTCTTATGAAAGTTAGGTTAACCTTAATTCAATCCTATCACACAATTATGGTAATTCCGGGAGAGATGACGCAGTTGTCATAGTTCTGCTGTCTTCTACCAGATTGCACTGTTGTGGCTATACATGTCTTCATTAGAGTGGTGTGGATGCAAGCATTGAGAAGCTGTTCATACTTCTGCTGTTGTCATCTTGTGAATCTATCTGGTAAGTACATTCAGATTTTGGCAAGGGAAAATTTTGTTAACTATCAGTTTCAGCATTCACTGTCTTATTAAGAGCTGGCGTGTCTTTCTTATATTGCTGTTTTACACTTGTTTATAGTTCACATAATATGTCCAGTACATGTTGTTAACAAACTTCTTCTTTATTTCTAAATCACTGCTTTGCTCTTGTATTTTGATAATAACATACGATAAAAGAAAAAAACAAACATCTACTTACCATAAATTCTCTGTTTTAGTGCATGATTTAGATTCCAATTGAATTTCTTCTCTAGGGTCCAGGGTTTCGTTGCAGCGAGATTTAGAAACAATAGAGGTATACGAAGCAATGATTTGAACAACTTTAGTGTGGACATATACTGAATTTAATATCATACCTTTTCTGAGTTACACATTACAATATAGCAAAATGGCGTCTACCATTACAAGCTACGTGATTTCTACGCCTCTATCAATACTGAGTACACTAATTTCATTATTCGTCAGTATGTCTGGTTTGTTACCATACCTCTCCAAGAGACTGCAGTTCTCTCGCTATTATTTCTCTTTAATAAATGACAGAAACCAATGCCTCAATTTGCTGATTTGCTGATCAACTTATGAGTACAAACATATTCTTATGCACACACACACACTCCTTTCCCCATGTTACGTGATAGGTACCTTTTGTAAATTTTGAATTTATAGTTAGAGCTCATTTTTTACCAAAGAATAACAGTTAATTAGTTTGCACTTTCCTGATTATTAGTTGCGGTCTCCCTTCCGATGTTCTCCGTTTGGCCAGGTGTTCGGCATCTCTCATAATCTCGTTTTGTTCCTTGTTACACTGAATCTAATTACATCTCAGGTAGCCGTTAACTGTGCTACATTACTTGTACTGTTAATTACATTTTATATCAGTAAAAGAACACTTTTTACTGGCGAAACTGTGCCAGCCACAAATTTAGCGTGTAGACATCTTGATGAGTTGGAAGGAACTGGGCAGATGCAAAGCACATATTTTGTGTATGTGTTAGCGCATCCACGTCATTGTCTATTGTTCGGAATTGGCTCCCATCCTGTTGTCATGTCATTGTCTGTTAGGTCGTCACTTATTTTAATGACGTCCCGTCTTCTGGACCAATGAGAGTGCCTATTTACGATTTATTTCCACTTGGATGGCCATTTCGTACGTTCATCTCTGCACGTCGGCTCCTGACCTTGGAGTCGTGGTGATCTATTTGAATATGCGTAGTTGTCTCTTCACAAAGGAAATTGTTCTCTCCATGCATGTGTGTGTGTGATACAATAAAATCTGATAATTTGTTACCACTCATACCATAATTCTGACATTGAGATTATTGTACTGTCACAAACCCCCTCAAGGAAAGATTTTATGTCGAAACATAAAAACTTTCATTGACTCATTCACACTTTTCTAAAAGGATCGGTTCAGATATGTCACCACAACCCCCTGTAACGTTACACAAAAATTTATCATTACTTACCCTTGGTCCAATGATGCTGATCGCACCCTCTGACCTTACTGGACTTCTCCTGAGAGATCCCTACACCATAAGGCCATGAGGCACTCTACATTCCTGTTCTGACGCTCCAGCCAGCCCAGGACTGCGGTCACAACACCACGAAACTCTGAAACATTGCATACAAAATTTTAAAATAGTGGTCTAGTACACTTACATATCTACAACTGATATGTTCCCTTTTAGATGCATTGGTTTGTGTCTGAGGCATTGGCTTGTTCAGTTAATCTCTCCAAAACAACAAGAATTCAAAACTGATTTTCATCCACACTAAAATCAATCTACTCCCTAAGAGAAAAAAAATATAACTACACATAACACAATACATCAACAATTCTTTAATATACCCCCAAAATACCTTCACCTAATTATTTCTATAAATTCAGCTTACAACTATCATGGCAGACACTTTTTTATTTAAATTTTGTTACTCAACTTAGATTCACTTCTTCTATTTTGTAAATGGCAGCTTACTATAATATTTTATTTAACTTCATTAGTAACTTTAGACTTCCAACTTTAAACTCTACTATATTTCAACATTTGTTATTGTCATTACCCCTGTAACGACCTCCTAACCACACACTCTATTGGCCTCAACATAATAAAACATCATACAACATTGTACATTACATATTAACATTGTTACATTTACCTTACATTAAACAATTTACATTTACATGATTTGTACCAAAACTTTATAACATCAATTCTCAGTTAACTTTTAATTATTTGACATCCAGCAGATTCTATACAACAATTTCAAATTTATCCTTACCTTTCTGTTACATTACCTTTCTTCCATGAATTTTCCCTTTCTAACCCTTCTATCCTTACTCGTTTGGGTGACTCTCTATTATTCACTATTTTCTATCTTATTTTGGCATTGTCAATCTAACCTTACTACCCCTTTTTTACACTAACCGCTTCTAACCATTAATATATTTTGACACCAATATCTCTATAATAACCCCCTTCACAAATCCCATTTAAAACCTCTGGCACCGCGCATTTTTTTGTACTAGTATGTGTGTATTCCCCATCTATGCTCATTCCATTATCGGTTCCTGACCCTTTCAGATAACCCTTTCCGGCACACAACGGTCCCTTCCCGTCTCAACATCTCTCGTTGCAGACTCCCTACACCAATACCCTCATTACAAAATATCACCATCAACAACTGTATAATTACCATTCACATTACTTAACTCTACATAATAATCACTAACCACTGTGTCCCTAAAATATCTAACACCTCTTTATATACTATCAATATCTCAACACTTTATTTTTCCTAACTCCCATTAACTCTAACTAACTAACTCCAATGCCCTTATTTATTATTATCCCCAAACCTCTTTTACAACATTTCACCTTAATACACCACTAGAAAATTCATCACTTACCTACTAACAACAATACTTCTCAATAGCCAAATCTATTACCTGCATAATCATTTACTAACCCTTTAGAATCTGAATTCCATAATATCATTTAAACTTTCTTCAGTTATTTAAAATCCTACAATACATGGTTACATAAAAAATACATAAAATACACAAATACATAGACATCAATACACAAAAATATACAATCCACATAATCGCTAAATCATTTACCATAATCAGTCCTAATCAGTCCATTTTTGAAAACACTGTTCACATAATTAAATGTTCATAACACAATAAAATAATCACCCTCCATCATCAAATAATAGTCTTATCTTTGGTCTGTACAATTTATTTTTTATTAAATACATTATATTAACATCATTAATATAACACTTATTTAAATTCTTATATTTTACAAAACCGTCATCATTAATAGGGTTATTACCTATCAATTCATCATACAACCTGTCACGCTTGGTTATTGTCCTGTCACCTCCAGTATAATTAGTCACCACTAGGTACTTTATAAAGTCATCTTTATCAACATCCTCTCCTACTACTATATCAGCTTCATTACAAGGTAAGTATTTACTTTTATTATCAATCATCTCTACTCCTAACCTTTCCATAAATTCTTCGTAAGTTCTACTCATCTTAAAAATCTCTATTTCTCTCTTTCTCTGACCATATTTCTCACAATTCCTCTCTACACTCTCTCTCTCTCAATATTTCTCTCTCTATCATACCAAGCTACATTCTCTCTTTCAATATTTGCAGGGGACACTAATTCACAATTACTGCACCACCTGTGAAGTGCACTAAAAAACCCAGGGACAACTTTATTTGCAGACCTATCGTCTTCCAAATATATATTGAAGGCACTCTCGTCCTTCCTAAACACCCGTGAAGTCTTTACTTCACCCCCTACTACACCATTAAGGGAAAAATTTACCCCCTGCAACTCTTTTACAATTATACTTTCTCTACACACTGTCTTTAACCCTTTAACACACACTATCATTCCATCATTATTATATTCTATTCCCCATACAATTTCATTATTACTACTCCTGTTTACACAATCATTCTCTAGCATCATACTTTTATTTATATTATCATAATTTCTACCCCACTTACCTTGTTTTTGTCTCTATCTAATCTGTCTACCTTGTCAATGTTACAATTTTGTTTCTGTATTTCATTTTTAAATTTTTCTAATTTCTCTTCTACTTGATTTAATTTGACATTTTGTAAAGTATTTTGCTTCTTGAGCTCATTCTCAAAACTATCTAATTTTACATTAAATGTACTAAATTTAACATTCTGTTGTTCGAATTTGTCACTAATTAGCGTGAATAAATCTTCTAACGAGATTTTATTTTCAACTGCTTTAGGTGTTGAGCTAACATGTCTTTCCAATAAAATGGATTCTGTCTCTGTATTCTCCATTTCCATACTATTATTATTTTCTGCCATTTTTGTTCTTTAAATGTTGGAATTACTATTTCGTTCTACTTGTAATTAGTTACACAATTACTGTTTACTCTATTTTCTCAACATAACCTCCATAACCTCTCTTATTAGGTTCTGGATTATTTCGTCACTCTCTATGTCTCTGAATCTGGCTTATTTATATAAAGTAATTTTATATAAAGTCAACTGTTCGGGGCCATTTGTTAACAAACTTCTTCTTTATTTCTAAATCACTGCTTTGCTCTTGTATTTTGATAATAACATACGATAAAAGAAAAAAACAAACATCTACTTAGCATAAATTCTCTGTTTTAGTGCATGATTTAGATTCCAATTGAATTTCTTCTCTAGGGTCCAGGGTTTCGTTGCAGCGAGATTTAGAAACAATAGAGGTATACGAAGCAATGATTTGAACAACTTTAGTGTGGACATATACTGAATTTAATATCATACCTTTTCTGAGTTACACATTACAATATAGCAAAATGGCGTCTACCATTACTAGCTACGTGATTTCTACGCCTCTATCAATACTGAGTACACTAATTTCATTATTCGTCGGTATGTCTGGTTTGTTACCATACCCCTCCAAGAGACTGCAGTTCTCTCGCTATTATTTCTCTTTAATAAATGACAGAAACCAATGCCTCAATTTGCTGATTTGCTGATCAACTTATGAGTACAAACATATTCTTACGCACACACACACACTCCTTTCCCCATGTTACATGATCGGTACCTTTTGTAAATTTTGAATTTATAGTTAGAGCTCATTTTTTACCAAAGAATAACAGTTAATTAGTTTGCACTTTCCTGATTATTAGTTGCGGTCTCCCTTCCGATGTTCTCCGTTTGGCCAGGAGTTCGGCATCTCTCATAATCTCGTTTTGTTCCTTGTTACACTGAATCTAATTACATCTCAGGTAGCCGTTAACTGTGCTACATTACTTGTACTGTTAATTACATTTTATATCAGTAAAAGAACACTTTTTACTGGCGAAACTGTGCCAGCCACAAATTTAGCGTGTAGACATCTTGATGAGTTGGAAGGAACTGGGCAGATGCAAAGCACATATTTTGTGTATGTGTTAGCGCATCCACGTCATTGTCTATTGTTCGGAATTGGCTCCCGTCCTGTTGTCATGTCATTGTCTGTTAGGTCGTCACTTATTTTAATGACGTCCCGTCTTCTGGACCAATGAGAGTGCCTATTTACGATTTATTTCCACTTGGATGGCCATTTCGTACGTTCATCTCTGCACGTCGGCTCCTGACCTTGGAGTCGTGGTGATCTATTTGAATATGCGTAGTTGTCTCTTCACAAAGGAAATTGTTCTCTCCATGCATGTGTGTGTGTGATACAATAAAATCTGATAATTTGTTACCACTCATACCATAATTCTGACATTGAGATTATTGTATTGTCACAATGTGCCAGCATGTTTACCGATTTGGAGGCAAGAAAGCCTGCTGCACCATCTGTCCCTCACATCTGGGATAGATGGCATACCTCTTTTGATGACAAATGTCACTGATTTAATTTCAATACATTAGAACTTAAAATAGTTTGAAACAAAGTTAATTAAATCAAACCCTTACAGACTTCATTGTATATTACACTTAATCTTTACATTATACTGTTCTTTTCTCTTACAGTTTTTGTGAATAAATATTTGTTTTAATGAAATTACATTTAACTTTTCAAGTTAGCTTCTTCATTATTATTTCACACAAAAATTTAATGATTTTTTATCAGTTGAACTGTTGACATTAGTTAATATTTCTGCATTGTTTTCAGAATCATCATGCCTAGAAAATACCAGCAGAAGCTTGTTCCAGTAAGAGGCCAGTGGGGCTACTCCACAAAATAATCCCCATTCCGAAGCTGCTTGCTAAGAATACCAATAAAAAAAACAATCTGCTCAGGAAGTAACATCAGAAGAAAATGTAAAAAGCGAAAATATACCGGTTTGGCCCTAATATAAATATAGCCTTCCAGTGGGTTCCAGCCCACTGCGGAATTGTGGGTAACGAGCAGGCTGATGAAATTGCGAAAGCATCTGTGAGAATGCAGCCAAATCAAATGCCACAGATGTCCCTATCAAAACTAAAGAGTGATGTGATGGGGATGATCCAGGAAGAATGGAAGGAGAGATGGAGACAAGCAAACATGGGGAGACGGCTCTTTGAGCTACAGCCAACACCAACAGACCACAAGCTCTATGAAGGTGTCCCAAGAGAAATCGCCACCTTTGCAGCAAGGGCCAGAACAGGACACATAGTTACACAAGATTTGTTCCGATTTAAACTGAGCACCTCGCTGAACTGTGAAAACTGTGGTGAGCAAAAGGAGGAATCACTGGCTCATATTCTCCTGGAATGCACTTCCATCAATGGCAGGAGATATAGACTGAGAGCACTTATTGGTGACAATGGGAAGCTGGAGGATGTCCTCAGGACTAAGGCTTTATGGGGTCTGGCGGCTGCGGTATACTATGGACATGTGGCCATCAGCATCCCTTGATGCTGGATGCCTGACCCAAGAAGTAGGAAGTAAGTGGCCCTAATATAAGATGACCCTAGATTTTTGAAGGTGTTTTACAGGGAAAAAGGGTCTGAATATGAGATGACGCTGAATTTTTTGAGGTTTTGTATGAGTGAGATAAATAAATGGTCTAAATATTATACCTCGAAGTCACACTAAATAAATATGGCTATTTTGCATTAAAGGTGAAATTATAAGTGTTAAAGTACCTTACCAATTCATCTTCAGAATTGGTACTGGAATCAGATTCATAACTGGAGTCTTTCCACAAAATATCATCCTCGCTCCCATCCATGTTGTTAGAAACACATTTTTTAAACCCGTTTACAATAGATTCACTTTTGATTTTTTTCCCCAGGCTGTGATTATCCACTGGGCCAGTAACTGTATGCTTGGTTTCTTCAACTTGCCTGTCGGAGTCAATGCATTTCCATTGATTAACCAGTCACGATAGTTCTTCTGTAAGTAGTTCTTAAATGGTTTATTAACAACCACATCTAAAACTTGAAGCTGAGAAGTCATTCCCCATAGATTATAACAAGATCAGTGTTCATTTCTGCAACCAACTTCTTTATTTTCTCACTTATATGAGCATGAAAAGCATAAAGAATTAACATACTTTTCTGCCTTAGTAAAGCACCTGGTCGATGTTCCCAAACAACCTTACGCCAATCTGCAATACGTTCTTCAGTCATCCACCCCTTTTCCTGTGCTCTAAAAATAATCCCAGCTGGTAACCGTTCCTTTGGAAACATTCTTCTCTTCAAAATAATGGACACCAGAAGTTTTCTTCCATCGGCAGTTACTTCTAGCATCACAGTAATGTGTGACTTTTCTATGCCTGTAGATTTAATTATAACTGATTTTGCACAGTTTCTGTCCACAGTAACACTTGACGGCATATCGAAAAACACTGGTGTTTGGTCAGCATTTGCCATTTGGCCAAGCAGTAATTGTGGGGTTTCCTCAGTTTTATAATATATCGCTGATAAGCGATAAATTTGTCAGTATAATCTGCAGGTAGGAATTGTGTAAGGGTAGTGCGACGTCGTAAACACAGACCTGAATGCTGCCTCATGCGTTTACACCAGCCCAAGCTTGCTTTAAATCCAGTTATTGGAATTTTTAACTCACGCGCCACCTCCAGTGCCTTCATTCTAATAACTTCTCGGCATATTGGATATCCTTGGTTTCGTTTCTCATAAATGTGTTTGCAAACAAGTCTGTCAAGATTATTAAATTTTCCAGTTTTAGGTCCTCTGAATACTTTTGTTGATGCACTGGCACTCTTAAACTTTTTTCTTCATCTTTTCACCAACACTACATTACATTCAGAAACACCAAACTGTTCAGCAGCCTGCAAATTGTTTGTTTGTGTCACCTCACGTATTACTCTTAATTTGAAATTTATATCATAGCTTCTTCTCTCTCCCATGTTTATATGATACGCAGCAGTTCGACACTCCTTTACTTGTGGATTGGCCATTATTATTTTAATGTCAGTGACCACAGATCCAGTATGGCACTTGAATACTGTAATGAATGCACACACGTGTGGATAGAGCAATGAACGAATACATGTAATAACAGATCAGCGAACACTAAAATGCACAGACAAATTAATGGAAAAACACTCAACACACGTGAATATTCACTTTGTTGACTTAACCATAAAGTGACCAACTTTTAACGTCTGTGACACAATATGGCACTTCAGCGCAGTGGTGAAAGTGTGCTTGGGAGCTTGACCTTGAGCTTATTATAAAACGCATGTGTTGATTCACGCTACACACATGGCAAACCTGTGCAGTTAGCGATGTCACAAAATATGCTATACTTTTGCAGCCACAAACACGAAAGTTTTAAATGTTAGGTTGTGCATATAAGGCGAGTATGGTTTTTGGAAGACCATTTTAAGGAAAAAATCATCGTCTTATATTCGGGCCAATACGGTATTTGGAAAAAATAATGAATTGAAGAGAGATCAAAGTCAGCAAAAGGATAAAAAAAAAATTATAAGGAGAAGCCGCCTAAGAATATGACTAGATATACTGAAAAAAAAATAAATAAATAAATTATTAAATCCTACTGAAGTAACTAGTCGCTGCAATAACCCAGTAGTAAATGATGGAGATGAGGACATTAATAATTGTACAGAATGCTGGAAAAATTACTTTTCAACAAAGAAGAAAGATGACTGGATAATGTGTTTGATTGTAAGAAATGGATGCACGAAAATTGTACTATGTACAAGACAACAATATTTGTGCAGTGAGTTTGTGCAACAAGTATATGTATCTGTTTTCTTAATTCAGTTTGTATTTACTTTTCAATTGTATAGTTACTTTTTCACTTTCATTTTTTTATATTTTAATAACGAATAATTGTTTATGTTTCATTTTTGGAGGAGATACCATTTATTTTAAGTGATAATGATATTTAATTAAAACTGTAGTCATTTTCAAATAAATTAATGATATACACTGTAACTGTAGAAATAAACAAGAGAACACTTACCCCGATTATTACTAACTTACGACTTACCTTAAAAGAAGATTTCCAAAGTCCCAAGGGCCGCCACTACATTTTTTGGAGTAAATGTACCCCCCTTTTATTGAGATCTCATCATTTTAATATTTTTTACTGTTTCCTAATACCAATTTTGAATAATTTTGATTGTTTCTTGTTCTTTTTTAGTTATTTATCTGCACGTGGTCCCATTTGTTGCACCACCTGTTGTACGACATTTTTTTGATAGATGTGCATTATTATTCGGTACACAATTAAATGTGTGTCCTGAAACTTTTCCGTTGTGTTCACTTTTTCTGATTTACTATTTTTTAAAAACTCGTCACTGTTCTCTCACATTTAAAGGTTACGGTTCCACTACATTTTTTAATACACTTGAAGGTAGGCCTACTGTAATAACTGCTTCGGCCTACCGTAAATGCCCGAGGCCACTAAAAGAAAAATACGTGTGTCCTGTATGTTGGACGACTGCAGACTGTGGCCGAGTTTCACGGCGTGGGTACGCTCATTCTGTGTTTTTTGCACCTTTGAAACTGGTTACAGCCGGATTCCTACCTGCGTCCCGTCCTAGGTGTTGAAAATTGCGCTTCACTTTTTCTCCCCACTTCGCTGATAGACTGACTGTGTCTTTGGAAACACGTGGCATTTGTATGATTCACTGATTCATAACAGATTCACTTATTGCCTTATATGGACACCTCCTGCCCCGAGCTCTACAATCTTGACCAGACCAGCGTCATTGCAATAAAACGTTAACTTGTTATATAATTTTGTTACCCAAATTTTGTCCCGTTTAACACTTGCATGAGACTCAGTTTGCTTGGTGCGCCATCTATCCCACGACATACGCAAACTATAGGGGAGAGGTGGCGCAAAACAGGTTATCAAAAGATCGGTTATTTCATTATTTAAACTACATTCATTTTTTTCAAAACTGTGTTTTTATAAAGAGTAAATTTGAGAAAATATTTTTTTTGTAAAAAAAAGCTTGTAACTTCTATAATAAATAAAGCAACAAAACAATTGTTTTCAAAATCTGGCCATCTCTCCCGGAATTACCATATAACAGATCATACATCATTGTATCTGCTGTGCCTGTATTGGATGTAGAGATATTTTAGTGTGTCAATCGAATACATTAAATACAAACTTAAACCTACCCAAGATTTGTTCACAAACAAGAGTGAACCGTCAAAAGAATAAACCACTGCCAACCGTCAAAGTTAAACACAACTATAGAAAACGTATATAAAAAAAAAAAGAACTGCTACTTACCCTGTGCTGGACAGAGCTGGGAAGCACAACCACACTGACACAATTTCACACATCAAAGACAAGCAACACCGTGTTTAAATGTACATGTCTTTGATGTTGTTTGTTGTGTGAACTTGCGTCATGAACTCTCGGGTAGGCTTAAGTTTGTATTTAATGATTAGTTTAATTTACGCCTGAAAAAGACCACAGATATTTTAGTGGTCGAAACGTGTTGGAAATTCTAATGATGGTAGTAGCCCTATCATTTTGATGATAATGTTCATGTACATCAAAAGTTAGGTTTAAAGACCAGTTAATATTGATTCACTACTGGGTTTTGCTCACTATAGTGTAAGCCCAAATATATGTGCAGCTTGTGTGCTGAATTCTCAGTAGATTTAAATGAAGTGGTTGAAATGCAGATGATAATTTTCCATAACCAATAAGTATTACCATATCTTAAGTTAAATGGTTTTGCACTTTTTAAAATAAATATTTCTAAGAAAGTTTAAATTTATGTGAATAATGTTTTTAAAGGACAACAAAATTAATTTTTCAGGTCGAGAAAAAAGTACCTGAATTACGAAGTCCATATATATCAGTAGAGCTTCTGCGTTCAGTAAAGTTACGCCCAAGTAAACAATTCAGGAAAAGTTTGGAATTGCGTTCACCTAAATCTTTGTAAGTTTTTATTGTTATTATGATTATTGTCTTCATCATTAGCCACTTCTTGTACATTCCTTTTGTGTGAAGTGGGGTTTTAAAAACCACATTTTTAATACATTTCACTCATCCATGTATTATGGCATTGCTGTTAATACAGCATGGAATAATATGAATACAGCTTCAGCATTAACCGCAATTTCACTTTGATAACAAAAAACAGTTATGGCAGATAGTATAAACTACATAAAAGTTGTTTATGAATTGGCCAGGCAAGTGGGTCGATCTGAATAGATTGGTTGAAGCCTATCGCCGATTAGTTAGTAACAGAACTTGGCAGTATCGTGAATAGGCCTCTAACCCTATAAAATCAAGTGTCATAATAATTACTAAATTAGCATCTATTCATGATCTTGTGTCATCACAAAACTTATTTAATTAAGTTGAGATAATTATAAAATTTAGTTTTAAAAATGTTGAGGAGCTCTGTGATAGAGAACAACTTTTTTTATTCATGTGGTAGGCTAAAGTGAATCATTTTAATTGTTTTGTATTAACAAAAGTATTAGTTATAAGGTTTTAAAGACTAAGGCCCTAATACTTACTTACCTTACAACACACAAAAAAACCCAGAGAAAGAAAAAACCAAGTCATCACCACACTTTGACAGGCGGAGTGTGGAAACCACTACACTGTTCCCATTAAAACAACTTAAATACTTCAATTTTTCCCTTAACAGACATTTTTCCAGATTCATTTAGACAAACTCATTGAGCACAGGTTAGGTTAAGGTGAGGTGACGTTAGAAATAACTTAACTCATATGCATTGTTATCTAAATAAGCTCATTTATTATAATTAACTGTTGTGGGCTTTGTTAACTAGAAATTATTACATTTACATTACATTGCACCACGACTATTATTCAGATGAAACATATAAAGTATGTAAATTGCCAAAGACTGAGTTACAAAGGAAAACAAACACTTTAGTAAAAATATAGTGAAAACAGTTATAGCAAACGAATATTCAGTAACTTCGTCTTCATCAAAAAATGTAGCTTAATCTACAATAAGGTAACCTATTCTAAAGGTTACCTTTCATGGTGCAATTGCCTTCAACGTATTAAACTCTGACAAATTATGTTTTAAAACCTTACTCTATTAGGCCTAGACTAATATTTAAAACAAATCAAAGCAAATCAATACTTTTTGATAGTCCCCCCCCCCAGACAAAGCGCACCCACTTTTCTCTTTTGCCTTCTCTTGTACGCTTTCTTTCTCTCACATACATGTTAATGTTCTAATGTCCTGAACATTGCTTATTTCATTTTTATTGCCAGAATTCCTCCACTGAATATTTTAGTTTGGTTACTTATCTGTGTACACTTATGGTTGGTGCTGTAATTGCAGTATTGTCAAGTGAGTTCCTCCATCCAATCACACACAACACGCGGCCATATTTTCTGTTATTTTATATGTATGCTTACTTTGTTCCCCTGTTTTCTACACCTCTTTTATGATAAAACTGTGCCCAAAAGACTTTAGATATGTATTGTTTTCCAAAATGTTACATATCAATCACTGTTTTACTTGTTATAAAGGTAGCTCTACAACCCACCTGTGGACTCAAATCACCGTGTTTTGCATCTGTTCTGTTGGGTAGTGGTATAGCAACTGTTAATAATACTTTTGAAACTTTTATTCACATTTTACTGATTAAGACACTGCAGACAGTATTTCACTCTGCCGTTTACATTTTTGTACCAAGGCACGACCTTCTTGATCTAGACGCAGTCGCTGGCGTTAGTTCTCTTTGATGTTTAACTTGCAATTGCCTATAATGCTTTTAAAAACTTGTAATCACTTTTTACCACTGAGAAACTACTCACTGTATTTTACTGTACCATTTACATATTTTACCATTTCCATATTTTACCTCATGAGTCCCTGCCACTGCCATTACCATTCATGTTGTTTGGTGTCCAACTTGTGACTGACTACACGTACGGCTTGGCGTCCTGTACCGGACCATGCGCTAAACTGTTTTTTCTGGCTCATCTGTGGGAGCAGCTGCGTCTCCTTTTCATCTGACTTAAGACACCTAAGTGTGCAAAAATATTTTATGAGCACGTATGTTTGTTAGAAACTGTGCACACTTTCCCATGTCAAAGTCACACACAAAAATTCCATATAGGGCCCGATGTTCTCTTTCACACACTCTAAAATCTGTCTCTGTATTATGTTGGATAAAATGTCCCATTACACAGTTATTACTGTTTTACATTAGATTACTCCAAATAATATGCTGTATGTCTGAATTATTGCCTATAAAGTATCAAGGTATGGTTTATATATTTTATATTCCTTATAAACAATTTATGCATTACTTTCTTATTATTTTAAATATCCAGTGTAGCAAAGAAACAAAATTTTGTTACTTCAGGACAAGTGCTACTACAAAGATCTGCTTTAGCATGGGGCATTTCAGGGATTTTATGTACAGATCGTACATCCACTTAGACTCTTCTACCCAGATATTTGAAAGTCTACATCTGTCTCAACTTCACACCTTCCAGTTGAGTATCCATTTTACTTGCATCATAATACTTGCTACTGTCACTTCTGTTTTCTGTCCGTTCACTGTAATATTAAATTCATGAAGTGTTCAGTTAGAAACTGCTATTCTGAAAAGGTTAATTAATTAAAATAGTTAATTAGTCAAACTTTTATCTATGTTTTCAATAGTTTTGAGTTCACTCAAACACTGCCTAATGATTAAGTAGTGTTAACTAGAGTAAAAATTAAGCTTCAAAATGTCTGGCAAGTAGGGTTGTACTCAGGAATATTTGGAACAGTATGGTAACCTTCCTAAATGTGCTGGCCAATTTGTAAAAGAATAAAAATCAAGCACCCAGAATGACTTGTATTTCAGATCTACATTTGGAGTGTTAGATTGATGAGATTAAAATAAAACTTTCAAGAAAATATAGTCATTTTAAAAATCATTAAAATTTGAAATATAATTATAGGTATTATTGAATCAATTATTCACAGTATCAGCAAACATTACCTAATTTTAGATTTAAAGCAAGGTTTTGTCATATATGATACTATACTTCACTTGCTTGGCTCCATAAAGAAAGTATTCCGGCCACGTTTAAGTATTACTGTGAAACTTTTATGTCCAGCTTCTCATTTACGACTCAAAAAGTCAAGCATCTGTTATCTTGGTACATTCGTTTAAATGTGGTAACAATCCTGAATTGGAATAGGATACACACACATCTCAACACATGTATTCACATATTAAGATACCAAATGTTAAAAATATTTATAAATAACTAACAACAATTTGCTGAAAATTTTGAAACTGAACAAACTCAAGAATAAACTGATTTCTGATTTCAGGAAATTACAAATTATAATACTGACTTAAAAAATTTAATTAAATAAAAAAGTAATATTTGAAACTAGAAACATCTTTAACATACTAACATTAGTGAGATGGTTAGGTTGATTCGGAAACAACATTTGAAACAGCAGCCCTTTGTTTTCAGTTATTTTATTTCATTTGATTTTGGATATGTACCCTCAGTTCTCAGTAGACCAGTGGGTATGCCACCTGGCTACTAATCTAGAGGTCCTGGGTTCAATTCCCGGGCCCGTACCATAAAATCAAGGTGCGTTTTTTCAGCCCCCAGGTCGACTCAGCCTGTTGAAAATGAGTACCTTGGGATAACATCCTGGGGATAAATAATGGGCGGCTGAAGCGTAGTGCTGGCCATACTGCCTTCCTTGTATGCTATACGGCTCACATTAGGCAGCCTACCCTGCCTACTCCTAAGCTACTTCGGTGGTATACATAGACGCCATTATTTGTTTATTATCCTCAGTTCTATTAAAGTTCCTATTTATGCCAGATCTGAAAACCTTGCATTGTCCATAAGAGTTATGAAGGGTAATATGGGCCATCATTAATACAAAAAAAACTTCATCAAATTTGATTTTCAAATAATTTACTCTCCTGAGATTCATTACTATGCAAAAATAAACAGTTTAATGGCTAGAATATTATGAGCTGGATTCTTGTTTAGTTTGATGCTTCTGCATTATACATATTTTTCACACTAATTACTTGTCATTTTTATAGACTGTGTCTATTCAAAAATATAATTTAGTTAAAAAAATTCAGAGTTTACAATTCAGGCAACACTAATCTCTCCATTTAAAAAACAGTGTCATTCATCAGCAAGACAGTTTAAATATGCATTCTAGTCCTGCCTTCTTGACGTCAACTGTAGAACCTTACTAAAAAACAGTAGGGAAATATTCTCTGAACAGATTTGTCACATTCAAACTATTAGATTGTGAAGTTAGTAATCTTGATAGAAGCCTGCATTTTATGTATTGATATTTCTGTATTTTATTAATTGACGGTGATTCATTTTCCACTTCACATGTTTATTATCATAATGAGAAATTCCAGATACACCTTTAAAATTTCTATTAGTTTTGAGTAAATACGTGTCCATTATACACAAGCAGATATTGTATTTATTAATTGTTATGCAGTAATGTTAATATCAATAGGAAGTTGGTATGTAATAAAAATGTGTAAATGTTTAAATAATATTTGAAGAATGAATGAACGAGTTATTAGAACAGTAAAAAATAAACAGCTAACAAGAATTTTGACAGAAAAAGAAGAATAAATCATATTTAAACATATTTATACTGTGTTGTGTGTGTGTGTGTGTGTGTGTGTGTGTGTGTGTGTGTGTGTGTGTGTGTGTGTGTGTGTGTGTGTGTGTGTGTGTGTGTGTGTGTGTGTGTGTGTGTGTGTGTGTGTGTGTGTGTGTGTGTGTGTTTTTTGTTAACTAAAAATGTATTTAATAATAATAATTATTATTATTATTATTATTATTACTTCAATGGTGTTAAGAATTTCAATAAGTATTGAGTCCTTTATTTGTTTTTCAGGAAAACAAAGCGGAGAAAGTCAGTAAAATCACCAAGTGGAGTTGAATCTCCTCCATAATACTGTCAAAGGACAATGCGTTAAGCTGAAACTTTTCAAGTTATCCAAACAAAAGAAACTATTCATTTGGCTGTGAATGCCATGTGCTGGCAACAGATATTGTAATATAAAAAATATATATATAATTTGTTACAAATATTTATGAGAGGGTTTTGAGGAGTCCTTTATAATGTTTTTAAAGTTTCTCAAATCTTTTTTACTAATTGTATTTCAAACACTTTTTGATACAGTCTATTTCTTGATGTATATAATATATTTAGAATTTATATTTACTTTACCTCAAGATGTTATTTTTCCCTTATTTGGAATATGTTTCAGGATCCCTAGTCCTCCCATCATCAGCCTTCAAAATTTCTAATTTTATAAATATAAATTTTAAATAATTGTCTTTTGTACACAATAAAATATTTTATTGTGTTTTTGCTTATAATACTTTATTTGTTTGCTTACTGCTTGCATTCCTGATTAATGAATTCCTCTTACATCCTTTTACTTTCTGTTAAATTCAGTTGTTTTCACCATATACTGTACTTTTTTATTTCCAGACGTTAAAATAAAATCTCTGATTTTGAGTAGTGTTTGATATTTCTGACATATGATTTCATAGTCTGTTTATAATTATTATCTGTCCATGCATGTCTTTCCACATCATAACAAAGTATGGCTACTGAGATACTTCCACTGTTACATACAAAAAATGTTAACTGGAAATACTGTGAAAGAAAGAAAATTAGCAATCCATTACTTCAAATGGTTGCCAATAGGCACTTTTAAATGTTACTTCATCTTCAGATTAGACAAAATGCCACATTTTGCTATATTGTGTCATTAGTGGGTGGCATTGTGTATAATACAGTTTACGTTGGGTCTGAGAAGGCGGTAATACTCAAAAGCTATTTGAAGTAATGGATTACAAAGTTCCTTTCTTGTGTAAACCTTCAGATCTACTAACACAAATTTTTTACTTTCCAGATGTATTTACATATATATTATTAGTGCGTTTCTACATATTAGAAAATAGGCCTATATATACAGTCCATGACTGTGGTGTAACTATGGAGGGGGGCAGTGGTGTAACTTAGATCAAGAGGACCCCCAGAGCTATTAAATATGTTAGCAAAATTTTATAATCACTTAAGATAGAGCTGTTTCTAAACCAGTTGCGTGTATTAAAACAGGGCTTATAAATAATGTGGATATAAAAGGAATTGCAATATTTGTAAGTTAATAAAATAAAGTAAGAGTTTTCTTAATATTGACAATCACTCAACAGTTGATAAATAATGTGCATACACCCTTTGAAGCTTTAAAAAGACAATTACACTTTCGCCAGAAAACAAAGGTAAAGATTATTAATCTCCCTTTATCTTTTTCACTGACAATTCCCATTACAAGATTTTCTGTGTCATTGCTCTCCTAGTCTAATATTTCTGTGGTGTGAATTATAATTTTTGCAACGGTAAACTAGCACTTTTTAGCTTTAATTTTGAAGATTTAATTGCAGTATTTTATATAAGAAGTAATATATTTTAATATGAACTTTGAAGTTGCTTAAAACATTCTGTGAACAACGCATTTAAATTAATGTGTTAAGAGAAAGTAAAAAACCCGGTTTTTCAAAATACCTTCAGAAAGAGTCATTTTCACAAGATCTATTTAGAATTAAAGTCATTCCTAATGACATGACATATATTACCTTTTATTAGAAAAACAATCAAGATAAAATATCAGCACTTTTCCATATTTTTTCAACCCTTATAATTCATATTGGTTTATTCACAAAATTTGACATGTAAAGATTATAAAATGTATTTAAAAAATTATATGAGAATTCCTAAATTTCTCATTTATCCTGAGGAAAATGGGCGTCCATCCTTCGAGCTAGTCTTTCTCTCTTTTAGGGAAATGTAAATGACTACATTTAGAAAAATGCGTTAGAGAATGGGCAAAGATAATTTACACTGTAAATACAGTACATAAATACTGTAATACATTATTCTGCTGATACACTTTATCTCATGCAGAAAAATGCGTACATAAGACATAAATAAATTGTGTTTGAGTGTGTGTAAGAAAAATGTTTTTATACAATGTTTAACGATGAAAGATTGTCAGTATTGAATAAAACTCATTTACAAGATTCCAGGACAGTCTATAAGAACTGTCGACATGTTGCACAGTGCCAGGATTTCTTATTCCTGCTTGCCAACTTTATTGAGCAATACAAGTAGTCGGCTGAAAAACAAGTAGAACTGTCTAAACATAGTGCTATGAGTGTAGGAGAGCAAATTCAACTCGTAAGCATTTCGGGAATGTACCTTACATAGTCAGTGACTCTTGTAAAATATAAAAAAAGTTATCTGGAAAACCTATTGCTTGGAATTGTCATAATGATTCCAGTATTGTCATAATTATTATAACAATTATCAACACAAAATAATTAGCAAACACTACATTGCTGTACAGATTATATATGTATTGCTATAGGTGCATTCTAACTGCTGTCAGCATATTACTTTCATTTATTCACAAACATAATTTACACATACTAATTTCTTGACCAAGTTTGGGAGATACAATTGTGACTTACCGATCAATCACATTTATTATTATAATTAAATCTCAAATTAAATTGTTACTTACCGTTACGAAAACTTACAGGGTCCCATGATTCGTTCACATGTACCTAGATACAAACATGGTCTATGGGTTATGCTAAGTACTGACACAACTCATTTTAGAAGAGAATTTATATTTATTATTATTTAATCTTGGCTGTTTTTAAACTCATTGAAATTCATTGAGATACATTGCTGCAAAGTAGTGCAATACCAACATAACACTTAGGAACTACAGCTTACCTTATTATTTCACAAGACACAAATGCAAATATCAAATAAAACACAAATACACACAAAAGCTGCCCAGCTTTGCCATCCACACATATATACTGAATTTACAAACCCTTTAACATTTCATATTAAGCCCCCCCCCAACCCTTACGTAGACGTCGCCACGCGGTTCCTACACATACTCATAGTTTAAACGAAAGTTGATTGTTCCTTATAAAAAAAACTGTTTTCTCTACTCCCGGTTGGGTCGACCGCGGTCACATAAAAATTATTGCCATAATTAACACCTCTTCTATTGATAAAGTAAAACTTGGTTGGCGAGCCTACTTTAATTGTACCGGCGCCGGTGGATACAACTGTTAGACTGCGCTGTAATGTAACAGGTACTTTTTACTTTCTGCCGGGAATCAGTGTTTCACTGCCCCTATGCTTTCGTCGCTCCGGACTCATTTGTTGGGAAGTAACCACTTTATATATGGATTAAAGCTGGTATGTGTGTGTGTCCAGAGGCCGATATTGGACTTGGTTCCGCTGATGTCACCAACAGTAGGCGGAGTTTAATGCGACTTCCGTGAGGTCTTAGAGAAGACGACGAATATTTTTTACGCTCTGGCCATCTTGAGTTTTTTGTTAGAGCGTCCTTTGAGCGCGTGCAGGTGTAGTTGCGCTTGAGCGTTGACACACATGTACAGAGTTCTTAGAATTTTGGTGGAGGTGCAAATGCTCTGCCGCATTCCTCAACAACAACTGCGCCTTATTTCTTTGTTTCACTGTTCTGTTACACTGACTATTATACGTTGCACAATACAATTACAGTTTCACAAATTTATTATACCAGTCTGCCCGAAAACGAAATAAATAAAATATAAATGCCCCAAACCGTTAAAAATAAAAACACCCAAAAATGACCCGCTACAATACCCCCTCGATGAGAATTCTGCTGTTCCTAACAGAAGAAATCTCATCGATAACCCTGAAGAGGAACGGTGAGGAACTGGTGCCAACAACCCCCTGGTTCTTACTCTCATGGGTACACGACCCCCCTGGCTCAGCGACCATGGACTCATCTGAACGAGATCACTGGACTTCTCCGTAAGAGATCCCAACACCGAGAAATCGAACAGACTCGCACCACGGCGCACCTCGCCTTTCAACATGCTACCCCCCAAAATCCTCAATCCCTGGCTAGAATTACTCCAGCTCCTCCGCCGATATGGATCCCCTTTTTGCAAGCTGGGCTGCCTTTAGCAAATACTGGGCTCACACATACTCACATTACATGATACATTGTGAAATTGAAAAATTACAAAATTCTTTAAAATTGACAAGTTTTTTTTTTTTTTTTTAAATTCAAAGTTCAAAAAAAAATGATATGCTCAAAAAAAATTCTCTTCCTCTTTTTTCTAATTTTTGTTTCAAATGACTTAACCCAGACATTTCTAATAATATAAACACATCCTTATTCTAACATGAGAATCACTTATAATCTACCAATATAATGCAATACAATAAAAGAAACATGGTTAATACACACATAATAAAAGAATCATCATCTAAAATATTCATTCGCTGGCAGGCGAAAAATCAAGTTTTTTTTTTTTTTCAAAAAAAAAATTAAAAATTTTCAAAATTTTAAAATTCAAAAAAATTTAAATTTATTCATTAAAAAATTTTATTAAATTTATTTATTAAATAACATATTTATTAAAGTTATTCAAACATTGGTTTTAATTGATCAAACAAACAAATTAAAATTGGATTCCTACTCTACACAAGCTTAGTAGGTGTATGACCTCATCAGCTGATCGTAACTAGGTCAAGTCCAAAACCCTTGACCTACCTATGTTATATATGATTTCTGAAAACACCTTGAACATCTGTAATATCCTAACTTGAAATACAAAACATAGTAACATAAAATATTTAAAATAAACAAAATATTAATATAATAATCAAGTTGACATTTAAATTATTTAGAATAAACAATTCTTGACTTTACATTATTTTCACTTCTATCAAAATTCTGTCACTGGTTGAAAAAAAATAAACAATTGTATATTCTTTATTATAAATTCCTCTCTTTAGTTAACAGTTTAATTCTACATTAATGTGGGTGTTGTAACTCATTTATTCTCATTAACTGTATTAGATCTCTATACATATATAATCTTTACCTCTCCCTATGGCTCTAATATTAATCAACCTCAACTCCCATGACACCCAACTCTATCAAAAATATCTACTAATCAGGACACTCTAAACCCCAACTTATCATTTAAACACAAAACGCCACCTTCTCTACATATAAAATACTCTCTAACCCTTTGTATATAGGATACGTGTTTCCCCGCCCCCAAAAAACTCAATTCCCTTATCTGGCCCCTGGATTTTACCTAAGGCGGCCCCTTCCCCACTAAAATCTATCCCTATCCCGTCCCAACCCTTGTTGCGGACTCCCCAAATACACTACCCCCTAATACAAAATTGCCATCCCCAAAAAATCTCAATCTCATTACCTTACTACAAATACACAAAATAACCTCATTAACTATAAAAACAACAATATATCACTCAAAATCTACATAAAGTCTCCATTACTACTGTGTCAACATTAATACTTCACCAGCTCTGTTACATCACATCAACTCAAAAACAACATTACCTTATATTCATCTCCACTATTTCAAATTCAACTTTTCATTCAATTTGGACAGGTCTACATGTCCCATAAAACATTTATCACCCATGAATTATCTTTTATTAATTTGCATAAATTATTGTTATTTTATTTCTCATATTCTTTTTGTCCTTACTTCAAAACATCTGTAGTACATTACACATTAATTACTTGTAACATTTACAAACCAATATACCAGTGACGTTATTGCTGATCAGCTGATCCTCCTAACACAATGAAAATACATCTTAAAATTGAACAAATTACATGGAATATACATATTTATTTTTATTTATTCTCCCTTCTCACCTCACTGTTTCCAATTTCTCTGATTCTGGTTATTTATGTTAGCCTGCCAGACGATTTACTTATTGGCTTAAACAAATACACACATAATAAAATTACATTTTCTTATCAATGCTTATTTAACAGACAACAATAAAATAATACACTTAAAATTATAGCATGAACACCTTATTTTTAAATATCTAAGCAGCTAGTTACCTGAACAGAGCACAAGCAGTTTTATTTGAATTAAACTTTGAATAAGCAAAAACTTTTACGTCATAAACTTTAAATTCGTGACTCCTTTGCGTCACCTCCCAGCCACACACACTATTTCAGATTATGGAGGACTGTCTCGCCCTTTCGCTTCCACAGAGACTGTATATTTTGGAGCAGGGTTTACCTCTCCGTGTCTCTGCTTCCGCTGTTAAGTTTTAAACGTACTGAACATCATCATGTTCTTGTTAATAAAATCATACACCCTTAAAAACGGATCTGCCACCGGTCTTGCTGTTCCTCCTCGAACAGAGTGGCAGCCGCTGTTCCATAGTTCCCGGAGATTTCCTCTAATTGTCCCCCCATTTAATTTCAAATATATACCAATTTCAAGTCAGCTATGGTCAAGGGACTTGGTATGACCATAGCTGGCCGCTAGCCAAAACCACGGTTAGTGCTGGTAAGACAGTAACCGCCCGAAAAGTCGAGGAAATCTAACTTTAATTTCACTGCCTGTTTCACATCAATATTTTTATGTGCGACACTGTCATTTAGTATTGTGTGTAAAATTTTTATTTTACACGGATAAGGTGTGCCGCACATTTATCGCCAGCTCGGCCTCCGATGGAGGTAACACTCACTGCTACCCCCAACCCTTTTCGCTACTTGTGAGAGCACAGGCAACCCCCACAATAGCCACTTAATAACTAACTAATTACTTAATACATGAAATTAATCTTTCTACAAATGCCGTTCAACACTCCATTGTTATTATCACTTCATTGAGCACCAAACTACCCCCCAAAGTCATCCCCACATCTTGTATTGACAACAAGTTTATATTTTGTTACACCTCGTTTCAAAACGTTCCCATATTCACTGATACTAAAACTTGACAATTATATTTGGTCACTTAATTCTAAAATTTATTTACATTTTAAATTTATAACTTATAATTCATAACTAAGTGGTCAGTATCCCCGCCTGAAACGGGGGTTTTGCCGAGATGGAGTAGGGGATGGACAGACACCATACATGAATTCACGTTCCCCTAATCTACCATTAAATCACATTACCTTGCTTTTTTTTTTTTTTCAACTACCTTAATTACAATTTATACAAATCTACTCTCCCTCCTCATTCATCCAGGCCTGCTGTCTGTCCGCCCCCAAACCCATCTCCACAAAATCCATTTTTCTTAATATACTGGAACTTCTATCATTTGCTAAATTTTTATTTTGCAAATGACAGTGGTGAAATAATACTTGAAACATTGCCTCACTTTTTTTTTTTTTTTTTTTTCATATTCTCCCTTAGGCAATGTTGATACGTGGTGTTGTGCTTATTTATGCATCTTGAGTGTGTAAAATTTGTTTCCACATACCTTAGGGGTCCCCCTCCCCGTTCAATAATGTAGTTAAATTTCTAATTGATACCAATTTTGGTGAAGTCGGACCATAGTTGTTTTCACTGCCCGAAGGAAGATCCTGACAACCATGGCCCGCCTCCGATTTCCGAATTCCACGGCCAGGACTGGTAAGATCGTGGCTGCCCGAAAATGGGGGAGGATCCCTTCTGAAAACATACAATAATGTTTGGAAAACTTATTTATAAACATAACAATTAAAGTGACCTATATAACTTTAAATTCGTCGCATTTTGAGTACCTACTATTTCCCGTGTCGCTGGGTTCCTCAGCACATACGCATTCTGCATTTTTATTTCAACAATTTCATAAGGTCCTTCATATAACAAGAAAAACTTCTTTATTTCCCTATCTTGAGCACTGGACAAATCATGTCTTTTTACTAACACTAACTGACCTACCTCATATTTGGTCCATTTACCCTTAGCATCATGTTTCTGTTTTCGTCGCTCTCCTCTAGTAAGTAAATTCTCGTTCGCCAATCTAATTTTCACATTCCTGTCCAAAATTTGACCTTCAGGTGGGTATGTGAAAAGTTGTTCTAATATCCTGGGCGGCCTTGTTCCCCTGATCAACTCATGCGGCGTAAATCCCGTGGACTCATGGGTGGTACAATTCAGCCACTCCTCTACTTTTTTCACGTAGGATGGCCATTCTGTGTGTTTGGCGTGACAGTACGCCCGGAATATCCTGCCAATCTCTCTCATCACCCGTTCTGCTTGATTCGACTGAGGATGGTACACTGCCGTATGCTTGGGTATGATGCCTTCCCATCCAAGCGTCTGCCGCCACTTGCCGCTTATAAACTGTGGACCATGGTCAGATAATACAATTTTCGGCTTTCCTACATTAAGCATATAATCTTTGATTATCTTCTCGCTAAGTACCTTACTAGTTGCTCTCTTAATACTATATAACTTTACAAATTTTGAAAAAGTGTCTAAAACTACAAATACATATAACACACCCCCTCTACCTCTGGGTAATGGTCCATATAAATCAACCGCAACTAGATCGAAAGGCTTATCTACTTTTATATAATTCATCTCTCCTTCCACTCTATAATTCACTACTTTCGATTTTTGACATAAATCACACACTCTCAATACTTTTCTCACTCTCCTCTCCATATTCTTAATATACATGACTCTTTCAAAACATTTGCACACTTTCTCGCACCAAAATGACTATACCTTATATGACAATCCCAAACAATTTTATCTATTAACCCATCAGGTATAATTAACCTCCAATCACGCTCCCCACCATCTACTTTTTTAAACAAAATACCCTGATATATTTGAAATCGCTCATTATATTCAGATCCCTCTACATCTGTTTCTAAACTAACAATTATTTTACCCAGTTTGCTATCAGATCTTTGCAAGTTTTTAATGTCACGTAATTCCTCACCAAAAATTCTATCTTCCCTAGTTAGTCTAAAAATTTATATTTCTTTAAGGTCCCTACCAGTTTTATTGTCTATAACATCTATTCTAGAAAGCGTATCTGGTACCTTATTATCTGACCCCTTTATGTACTCCCATGAAAAGTTATATTCCTGTAAGGCCAATACCCACCTGGTTAATCGGCTGTGTGTTAGCTTACATGAATTCAGAAATGACAGTGCCTTGTGGTCCGTCCGAATGATTGTGGTATTCCCTAGGATGTACGTGCGGAATTTACCCACGGCGAACACAATACTTAGTAGTTCCTTCTCAGTTGTCGTGTAATTCTTTTCCGCCGATAACAGCGATCTACTGGCGAAGGCAATCGTTAGGTGTTCCTTGTCGCAGCTCTCCTGGTATAATTCGGCACCTAGCGCTACATTGCTGGCGTCGGTCTGCAAATAAAAATTCTTATTAAAATCGGGATGATTCATCATGATCATGTGACTAAACTTTCTCTTAATTTCATTAAACGCAGCTCGTTCCGTATCGCCCCATCTCCACTGTTTATTCTTCTGCAGTACAGCACTCAGTTTGGATGTTGTGTGTGCATAGTTCTCCTGAAATTTCCTGTAAAAATTGCATAGGCCTAAAAAACTTTGTAATTGCTTAATGTTTTTAGGTTCAGGGAATCGCATTATGGCTTCGACCTTGTCAGGGTTGGCTAATATCCCCTCCTGTGTAATAATAAATCCTAAAAAGTGTATTTCTGTCTGCAGGAACTTAGACTTGTCCCAATTCACTGTTAAACCCCCTCTTTGTAGCTTATCTAATACATATTCTATGTGTTCTAAATGTTCAGTGAATGTTCTAGAGGCTATCAAGATATCATCGACATATACGGTTAAAAAATCTAAATCCTTAGGTTGTAAAATATTATCTAAACATTTGATAAAACTGGCAACACTGGTGTTTAATCCAAAAGGTAAGCGTTTAAACTGGTAATTCTTACCGTTAAAAAGAAAAGCTGTGTATTTCCTGCTCTCTGTTGCTAATGGCACCTGCCAGTATCCAGCGGTCAGGTCTAAGGACGTCATGTATTTGACTCCGCTAAACTTTTGTAAAATCTCATTTATGGGTTCTGGAGATTCCCTGTCAGGTATAATAATTTGATTAATTTTCCTAGCATCTAAACATAACCTTACCTTGCCATCCTTCTTTATCACTACCACCAAAGGATTTGAATAAGGTGATACTGAGCGTTCAATTATGCCTCCTTGCATCATCCGGTCTAATTCCTCCTGTACAGCCCTCCTCTTCGAAAACGGCACTGGGTAGCTTCTCTGCATGTATGGTGCGTGGTCCCGAACTTTCAGCTCGCAGATGTAGTCCTTCGCTTTCCCTGGTGATTCATCAAACACCTCTCTGTACTGCTCGACAACTGCCCACAACTCCTGTTGTTGAGTATTTCCTACAACTGTATTTTCATTGAAAAATTTATTGGCTCTATTTGCCCACACACTCTCATTACGCTCATGCATCTCTCCCTCCTCATTCTCTATGCTATCACTCTCAAGACATATATTTATTCTGGTCTCTATCTCTCTATCGCTTATCTGCTTATGTAACATTTTTATTCCCGTGACTTTATTTTCATTTACTACTTTCTTAAACTCTGTTCTGACTGGTTTATTCCCCTTCTCAAATTTTACTATTTGTTTATTAAAATCTATCACTGCTCCGTTTCTTTCCAAAAAATCATTTCCCAATATTACATCTAGACTTAACCCTTTAACTACTAGGAAAGTGTTTTCAAATTCAACTTCATTTATTAAAATATTTAATTGTACTTGTCTGGTTATTCTTTTACTTCTCACCCCAGTTACCCCCACTACAGTAACTCCTGCAACTGGTAATGACGGTATATTTTTGTTTAACTCTTTTAATTCACCCATGACATTTTCAGAAATTACCGAGATCTCGCTACCGGTATCAATTAAAGTCTTATAATTCTTACCTTCAAGGTTAATCGTCACCTCAGTTAAACCTGCTCTGCGTTCCACCACCTTGTTCTCCTCTTCTTCTAACAGTTCCTTCGCCATGTCCATCTTGATAACGTTATTATGGTATCTGTTGATTATTTGGACCCTCCTGTTTTCCATAGACAATGGTTCGGCCCGCTTCTCCATTGTCCTCCCTAGTTTTCCGTGGAGGGACCCGCCACAGCTGGATGATTTCCCCCTCTCCCTCTGTTATATTGTCCTCCTCCTCTCGGCGCTCCTCTGTGAAATTCTCCTCCTCTCGATTGTTGATTGGGTGGTGGGTTTGCTCGCTCGTTCCTGGCGCACTCCCTGTTTCGATGACATCTGAAACAATTTGTTCGATTAGCATAATTGTCGATTTCACATGTTCTACACCTCCAACTCTCGCCCCTATTATCGAAACTTCCTCTCCGCGCTCCTCTATGAAAATTCTGTGTACCCCTGTTATGCTGGAAATTATTATTATCATTATGGTGTGGTACTACTGGTGTGGTTGAACGTCGCCCTATGTCGCGTTCCCCTATATTCTGTAATACATCTAACATGTTTTCTAACTCACTTATATTTGTAATCTCTCTAGTCATTAGCGTAATTTGCACTTCTCTGGGCAGGTGTTTGCTAATATGTCTTACAAATGATCGGAAAGGCAACGGCGGTTCTAGATATTTAGCTTCGTTGTATATGGTCATCACATATATGGTTAGGTGGTTATTAATCCTACCAAAATTCCCGTTACCCATTATTTTACTTCTTAATATTTCTTGGTCTTCTTCTGACCAATATTTGTTTCGAAAAGCTATCTCAAAATCCTCAAAACTATCCCATTCGGTATGGTGTACTTCCGACCATATCTCGGCACTACCTTTAAAACATTTGATAATCTTCAGCAACTTAACCTCCCAGCTACTACTATTAAACCGATTAAACTCCCTAACCCTATTTAAAAATTGCATTGGGTGTACTCTACGATTGTCACCATTGAAAGTTTCTAATTCTATTTCATTATTTGTATCTCGTGTCATAAATATGCGCTCAGTAACATTGTTTACATTTTGGTTTTTCACTAAACTTAATTCATCTCGCATACTACTAATATTTTGTTCAAGAGAATATAATTTTTTGTCATTACTATATTCAGACTGTACATTATTTTTTGATATTACATCAATAGATTCATTTACTGCTTGTATTTCTGTCTTATAATTACTTTCAATTTCGTATATTTTAGAGTCTATCTTATTTTGGTGTTCACCAATATTCTGACTAAACTTTTCAACTGTCATTACTACGCTACTCAACTTACATTCAGTTTCAGTATTACATTTATTAATTTTAATTTCTATGTCATTGTTATGCTCATTCATTGTATTCATTAATATTTCATTATTCTCAGTTATCTGCTTCTCAACTCTATCTATCTGACTGTCTATTTCATTAAATTTAACATCTACCTTTTGCATTGAATCATCTGACTTGGTTTCTACTTGGTTGACTCTATTGGTAAATTCTACTTTGGTATTTTCACAACGTTTATTAATTTCTTGAATCTCGTTCTTTAACTCGTGAAACTTGACATTGGAATCAATTTGTTGCTCTTCAAATTTTGCATTTAAGTTGCTATTTATGTTTTCGGACATTGTTTTCATTAAATTAAACAGATCGTCCATCGACAACCCTTTAGTTCGTGTTGTCGACGGAGTAGATTGTGCTACTATGTTTCCGTCAGTGAAGCCGACTTCTTTACTATCAATTCTACTTTCCCTATCTAATTTCGGGGTTATTTGAATCCCTGAATCTTCATTTACTGTACTTTGATCTGTTATACTTATTTCTGCTTCACTCTGACTCACACTTG
Organism: Magicicada septendecula; assembly: GCA_034769895.1. Classification (NCBI taxonomy): domain Eukaryota; kingdom Metazoa; phylum Arthropoda; class Insecta; order Hemiptera; family Cicadidae; genus Magicicada; species Magicicada septendecula. Next base: position 246,121,687 of record CM068376.1, on the reverse strand, counting down.
GAGTCGAGTGTGTTTCATAGTTACTAACGTTTGAGTCGTCGAAAACTTCGACACTCATTTTATTTACGTCATTTTCGTTATTTGACATTTTATATTATTGATATAAATTAAATTATATAAATTGCTTAAATAGAATAATTAATTAAATAAAATAAAATAAATACAGTAATTATTTAACTTTTGTAATCTACTGTTAGGTTACTAAGCTAACCCAGAACATGCTTGTATCCATGTCGATGCGGAATTCAATTAATTAATTGTAATTAATTCAATTCGTGCCTGTTTCGTGGCGCCAACTGTGACTTACCGATCAATCACATTTATTATTATAATTAAATCTCAAATTAAATTGTTACTTACCGTTACGAAAACTTACAGGGTCCCATGATTCGTTCACATGTACCTAGATACAAACATGGTCTATGGATTATGCTAAGTACTGACACAACTCATTTTAGAAGAGAATTTATATTTATTATTATTTAATCTTGGCTGTTTTTAAACTCATTGAAATTCATTGAGATACATTGCTGCAAAGTAGTGCAATACCAACATAACACTTAGGAACTACAGCTTACCTTATTATTTCACAAGACACAAATGCAAATATCAAATAAAACACAAATACACACAAAAGCTGCCCAGCTTTGCCATCCACACATATATACTGAATTTACAAACCCTTTAACATTTCATATTAAGCCCCCCCCAACCCTTACGTAGACGTCGCCACGCGGTTCCTACACATACTCATAGTTTAAACGAAAGTTGATTGTTCCTTATAAAAAAAAACTGTTTTCTCTACTCCCGGTTGGGTCGACCGCGGTCACATAAAAATTATTGCCATAATTAACACCTCTTCTATTGATAAAGTAAAACTTGGTTGGCGAGCCTACTTTAATTGTACCGGCGCCGGTGGATACAACTGTTAGACTGCGCTGTAATGTAACAGGTACTTTTTACTTTCTGCCGGGAATCAGTGTTTCACTGCCCCTATGCTTTCGTCGCTCCGGACTCATTTGTTGGGAAGTAACCACTTTATATATGGATTAAAGCTGGTATGTGTGTGTGTCCAGAGGCCGATATTGGACTTGGTTCCGCTGATGTCACCAACAGTAGGCGGAGTTTAATGCGACTTCCGTGAGGTCTTAGAGAAGACGACGAATATTTTTTACGCTCTGGCCATCTTGAGTTTTTTGTTAGAGCGTCCTTTGAGCGCGTGCAGGTGTAGTTACGCTTGAGCGTTGACACACATGTACAGAGTTCTTAGAATTTTGGTGGAGGTGCAAATGCTCTGCCGCATTCCTCAACAACAACTGCGCCTTATTTCTTTGTTTCACTGTTCTGTTACACTGACTATTATACGTTGCACAATACAATTACAGTTTTACAAATTTATTATACCAGTCCGCCCGAAAACGAAATAAATAAAATATAAATGCCCCAAACCGTTAAAAATAAAAACACCCAAAAATGACCCGCTACACAATAATACATTATGTGCTACTGTATGTTACAATTAACCTTACAAAGTTGTAAAGTTTAAACACATTTTCTTAGGAACACCAGTAAAATTATATTGGTTGAGTTTTGTAGTTTCTGAGCATGTATTCCTGTTGGGCTGTTGGTATAATAAGAAAATTACCATTATGGTCAAAGTATTCATGACACTAGTATTGTCAATTGACAATGTAAACTATTTGCATTACAATAGATTGATAGGTGAGTGGCTAATTTGTCAGTTGGTTTTGTTTGAGCGAACTGTAAATAAAACAGTTGGTGGTTATATCTTGTACACGATCAGTGTTATCATCAAAGATACTTAACTAATAGGTATCCAAGAAAATCTGAATATAATAATTTTATAGTGGAATTAATTTCCAAAGTTCATGTGATACAGATTGTGTAAAAATTGGCTACTGTACTGTTGTTAAAGAATTCTGTATAATTAAAGAACATGTTTGTGACATCGTAAATTACATAAACTTGTTGAATAATGAGTACAGAATTAACTTATACACATTTTTTGAAACAGTCTTGAGCAATAAATTTGGTACTCATGAACAGCACGTCACCCACTACAGTTTATAATGTAGATAAGTAGTACCCATTCCTTTAATCACAATCATTATTGATAATAGTACTATTTTGATGTTAAAATAATTGTGGATCTCTTACAGTTTCAGAAGTCTGACCTAGGTCAGATTTATTAATTATTGACTAATATTTATTTAAATAATAGTCTTTTTCTAGTGGATATAAGATTCACATATAGAAAATAAAACTGTTGCACACCACACTACACAATTCCCAATTAGTGATTTAGAGCCTTTCAGACCATCCTCAGATTGGAAACACACAATTGAGGATGAGCTGAAAGCACTAATTGGGAGTTGTACATTAGTGTGTAATAACCTTATTTTCTGTTTCTGGATTGACATTTGTTTAGATCACGAATGTAGTTCTGCAGCATCTTTTTTTTCAAGGCTATTAAAATATAATTAAGACTATTAAAATCTGACAAACTGCCAGTGGTTAACATTTGTTTTAGTTATGTAATGGAAATTAACCATTGACTGGATTGATTAATGGGGCTGATATGTTAGGGATGTACAGTAGACTTGTGACCTAATGTGGTAGACAGCCTAGCGGAATAACAAAAGAGCTGGATAAACCAGAACTGACAGAGAGTCGCTTCTTGTGCAGTCACCACCCAGTATTTTTCACCATTATCATGTTTTAGGCAGTGTTGCCCATTGTGATTCCCATCTTTTTCTCAGTCGACTTATGTTTCTTCTTCATTTTGCTTTATATATTCTTGCTTTTAAAGTTAATGTATTTTCTTCCATCCTTTCCAAATGTTTGTTTCATTTAATTTTTTTTTTTTATTATTTAATTCCTTATCATATTTCTTCGATTACATCTGTTGACTATTCTTATGTAAACTTCACCCTTTGAGCTTGTATTCTTATCTCTTGTTGTAACCCAGATATTAAGTCTGATGGTATTGCTGCGTCCTTCTGCTAACCAGTGGATTCCAGTATTTATTTCAGAAGACCTTTAGTATTCAAAATTAGGACAAATCCTTTTATATTGTTACAATGGTCTACTTGATCGTCGTAGGTACAGTGGAAAACAAAATAAGTACAAGACACCAATTAAGTCACTAATCACCAGCTTTAATTTTTACACTTAAACAGTTCGTAATTAACAACACAGTCTCTTATAACAAATCAAATAAAAATTGTTCACACGCAAATAAATGTCAACTAATATTAAAACACAATTGTATTACAATATACCGTCTGATTATAGAACACAACACTTAACTAATAACCACTTGAACATGCACAGTAATATCGCCCGAGAATAACTCGAACCGCAATGTAAATATATCGCCACTATACTGAACTGAACGTCGTTGAGTACTGGTATTTATACCGCCCCAAATTACCAGATTATTCCATAATGCGCAATAGCCCAGCGCCAGTATAGTTACGACGTAATTACTTGTGGCCTTGACACAGTCCGTGCGCCCGCGCGAAGTCTGGCACACTCTAGAAAATGAGTCAACAAGCATGTACGCCACACACGTTATATTCCGGATCACTCTGGAACATTCGATAAACACGTAGATTGTTCTGTAATGTCATAACACTGCCCCCTCCTTAAGCCTGTTCATCCTGAACTGGGAAATCGTCTCTGAAGTAGTACTTAGCCAGGCGATCTAGGTGGACGACCTTGAACTTTCGCTGCCCTTCCTGTTGAATCCGATAAACAACATCGTTGATTCTTTTTTTCACAGTGTAGGGTCCTTCCCAGTTCGACTGAAGCTTAGGTGAGCGACCATGATGGCGCTTTGGGTTGAACAACCAGACCTGATCTCCTTCTTGGAAACCCACACTATTGCTGCGAATGTCATACCGAGTTTTCATTTATCACTGGCAATCTTCAGCCATCCTCTTACCAAACGATTAATTTCTTGCGGTTGGTTTTCTAATTGCGAGGAATAGTTCTGTGATTCTTGGGACTGAGTCTCAGGTGATCCGCACATTAAGTCCCCAGGAAGACGAATCTCCCTCCCAAACACCAATTTTGCTGGAGTCATGCCGGTTGTGTCGTGTACTGATGATCTATATGCCATGAGGAATAGTGGTATACGTTGGTCCCAGTCTGGTTCTCGTCAACAACCTTCTAAAGATGCTGCTCAAGTGTCCTATTGAATCTCTCAACCATCCTGTCTGACTGAGGATGCAGTGGCATTGTCTTGTTCTTTCAAATTCCGAGTAGATGGCATAATTCATTAAACACTCCTGATTCGAAATTTCTCCCTTGATCAGTATGGATTTCCATAGGGGCTCCATAACGGCAACAGAAGTTGTGAACTGACTGCTTTGCCACAGTGGTAACCTCCTGATTTGGAATTGCATAGGCTTCCACCCACTTAGTAAAGTAGTCACCTACAACTATGATGTACCGGTTTCCATCGTCAGTAACTGGGAATGGTCCAGCAATGTCTATGGCAATTCTCTCGAAAGGCAATCCAACGTTATATTGTCTCATTTTTCCCCTGCTTCTGGTTTGTGAGCCCTTGCTTGCAGCACATATTTCACATGTTCAGACCCATTCCTCTACATCGTGGTGAAGATGAAGCCAATAGAATCGCTTCCGTATTTTGTCAAGGGTTTTGTTAACGCCAAGATGGCCTCCAGATGTTCCATCATTCATCTCCCTCAAAACAGACTGCAGTTTACTTCGGGGAACTATCAACTGCATGACCATATCTCGTCCATCTGCACTTTCCCAAGCCCTTTTCAGAAATCCGTTTTCTAAGGGGAGAGATTCCCATTGTGCCCAGTAGCCCTTCATCACTTCGGAACCATGGCAGATATCTTGCCAATCCGGGCGGCGACCTTCCTCTTTTGCTGTCAAGATCGGTCCACTGTCTTCATCAGTCATCTGTTCTTGTCGACAGTCTCGTGTTGTCCAGCCGTCAGCCAGGAAATGTACAGTGATGGCTTGAACATGTTCGCTTGAGTTTTGTTCTTCCTTTCTGTAGCAATGTCGGCAGTCTTCTGGGCACATTACCATGCAGTCACCCCCGTCGATGTTGTACCTTGAAGTTGTACTCTTGCAGACATTCAAGCCACCTTGCCAACTGTCCTTCCGGATTTTTAAATCTCAAGAGCCATGCAAGCGTGGCATGGTCGGTACGTAGTGAAAATTCTCTTCCATAGAGGTATTTATGGAAGTGCTCCAACGCTCGGACGATTGCCAGCAACTCACTCCTTGTAATGCAATAATTTCTCTCCGGTTTAGAAAGTGTCTTGCTGTAATATCCTATTACTCGTTCTTCACCGTTTTTCACTTGAGACAAAACTGCTCCGATACCAGTATTGCTTGCGTCTGTGTCCACAATGTACTTCCCTTGGGAAGCTGGGAAAGCGAGAATTGGGTGCAAACATAATGCAATTTTCAAAGCCCTAAATGCTTGATCACACTCCCTCGACCACTGGAAGTTTCTTTTATTTTCCGTTAGCTCATGTAGTGGTTTAGCAATAGTAGCGAAGCCTTTCACAAAACGTCTGTAATATGAGCATAACCCCAGGAAACTCCGAACTTCGTGTTTACTCTTCGGCACTGGCCAGTCTCTTACGGTGTCTACTTTATTAGGATCCATGCTAATACCCGCTGCCGAAACCAGATGGCTCAGATACTGTACTTCCTTCTGGAATAGAGAACACTTCTTCGGGCTCAGTTTCAGTTGGACACCGTAAATTCTAGTTAGAACCTCCTTAAGGTTTTCCAAATGGTCTTTGAATGTCTTCCCAATCACTATTACATCGTCTAAATAAACAAGGCAAGTTTTCCATGTCAGGCCTCAGAGTACCAGGTAATGCAAGAACAGGTGAAACAGCCTTGTCTTTCTCTGTCCAATTATTTGCGCATGCAGCAGCTTCAAATTGGCAGAGGTACTGTCAAAAGGCTGGACCTTTGACATGAACTGTCCCTACTGCAGGCAAAGTGACTTTCTCTATTAACTCATTTTCTGTCTTTATCATTGGTACAGTCTGTTCACAAAATTGTTTTGGTTGTAACTTCAGGCACTGCTCGACTTCATTTTTAATCTGCTCTTTTATATTTGTAATCGAGTCTTCTATTTTTGTTGACATAGCTTTTTCCACACTTGTGACTGATTTTTCTACTTCAGCTATTTTTAATGTCATTGATTCTTGTATCTCTGATATTTTAGTAACTTGTTTATTAAGCTCACCTCGTAGGAGACTCAACTCTGCAGCGGTTTGTTCTTGTGTGTGCTTTTGCTCCTGTATTAACTCCTTGATGTCTTCTGTTTCACGCTTCTGTTCCTCTGTCTCCTGCTTACGTTCTTGTTTTTGTCTTTCTTCTGTTTCTAGCATTAGTGCTTTCTGACGTTTCTCAGCCTCTTCTCTTTCCTGCCTGCGTCTTTACTCTGCTTCCAGCAGGAGGGTTTTCTGTCTCTCTTCCGCTTTCTCTGCATCCTGTCGTCATCGTTCCTCTGTCTGCAACATCATCGCCTGGAAATTTTCCATCATCTGACTGGCATCCATTGTTTTCCAATTAATTACGAATTACACTCGTCTTGTACAACGTGTCCACTGTTTCCACTGTTATGACGGTCTACTTGATCGTCATAGGTACAGTGGAAAACAAAATAAGTACAAGGCACCAATTAAGTCATTAATCACCAGCTTTAATTTTACACTTAAACAGTTCATAATTAACAACACAGTCTCTTATAACAAATCAAATAAAAATTGTTCACACGCAAATAAATGTTAACTAATATTAAAACACAATTGTATTATACTATACCGTCCGATTATAGAACACAATACTACTTAACTAATAACCACTTGAACGGGCACAGTAATATCGCCCGAGAATAACTCTCGAACCGCAATGTAAATATATCGCCCCTATACTGACCTGAATGTCGTTGAGTACTGGTATTTATACCGCCCCAAATTACCAGATTATTCCATAATGCACGATAGCGCCAGTATAGTTATGACATAATTACTTGCAGCCTTGACACAGTCCGTGCGCCCGCGCGAAGTCTGGCACAATCCAGAAAATGTGTCAACAAGCACTGTTGCACACCACTATATAAAAATTATTCTGATTAGCCCTTTCAAGCTTCACAGCTCATCGTCAGATCAGAAATGAACAAACAGACATGAAAACAAACCCTTCACCCCCACCCCACCCCACCCTGCTCACACACAACAAGCTATAATTCAAATGTCCCTTCCCCACCCTCTAAGCCCTGTCACCTCCATCTGGACAGTTACATATTTTTCTAGCAAATTTGAATTATAGCTTGTTGTGTGTGAGCAGGGTGGGGTGGGGTGGGGTGAAGGGTTTGTTTTCATGTCTGTTTGTTCATTTCTGATCTGACGATGAGCTGTGATGCTTGAAAGCGCTAATCGGAATAATTTTTATATAGTGGTGTGCAACAGTGATAATTCTGCTTGTGATTTTAACCACTAACACAACTTTCTTCATTAAACTTGCTTTTGTTTTGAATAAGTTGTTTCTAAATTGGCATTTAGTAAATGCATGAGTTCGGGATTTGTGGATGGCATATGTTTGTCAACAGCTTTTATTTCTGAAACATCAAACTGAAATTAATTCTTATTTTAATGTTGTGTGTTGTAGTCCTGCCTCTTACGTTAGTCCTTCTTACAATAGCTTGTATTCACCTGAAGATCCAGCCATAATTGATGTCCCATTGTATGTTTGTCCAATAAGTTTATTTGCATTTTCATTTACTTTATGTTTACCAAATTCTTCAAGAATTCACGATGCTAGGATTTCAGCATCATGCTTGTCAGGAGTGAGAAACCACCAGAATCTCTCAACTGGGTTACCTTTCACAATATACTGAAAAACTAGGGCCATCAAAAATACATTAGCAACATTACTGGTCTCATATGATACAACAGCTAAATAATCAGATTCTTTTACTTCTTGAGTTATTTTTTCATGACACACCTCCAACATTATGGTCAGAAGTTCGTTTTGAACTGTTTTAGATGTGCCTTTAAAAACCATTGCATTTTCCATATGATTTTTGAAAGCAATGTCCAGCTCAGAACTAAAATTGATTAAATCACGATAAATTCGTGGGTTAGAAGAGGAATTAGATCCTTCATGATCCCTCAATGGCAACTCAAAAGCCCCACAGAAATGGACACAGTTTATTATAATGTTTAACACATCTGTTATTCCTAACCTTCACATTTTGTAAGGAAATATTGCACCTATATTGAGAATCAAACTAATTTTAATGTTTACAGTCCCAAAAAAGAGCAATTTACAAGAAATTTTTTATGTGTAAGGTTGAAGATTGATGTTATTTACATGGTCAGATAAATGATTAATATCTGATATGCCTATTTTAGTCCAATGATCCTCTCCACCAAATAGCAAGCAAGGGAAACAAAACAAGACATTTTGCATGTCATATCCATAAAGCCAATCTGTTTTGCTAGAATATTCAGTTTTAAAAGACATATGATATTGTCTGCTACCTGACTTAACGTATTGAACTATTTCCAGGTCCGGTACAGGTCATCCCAATCTTTTAATTTCTAGTTATTGTTCATACCTATGGTCTAAAAATGTTTTTTCTAATAATCACAACTTAAATTGAAACTGTCAATTTCACATAGAACTGTACCACAAACAAACCAATAACAGAGAGTAGACAGTAGAAATTAAAAATTTAACAGCTATATTGTACTATACTGAGTCCTGGGGAAAAGGTTAAGTAAATGCAGAGTGTCAATCACAGCGACTGAGAGAAGAAGAGAGGTTGGTTGGGGGAGGGGGGCTTGAGAGAGATATTTGTGCATGTATAGAGATTGAGTGGTTGCACCTCAGATGCTGCCACCAAACTGCCTATATTACGACTAGGAGTTGTGTATATATAACACACTGTTGTTTGCCATTTAATGATGTACCGTGTTCTACCATTTGTTGTTAAGGTCACAGCTGGCAAAACACCACCATCCTTGAACGTAAGGAATATACAATGTTTGCTACTCCCAAACTTATTTATTGTGTCCTTAAACTAAAAATGTAATTAATAATTATGTAAATAATAATTTATAGATTAATAATTTTAAACTACAATTCAAATATTAATAAATGAAAAATTCTGATGGTTGTCCAACCTTGCAATTATTGATTCAGTTTTTATTGTTAAGTATTGTAAATTATATTAAATCTCTCAACCCGATGGAACCAGGTGGCTGATAACCTGTTTTGCTGTCAAGCCAAGCTTTTGAGTGGTAAACTCAAAAGCCTCACAAACATTCACCAGTATCCCTCCTCCTTATTTCCTATGTGTTGTAACGGGGCTAAAAGGAGAGGGGTTTTATTTTTATTAAAAATCATAATTTTATTTTCCACCTGCATGGCCAGTCCCATGTTAAAGAAAAGTTTCGTCAAACAAAGGAATAATGATGTGTAGTTGCGGCATTGGAATGCAAGGTGTGACAAGAGAACGCAATACAATTCTAAGAAATCCAGTACTGTGTGACGCGCACAAACACGCAACATTAACACGGGCGCATAGACGATGCTGAGCAGACTCCCAACTACGCCACAGAACATGGCGAAACGACGAAAGTCTTGTACCATGCGGTCTTGTGACGGCGGATGTAGCTGAGAGACCACGCCTTCCACAGCCTCAATATTTTCGCCAGTTAGCATTGTCAACACCTGTGCACAATGCAAATCCATGTTACCTAAACAGTGACGAAAACCTTTGTAATCAAAGGGGCAGGATATGTTACCGGAAGCAGTCAGAGAAGGTGGGGATTTAGTTAGTCGTTGTCTAACCAGTCGACAATATACTCCCCCGGCCGGGGTTCATAAAAAGTGCGTGCACGACAAAATTTTTTAACATCTCCACAAAGTGTGAAAATGTAACATAAATCAACTAAAAATTTAATCTCAATCAGTCTCTCAGCTCGAAATGAGTAAAGTGTAGACAGAAAAGTGAAAATGTGGTAAATTTTCGAACAAATACACAGTGCGGCGCATGGTCATCGGAGGCGCCAAGAGTTAAGCAATCGACGAGCAATTCCCCGATTTAATTAAATTTTAGCCAATTCAACGAGTGCTCTAAAAGTATGGGTATGTAAATTTGTGTGAATGTAGTGAATGGGCAAACTGGGTCGTCTTCCTAGACTGTAAGTAAATTTTGAAACTAGTTATTAAGGTGTCTATCATGTTAAAAAGGATAATAATGTATTCCAAAAGTTAAAATCATGTGAAAAGGTTAATATTTTTGATATTTCATGTATGGAAGGGAGTGGGAAGAATAGACATTTATTAATCGTAATAATAAAATGCTATATGATATACTTTGTTAAATAAATCATTTCAAACACATCATTTCATTTGCTGCACTGATCAGTTCGTCGTACGAGCGGGGTTAGTTCACCACTAGAGATCCGGCCAACACATAAAAGAAGTAAAGGTAGGTGGAAGCGTAAAACTTTTTTATTCTAGCAAATAGAAATATAGTTACAATGGTTCCGTGAACATGAATAAACAAATAAAAGTTACAGTGTACAAAAACAAGACTAAGATATAAAAGTGTGTGTGTGTAATTTCTTTGTAAGTAACTCGAGTTTCTTGCAGTATTAGTTTATAATATTATATATAATCAAATTATAATTACTTCTGCAAGTCCATTAAAAACAATAAAACATAAGATCATCTACTTGTAGAAGTAACTATAATGTATACCATAATATATTACATATTATATTGTTATGACGGTCTAGTGATCGTCATATAGTACAGTGGAAAACAATATACAAGACACCAATTAAGTCACTAATCACCAGCTTTAATTATCACAATTAAACAGTTTGTAATTAACAAGATAGTCTCTTACAATAAATCAAATAAAAATTGTTCACACACAATAATAATGTCAACTAATAGAGTATTGCACAATTAAAAACACGTAACACTTCGCCACAATACTTCGAACCGCATTGGAATAAATCACAACTCAAACTGAACTAAGCGACGCTGATAGCTTGTATTTATACCCTGCTGAAACTCCAGAATAATCCATACTACGCTTCAGCGCTACTAGAAAACACCAGAACATAATTGATTGCGGGCTTGCACACAGCGCGTGAGGACTGGTGAAATCTGGATCAGTCTCAGCTATGGACACATGACAAGTGTCACGTAATTGTCCATCATCTCAAAGTAGCAGCAATATGTACGAACACACACATTATAGTCCCCAAGAATGTGACCAATGATCAAATATGGAGGCACCTTTCATACAAAAACACCTTGGGCATACATTATGGGGACCACTACCTCCAGCTCCTTAAATGACAGAGTCCAATTATTGTCTTTTAGTTCTATTTGAGTATTTGATTCTGTATATTTTTTCCATAAGACAAAGCAGTGGTTTGTCAAAAAGCAGACAAAAGCACTGATGATGGAATCATTCACTGGGTGGAAAACGTGTGTTGTGTAATGTCCTCGTTCTTTCAACACATCCACTGCACTTCTCCTTCCAGACTCTGCTGACAACTTGTAATACAAAAACTTCCAAATGATCTCAATATAACCACTCCAATTCTTTGCATCGGTCATTCGTAACAATGTCATTACTGATCAGTCTGAATGTATATAATTTGACCTTAACCTATATAAGTTAACTGTCAAATGAACTTTATAGTATCTAGTTAGAATTATGTGGCAATAATATTCTAATACGAGGGCCGTTTGAATAGTTCACGGCCTACCATGTAAACAAATGTGTGGCGTTTCTGTTTTTTACCGCATCATGGCACCACGTTCGCCCAATGATCAGCTGTGAAGCATCAAGTCGGGTCAAGTCATTGTTGCGGAGAAACAGCTATATAAATAATGTTATCTCACAGCAACCTGAAAATGGAGAAAATTGACTATCATGCAGTGGTCAAATTTTTTGTTAAAAAAGGTTTAACACCAACAGAAGTTTTTAATGAGATGAAGAATGTGGTGGGTGATGCTGGACCTTCATTTACTAGAGTGAAAAAAATGGGCTACTGAATTTAAACGTGGTCGTGTAAGTTTGGAAGATGACCCGCGTACTGGGTGACTGAAAAGTGCCACTACACCAGAAATCATTAAAGTGCCCGATATTGTTTTGGAAATCGCCGTTTGAAGGTGTCTGAAATTGTTAAGCCTGTGGGTATCTCAGATGAAAGGGTACATTACATTCTTACTGAGGAATTAGGTATGAAAAAGCTGTCTGCAAGATGGGTGCCACGTTTGTTGACAAGTGGCCAAAAACGCTTCTCAGGAATGTTTGGACCATTTTAAGAAAGATTTTATTCGTAGATTTGTAACAACTGATGAAACTTGGGTCCATTACTTCACTCTAGAAACCCAAAACAGTCGAAACAATGGATGCATAGTGATTCACCGCCTCCAAAAACAGTAAAATCAATTTTATAGGCTGGAATGTGTATGGATCCATTTTTCTAGGATGCTAAGGGGATATTGTTACTAGATTGCCTTGAAAAGGGTCAAATGATAAATGGAGAGTATTATGCTAACCTTTTGGGGCAATTAAAAGTAGAAATTCGAGAAAAAAGATCAGCTTTAGCAAAGAAGATCATTTTCCATCAGGATATTGCACGCCTTCACATATGCGTTGTGTCTGTGGCAAAAATCGCCGAGTTGAAGTACGACCTGTTGCACCATCCACCTTATTCACCTGACTTAGCGCCATCTGACTTTCATCTTTCCCAAAACTCAAAAAATTTTTGGGGGGGAAGCGATTTTCCTCAGATGATGAGCTAAAAGCGGCAGTAAACGGTTATTTTGAGGATCAAGAAGAATCGGACTTCCGTGACGGGGTAATGATTTGACACTTCACTGCTTTTCGTGGGGCGAACATGGCGCCATGACGCAGTAAAAAACAGAAATGCCACACATTCGTTTCTATGGTACGCCATGAACTTTTCAAATGGCCCTTGTATTTTATGCCAACAAATTAGAATGTCATCGAAGATCATTCAGTTCCACCTGAATAACAATAAGACAAATTAGCATAGTCTGTACAGGTGACAACTAATTATAACTTGTTTCTGGCACAAAATCCCTCTCTGAATCAGATACACCACTTTCTGAATCGAAATCGGAGTTCTCTAAAATATATATAATCTCTTAACTAGCCAGAGAAATTTGACGCAACATGATAGAACACATGTTAGATTTTGTTATCCATGACATGTCCGTTGTATAACACAAAGTTTTTATTGGTAAAAATGTAAAATTTTTACCTTATAGCCTGAACCAGTTTTCATTTGTTATAAGCTTCATTAGAGCTCCAACTGGGAGCGCTGTCCATCTTGTTCTTGGCGATGGCGCTGTCTTTTGAAAGATCGATTGTGTGTGTGTGGGGGTGTACATGTGAGTATACATCATAGTGTAACATTTTAAAACAGAAATGTAACAGAGTAAATTGACCCCTCTCGCTTTCTTCGGTAGGTTACATCAAATTCGCATGAACAAAATAAAGACTGGAGAATTTCAGAGTATCATTATGTAGAGAAGAATTAAAAAATAAAAGTCAAGTAATTTCTGAGAGAAAAACAAAATTGTATGACAATAAAATGAGTTGGGGCCCATTTTGAGCCCAACCATTTGTCGAGTGTTAATTGCCAGTTGCTAATTACATGACAATAAAAAAATGTTGTGTGGTACTGATATAGTAAACCAATTAATACCTGAACAAATTCATATTAGCACAAAACACAAAGCAATTATTTAAAAACTAAATATTCAGTACTCATAAACAAATCAGTATTTACCAAACTCATTCATAATACAATGTTCAACTCAGGTAATATTAGCTCACTAGATGAGTTAATATAACCGGCAGTTGGCATACAGCATAAAACTCAAAACATATCTCAAGTAAGTTTAATACTTATTGACATGTACATTGTAATTAACAACAACAACAATTATTATTATTATGTAGGGGGAGAGTCAGGCAAACTGAGCGCATGTATAGGTAATTATTGAAATGAATATTATGTTAATAATTATTACCATAATGTAATCATGTAAGTAAATTGACTCTAAAGTTATTTAAAATTAACTGAATTACAAATTTAACACACAAAAGCTTAGTTTTTTAAAATCATAATTGCTTTTTAAAATTATGGAACCCGTGAATGCAGGAACCTGTGAACAAGCAAAAGCCTCTACCAGACCTGTTTTGAACAATGTCCTCTGCCAGATATCTGGTAGGCCTTGGTAATTAGGGCCTAGAAGAATATCAGGCAGCCCTCAATTATTGTAGCCAGATGAATAATGCTTGTTCTGAATATCCCCATAGAGAAATAGTAAAGAGGATATTTACTGATTTGATGTTGTTTTTTGAAAGAAATAAAACATATGATTATTACAAAAGAGTAATGATAATGTAATGTATTTATAATACACACACTTATTGCTTACTAATGGTACCATACTAACTTAAAGTACCATACATAAAGATAACCTAAAGTATGGTATCTTTAGGTTATGAACAATGAATACACCACAATAGAAGATTGTTATTACAAAAGAGATTAAAAAAAAAACACAAATAAAGTATAGAAGAGGCTAAGCTGTGGCAGAAATTAAACACCACAATACTGCCAAGTATAACCATTATAGAAACCACTACCCTATGGCCAGTTATTGTTTTATATGAACTTCATTTTTATAAAAAATAACTTATTACTGTAATAAAAAGACTTTAGTAGAGAATAACGTACTCTTATATGCTTAGTTATCTGTGAACACATTTTTAGTTTTTGTGTCCCATAGGTTCATAAAGACAAAATAAATATGTATACAATACTAAACAAAACATGGAGTATGTGTATGCTGAGCATAGGAAAAGAAGAAATAAATTAAACATCTGCCTATATTATAAATTACATGATTTGGTGTTAACAATTGAGTTATTGAATAAGTATAAAGCTTATGTGCTATAATTACATCTGTACAAAGTATTAAACACAAATTATACAAATAAAATATGGTTTATACTCAGTATTATTTTTAGTTGGAAATATGACACGTTTACAGTATGTTCAGTATGGAATTTTAACTTTTATAAAAAACATCTTAGAACAAATTTATTTAAGGTATAACAAACTGAATACATAAGAAATATTGTAAGTACTCAATAGAATACATGTCTTGACTGTATTGATGTAGATCAATCCAAATTACAATTTTATCATAAATTCAATAATAATAGTATGTATGTATGCCACAGTTTTACCAAATATCTTCAACATTATTTTGTGGTACTGTACAAAATATGTAATAATTAATATTATTAAATACATAGAAATCTGTATGTCTATAAATTGCTTTTGGAATCTCTGTTTGGAACAATTTGTATTATGGGCGGGACAAAGTAAGTTTAAAGAAGTTAAAAACAGATATGAATCTAACAGTTTTATTAAATTGGATACAAATAGTTTTTTGGTCAATATTGATATATTGTTTGTTAATGTTGTGATAAAGTAAACATTTGCTGTTGTAAATATATTGTATGAAATATGACGCACACATTTAGAGCTAAATCACAGTAACTCTATCATGAGAATTATTTTTGTCTTAAGTTTTCTTAAGTACACTGATTAATAACAAACGGACAGATATTATTGTTATTCCTTATAACATGTCTGTAATAGGACATGATTGTTTACATTACTTATTTTAGTTTTCCAGAACCAAAATATGGCAAAAATCCTCTTGTTGATATACTAATATCGGTTGGTTTTACAATTCTTTTACAAATTGCTATAATTGCTATATACAAGTGTCCCAGTAAAGACAACCTTAGACATTCTAAGAAATAATTTAATACGTACAGGAAAGTTAAATCTACAAAAAATAACAGAATTGTTGCTGTTATTGGACGTAGTATTACAACAGAATTATTTCACATTCAATGATACAATTTTTATTCAAGAGGAGGGTCTTGCAATGGGTTCACCCTTGTCTGGTTTGCTGGCTGACATTTTCCTGAATAACTTTGAAAATACATATTTGCTATCCCCACACAATAAATGGCAACGTAACATCTCATTTTATAAAAGATACGTGGATGACACGTTTGTAATATTTGACGGGACAACGAGACAGGCAAACATGTTGTTACATTACATGAATAACATTACCAAAAACATACAATTCACACTTGAAATAGAATCAGACAATGCCATAAATTTTCTGGACTTAACTTTTATGAAACATAATAATAAATTTCAATACAGAATATACAGAAAACCCACCACAACTGATGGTGTTATACATGCTGATTCTTTCCACCCGCACTCACAAAAAATGGCCGCATTCAATAGTATGATACACAGACTATACAGCGTACCTTTAGATCCCGCCAACCACAAAGAAGAAGTAGATATAATTAAACATGTTGCAATTACGAACGGTTACCGCAGTTCATTAGTGGAACGTTTGATGCTTAGACACAAACGCAGAACTAACAACCCTCACCGTGTCACGACGAACGCAATATATATGGCGATTGATTATACTAACAACTTTTCAATGCTCATTAGAAACACCTTTAAAAAACATAACATCCACATCGCATTTAGAACAACCAACAATATCCGTAAAATGCTAAATAATGCCACACGTACATCAATTGAAAAAAGAACGGGTATATACAAAATGATATGTGATGACTGCAACATGCATTACATTGGTCAGACTGGCAGGACCTTTTTCGAAAGATATAAAGAACACTTACCCACGAGCATTTCAAATATAAATAAATCAAACTACGCTAAACATCTCGTCACATTAAATCATAATTATACAAATTTTGAGACAAATTGCAAACCCTTACACATTTGCAGAAAAGGACGATATATGGATGCGGTAGAAGAGTTCGAAATTTACCGAGCCTTCAGAAATAATCCCAATAATATATTAAACGAACAATTGGCATTTAAATCGCATACACTATACGATAAGATTATAGATAACATAGCCATAGAATACATACCCCAACACATCAATAGATAACATGAAAACTCCAATAAACTGTGCAGTACGTCGCTGACCGGTATTGAGTGCGCACTCGCATCCGCTACGTCGCTGTGATTGTGGACTATATTTTTAAATGTTCTTTTAGTGTAATTTTTAAATGTCTTTTACGCAACTTTTAATGTTTAACGAAGTCTTAACCGACGAATTATTTTAACCTCTGATGATGGATTAACAATCCGAAACGCGTTAGAAGAAAAGAAGAAAAGTTAAGCGATCACATTGACGGATTAAGGTAAAACTTTATAGTTTAATTATAATAATTGTGACGCGGATACCAATACAATGACTTTAAAATTGGAAGCTTGTCAAGCGAAAATGGTATACAAATTCATAAACATTAAAAGTAAATTATCAAAGACCAACTTACACATCAAGTTTAACAAAAACTGTTTGAGATTGAACGTTATACCTCGTTACTGCACAGTACGCATTAATAATACAACGAAAGCTGCCACAAAAGTTAAACATATAGCAGAGATAACATGGATAAAAGAAGAAATCAAACAATTATATATTAAAAAGAATAGATTAAACTCAATGTTGTATAAAGCACATTTAACATTATTAAAAGAGATACACCCAATACTCTTGCCCAACATATTACAATACATTAATCAGCAAGTTACGAAGTTCATCTTACCGATCGTACACAAACATGATAAGAAATTGAATACGTTAAATACAAGACAACACCACGATAATTTCGCTGGATGTAAACATAGATTTTATACTCGAGTCTCTAATTTAACTGATATTAAATTCGACGTACAGGAGATGAATTTACTTAATAAAGGTTTCAAATACAATTTACCGGATTTAAATAGGAACCACGCAACTAAAGAATTAATTACAACTGAAGCAGCCATAAAAAGTATAACAGATTCACAGACACAAAACGAGTTAAGAGTTACAATCAATAGTAAAATAGACAGACATATACGGACACATAATAACAACTGTAAACCATTTTCTAACAATTTAAAAAAGAAATATATAAGTGAAAAGAAAACTGTTATACAAATTAAACATAAACTAAACGAACATAAGGCCATAGCCACTAAATCTGACAAGGGCAACACTATGGTTATTCTACCAATAGACATGTACCAACAAAAAGTATACGAATTTATTCATAACAACAACATAAGAGCCATAGACTCGGATCCCACAACGAAGTATATAAAATACATCAACCAAGCGATTAATAAATGCACACACCTTTTTGACGAAACTACACGCCGCCAGTTAAAACCCATAATCGCACACGCACCAATGTTCAACGGTTTACCCAAGATCCATAAACCAAATATACCGATAAGACCTCTTGTTAATTACACAACAGCCCCAGGTTATAAAGTATCTAAGAAATTGGTCCAATTAATAAAAAGTAACATAACCATAGACAATAATCATGCTATAAAAAATAGCATTGAACTAATAAAACTAACTAAAGACTTCAGCATTAATAGTCAGCATAAGTTAATCTCCTTTGACATAGTCAACCTATATACAAGTGTCCCAGTAAAGACAACCTTAGACATTCTAAGAAATAATTTAATACGTACAGGAAAGTTAAATCTACAAAAAATAACAGAATTGTTGCTGTTATTGGACGTAGTATTACAACAGAATTATTTCACATTCAATGATACAATTTTTATTCAAGAGGAGGGTCTTGCAATGGGTTCACCCTTGTCTGGTTTGCTGGCTGACATTTTCCTGAATAACTTTGAAAATACATATTTGCTATCCCCACACAATAAATGGCAACGTAACATCTCATTTTATAAAAGATACGTGGATGACACGTTTGTAATATTTGACGGGACAACGAGACAGGCAAACATGTTGTTACATTACATGAATAACATTACCAAAAACATACAATTCACACTTGAAATAGAATCAGACAATGCCATAAATTTTCTGGACTTAACTTTTATGAAACATAATAATAAATTTCAATACAGAATATACAGAAAACCCACCACAACTGATGGTGTTATACATGCTGATTCTTTCCACCCGCACTCACAAAAAATGGCCGCATTCAATAGTATGATACACAGACTATACAGCGTACCTTTAGATCCCGCCAACCACAAAGAAGAAGTAGATATAATTAAACATGTTGCAATTACGAACGGTTACCGCAGTTCATTAGTGGAACGTTTGATGCTTAGACACAAACGCAGAACTAACAACCCTCACCGTGTCACGACGAACGCAATATATATGGCGATTGATTATACTAACAACTTTTCAATGCTCATTAGAAACACCTTTAAAAAACATAACATCCACATCGCATTTAGAACAACCAACAATATCCGTAAAATGCTAAATAATGCCACACGTACATCAATTGAAAAAAGAACGGGTATATACAAAATGATATGTGATGACTGCAACATGCATTACATTGGTCAGACTGGCAGGACCTTTTTCGAAAGATATAAAGAACACTTACCCACGAGCATTTCAAATATAAATAAATCAAACTACGCTAAACATCTCGTCACATTAAATCATAATTATACAAATTTTGAGACAAATTGCAAACCCTTACACATTTGCAGAAAAGGACGATATATGGATGCGGTAGAAGAGTTCGAAATTTACCGAGCCTTCAGAAATAATCCCAATAATATATTAAACGAACAATTGGCATTTAAATCGCATACACTATACGATAAGATTATAGATAACATAGCCATAGAATACATACCCCAACACATCAATAGATAACATGAAAACTCCAATAAACTGTGCAGTACGTCGCTGACCGGTATTGAGTGCGCACTCGCATCCGCTACGTCGCTGTGATTGTGGACTATATTTTTAAATGTTCTTTTAGTGTAATTTTTAAATGTCTTTTACGCAACTTTTAATGTTTAACGAAGTCTTAACCGACGAATTATTTTAACCTCTGATGATGGATTAACAATCCGAAACGCGTTAGAAGAAAAGAAGAAAAGTTAAGCGATCACATTGACGGATTAAGGTAAAACTTTATAGTTTAATTATAATTCTTTTACCTCTTTAGTAGACATTTGCTTGTAATATACAATATATCCTATTACTTTGCACTTATTTTTATTGTGTATTGACTATACCAATATATATTAGTCGAGTACAAGTAAATTTCCACAGTCTCTCCTATTGTTATTAAATAAATAAGAGCTGAGACACTTTTTGTTATTATCTTTTTGTCCTTGTGAATAATTTGCTTTCTTGTTTAAAGTGTTTTTCATTACTAACACCTAGTTCAATAAAAAGTGTATTTATAACATTTGGAAAAAATTATTGGTAGCTAACGATTTGTAAACTTTTGCTATCAAGGAAAATGAATCTCTTTGTATTAGCTGATGCTAAAGACTCTACTCCTCCTCCTATGTCGCTACAGGCCAAGTCGGGCCCTGGCCTCCACCAATCTCCACCTCCAATCTACTCTATCCATTGCAGCCCTCCTCCAGTTTCTTATCCCCATGTCCCTCAAGTCCTCTGCAACACCATCTTCCCACCTCTTCCTCGGTCTGCCTCTAGGTCTCGTTTCCTCCCATGTACCCAGCGGAGCCCTTTTGAGGTTCCTGCCATCCTCCATTCTCATAACATGTCCGGCCCAACGCAATCTTTCCATTCTTATAAATTTTTAGACTGGTGTCTCTTTATATATTTGATACAGTTCATTGGTGTATCTCAGTCTCATGAGCCATTTTCTTGTATTGGGCCTATAATGCGTCTGAGGATTTTCCTTTCAAAGGTGTCTACTATGTCAGCTGTTTTCTGTGTGATTGTCCATGCCTCACATCCATAGCATAACACTGGTCTGATGACAGTCCTATATATTTTCATTTGTGGTTCCCTGTGCACATCCCCAGACCTAAATGATGGCAGCAATGCGAAGTATGCCTTGTTAGCCACGGTGGTCCGTCTTTGGATCTCAGGCTCCTCTGAATCAGTCTTTGCTAGGTTCACTCCGAGATACGTGAAATTGTCCTCCTCTATCTCAATGTTGTTATGAAACTGGCCCCTTCTTGTTTGGATAACCATTTTTGTTTTATCTATATTTATGGCTAGCCCAACTTCCTTGGCTTTGTTTTTAAGCTCCAGAAATATTTCTTTAGCTGCCACGATCAGTCTTGACATGATGTTAATGTCATCTGCATATGCGGCTATCTATACAGTTTTATTTGTTAACAGATTGGAGCTATTTATTGATAAGCCTCTAATTACATATTCCAATGCAGTATTGAATAGTTTTGGGGCTAACCCATCTCCTTGCTTTAGTCCTCGTGTGATATTTATGGGTTCAGTTAGTTGGCTATCCACTTTTACTTATGCTTCAGTCTGCTGCCTAGTCACTTGCGTTAATCTTACCAGCTTGCCTGGTATTCCAAACTCATGCATTATGGTGTAGAGTTTGTCTCTATTAATAGAAACATACTCTTGCCTAAAGTCCACAAAAATTTGGTACACATCAATATCATGTTCCCATCCGCATCTTAATATCTCTGCTACAACCTAAAAATTTCATGGTAACAGTGTTATATTCTTTTACATTATCAAATAAATTTGTACCTAGTTCATACGTCAATGTAATATAATTTACTTTATCATCACTTTTCATTACTTACCACTTTTTTTTTTTTACCAAGGTTAACCCAGTGTTTGTGTGAGCGATTATTTGGAGAACAGAAATTAGGTTGTCTGAAATAAATTAATTTCATTTGTTCCAAAACACTGCATTTCGTTTAATTGCCCTCATAAAAGAAACAAATATTTTTTTCTCCCTCCCTTATACATGTATATTAATAATACTACACTACATTGGTTAAAAGACAGATATTGAGACATAAACTTAAATTTATCTATCGCAAACCAGCGCTTCTTTGTATAACATAATTTTCACTCACACACCCACACCCCATGCCCTTGAGATCTCAATTTAATAATAAAATCAAAAGAATGATGTTGAATTTGTCAACCCTGGTTAATTTTGCGTTACCCCCCCCCCCAATGTTACTTAGCTCTTTATATGTCCGAAATAGTCCAACATCCTGGCATAGTTTTCATCACTCCGCACATTTCTTTGTTACTTTCACTTTTTATTCACCATTTATTCTGAAACTGGTAGTTCATTTAAACTATCTTTAAAAACTGATTTCTTTCACATTTACATTTTAAGTTACTCTATAGTTCCATTTTGTACGGGCGCCCGTAAATTCGTTCCGGAACTTGTACTGTGACCGGTCGGCACAAAGGTGTAATTTCAACTGGGATGGCTGAAACTGCTCGGAAATCTGAGATGGAGGTGGATCATGTGGTCTCGTTTCATTGTTTTATTAGTATGACGTTGCCAGATTCTGAGGCGGAGCTGACCGCACCTCACATTCCAGCATGAAATAAACAAGGCTTGGCTATTGATGTCATATAGCGTGACCCCAACGGTGCATAGTTCATAGGTCAGATTTCTAAAAATAACTGTTTCCATCGACTTAATCTGTTGGCCTTGAGTCCACATTGTGTACATTATTTTCCTATCCCATTCAAATTACAAATAAACTTTACATATTTTAATTATGTTTCGGGTGGGTAATATATGTACCGTTACATAAGAAGTATAAAAGTACTATACGTTACATAAGTGAACAGGTTACTTGAAATATAAGTGACAAAAGTAACATAAACCCTTTGTCTTTTTATCATAGCAAATTTTATAATCCAAGATTGTTGATATTCTTGAAAACAGTTTGTGTCTACCTGTATATAAGACTAGTATACTTAAAAAACATTATACTGTGACATCTATGAACCTAGACAAAAGTGAAAGGAAAGTATGAAATAGTTGAGGCATTTAGATTTCTAGACAAATTAAAATCACATTATCTTTATTAATAAGGTTGTGTACAGAACTTACACCAAATAGTAGTATAGTGGTCCAGGTGCAATTTTTTTATATCAACTTTATTGCTTCCAGCTTTGATTAATGTTGTTCATTTTAATAACCATTTTTAATTTATTGTACGAGGTTATCAATTAACAAAATATAGTTTTGGACAAGCCATTTTAGTTCTACATAACAATTATGTATGTGTGAATTATGTGGCATCAGTTAGTGTAAATAAAATTATTGTTCTCCTGTATGTATTGTAATGTAAATTCACATTACTCGTAAGTTAGTCTCAGGAACATTGAAATAGTTGTTTAAGGTAAAAGATTATCTAGGTAATTTTAGCTCAGTATAATGTAAATAATGTAGTACAAAGAAGTAATATATGAAGCAGAGATATCACTAACAATATAATAATTCTTCAGTATTTCCTATAATAAGAATAATAATAAAATAATAATAACAATTATTATTATTAGCATCGTCTGAAGTATTAGTTGTATACAGTATAATTGTGTCAATGAGTGTGCGATTTATAGTGTAATTGGTCGTTATATGTTATATTACAATTATACATAAACAAACAATAATTCGGATCCCCGCGCCAATTCCCTTCCACCACACAACACCCCCACTCAACCTACCAACTAAAACCATTACAAGTTACTGACAGTCTGTCTCACACCACTGACGAAGGCGCACATCATGCCGAAACGCGTACGGGAGAAACAAAGTAAGTTTCACAAGTGAAAGTTTAATATTCTATATTAATTTAGTGCTGTGAAAAAAGAAGATGAACTATCAAAACAACTTATTGTTTTATTGATTGAAAGTTGTTTTTTTATTGATAAAATGTGTATTGTTTTATGACGTCTTTTTAAGGATTATGGGTAATGAATTTTGGCTATGCGGACTGTTATTTGACATTCAATACTTATACACGCGTGGCGCTCCACTCACCCAAGCACACTGATAACAATAGGTTTAAATTTACCGGTCAGTGTGTATCGATTGAACAATTGTATTGCTTTTAGCGTTTTACAAAATTTTGTGTAGTTTGAATAACTTTTAATGACGTTACTTAATATTCTCTATACTAATGTAATATTATTAGTAAAGTTAATTTATATTAAGTATCAGGTATCACGAAAACAATATATTCTTCCTTAATTACAGACTTAATCCTATTTACAAACATGTAATAATAATTTAATCTACTCACTTAATATTTGGTTATGTGCAGTCAATTAGAAACGAGAAACGCGATGCAAATAAACGATTATGTTTCCAAAAATGATATGTGTAGTATGATGTTCCTCGTTAGTATGAGTTGGTAATAGTGGTAAATTTCGGGTCCCCTAGGAAGCAGAAGACATATCGGTGCTGATTAGTTATCAAGTGTACGCAATGGTGGCGGATGAAAGGTGTAATGAATAATAGGCTGCTTAATATTGGATGTTCGAAGATTAAAACGTACATCGTTTAAGTGTAATCGGTATTTATTCGAACAAGAAAAATTATAGTGGCGAAATAACTTTACAGCCTTAAAATTTTGTGGTCTGTAAAAATTACCACAACAATTATGGATCTGACAGCCGCGGGTGAGTATCAGTTACATCTTTTTGTAAAATAATTATGCGTGTGTTTTGTGAAGTTACGGTAGTTATACCGCTTTTATAGCTAATTGAAGAATGCATGTGTGCCCTAATGATAGATACAGTATCTATAAATGAGAAATTGCGTTTTTATGAGTGAACCAGATGTTACAGTATATAAGATAAACATAAAATTAATTTGACAGTTGAATTATGTAGGTTAAGGTCAAATTATATTAATTCAGACTGTTAAAAATCGACATTGTTATGAATAACTGAAGGAAAGAATTGGAGTGGTTATATTCACATCAGTTGGAAGATTTTGTACTGTATGTTGTCAAAACAACAAATAGTTGACTAGTTGATACAGGAGTAACCTAAGTGTGACAGTTCTACAAAAGAGAATGTTAAACATTTCGAACACTGTATTTCTTAGGGGTTGTTATTTTGTTCAAACTTGTGTAATTAAAAATGGCCACCACCCACTTTTATTTATTTATTTACGGTTTAATGGTCATTGTGTAATTAAAATGTAATTACTGCTAATTTTTCTGGTGTATAGTGGAATAATGAATTTCAGAATATCATAAATACATTTTTTTTTTAATTTTTAGTATATAATGATATTATATGAACATGCAGTTTTAGAAGGGGTTAAACATGTGGCCAGTATTTAAAAAAAATAGTCACATAAGTAAGATTTATAGAAAATTAAATTTTCAAATGACCTTATTAATTATGATTATTAATTATATTATGATCTTAGAACACAAGTTTTCTTGTTGCAGATTAAGTAAAGATTATAATTACCTAATTTTATTATAGTATATATATTCAAATTAATGTATGTAAGGTTCATTGTAGGCATCACACTTTCCTCTATTTTTGCCCATGTACAGTAGCATGTCTGTTAAGCATCAGTATATTGCACAACAGGAGTGACATAACCTTCAGAGATGTTGGTGGTCTGGCTTCTGAGAAGAATGTTTTCATCAGCTTGAAACTAAATGTTGAAATTATGCTGAATGCCTGATCACGTACTGAAAATATAGGTCCAGACTGAGTGTCATTCAGTTCAGTAGACCCATATTGTGGGGATGGGAAAAGTATATTTTCACAAAATATAATTATTTCACTACCGACTCGGAACACAAAGTTTTTTTTTGGTTAAAGACGTAAGTTTTACCTTATAACCCGAAACGGTTTTCGCTTTTAAAAAGCTTCTTCAGAGACTGCCGCTGGAAGCACTGTCCGTCTTGTTGTTGGCGACGGTATCGATTTTCGAAAGATCAATGTTGTGTGTGTGGGGTGTGATATGTTCGAATAATGCGTGTGATTTGAATTGTGTCTGTTTGTTTAGGATGTCGTTTTTATTTGTTTTCGTGTGTATATATTCATTATAACATACTCTTAAATTAATAAATTTATTGTCATTTATGCCTATATTTATAATTAATCATAGCTTATAGAGTTTCTAAGCATGTTTTCAAAGAAGAAAATGTTTTATTCGTTGCAATGCAATGTTAAGCGAGACTTCCTTTACTTCAAATTAGTTTGGAAAAACCATAACCACTACTCTATTTGTTCACCCCCCTACACACACAAACACACGCCCATGCATGCACACACTTGTCTTCCTTATAGCATCCTTTGTTCACAGTAGAGAAAGTAATTACAGTACTGAGAAACAAACATTTGATGTACTCAAGTTATGTATCATGTATCACTGAATGTTATAAAAATTAATATTATCAGAATAGAATTCATGAATAATTGAAATAATGAAAAAAATCCTGTGAGTGTTGGTTTTAAGTTTGTGAAAGTGTTAAGTATGAAAACTGGCTTAGTTTGTAACAAGGAGACACACACATGCACAGTGTGCATGTATTATAATAATGACTGTCACAAAATTGTGTTTATAGGAATATAATAAACATGACTTTTTGTAACATGATATTGTAAGGAACACTTTAAAAGTGGTAATATTTTGAATGTACTTACTTACTTGTTACTTCTCAGTACGTGCGACCAGTCTCATAGGACACCAACAACACAATGCATCTCATACAGTCCAGCAGCCATCACCAGAAAAGACTTGTTCCTCAATATTTCTGACATTAAAGAAGTGGGCTGTCTGTGGTCTTGGAACAGTTTCTTTATTTTAATGCATAGTGGGTTTGTCTCTATGCAGTCGAGAATGATATGCTGCAATGTCTCTGGCTTTCACTACATTAAAGGGAGTGTCTTATGTACAGTAGGAATTGATACATTGGGTGAAGGATGTTTGCTTGACTGTATGGACTGAAGGATGTTATTGTAATAAGTGTAGGTTAAATGTGACCTTTCCTGCACTACACTGGCAGCAACTTGCACCTGATATGCCAATGTCATAGATTATTCAAAATAATAGATTACAAAATAATCATTCACATTTACATAAAACGCATTAATAAATTCAAAGGATGCAAACAATATTGTTATCCTCTCACCTGTTTTTAATTATACTCATTAGATAGTGAATCCACAGTGCAATGATATAATTTGTGTCTACCTTCTGTTGGCAGTGAGTCAGCTTAAATCCTAACTGTTTAGTAGGTTGCCTTGGATATTTTCTTTTGGACTCAGTAACTTACATCCAGAAATTTTAAAAACCTCTTTACAGATAGGCAGAGCGTTTCATGGCACCTTTCCCCTTATTGGACAGTCTGTGAAGGTGTCTGCTTCAGTTTTATTATTTTACAAATGAGCAATTTTCCATTTGAAGTAAAACCTAACTCCTTTCATACCCTTCTTCTTCCTCTTCTTCTGGAGCTCTACAGGCCGGGATGACCCTTGGCTTCCGCCACCACTTGCCTCCAGTTCTCTATCTTTCTGTTGCAATATTCCTCCAGTTTTGTATGCCCATTCTTCTTAAGTCTTCCTCCTCATGTATCCACTGCCTTCTGAGTCTGCCCCTTCTCCTTGTTCCTTCCATGTTTCCATTTACCACTTGCTTGGGCAGTCTCTCCTGTGGCATTCTCTCCACGTGTCCCAGCCAGTTTATCCGCATTGCCTTTATGAAGTACACTATATCGTCCTGCTGCAATATTTGACCAATCTCAGCATTTTGAAGGCATCTCCACTCTCCTGTGTCCATTATTGGGCCATATATCTTTCTCACTATTTTCCTTTCAAATAGTCTCAATAAATTTATTGATACAGCTGTGAGTGGCCATGCTTCAGCTCCGTAAGTCACAACTGGTCTAATCAAGTTTTTGTAGATTTTCATTTTGGTTTTATGAGACACACACTTGGACTTGAGAAGATTAAGATTTGCATAATATGCTCTATTGCCAGCCAAGATTCTTCTATTTATTTCTTGTGAAACTTTGTTCTCCTCACTGAGTTCTGTTCCAAGATATAAAACCCTATCTATACCACTAAAAGTATAAATTATCCAGGTCTAAGTTATGGGGCTCCCTTCTTGCCTGTGCTGCTGTCTTTTTCATACAGTGCATTTTCTTTTTGTTAACAAGTCACAAAGGATGGGTTTCTTCATCCAGGACCTCAAACATTTCTCTAAGAGCTGTGAGACGTCTAGCCACCAAGGCTACATAATCTGTATAGGCATGTGTTGGAGTTAGCCTATACGTTAAATTGCCTTTTAAGTCGAATCTACTCATTGCTTTATGCAAGGCTATGTTAAAAAGCAAAGCCGATAATGCATCACTTTGTCTTACGCCTCTTGCTATTTTGAAGGCTTTACTTCTTTTCCCTTCCACTACAACTACACTGCTGGTATCTATCAGTGTCATTCTTACAAGTTTAATTAGCTCTCCTGGGGAAGCCAAAGGTTTCAAGCAGCTCTAACAACCTCCTTCTGTCCACACTGTCAAAAGCTTGCTTAAAGTCTATAAATAAAACGTGCAAATCCACTCTGTATTCATAGGCATTTTCCATTGTTTGCTGCATACTCAAGATCTGGTCTGTAGTACTTCTTCCTGGTCGGAAACCACATTGGTACTCTTCTATTACCTCTTCTGTGTAAGGACTCAGCCACTTCACCAATATAGAAGATAACATTTTCTAAGCTACATTCAGCAGTGTGATACCTCTGTAGTTATTACACTCCTGCTTATCCCCTTTCTTAAAAGTAGGGATGGGGATATTAATCCCATATTCCAGCTGCTCGGTAGAGTCTCCTGTTTCCAGACCATGACAATCAGCCTGCGCAAGCACTGTGATAATTTTTGCCCAACACTTCCAAAGATCAACCACAATCTCGTCTTCACCAGGTGCCTTTCCATATTTCTGTTTTTCAGTACTTTCTTCCACCTCTTCTAGAGTAGGCTCTTCAATATATGGTTCAGCTGTATGGTAAATTGGTTGCCATTCTAAATCTTGTAAACTTGCTCATGACCACCATTCAGAAGTTCTTCGAAGTGTTCAACCCAACTCTCAAGAATTTAGGTTCTTCCTCCACAACGTTTCCATCTTTATCTTTACATGTGTTGGTTTGTGGTTGAAATCAATTGGTAATTCGTTTAATTGAAAAGTGGAATTTCTTTGTTTCATTTTGATCATTCAGGTCGTGAATGTTTTCAATTTGTACTTTAATGTATGACTTCTTTTTCATCCTTAGCAAGCTATTTGCAGTTCTTCTACCTTCCTGATAAGCTTCAGTGTTTTGTCTGGTGTGCATTTGCAGCACGATCAGTCGCTTTTTGTTCTTTCTTTTAATTGCTTCTTCACATTCTTCATCAAACCATTCAGCATTCCTTTCCCTTTCCTTCATGCCAACTATGTCCTCTGCAACTCTAACCACAATATCCTTGACCATGCTTCATACTTCTATATTTCCACTATTTTCCAACATGTGCTACCTGATTGTTTTCTTTGATGGCTTCCTTATATATTTGCTTCTTTTGTTCATTCTTCAGTGCATCAATCTCCCATCACTTTTCCTTGACCTCAGCCTATTCTCAACTAATACAATTCTTTCCATCACAACTGTGTTAACCAAATAGTGTCAGAATCACAGTTTGGACCTCTATGTGCTCTTATGTCAATAACAGACGTTGCATGCCTTTTGCTAACAACAACATGGTCTATTTGATTTAATCTATCCTTTCCTGATATCTTCCACATTCATTATATATTCTTTTATGAGGAAAGCATGAACTCACGATTGAGAGACCATGTTCTTCAGCCATATGCACGGATAAACTCCTATTTCCATATGTCTCATCATGTAATGAATGCTTTCCAGCCATCACCTGGAGAAAGTCCTCTTTATCAATTTTGGTATTAATCTCCTAAGAGCATTAGCGTATCATATTTTGGCACTCTTCTACAAACTCTGCTTAACTGATCATAAAAGTCATTCTTATCATCTTTCACAGCATCTTCAGTAGGTGCATAGGCTGCTACTATTGTAATGTTTCTAAACTTTCCTTTAAGATGGAGCTTACATATTGTATCATTCACAGGTTCAAAAGCTATAAAACTTCTTCATGTTTTTGCATTAATGAGAAATCCTGTTTCATTCAAGCCCGTCCTTAATTCTGGCCCACTATATATTATGGTATACTTTTTCTTATCGATCCTACCATTACCTTTCTATCTTATTTTCTGTAAAACCAGTACATCAATGTTATATATTTTTACATTTCAGATGCAGTTTCAACGATTT
This sequence comes from Magicicada septendecula, assembly GCA_034769895.1. Taxonomy (NCBI): domain Eukaryota; kingdom Metazoa; phylum Arthropoda; class Insecta; order Hemiptera; family Cicadidae; genus Magicicada; species Magicicada septendecula. The sequence goes on along the minus strand of CM068376.1, from coordinate 246,091,359 downwards.
TTCCAGGTTGCAACGTTGTCCTCACATTCCATGTTGCAGCATTTACTATGTTGTTTTTCTTCCTTCTAGTCCATTGAATAGTACCAGGTCCATTACCATTAAATCCATCAATACTCCAAGGCTCATGTGGCAGATACACAGGAAAAGTCTTTTTTCGGGGTGGAGCAGCTAACACCACGCCCAACCCCCAGCCTGGAGGACCAGGAGTTTTATAGGCCAGCCGCTTACAACACAGCTGAAGACCTTGGTTTTATATCAGAGTGTCCTTCTTCTAGCCTTTGAGGAGTCAACCATTCTCATGTAAGGCAGCACGGGCAGTGCTTGTTTAATGGCGGCACATTACTCGCCATGTCACAGCATCGTCACCAGGCTTGTGGTTTTTAATGAGTATGACCCCGCCACAAGTCACCTTCCCATGCCCTGTTAATGCTGCCACCTTGGTCTGGGACTGCTTATTCACAGCTAACCCTCATATCTGAGGGCTGTGTTTCTTTCTCTCTTTTAAAAGTTTGTACACACTATATTCAGACACTCCTGTATCAACACTGGTATTAATAGCAGTATTATAATTTAAGTTGTCCTCCATTTTTGTGGTTTTTCTCTAATATTCTCTCACAGTAAAATAATTTCTCTGGCTTTGATTGCTCTGTGTTTTCTAGGAGCTAGCCCAGCGCTCTATGACAATGTGATTTACATAAACATTAGCAGTAGGGTACAGAAACAATAAAATAATTTGATAATAAATTCTTTAAAATATGTGTATTTCTGTGTGGTGCACACACACACAGGGTGTCCCATGAGGAATGGGACATACTCCAGGAATGTATTCTACAGACTGAAATGAAGAAGAAATCACACACACACACACACACACACACACACACACACACACGCACGCACGCACGCACGCACGCACGCACGCACGCACGCACGCACGCACGCACGCACGCACGCACAGGTCTGGAAATGTTTCATGTTCAATTTATGGCTAGCAACAAATTTTACCTTGATTTCTGCTCCATTGCTAAAATTAAGCCCTACTGAAAATTAAGCCCTACTAAAATGCTTGGAGCTTAAATTAAAGGGTAAATTTGATGGTTTCATATGTACTTGACCCGAAAATTTGAAAAAAGAGTGTCTGGTAACTATATCTTGGATAGTTTTATAAAAAAGGTTTTGTACATCTCAAAAATTGGTGTCAAAAACAAACGCTTTAAGGATAAATACAAACACAATAAATAAATGTAAAGTTGTAATACAATTTATAAGGAACTTAATTCTGAGATATTTGATGTATTTAAGGTCAATAAAAAACAAATGAACGTTATAAAAAATTAAATTAGACTTAAGAGCTGTCTAACTTCATGTGAATAATTAGGTGCACCATCATGTTGGATGGATGAACATTTTCAGCCTTTATTCAACATATGTCGTCTAACAGGATTGGCAACTCATTTTGTAAAATATTTTTGTACATAAGAGGCCTACCTGTAAGGCAGTCTTGAAGAGTAAATGGTCCAATTAACTGGTCCCCAGTTATACCACACCATACATTTGACGATGACCCATTTTGGAAGTTTGACTCTATTATTTTATGTGCGGTTGTCCATCTATGACTATTTTTAAAAATTTGTGTTCTGTTTCCAGTGAAAATGTATCCATCAAAGATTAAGCATAATTAACAATATTTCGGTATTCTTGTACCCATTGTCAAAAATTTAATTTTAACTCGCAGTCAATTCATTGATTGAATGCGTTGAACAGTATGCAAATGATAAGGATAAATGTTCTCATTCTATAGTGTTCTGAAGATTTTATTAGTGCGAGGTATGCCAGTTTGATGTGAAATCCTTCTGTTGCTGAGTTGAGGACTGCGGTGTATCATTTGATTGATATGTTTTTATTCGGCTATAGGCTGATCTACAGTGGCATTCAATAGAACAAGCAACCGTTGGGAATGACCTGTTAGTTCATAAACTATGAAAGATCAGGGAAAATGTTTTGTGATGGGATACTCTTCTGTTTGCGAATATTCGTTGGCATTCACATTTTGCAGCCTAGTAATTTCTATTACTAAAACCATACATGAAAACAATATATGCACACTCATGATTTGAAAATTGCAGTGGCATATTGAAATTATGTTTAAAAAACCACATTAAAATTACAGATTACAGATTACAGGTTAGCTATGATAAATAATTAAGCTACTGTATTATAAATTAATTGCTAAACAATTCCTGCCTTCGAATTAAATTTTGAGTCTGCAAAGTACAGTTTATAAAAAATTTGTAGTTATTTTTATAAATTTTATTGAAACAGTTTAGTTAATGTTGTTGAAATTATCTTTTGTTTTAATTATTCTATCAATATTAACTGTTTTGTTATAAACTGAATAATTTGTTGTTATTAATAGATTGTTATTATTAACAAATAAATAAATGGTGTACAGTGCTTGACTAGAGGTTGAAATTTCGTACATTTTTTGTTGTGTTTCTTCTTCAGTAAGATTTGATTTTTTAAACCTTCATTTATTTTTTTGTTTGTTAATTTTGTATACATCAAGCTTCCCAGAATTCAGTTCTTTATAAATTATATTACCCTTGTATTATATTATATTTCCCATGTATTTGTTTATTGGAGACTTGAACAAATAAATTTACATCAAACCTAAAAAAATGTGTTTTTTGGCAACCATTTTTTTTAGATTTACAAAACTTTCCTATAAAACTAGCCAAGATATAGTTCTAGGATCCCCTTTTTTCACTTTTTTCAGGTAAAAACTCACAAAAACATATTTTTATCATTATAATTACCAGTATATTATTACTGTATAATAAAATAATGAAATAGGTTACATATTCGCAAAGAAATTTATAAAGAAAGCCAAAAAATTAATGCAATCAAAATTACAAATGACAGAAACCACAGCTGTTCCAGAGGTTAGTTTAGACCATTAGGTATAGGCCTATAGGGGAAAGCTGACCCCACAACCATTCTATAAACATCAACCTACAGCTTCACAATGGAAACTTGTTTTTTTGTTTCTCCCTTGTGTACTGCTATACCAGAAGTGTAAATTATAAGTAATATAATATAAGAAAATTCGAAGGAATATAATGGTATGCATGTCAAGACAATAAAAAATATTCCAAGTTTCATACATTCTGATTTTTTGTACATGTATGAAAAAGAAAATCGTACGTATGACTTAAAAAAATAGTAAGCAAAGAATTTTTTATTTTTTTTCCAGATGGAAACTCATAGTGAGAAAGTTGTTGGTAGAAGATTATATTTTGTATTTTGTTTCAATAACTTTTTGATACGGATGTTTGTTTGCCCATGATAATGAGATGATTACAAAGTTAAAAGTAATTCGAGGTGTGTAATTCATCTCTGGTGTCTTGCTCGTGTTTGCTATTAACACTTTCGACCCAATGCCCATAAAATTTATGGGTGCATGATTTTGCTCATTAACAAAATAATTGCCTATTATTTAATGTTTTGGTAGCAATGTAATGTCATAGTTGTTCATAGATAAAATTATGCAATAATTAAACTGAAAATAAAACAAGTTGGCAAGTCAACAACAAAAGGAGCCTCAGGGCAGTCTGCCAGTGACAACACCAGAGGAGATAGATGTAATTAGGTGGAAGAAACAGTGGTTAATTGAAAAGGATTGCTAGATGTAATTAGGTGGAAGAAACATGTGGTTAATTGAAAAGGATTGCTGAAATCTACTTTTTGTACATGGAGAGGAATATAAATTTATTCTCAGACTTTCCTGTTCTGTTAGCTTCTTCTTTAACTGAGCTTTTTTTGTGAAGTCCTTAGATGGCATCTGACTCGGTCCCATGAGGGTTCTAATCTGACATCTTTAGACACATCACCCACTGACTTTCTAAGAGCATGGCCCAACTATTTCCATTTTATTCACAAATTTCATTAATATGATAACATATGCTGCTAGGAAGTTTCAATAAATTATGGTGTTTGTAAAAATAAAAGTTGTCAAATTAATCTTTACCAGTCTACTACTAATCTAAGCATATCCTTTTCATTGTTTGTGGTTCTTGAATTTACAAGAGGGACGATGATGGCAAAAACTAAGTTTATTAATGATCTGATTATTAAAACACAAGATTCAGCAGAAATATAAGTTCAAGGAGAAGAAGAACCAAATCATTGCTTACATATTGTTAAATAAAATACTTCATTATATAAATTTAAGTAACGCATATTAGTAAAGTATTACTTAAACAAGTTATGGCTACAAACGGGTGCAACAGAGTGCAGTTGTATCTGTAATGATTGAGTATAAGAAGAAGAATTAAAATGTTGTGTAGCAACAACTTTCAAACAAACATAAACTTTATATAAACCAGTGCTTCTCTTCTTTGTGAGACAACTTACTGTTTGTGTAGTGTGTATTTATATTTTATACTGAGGAAAATAACTGTACTTTTCAGTATAATACTGTGTACTGCTTGTTAGCCATTTACAGTTTTGGTGAGGCTTGTTTAATAAAACAGATCTTATCACTTACTGGGGTTACAGATTACTGATTTTCCTGTAATGAATTATTTTTATATGTAATGTATCAGATGGAATTAAAAGCATGTGTATATAACAGCATCTATTTTTATTGGTGTGTTGCTCAATTCTTGATAATGTAAAGTCCAGTATAAAAAAATGTCTTTCCCTTGTCAATTATGAAAGGAAGTAGATATTTTTCAGCTAATACTACTATATAAAATTTGTAATCCAGTTGTAATATAATCTATTAAGTGAAAGTCGTTACTGCATTCTTCTGACTTATGTTTATTAGGGAACAAATGTTGATAAAATTACTTTTATATAAGAATACAAAATCTAAAAATGTTCAGATACTGTGAAGTGTTGGATGCTAAAAATCTTTCTCAAAGCACTACAGCATTCATCAAGCTTTAGCCTTTCTTGTTCATCTCGGTATGCCTATTGATAACCACTCTTTTACATTGTGAAACATTTTTTATATTCTCGTCAACGTCCTCACAAAATTTTGGTTCTACTAGATCAGTCTGTGTCACACTTTAAATACTAACCTTTGTTTGAGGACGTCATGCCTTCATTCTAGCTATGTAACTAGTCCAGCAAAGTTTGTATCAAATGTTACGAGATTACAGAACAATCTACGTGTTTATCGAATGTTCCAGAGGAATCCGGCTGTAATGTTGTGTGCATACGTGATTTCAGCATGTGCTTGCGAGACTTTTCTAGACATCGCCAGCCACGCACACTATGTCAAGGCTGCAATCAATTGCGTCCTAGTGTAGAGCTGATCCATAATGTATGGATGTTTCTGGATTTTCAGCGGGGTATATATACAAGTACTCAGTGATGTTCAGTTCAGTTCGAGTTGCGATTTGTTGGAATGCGGTTCATAGTATTATAGTTCAGTTATTGTCAGGCGATTACTCTGTGCGTTCAAGTGGTTATTAGTGAAAAGTAATGGTTGTGGTGAAGTGTTATGTGTTTTATAATTGTGCGGGACAATTGTAATACAATTGTGTTTTATATTATTTGACATTTTATTGCGTGTGAACAATTTTTATTTGATTTGTTGTAAGAGACTATCTTGTTGATTACAAACTGTTTAATTAAGTTAATTAAAGCTGGTGATTGGTGATATAATTGATGTCTTGTATTTTGTTTTCCACTGTACCATACGATGATCAGTTAGACCGTCATAACCATATTGTTACGACAGTCACACTGATCGCCGTATGGTACAGTGAAAACAAATTCAGACACCAATGAAGTCACTAATTACCAGCTTTCATTAATCACAAATAACAGTTTGTAATCAACAAGGTAGTCTTGTACAATAAATTAAGTTAAATTTGTCCATATGCAATAATAATGTCAAGTAATAGAGTACCACACTAATTATAACACAATAAACACATTTCACTAATCTTCAACCACCACTCAATCCACACCAAGGAAATCGGTCAATGTAACTGACTGACAAAGCCAGCCTCTGTCTCTTATATATGTAGTGCATGTGATCTAGAATAACTTTCCATCCTTACTGTGGTGTGCCAGTATAATGCATATTTCAAGTGCTCTTTAACACTCTGTAAGGTACTTGAGTGTTATGTGAGTGGACGACGTTGATACAGACAAGGCACGCTGGGGTAGAATGACACTCTTTGACTGTTTGAGAGATTTCCAGAGTTCTGTCATTACAATGCCCCTTCCTTAAGCCTGTTCATCCTGAACTGACAACCTGTCTCTGAAGTAATACTTGACCAGGCGATCTAGGCGGATGACCTGGAATTTCCACTGTCCTTCCTGTCGAATCTGATAGACAACGTCATTAATTCTCTTCTTCACAGTGTAAGGTCCTTCGCAGTTAGTTTGAAGTTTAGGTGAGTGACCACAATGGAGCTTTGGGTTGTACAACCAAACCTGATCTCCTTCTTCAAAACCCACACAATTGCCGCGAATGTCATACCAAGTTTTCATTTTATCACAGGCTATCTTCAGCCATCCCCTGATCAAGCGATTCATTTCTCGCAGTTGGTTTTCTAATTGCGAGAAATTGTTCTGCGGCTCTTGGAACTGTGTCTAAGGTGATCCGAACATCAAGTCCCCAGGAAGATGAATCTCCCTCCCAAACACCAATTTTGCTGGAGTCATGCCAGTTGTTTTGTGTACTGATGACCTATACACCATGAGGAATAGTGGTATAAAAGTTAGTGAGTGAAATCACTGGATAGTTATATTTATCTACTTATGTGCCAAAGCCAGTGCTAAACTGTAGGTCATATATCCTATGAGAGAATCTGAAAATACACATACTCTGCAGGATATATGTTGAGAGATAACCTATACTCAATTCAAACATAGCATTTACCAAGAAGAAGAAAAGAATGACTATTGACTTGGTGTAAGTAGTTATATTTAAATGATTGAAGCTGCTTTAAATGCTTAGTATTTAATACAGCTTTTAAAATTAATTATCATGGTGAAATGGGTAAAATTACAGTTCACAAGTTACACGTCATACATGTAATAATAATTCAGAAATAATAGGCTACATATTTTTACTTGAACAAGTTAGGCTTACTTGATCATCTAACTGGATCACATGTATATTAAATATCTTAAATATCAGTCCCGTGTATTGTAACAGAGTTAGTTGCAGACTGATTTAAAATAATATTCAGTATTTAAAATCATAATTTTTGACAATATTGCAGTAGCGTGTCTAGAATTTGGTCTTGGGAGGGCTGTCTGGGTCAAGTTGGCTTCATACAAAAGAAAAAAACATGTTAAGGCTAACGCAAATGCTGTATTTGTAGACCTATATTTAGAAAAGGGTTACTACTGTATTAGCATACACAGCTAAGAAATTAATAAACAGCTTAAAAATTAAGAGATTACAAAATTTCTTGTTAACTTTTGACCCGTTTGTCCCCCCCCCCCCCTTAAATACGGCCCTGCAGTATTGGGTATATAATTTGTTCTTATATATGTTCTTATGGTACTTGGGACATAATGGTTCTTGATTGCCAAGAACTATACACAGTTTTTGACGGAAGTTGCCAATATGCCTGTTCAGTCTGTACTTATTTGGAATGGTTGTTTTGTTATGGGTTTACAGTCATATGTTGTGCAATATGCTGTAGTAGTATCATAAAGTATGGGATGCTGGATCAGTAAATGTTTGTTGATTAACAGTTAATAAACTAAAATTATGTTTTATAATAGAGTGATAACCCAGTTACTTGAAATTAATATGTTTTTATCTCTAGAAATTTTATAAATCTAATAATGAAATTATATTTTGTTTATAAAATATTATTTTTATTGATTATAATATGTTTTTGTGTTTCTTGCAATCTAATGATTTATTTGATTGAAATTTTTACAGACAAGAAACTGAAGGAAAAACTGATAAAGAATGTGAAGAAAGAGGTGAGTATTAAGTATAAGTTTCTTCAGTTTATAAGTATATATGCATGTGTGTGTTTTGTGAGAAACAGAACTCTTATAATTGAAGAGAGTAGAAATAGTTGAAAAGAAAAGAACTATATATATTATAACGATTTTGCTGCTATATACGGGAAACGGTATAGGGTGTTTTTAAAATAATAATACTTCTTAAATCATATCGAGCTTGTAAAATAATTAAAACATTTATTAAATAAAATCTCAAAATCATGAATTAAAAATTCGTCATTATTATTCATATAATGTGTTTTTTCTTTAGTGTGTGCTCAGCATACACATAATTATTGTAACTATACTAATAACATTAACATAAATATGCATAAATCTAAGACACAAAATATAAATTAACATGTGTACATAAACATGAATAAATATAAGTTTTTTTATAATCTAAAAATGTGCTCTTGATTTGCTCAGATTGTATTCCTTTTAAATTGTATATATTTTTTATATTATTATTGCTTTTCTTTGTGCACATACATATGAATATCGTATTCAGCAAATATCAGTCAAATTTCAAATCAAATAAATATTTATGATACGTTACAATTTCATACCTGCCAACTTTTGTGGTTTTTCCGTAAAATTTACGGAATAGCATGTGTTTTACGGCTTTACGGATGAACTACGATATTTTACGATTTTACGTACGAAGACCTTATTTTCAAAATTCGCGGCAGAACGAGCTTCCGCATGCTACCGGTATATGTTGTGTGACCATCGATATAATATATTATCTCGATGTGTGTGACCCGTGAGTATTCGATACATCGCATTTTCCGGTCGTTACAGTTTTCGACCATGAATACATTCCTATATGAATACAATGCTTTCCGGCTGAAATGCAGTCGTTCTATATCGATATATTTGAGTTGCGAGATCAACTAGTTGGTTTGCAAGCCGCTCCGATTGAAGCGTGGTTAAAGTATTCTTTGTTTCACTGACTTGGCGTGGTTGGATGCAAGTTACGTAGCTGAGATTGTATATTATAGCTACGGAATAACGTGTGAATTGCGCTCATTGCATTTTCTTCGTGTTTTACGCAACGTGTTGGGAAGTCAAGGTTGTGCTGGAATTGTTTTTAAAGAAATCGTGAATTGTGCTCGTCGCTTGTTTATCTTCATTTTATTTGCACCATGTGTTTGGAAGCTGAGAATATGTTGTGTTGTAATTGGGGAAAGACCTTGTGAATCGTGCTCATCGTTTATTTTGCGTCGTATTTTTCTCAACGCGTTGGGAAGTCGAGGTTATGCTGCAAGTTTGAAAAAAACGTGAATTGTGCTTGTCGCTATTTTTGCTTCATTTTTGTCTTCACTTATTTCGATACAAAGGTTATGTTGTGAGTTGTGGGATAACGTGAATTGTGTTTGTCGCTTTATGACTGTGTTGTTTATCAGAAATCATGAGTGAATCCACGAAAAAACAGTATTTTCAGGTGTTCAGGGAATCCTATTCTTTGGAATTCCCATGCATCTTGAAATCCAGAAAAGGAAAAAAATTTGCGTTTTGTACCGTGTGTGCGTGTGATATTAATATAGCACATGGCGGCAAAAACGACATTACAAATCGTATTAAGTGTGCTAAACATCTCAGTAATTTGAAGTTAAAGGCAGAGAATCAGAAAATACATAGTTTCTTTACCAAAGCTGGAGATAGTAATTACGATGTTATTCAAGCCGAGTGTTTGTTTACTTCTTTTCTAATAGAGCACAACATACCACTGGCTGCAGCTGATCATGCAGGAGCCTTGTTCAGAAGGATGTTCCCTACATCGGAAATTGCTAAAACGTATGGCTGTGGTCGCACGAAAACAATGTGTGTTTTGAACGAAATGGCACGTTGTACAACCCAAGAAATTGTCACACGTCTACAGAATGGACCATTTTGTTTGTCCACAGATGGAAGCAATGACACTAGTTCGAAGCTGTATCCGATAGTGGTTACATTTTATGATGCTGTGCAAGAAAATGTTACAAGTAGTGTACTATGGTACCAGCATTGGAAGGAGATTCGACTGGACGCAACATTGTTAAGCTGCTACTATCGCAATTGGAATTCCACAAAATACCAATTAAAAACTGTCTTGCATTCTGTTCGGACAATGCTCCTGGACAGAAAAATGGAGTTCTTGCAGTTCTGCAAGAAGCTCATGCAGATATTTTTGGCATTGGTTGCAGCTGCCATCTCATTAATTTAGCTGCTGAGAAAGCTGCAGCAAGTTTACCACTCAGAATCGATGAGATTCTTGTTGACCTTTTCTATTACCTGGAGAAGAGTGCCAAGAGAAAAGAACGGCTTCAGAAATTTCAAAGTTTGCATGGAAAAGAAATAAAGAAATTGTTGAAGCACGTGTGCACAAGATGGCTATCCTTAGGCAGGTGTTTAGACAGATTATTAGATCAGTGGGATCCACTTCTTTCGTTTTTCAAGGATGAAGTAGTGAGTGCTCCAAACGTTTCTGCCAGTTTGTCATTCTTCACCATTCCTAAAGCAGGCCGCAGTAGATCTGATGACAACCAGAAAAAGAGACTTCTCAATTGCTCCTCCTCATCTGCAGCCAAAAGAATGGCATGTTGAAACAATATTAATTTGTTCAAATAATAAAATACTCTTACCTTCGGGTTTTACTCCAGAGTCGTACAGACGAAAACAGCTGCAGAAGGATTATTTGAGTTGAGTGGTGAAAATATAATAACACAGTTTATTCTGGCTAAAACAACTTATTTGGATTTTATTTAATGTAATGTTTTACAGTTATGCAATAACGTATCAAATTCTATGCTGGTTGATTACTACATTGATTAAAAGTTTTCTGTTTTTTGTTTTGTTGAACGTAAACAACATATAAAGTTATCAGTACCGGTATATCAAACAATAATGAAACAATTCTTATGATTATTATTCTTAAATGGCTATAACAATTTTCTTAATCTTAATAATGACCCAGTACTTTGTCGCACTCACTCTTTCATTCTTTTTTACATTTTTATTTTCTAACCCCTGTTAATAGAGCTCTGTATCTGTAAGTATTTTGTATATTTATAAAATTGATTTAGTTGTTTCTGAATGGTACTTAACCAATCCACGGCGTTCCATACAGCTTCACCATCGTCACGTGTTACTCACGGTATCACTCATCACTCCGAACTGTTATTTCAACAATTTATGAATTTATTCACTGTCACGGTATACTCCGCCTTATTTAGTTTATTTGGTTTCAAATTACACTTTAGACTTTTGTAACATTTTGTCGGCCGACTTTATTTTGCTCGAGCACTTAGGTGTTGACCGTTGAACTGCTTTTATGTTTTTATTAGATAGGCCCAATTACTCTAGGCCTATCTTGCACCCCGAGGCCACTATTTTTTAATGCACGAACTGTACTGTATACTGCTGCTGGCTGTGTGTTGTACACTCTCTGATGACAAACTGCATACTGTTTCACAAGGACTGCTGCTTACTGGGGCAGTTACACAATACGTCTAGACAATTGTTTAGACTAACAGTGTTGTACTGCTGGTTACTGGGGCACCTCACAGGTGAAGTCTGACAATTTGAAAATTCTGAATCGATATAAAATGAAATTAAAACTGGGGTAGCGCACAACCCTGTACCGTTACAATGTTCTTCCAAATGTGACACGCCAGTTCTGCGAAACGTGAATCCCACTACATCTCGCGAAGAAAAGCTGTTCATGTTTCTTTCTTCGGACCTTAACAAGGCTATTTGCACTTTTCTGCATGTGACTATCCCATCATTTGAAAGAGTTAATACAGTCCTTCAGAGTGCTTCCCCGCATATTCACATATTATTCGACTTAATGATGGATCTGTTGAAACAGACGCTCACTAAGTTTGTGAAACCAAGTGTAATTAAAGGCTCTGCATTGCTTGATGTCCAGTATCACCCTATCCAGAACCAGAAAGTTGACGAGGAATTGATTATTGGCATTCAAACCCAGAACTTGGTTAAGACACTGAAAGATGAAGACAAATCTCTATTTTTTTCGTCTGTCAGAAACTATTTCTGTACTGCCTGTGATTACATGGTCAATAAGTTCCCTTTCAGGAGTGTTGTCCTGAAGCATGCACAGGTTGCAAAACTTGACAGCATCGAAGAAGCTCAGTTTTCTTCCGTTAATTTCTTTTTGGAGAAGTTTCCCATTATTCTGTTGTGGAAAGGAAATGAAACAAGAGATGATGCTGTCAATGAACTCCAAGGGCTTTTTGCAGCCCTTCAGATAGATGACTTGTCTTCTGTTGAAGGTAAACAGGGTTGGGTTGTTTCTAAATGGGCTCAGGTGTCAAACATCCTTGAAGCTGATGGACATCATAAATTCGACAGAATCTCTAGATTCATGTTGTCTATTCTTACAATACCGCATAGTAATGCAGAATGTGAGCGGATTTTTAGCCTAGTTAAGAAGAATAGGACTCAGTTCAGGTCATCTATGTCCAATGGAACTCTGGAAGCCATTTCCATTTTGAAGACGAACAGTTTTGAACCATGTCATAAAAGCACTTTTTCTAAAGACTTTTTAAAGAAAGCTAAACAAGCTACAAGTTTATCCCTTAAATCGGACTAAAGGAAGTGCATGTTATTGTAAATAATATAAATAACTTCAGTGTACTGTATATAATTATCTTTTTGGTTTGAAGTGCAGCAAGATACTCTTTTCTGCAAAATTTTCTTCGGTTGTGTGCATAGCCTACGAATAACGTTGGGTAAATGGATTTCATTGATAAATTTTACAAGTTGTTACCACACTACTTTATCTTTATATTTATTTGTAGAAAAAGAAATAACAAGCAACATATATCTGGTTTTGTTTACATTTACTAACTTTAGACACGTGTGTCCAAGACACCATAATTAGGGTACTTACCATAATCTGAAAAGCCTGTTGTTTTAATCTTATTATTGGTTAAGGGTCCAGGGTTTTGACTCAGCGTGAATGCTGACTGAGATAGGCATTGAAATAAAGATACGGTCATTTGAAAACATCAAATATCAATATCGGTTTATTTTCTTTTCATGTGTACACCGGACTGTTTCTCTAATGACAATGGCCAATTGTACAACCAAGAAATCAAAATGGCGGCCTTTACTTACATTACAATTCTTTTATTACAAAATTATTTTATAGATTCTTACTCGTCATGTTACCAAATTTTCTGTTAATCCTATGCAGCTGCTTTATTATCAGAATGACTCTAATTATATTCGCTTAAGCGAAACGCAAACCAACGCCCCGCGTGGCTGTCGACATTTACCATACACTCCCCACTTCCTCACTCTCACTCATACTTATGATATTAATTCATTCTGGGTATACATATATCTGGTATTTGGGTAAAAGAGCTCTTTAAATTGAATTTGGTTTTGCACTTTCCTGTTTTGTAAACTAGAAGTTCTGGAAGATGGCTCCCATGTTGCTTTCACAGAAGTGGCGTGGTTACATTTTGGCTATTAGTCACTGACTCTAAGTTTTAATTTTGAAAACAAACTATTGTGCACTGTCTTACTTTTCCTTCTAACTGGTTTGTAACTGCATATATAGATTACATTTTGAATTGTTAAAACAACTAGGCCGGTATAAACTGCCGGCTGCCTTTAGCAAGGTGTTACCGCTGATGCGGAGTTGTGCAGACTGGGCAAAACACTACGCAACTTTTATGTGTGTGTGTGTGTGTGTGTGTGTGTGTGTGTGTGTGTGTGTGTGTGTGTGTGTGTGTGTGTGTGTGTGTGTGTGCATACGTCATTGTTCTTTGTCTTTCGTTAAATAAACGCCCTGTTTATTACGTATTTTATGCACGTCATTCTTTTGTTAATGACGTTCGGCGTTGTTGGTCAATGAAACAGACATATCTAGAGCCGGTATTTGTTGGTGTAACCATTTTAAGTGTTCTTATTCGCACGTACTCTGTTGACCTTGGAATTATTTTGTTGTCTCGAAACTGCGTCGTTGCAGGCAAAACCACCAGGGAAATTGTACTACCCATACAAATGAATGTAAAAAACATCGAAATACAATAATTTGCTACCTTGTATACCATAAATTTGACATCAGGTTTTTCGTACTGTCACAAAACCCCCTCAGTGAAAGGTTTTGTGTCGAGACACAAAAACTTTCATTGACTCATTCACACTTTTCTAAAAGGATCAGCCCAGATATGGAGCCACAACCCCCTGTAGTGTTACCATAAAAGAAATTCAATCACGTACCCTTGGTCCAATGATGATGTTCGCACCCTCTGACCTTACTGGACTTCTCCGGAGAGATCCCTACGCCATAAGGCCATGAGGCACTTTACGCTCCTGTTCTGACGCACCAGCCAGCTCAGGACCGCGGTCACAACACCACTAAACTCTGAAACATGCAATATAAAATTTTAAAATAGTGGCCTTCTCTACATCCATATCCACAACTGATATGTTTCCTCTTAGTGCGTTGGTTTGCGTCTTGGGGCATTGGTTTGCTTAACTCTACAACTTTCAAACAATATAATATAACAAGAGTTAGGATAGACCATTCCTTCTCCCTTTTAATAACCCGGTATTTAGTACAACTTTCTGACTCCAGTCAATTATATTTACTCTCTTTACCACATGGAAACATTTATTCTTAGCCTAAACAGAAAACACATTTTACTTTTCTAGCAACAACCATTAACTCTACTATTTTACTTCATCTAACATTATAATATCTATATATCATGGCAAACTACTTTAAAGCTCTCTAATTTCTTTACGACCTTTTCTTTACGTTTAATTTCCTCTATAACAGAATCATTACTACAGAATTGATAACCAACATCAATCTCACTATTAATTCCTTAAAATTTAACATTGTTATCGTTACTATCCTTGTAGTAACCTCCTAGCCCATTGTACCATCAACATAATAAAACAATAAAACATTGTACATCATAAGCATTAAACACTAACATTGAACAATTCACATGTAAATAACTTGTATAAAATTTGACAAGACTATTTTTATCAACTCTCTATTCAACTTTTAGTATTCAACATTTGTTTATATCAGATTCTATAAAACAATTTCAAATTTATCATTACCTTTCTGTTACCTCACCTTTCTACCATGAATTCTCCCTTTTCTAACCTTTTTATCCTTATTAGTTTGGGTGGCTCTCTATTATTCATTTTTCTCTACATCTTATTTTGGCATTTGTCAATCTAACCTTACTCACCTCTTTTTTCTACTAACAACCGCTTCTAACCATTAACATAATATGACACCAATATCTCTATAATAACCCCCTTCACTAATCCCATTTAAAACCTCTGGCACCACTCATTTTTTGTACAAGGATATATGTTACCTACCTGGCCGTATCCATTCCTAACCATTTGCCCTCCACCAAATATCGGCAAACACTCTAACCCCAAATTGCTCCGCCTGCCACAACGCTGCACGCTGGTCCCTTGCCACGTCGCTCGTTGATCACTCCTTACACCAGATCCTTACTACAAAATATCATCATCAACAACTATAATTAATTACCATTCACATTACTCATCTCTACATATAATCACTAACTACTGTGTCCCTAAAATATCTAACACCTCTTTATATATTCTCTGTATCTCAACATTCTTATTTTCACTAACTCCCATTAACTCTATTTAACTAACTCCAATGCCCTTATTTATCACTATTACCCAAACTCTTTTACAACATTTCACCTTAATATACCACTAGAAAATTCATCATTTATCTTACAATCCTAAAACAACTCGGTATCCAAATATATCATAAGCATAATCATTTACTAACCCTTAGACTCTGAATTCCATAATATCATTTAAAATCATTATTAAACTTCCTTCAATTATTTAAAATTCTACAATACATGTTTACATAAAAAATACATAAAATACACAACAGCAAAATTACACAAAACATTGACATTAATATACACACAAATATACAATCCACATTATCATCTTATCATTTACCAAAATCAGTTTATAGGCAGTCCATCTTAAAAAACACTGTTCACATAATTAAATGTTTATAAACACAACAAAATGTTTACCCTCCATCGTCAAATAATAATCGAATCTTAAAACTATATACATCGTTTATTATTGAATCTCTTATATTCATATCATCAATGTACATACTATTCAAATTTTTATAATTTTCCACAATCTCATATAACTCATGATCAGGTATGTTTCTGTCACCTTCAGTAAAATCAGTCATAATTCGGTATTTTGTAAAGTCATCATTGTTATCAACATCATCTCCTACTACCTCAGTTTCAATACAAGGTAAGTTTTTATTATATTTATCACTTCTCTCTCCACCTAACCTTTCCATAAACTCTTCATAATCTCTATTTACTCTATATAACTCCATCTCCCAATTATCACACAACTCTCTTTCACAGTATCTCCCATCATAACCCCAAATCACATTCTCTCTCTCAATATATGCAGGGGACACTACAACTTTCTTCTCGCACCACCTATCAGGTGCACAAAAAATCAAGGGACAACTATTCACAGACCTTTTGTCTCCCAAATCTACATCGAAGGCACTCTTGTCCTTCCTAAAAACATATACATCACCCCCTACTTCATCATTAAGGGAAAAATCTAACCCCTGCAATTCCCTTACAATTATACCTTCTCTACACATTCTCTTTAACCCTTCAAAACACACTATCATTCCATTCTTATCATATTCTATTCTTACTACCAACATCCCCACTATTATCTCCTATTACTATATTTTTATTTATTTTATCGTCATTTCCACTACTACTTACCTTGTCATCTTTGTTCAATTCAAATTTGTTTATTACTTTCTCATTTTCTAATTCTATTTTGTCTAACCGTGTCTCTATTTCACTTAATCTTTCGTCCAAATTGCAACCTTGTTTCTTAATTTCTTTTTTAATATTGCTAAATTGTACATCAAACTGATTTAATTTCTCATTAAAATCATCTAATTTAGTATCAAATCTGATGCTCTGCTCTTTGAAAAGCAGTTTCATCATTTTTATTATGTCATTTTCTTCCATTCTGTTATTTACTATAGGCATTGACTGATCGCCTTCTCGCATAATTTGTGATTCCGTCATGCTCGTTTCGTTATCATTTGCCATTATAAAAAATGTTAATGATTTGTTGCTTTATATTTGCGTTACCACCTAACCTACAATCGCATCCTTAGTTTCAATGCCCACTCTGCCATCATTCAGGCTTATTATATAAAATACACAGGATATATTTTTATATAGTCACCAGTTCGGGCGGCATTTGTTAACACACTTTCTCTATCTTATGTTTATTTTTATTTGTAAAAGTATTAACAAGCAACATATATCTTGTATTTGTTTACATTTACTAACTTTAGACACGTGTGTCCAAGACACCATAATTAGGGTACTTACCATAATCTGAAAAGCCTGTTGTTTTAATCTTATTATTGGTTAAGGGTCCAGGGTTTTGACTCAGCGTGAATGCTGACTGAGATAGGCATTGAAATAAAGATACGGTCATTTGAAAACATCAAATATCAATATGGGTTTATTTTCTTTTCATGTGTACACCGGACTGTTTCTCTAATGACAATGGCCAATTGTACAACCAAGAAATCAAAATGGCGGCCTTTACTTACATTACAATTCTTTTATTACAAAATTATTTTATAGATTCTTACTCATCATGTTACCAAATTTTCTGTTAATCCTATGCAGCTGCTTTATTATCAGAATGACTCTAATTATATTCGCTTAAGCGAAACGCAAACCAACAGCTTGGCTGTCGACATTTACCATACACTTCCCACTTCCTCACTCTCACTCATACTTATGATATTAATTCATTCTGGGTATACATATATCTGGTATTTGGGTAAAAGAGCTCTTTAAATTGAATTTGGTTTTGCACTTTCCTGTTTTGTAAACTAGAAGTTCTGGAAGATGGCTCCCATGTTGCTTTCACAGAAGTGGCGTGGTTACATTTTGGCTATTAGTCACTGACTCTAAGTTTTAATTTTGAAAACAAACTATTGTGCACTGTCTTACTTTTCCTTCTAACTGGTTTGTAACTACATATATAGATTACATTTTGAATTGTTAAAACAACTAGGCCGGTATAAACTGCCGGCTGCCTTTAGCAAGGTGTTACCGCTGATGCGGAGTTGTGCAGACTGGGCAAAACACTACGCAATTTTTACGTATGTGTGTGTGTGTGTGTGTGCATACGTCATTGTTCTTTGTCTTTCGTTAAATAAACTCCCTGTTTATTACGTATTTTATGCACGTCATTCTTTTGTTAATGATGTTTGGCGTTGTTGGCCAATGAAACAGACCTATCTAGAGCCGGTATTTGTTGGTGTAACCATTTTAAGTGTTTTTATTCGCACGTACTCTGTTGACCTTGGAATTATTTTGTTGTCTCGAAACTGCGTCGTTGCAGGCAAAACCACCAGGGAAATTGTACTACCCATACAAATGAATGAAAAAAACATCGAAATACAATAATTTGCTACTTTGTATACCATAAATTTGACATCAGGTTTTTCGTACTGTCACAAAGTACTTGTGGTCGTTTAATTCACGTTAAATATTTTGTCCTTTAGAATATTGTATTAATGCTATAGAACTCTTAATTTTCTGAAGTGAAAAATATGCATACATTTTGTATTGTTAAACTGCATTTTGACGCACGGGTTCTGACGTATTTTGACGCGCGGGATTTTTACTGATTGGCCTTTTGGAAAGTTGGCAGGTATGTAATTTCAAAAAAAGTATAATAATTTTGCAAATGTTAAAAAATCATTATAAAATTTGTGTAATCTATTACTATAATTTAACCAATTAAATTTTACAATTACTATTTACACAATTGGAGTTTATCATTGTCTCTTTACTCTGTTTTTTTTTTTAATGACCCGTTTGTTGACGAGAAAAAATGGTTGCATGTCACCTTATTGTTTATGCGGTGATACTCTGTGATTCCTCGTCATGATCCTGAGTTCTGTGTCGTGTGTCGATCCTCCATTGTTGTCTGGTCCTCCTGGTGTCCGTTGCCCGGTCCTCCTGGCCCATTCAGCACTCAGATGACTCGTACGGTGTTATCTCCATACTGCTTGGGTATTGAACTCAGATGCTACACACTCGGGCATAGGCTTCGGCTACAGATGTGTTTCAGTAGACTGGGGGTCGAGGCTTGCGATCCTCGCTTATTTAGGCTGCAGACACACGGGCCACTCAGTCGCGCCCGGTTGTTTTGCATGGTTTTAAATTGTACCCTTGCACACGAGCGACTGTGACCCGCGACTGTGGCAGGCAGAAGCCAGTCCCTGCCATGAATGGAGACGATTTGTGGCATTGGAGCTTGCACACGGGCCACTTTCAGTCGCGCCACAGGAGTGTTCAGAGTAGTGTTGTGAAGCGTATACTAACACTGTAATTTCTATAAAACTTTTGGAGCTTTCTTACTATTTGTTTTTAAACTTTATAAGACTTTCTTGTTTCTAAAAACTATTTAAAAACTTTAACTATCATGTCGGATTTTGATTCTGATCGATTTATAATTGAAGTGGAACAGATACCGGCAATTTGGGACCCGAGATGCAATGAATATTCAAACAAAATGGCAAAAGGGAGAGCATGGGAATAGCTCTGTTATATTTTTGTATCAGGCTTCAGTGAAATGGACAGCCTGATGAAAAATAAATCAGGTATGTTTCTAATCAGTACTGTAGTAAAGTATGTAATAAAAATTATAATAGCAGTAATAATAATAAAGTAGGCCCACTGCACTAAACTAAAGTGTAAACTTCATAAAACAACTAAAGTCATAAATGCCTAAAGTTGGTAGACATTATATTGTGTAATTATATTATGACAGATATGTAGGTGTATGTAATAGAATAGAAACAAAATACATATACACGGTCTACGAAGTGCAGTATTTGACTAATGTCTAAGTTTGTATAATGCGAGAACTTATGCAATTTCACTTTGAATAAGTTTTTCTATATATATTTTCTCTATTATTAATAATAATAAAACTTTTCGTACAAGAATAATTTTTAATTATTTTTTTAATATAACACTTTCAATAGTATTTAACAAACATCATCAGATATACAAATTAAAAATTATTTAAATTAACAGTATTTAAACAGTTATATTGAAAAAAATAATACAAAATATATTCTTGTACGAAAAGTTGTATTATTATTAATAATAATATAAAAATAATACAATAATAATTGAGTAATTATGAATGTAATATTTTCTTTAATAACTATTGTATTGTATGGAATTGCACCACAAAAACTTTAACATCAGTCTCTGCAACAATCGTATACATTTGCGTCTAGCCCATATGACTCCTACAAGTGACAAATAATTATATAACAATATTCTCCCTGCAAGATCAGTCTCTAGCCATAGTTTACTGTTGATTATCATAATTACAACACAAGAAAAAGAGTAATGACTTCTAAATTATATAGCATATTAGCGAATTCAGGCAGGACGGTCTCAACAATGTTTTATGCAAACACTACTTGAGCACATACTTATGAGCCAAAACAATCTTGCGAACAATGCACACAGTTTACAGTTGCAAACAAGTTTAGGTCTGGCTTACAGGAAACCAATAGTTTTAATCGATTACTCAACACCAAACTGGTTAATATTTCGTCTACTGAATATGATTATTGTGTGTGTGTGTGTATGCGTGCGCGCACGCGTGCGTGAAAGAGAGAGGGATGTTAGGAGGGAGGAGGAAGGTAAAGAGAATGTAGGCCTACGTGGGTGTAACGTTCTTAACATAATCTATCAAAATCTTTGAACAAATTAGATGCAACAGACGAACAATATTCATATAAATAGAAACTATTTTTATTTTTAAATAAATATTTCTACTAAGAGATATATTTTAGGGAAAACACATTTTGAATAAGACACAAAATAAGTTATTAAAGTAGTTTTTATTATGACTATGGTTTGATAGTGAAACAGTATCAGACAAGGTTTCTCTGAAAAAGGTCAATATATCATTCTGTCTTGCCATGGTACTGATCCATCATGTGTACAAAAGAATTCGAAAGGAAGAACTTCCTCGTCAGAGTCCATGATGAAACTGATGTAAATACTAAATGAAACAATCTTTTATCACTGAGCAAATGGAGAGTGGGGTGCATCTCTGAAGCGAACCCTTGCACACGAGCCACTGGTACTTGGCGCGACTGAGTGGCGCCACAGAGTGGCCCGTGTGTCAGCAGCCTTATAGTTTCGGGCACAAAAATTTTTTAACCACTCTGTGCACAATTTATATTGTAATAGTTTGTCAAGCGTCCCTTTACAGATTCATTTATTTTTCGTACTTATTTTAATTTTATTCGCAACATGAAATGTCTTTTGGTTATTACACGATGTTCAAACGATCAGTAATTTTTTAATGTATAATTGTATATTAATATTTTTTTAAACTTTAGTTATTCTGATTACTGTTCACTATTATTTACACTGCATAAAAATGTATTATTTGTTTCGCACTAAAATTTGCACATGTGTGCATCTTTATATTATTAATAACATGACGTAATTTGTTTTGTTATATCTTTCGCGCACTTACCAAAATTTAATAAATTAGTTATTTAATTCACATTTATTCAGGGTTGACTCCACGCTAGTTTCTACTTGCACGCACACACACACACACACACACACACACACACACACACACACACACACACACACACACACACACACACACACACACACACACACACACACACACACACACACACACACACACACACACACACACACACACACACACACACACACACACACACACACACACACACACACACACACACACACACACACACACACACACACACACACACACACACACACATCACTTTGACTATACACACTCTTAGCTTGTGTGTGGCATGATATGCCTGTACCGACCTGTACATTAGGTGTCCCCGTTCACTGGTTAATCACAGCTTTCAATACACATTTTTTTAAAATATTGGCAATATAATTGTTTATACTAATTTAGCAGTTTTTTTTAAACTAATTGTGACAGTGCACAGTAACGTACACAGACGTACTGTCGCATTATTTCCCGGCTTAAAAAAAATTAAAATTTAATAAACTTGTTTATTAAATTTTTGCCTTTTGCACTTGACAAAATTTACATCACATTTTATTAATACAGTATTCATTTAATTTAATTAATATGCTCATAATAGTGGTATAATCATTATTCAATTTATCCTTATATAGGGTGGACTGAACAAAATATTCCCCCCCCTTACATGTTGAACTGCTGCGTTGATTCGTTCCATTCATAAATCTTGCTTACCTCCATCGTTAATATATCCGCTTTAACTCTATAGCGTGCAGAGCCGTCCTTAGGGTGGTGCGACCGGTGCGGCCGCACCAGGCCTCGCGCAAGGGTTTTTTTTTGCTGAGTTTACCGATTAAGAAGTTTATGACCGCGTCCATCATATTTCAGACAAAATTTCAAGAGAAACCATTGGTTCGGATGCGATTGTAAATTAAACAAGAAAAAACGTCGCGCGCTGGCCAGAAAAGCGTAGCGCCTCGTGCTTTTGTATATCTCCACGCGAGTCATGAATATATATAGATATACAAAAGCACACTACGCTTTTCTGGCCGGCACGCGACGTTTTGTCTGGTTCAATTTACAATAACATTTGAACCAATGGTTTCTCCAAATTGAAATTTCACACAGATGTTGTCAAAGAGCTGTACTTTCGATTGATATAATTTATTTTGAAATAAAAAAGGGTATACTTTGCGAAAAACCACACTTAACTTTGAACTCGTTTTTCTCCAAGAAAAATTTTTGTTTCGTGAAAAACTAATGACACCATTAGAAAGAGCAGGAAAAAATCTATCGAAGTGTATGTGTCATTTAATTTTCCAAGTCCACGCATACTGTAGTTAGCGAGTTACAAAATACGCGTTTTAATGTAAAGATGCTCCGCACGCGCAGTGTCTGAAATATGATGGACGCGGTCGTATACTTATCAAAACAGTGTAAAATATGTCCACGCAATATCTGAATGTTATTCAAATAAATGCAGCGCTGAATTTCTTTATTCCGGAATCTCTTGATTTGTGATGCTGCAAAATGTTCACCTAAAGCCATGACATTTTTTGGAGTTGTCCAAAGAGTTTATGAAGTTTTTTCAGCGTCAACAAAGCGGTGGAATGTTTTGAAAAAAACATGTACCAGACCTAACTGTTAAAAAATCCTGTGATACAAGATGGGAAAGCAAACTTGAAAGTGTAAAAGCACTTCGTTACCAGATTAAGGAAGTACATGATGCTTTAGTCGAAGTGGTAGAGACGACTGATGACCCCAAAGCAAAAAGTGAAGCTAGATCGCTTGTTAATGAAATAAGTAGTGACGAGTTTTTAGTAGCTTTTGCTATTTGGCATGATGTGCTTTTTGCTGTAAACAGTGAAGCAAAAACCTCCAGGCCGAAAAAAATGCATCTCGGAGTGGCTTCACAGTTACTTCATGGACTGGTAAAGTTTTTTGATCAGTTTAGAATTGAAGGTTTTGCTGCAGCAACAATGGTTGCAAGAGAAATGAGCGAAGCATTGGGTACAGAGCCAAAGTTCCAAGAAGTTAGACAAAGAAAGAGAAGAAGACTGTTTGAGTACGAGGGGGATGATGAGCCTGTTTCAGAATCTGCTGAACAAACCTTTAGAGTGGAGTACTTTTACCGTATTGTAGATTGTACAGCACAGTCCCTTACAAAAAGGTTTAAACAAATGGCCCGTTATGACACGATGTTTGGATTCCTCCACAATGTAGAAGAACTAAAAACAATAGAAAAAGACAAACTGCAGAAAAAGTGCAAGGACTTAGAAGTCATTTTAAGTTTTGAAGAACAGAGAGATATTAGTGGAGATGAACTGTTCACAGAACTAAAAGTTCTCCGTGAACTACTTCCTGTCGAAGTTGAAACAGCTGCTGGAGTTTTGAGATTTATGAATAGAATACAAAATCCATTTCCTAACGCATTTATTGCGTACAGGATTCTGCTTACTATCCCTGTAACAGTTGCAAGCGCAGAAAGGAGTTTTTCCCGCTTAAAGTTGATTAAGACCTATTTAAGATCAAACATGAGCCAAGAAAGGTTGACATCTTTGGAAACATTATCAATAGAAGCAGGCACCACATCCAAAGTTAATTTTGATGATTTGATTGATGACTTCGCTGGATTGAAAGCAAGAAAAGTTAAATTTGTATGAGGTGAGTTCCGATGACCAATATTATTTTTGCAACTTTAGTTTTAGAATCTTGAACAACTTTCAGATGATAACTTTGTACAGTAATAATGTTAAAATTAGAATTTTTTCATCTTTTGGGTTTGAAGTGTATATGCTGTATTTATATTTATTTTTATAATCAAACATTAAAAAGAAGCGGCCTACCCATTTTTTCAGCATTTTCATTATAAAGCTTAATAAATTTTTTAAGTTTTATGGTGACTTTTTGGATCGATGATGTTTGTTTTTGTTTTTGTTATCTTTTTAGTTGTCTTGACAGGAAGCGGAAGACTACATATATCTTTATTAACACCTCGTTATATAGCGCTTCATTTTTCAGGTATGAAGTCCGGAAGCACACTGCATGAGCTCTTCACTGTCCAGAGTAATATAAGAGGAAGACAAAGGATAAAAGGAATTTTATTAATACCCTCTTATAATACCCTCTTATAATACCTTCTCATTAATACCCTCTTTTATAATACCCTCTAAAAAGGAATTAACATTAACACCCTCTTGTTGTCCTCGTTACAAAAAACCTACAAGGTATTCTGAACCATGGTTTTTGCGTTTGTGTAGTTTTAGTAATGAGCTTTGAATGAACACTTTTGAACTTTATACTTCAGACAACTTTGTTAAATTACTCTACTGTAGACTGTAGGCCTACATTATATTTTACCATTTATTATAATTAAAAAAGTACATATAAAACAAATTGTGTCACTTTCTTTCTCAATACAGATTTCCTTCTTTATTGAAAAAAAAAACATAAAAATGGTGTGTTCCTTAGTTTAAAATGTTCTTAGTATTTATTTATTGTTAATAGTAATAAACATTATTATTAAATTAATGAACGCGATGTTGGTATCAATTTTTATTTAAAATTGCTGCTGTTGTCGTAATTATAATATTTAAAAACCAATCAAGAGGCTGGAGTAAAAATATATATAATGTAATATAATGATGTGGTTTGGGCGGAGGAATGACAGTGTTGAAGGTTGGGGGTTTGTGGTTTTAGGGGGGGGGGAGAGATTCATCAGACTGGAAAGGCCTCGCAAAAGTTTTTTGCACCAGGCCTCACTTTCGCCAAGGACAGCTCTGATAGCGTGCATTCTCCTTTAATTGTAATAGTGACCTACTTACTAATTCATAAAATTTCCTTAGAGAGCTCGCATGATATTTGCCTGTCTCTCTCTGTCGTGTGTCATCATATACAATAAAAGTTTGCTTGCCAACTTGTTGTAGCAAAGTATAGGGTCCATCATACAATCTAAAGAATTTTTTAGGAGTATTGTCTATGCGTTTGCCAACTGGATTTGTTTTTAATAACACTCTCTCTCCAACAGTAAAATTCTATAACTTATGAGTTCTGTTAAATCTTTCCATTCGCTTATTACCTCTTTCAATTATTTTACTTTTAGCATGATCAATTTTAATGATTAAAGGTATATGTAAGTTCTGATTAGCAGGTTTGTGAACGTACTTCTTCCAGAATTTATCGGGTTGACGTCCTTGCTCAAGCTCTGTTGGTGCGTAGCTTGTTGCATCCCTGTAATTATCATTAATGGCTTGTTCAAAGAATGGTAAATATTCTGCCCACCTATTGTGTTGGTTGTGGCAGTAGGTATTTACCCAATTCTTTATTCACTCTCTCGGCTAAATTTCCCTGTGGATGTCTGATGGATATGAGTATGGGCTGAATTCCATTTTCCATTAATACTCTATTCCATATGATGTTTTGAAACTGTATTCCTTGGTCACTAAGAATTCTCTTCATTTTACCATACATTGTGTGACGTTCTATTCACATACAAATACACAAATTTTATTTTATTTTCCACCTACCTGTTTCGCCTTCCGCCAGGGTCCGCACCACGAACATTAAAATGCAAATATGATTATAGGTTATCGTAAAAACTTACGCAACGCATTTTTAAAGAGAAATTAATTAAAATTTTATTTTTTACTTTAAAATATCCTTCAAGTATTAAATTGGTATTTATTTGGCCTCTTGGCTCAAATCATTGAAAATGCATAAAACCCTTACTGATAGTTACATGATGGTATTACACTTATACTTACAGAATTACAATAAACACCTTTTAGACAGCCCCAATCTGCTATTTACTCTCACATTCACACCTTTACAAAACCAACTACTATTATTTAATTAACATGTTTGCACAAAAAACACTGTATAAAAATTTGTTGAAAATACAGTTACTGGTTACCCGACGGTTCACTGCTTTCGTTGCCACGTGACTCGTATGTTTATTAATCTTTATTAATAATTTCCCGAAAGTGTATTGTTCACTTGATGTTGGCCCGCTCACTTCACTAACTCTGTTTTGTAATTTTATATCTTGGTTACCACTCTTTACATGATGAAACTGAACTGTTGTGTGCACACGGTTTTTCACGCACCCGGCTGGGCTGAGAATTTTGTTCAAATGGCCGCCGCCACCTCACCACAACACCACTGCTGCTTCACATTTTAGCTCTGTAATTTAGGTGAAATTTGAGTCCAGTCGGCGGACGCACTACTATTCGCGTCCGGCAGGTTAGGATGTTACTTTCCGACTTGAATAGATAGGCTGACTAATTATTACGGCCTATCTTGCACTCCCGAGGCCACAGTTTTACTGTTTCCAGCACTTTATGCTGCTGCTGGCTATCTGTTCACTCTCTGCTGGCAAACTGCAGACTGTAGACTGTGTCACAAGGCTGCTGCTGGGCGGTTACGCAATACGTCTGTACAATTGTTTTGGCTAACGCTGTGCATTGCTGTACTGAGGCTCCCTACAGGTGCAGTTAACAATTTGATACTGGATGGAATTGATGATTTGAATTTATATAAAATTAAACTGGGGTAGCTCACATATATGAAGTGAATTTAAAATCTTTATAAAATCGGGACCAAAATCAATAAAATAAAAACCTTCTAATTCGACCCATTACAATACCCCCCCCCCCCAATGAGAAGTCTTCTGTCGAAACAGAAGAATTCTCATTGCTAAAACCCCTAAGAGGACCGGTGAGGAACTGGTGCCAACAACCCCCCATTTGTTCTTATACCTCATGGGTACACGACCCCCCTGGCTCGGCGACTGTGGACGCATCTGAACGAGATCACTGGACTTCTCTGTGCGAGATCCCAACACCGAAAAATCGAACAGACACGCACCACCGTGCACCTAGCCTTCTAACTTGCCTCCCCAAACTCCAAATCCCTGGCTTAGATCATGCCAGATCCTCAACCGATATGTTCCCCCTTATATGCAAACTGGGCTGCCTTTAGCAGATACTGGGCGCACACACACACACCTATAATAATTTTTTAACAAACTCCTCATCTAAAATAAGTTCAAAATCAGATTGTATCAGAACAAAAAAAATCTCTTATCTGGATAGATTAATTCTCTTCGTTATTATTACGGATAAAAAAGAAAACAAATAAATTGAATATTTAATTAAAACATGGACTGCCTTATCCTAACATTTGATTATACATATATCCTATACCATATAATTCAATAATACTATTGATAGATATAAACAATAATACAACCAAAAATGCAAAACATCAATTTAATGGCAGGCACAAAAAGTATATACAAATATATATATATTTCTTTTTTCTCTCTACTACCCCCCTTTTAATCCCTTAACCCCCGATACCCGTTACATATTAATGTGTTCTGCGCGAGGCTTCTTGGCCTTTTTCAGCCTCATCCTCGCCGTAAACCACATCTCCCTCGTGACCTGTAACTGGGTCACCGCCCATCCACACTCACTATTACCCCCCCTAGACTGTAGCGTCTAGTTGCTTTCACAAGGACTGATGCGGAAGGGGTGGACATTTTTTCTTTTATTCCACCCCCATCCTTGCTTCGGCGTTACAATAAAATTCGGTATTATACCTACTATTTTCTATTTATACACCCCTAATGGACTACCACCCCTATCTGGGTGAAAATAGCCCTGTTCCAAATTAGGTAGATTCCCCATAAAATAACCCCACTACTAAATCTAACAAACCACCGGGTTAGCAAAATAAAACAAACCACAAGCCGGTTATATCAAGTAAAATTTATGATTTGCCACAATTAACTACTTTCACGGTCATGGTCCGGTGAGGCCATGACCGCACTTAGGTGGGGAATCTACAGTTAAAACATAAAATATAGATTGGCATTGATACAGGTTACTTAGACAGTAATATACATCTCTAAGTTTCACAGACATTTTTGACAGCATTTACACAAAATTTCCTTCAGTTTCCCATTTAAATGAATATTTTAACCATTATTTACATCAATTGGCATTTACTTTATTTTACAATTACATTTGAAGTTCGAATCAGAATAAATTTAAATTTATTATTAAAATTTTCAATTGATTTAATTGCCGAGTGGATTTAATTTTATTTAATTTCTCAAACTCTACGTCACAGGAATTACCTCATTATTATTTTATCTGTAAAAAAAAAACTTCAATTCTTTTATGTCATAATAAGGTTTTGCTCAAGATACTGATTCAGCAGACTACATTTTTTGTTATTGTCACCAAGCATGACTGTAGGCATTAGTCACAACATACAACCTGTTTACATAAACACTTGTGTGCCAGACGTGTTATAAACACTCTGTCTCAATACTCACATAGTCTAAACATTCTGGTTACATCATACACTGACATATATCCTTCCTACAAATTTTTTGGTTTCTATACAGCTTTTTGTTAACATATTTATCAAAGTCAATTTATTACAGTTCAAACCAAATATAATTCTAATTCACCTTTCAGTTATTATTACTTTTAATTACCGTTTTTATTTAATACCAGTGTCTCAATTCATTTATATTATTGAATCAAAAATTCTTTCACCCCTGTAGGCATTTTATTCTCTCTAATTGGTATTATTAACTTTATACTTACAGTACATTGTCCACCTATTGACATGAGCACAAAATACACACCACACACACACACACCAATATCTCCACGTAACCTCTGAAACATTTAACAGCAATGTTATTTCATACAAACAATTTAACATTTATTCATTAATATCAAATCTCATAAAACAATTTAAATCCATTAGAAAAATTCAACCATATAACATTTAAATCAAGCAAAATATTTAAACATTTCAAATTATTTTAATTAGATCAATTATTGAAAACAACATTTTTTATTACTTTCACCCATTGCACTAACTACAACTCATTCGTTATCTTCCTCCAAATTATTTTTGTTATTTATTTAAGCTGCAAAATATTAATATTATTATTATCATCACAACAATTTCTGCTACATACATACATTGTTTATCTAACATTTTATAATACATACAATTAATTTCACTACACATGTATTTACAATTCTTCAGCAATAATTATTTGGTTATATCACACTTCATTGTCCAAGGTTGCGAGGTCTGAACCAATAAACAAACTGTTTAAAATTGTTCATTTGTGAATTTAAGGCTCAGCCACCATCGTCATAGATAAGTCTTTGTTTTATATAGCATTGTTCAATTTCATTAACACACCAATTACTGTTTGGTGTGTCGTCACTATAAAAACCAAATTCATTCATTATACCAAAATAATCATAGAACAGGTCAACATTAAGTACATCGGTTAAGTCTCCATCAGTAATATTCATTATCAAGTCAGTTATTGTTTCTTCATAAAGTAAATTATTATTATTTAAACATGTATCATCAAAATAATCTTCACTATCTATTTTAACAGGTAAATACTTCAAGTTATTTAACATCTCTTTCAACTCATTATAGTCTCTCTGCAACCTATATAATTCTATTTCTTTATCAACACACAATTCTCCATCTAAATCTCTCTCATCATAACACCATATCATACTTTCACCATCATTCCACACAGAGGGTACTAATTTATACAAAAAAGGGATATAACTCAAATCTTCCATTAAATAGGGTCTCTTGCCCTCCAATAATAACATTTTTGAACACTCTGGTTCATCACAAATAAGGGGAACATTTACCCACTACCCTACACATTCATCTACTCTTTCTTTCCATTCTTTTTCTAATTCATCAACACTAATTACAACTTCGTTACTACATATAGCTTTCTCTCTCTCACTCACTATTTCACTATCGGGTTTCAACGTTTCACTCTCTGATACCATCTTTTCAATTACATTACCACTTTCAATATCATTGTTACTATTTGTTATCTTACTCTCTACTACTACGTTTTTACCCATACATTATAATTATCATCTGTTTTACATTCAAAATTTTCAGTTACCTTTTGTCTTTGTTTATCAAATTTGTCCACCACATTACTCTCTATTTTGTCAATTTTATTATTCCTACTATTCAATGAGTGACTCAACGTTTCTTTTAATTCATTTGTCAATTTGATAAAGTTACTCTCACAATTGATTTGTACTTTATTAATATCAGTTTTAAGTTCATCAAATTTTACGCTAATACTCTGTTGAAACTGAATATTCTGTTCTTCGACTTTTTTATTAAATTTGCTCTGTATATCTAATTTCTCATTTACACTACTTTTAAAATCTTGCATCTCGTTTTTCTGTTCATCTAACTTTACATCAAATTTATTGAGCATTTCGTTTTTTTGTTCATCTAACTTTACATCAAATTTATTGAAACTGGTACAAAGAAATTGGATCATTTTCATCATATCTTGATCCTCAGATTTTTTACTCAGGACTGGTGTTGCATGCAGTACGTCATCCATAATTTTCGACTCAGTTCCGGTCAATTCTATGTTTATTTGGCTCTCTGTTTCAATGTCAGTGAAGCTGACTTGTTCATTATTAATTGTACGCTCCCTACTCAAAATTGGGGTTATTTGAATCCCCGAATCTACAGTTACATTACTCTGATCTGTTACCTTTAATTCTGTTTTATTCTGACTCACACTTGGAGTCGAATGTGTCTCCAAACTACTCATGTTTAAGTCGTCAAAATTTTCGACACTAGTCGTTTCATTTATGTTATTTTCGTTATCTGCCATTTTTATAAATTTATTAATCTAGATTTACTTACATAGAACCATCTACCACTTAACTCTTAAACTCTAAACATTGATGTACTAGTTTGTATGTGCTGCGTAATTTTTTACGTATTGTTACTCAACCCTCAAATCGAACTTGCATTTATCGTAAGTGTGGAATTTTAATTATTCAAATTCAAGTCCCTGTTCAGGCACCAAATGTGACGTTCTATTCACATAACATTGAGTAACAATAGTGAAACGTTGAAACCAGATAGTGAAATAGTGAGTGAGAGAGAGAAAGCTATATGTAGTAACGAAGTTGTAATTAGTGTTGATGAATTAGAAAAAGAATGGAAAGAAAGAGTAGATGAATGTGTAGGGCAGAGGGTAAATGTTCCCCTTATTTGTGATGAACCAGAGTGTTCAAAAATGTTATTATTGGAGGGCAAGAGACCCTATTTAATGGAAGATTTGAGTTATATCCCTTTTTTGTATAAATTAGTACCCTCTGTGTGGAATGATGGTGAAAGTATGATATGGTGTTATGATGAGAGAGATTTAGATGGAGAATTGTGTGTTGATAAAGAAATAGAATTATATAGGTTGCAGAGAGACTATAATGAGTTGAAAGAGATGTTAAATAACTTGAAGTATTTACCTGTTAAAATAGAGAGTGAAGATTATTTTGATGATACATGTTTAAATAATAATAATTTACTTTATGAAGAAAAAATAACTGACTTGATAATGAATATTACTGATGGAGACTTAACCGATGTACTTAATGTTGACCTGTTCTATGATTATTTTGGTATAATGAATGAATTTGGTTTTTATAGTGACGACACACCAAACAGTAATTGGTGTGTTAATGAAATTGAACAATGCTATATAAAACAAAGACTTATCTATGACGATGGTGGCTGAGCCTTAAATTCACAAATGAATTTACTTGTTACATGTTACTATTCATAACAACGTTACGTATTATTACTCAACCCTCAAATCGAACTTGCATTTATCGTAGGTGTGGAATTTTAATTATTCAAATTCAAGTCCCGTTCGTAGCGCCAAATGTGACGTTCTATTCACATACAAATACACAAATTTTATTTTATTTTCCACCTACCTGTTTCGCCTTCCGCCAGGGTCCGCACCACGAACATTAAAATGCAAATATAATTATAGGTTATCGTAAAAACTTATGCAACGCATTTTTAAAGAGAAATTAATTAAAATTTTATTTTTTACTTTTAAATATCCTTCAAGTATTAAATTGGTATTTATTTGGCCTCTTGGTTCAAATCATTGAAAATGCATAAAACCCTTACTGATAGTTACATGATGGTATTACACTTATACTTACAGAATTACAATAAACACCTTACCTTAATTAGACAGCCCCAATCTGCTATTTACTCTCACATTCACACCTTTACAAAACCAACTACTATTATTTAATTAACATGTTTTCACAAAAAACACTTTATAAAAATTTGTTGAAAATACGGTTACTGGTTACCCGACGGTTCACTGCTTTCGTTGCCACGTGACTCGTATGTTTATTAATCTTTATTAATAATTTCCCGAAAGTGTATTGTTCACTTGATTTTGGCCCGCTCACTTCACTAACTCTGTTTTGTAATTTTATATCTTGGTTACCACTCTTTACATGATGAAACTGAACTGTTGTGTGCACACAGTTTTTCATGCACCCGGCCGGGCTGAGAATTTTGTTCAAATGGCCGCCGCCGCCTCACCACAACACCACTGCTGCTTCACATTTTTGCTCTGTAATTTAGGTGAAATTTGAGTCCAGTCGGCGGACGCACTACTATTCGCGTCCGGCAGGTTAGGATGTTACTTTCCGACTTGAATAGATAGGCCGACTAATTATTACGGCCTATCTTGCACTCCCGAGGCCACAGTTTTACTGTTTCCAGCACTTTATGCTGCTGCTGGCTATCTGTTCACTCTCTGCTGGCAAACTGCAGACTGTAGACTGTGTCACAAGGCTGCTGCTGGGCGGTTATGCAATACGTCTGTACAATTGTTTTGGCTAACACTGTGCATTGCTGTACTGAGGCTCCCTACAGGTGCAGTTAACAATTTGATACTGGATGGAATTGATGATTTGAATTTATATAAAATTAAACTGGGGTAGCTCACATATATGAAGTGAATTTAAAATCTTTATAAAATCGGGACCAAAATCAATAAAATAAAAACCTTCTAATTCGACCCATTACAATTGGAATATTTTTTTGTAACAGAATTTTTAGGACGGCTTTAGTAGTTGTGGGTCGCATAACAGGATACAGATGAACTGCCTTAGAAAACATGTCTATACAGACTAGTATGTGTCGAACTCCCCCGACTTGATCTTGGTAATGGGCCTAAGAAGTCCACTGCAACTAACTCCCCTTTCGCACTATCCCCCTATGCATTCCCCTATCCTTCTGTACACTTTGCATTTCCACACAGGTGAGAAGATTAGGTTGTTTAGCAGTCTGGCAATCAGCATTCCCTCAACTCACCTTTAAACTTCCTGGACATGTTGTTAATTGTAAAATCTTCTCGTAGGGATAAATAACGTTTTAATGCCGAGGCATGAGCTAAGCTCTCGTGAGTTGGTGTAATCATTTTAAATAACATTTCATTTGGCAACACAATTTCCAGTCATATCTTATTAACTTGAAAAGAATATTTTTATATAGCTTATATTGAGCTGGTAGATGAGAGTGACGTTTTAATTTCCGCAGTATAAGAGATGTTGATCTTGTTCTTCAGCTAGATTCTGTAGAATTCTTTTTACTTCATTGGTTGTTTCGAAGCGTATAGGTAGTAGTCGTACCTCTTGATAATCTTTATCGTAGATTTCTTCGCGTATGTTGGCAGGAAATATGTCGCTGACTGTGTACTGCTGAGTATCTATTTCCAGTCATTGTTATTGAGAAGCTTGAGAAACTGGCTGTACAGTTGTTTCCGTTCCGTTCCCTCTTTTTTTGTGCTATTGTTTGTTTGTATCGCATTGAGTGGGCGATCATATAGTTTTGAGAATTTCTTTGATGATGAAGGCCACACATAACCTCCCTTCTCTCTCTCTCCCCCTCCCTCCATCACCCCTCCCCTCACTCTGCCTTCAATTATTCCTTTAGTCTTAAATTATCTTGTTTTAAGTCCGCTACCATGGCTTGCATTATGTTTTGAAGTGCCTCCATATCGAAGCTACTCTGTTCTGCCATGTTGAATGTATCTTTGTATTACGTTTTTAAATAATTATTATTGGTTATCGCGTTTCCAATAATCTGATATATAATAATAATAATAATAATTATTATTATTATTATTGTTATTATTATTACACCTTTCCCATATATAACACTTTTATGTACAATACAATTGCTTGGTTGAGCACCAGTTGTGCGAATATAATACACAACAATTTAAATATAATAATCAAATAATATTTAAACATGAATAATAATAATTATATAATATACACATAAAATATATTTTTTTATATATATTCACTAGTAGAGCATTCATTTAACTTTTTATTTTTTATTTTTAAATAGTTAAATGGCATGGTTGCGAACCACGTTCTTGGGCGACAAATTATTATATAACGATTTTGCTGCTATATACGAGAAAAGGTGTAGGGTGTTTTTAAAATAATAATACTTAATAAATCATATCGAGTTGGTAAAATAATTTAAAAATGTATTAAATACAATCTCAAAATTACGAATTAAAAATTCTTCATTATTATTCTCATAATGTATTTTTTCTTTAGTGTGTGCTCAGCATATACATGATTATTGTAATTATACTAATAACATTAACATAAATATTCATGAAGCTAATACACAAAACATAAATTGACATGTATGCATAAAAATGAATAAATATAAGTTTGTTTATAATCTAAAAAAGTGCTTTCGACTTGCTCAGATTGTATTCCTTTTAAATTGCATATATTTTTTTTTATTACAATGCTGTGCTTTGTGCACGTACATATAAATATTGTATTCAATCAAGTTTCGAATCAAATAAATATTCATGATACGTTACAATTTCAAAAAATATGATAATAATAATTTTGCAACTGTTAAAAAATCATTATAAAATTCATGTAATCTATTACTATAATTTTACCATTTAAATTTTACAATTACTATTTACACAATTAGAGTTTATCATTGTCTCTTTACTCTTTTTTTTTTAATGTCTTTCATGACCCGTTTGTTGACGAGAAAAAATGGTTGCATGTCACCTTATTGTTTATGCGGTGATACTCACTGATTCCTCATCATGATCCTGAGTCCTGTGTCCTGTGTCGATCCTCCATTGTCCTTTGGTCCTCCTGGTGTCCATCGTCCAGTCCTCCTGGTCCATTCAGCACTCAGATGACTCGTATGGTGTTATCTCCATACTGCTCGGATATTGAACTCAGATGCTATGCAGTTGGGCATAGCTTTTGGCTGCAGATGTGTTTCAGTAGACTGGGGGTCGACGCTTGCAATCCTCGCTTATTTATACTGTCGGGCGCAAAAATCCTGTTTCAACCACTCTGTGCATGATTTATATTGTTATAGTTTGTCAAGCGTCCCTTTACAGGTTCGTTTATTTTTGTACTTATTTTAATTTTATTCGCAACATGCAAAGTCTTTTGGTTATTACATGATGTTCAAACAATCGGTAATTTTTTTATGTATAAGTGTATGTTAATAGTTTTTTCATACTTTAATTATTCTGATTACTATTCACTTTTATTTACACTGCATAAAAATGTATTATTTGTTTCGTACTAAATTTTGCACATGTGTGCATCTTTATATTATTAATAACATGGCGTAATTTGTTATATCTTTCGCGCACTTACCAAAATTTTATAATAAATTGGTACATGGCGTAATTTGTTATATCTTTCGTGCACTTACCAAAATTTTATAATAAATTGGTTATTTAATTCAATTTATTCAGGGTTGACACCACGCGGGTTTCTACTTGTTTCACACACGCACATATCACTTTGACTATACACACTCTTAGCTTGTGTGTGGCGTGATATGCCTGTACCGACCTGTACATTAGGTGTCTCCGTTCACTGGTTACTTACAGCTTTCAATATGCACTTTTTAAAATATTGACAATGTTAATTATTCGTACTAATTTAGTAGTTTTTTAAACTAATTGTGACAAGTAACATACGCAGACAATTGCAGTATATATATTGCAATTAAACAAGTATTATAAAATGAATACACTTCTGTCGATGCATCCAATGAACTGTATAGTGTTAAACACCGGCTAGGTCATAGATTTTTGTGTGTTCATTGCATTATGTATATGTGGTTGCACAATAAACGTATTTTTGAAAAGAGTATTTTTTAAAAAGAGGAGTGAGACGTTGATGATGTGAAGTAATAATTAAAATGTAGTAAAAGAATCAATCAACGGTTTATTAAATATTGCAAAGAAAATTAATTGATTAGACTGGTCTATAAAAAAAAAAACTTTTTTTCTCCCAAAGATCTATATAGTATTTTTTGCGCTGAATTCAAAAATGCCAACCATTTTTCTCTATCACGTAAGGGTTTCGTGTGACAGCTAGGTAAATATTTTACATTAATAACATTTACAGTAAAGAAATTAATCAATGTTCAATGTACCTAAAAGGTGTTAGTTGAAGATTTCCTGGAGTACTTTGCATCAGGAACATCCTTTTTGAGAGTCCAGCAGTAATCTGCTAACATATTTGAGCTCCACTTCCCTTGATACCTTTTTTCCATGCTTGAAATGTCTTGATGAAAGCGTTCACCATGTTCATCGCTTACGGCTCCCAGGTTTTCCGGAAAGAAATCCAAGTGAGAGTGAAGAAAGTGGATCTTGAGAGACATATTGCAGCCTAAATGTTCATATGCTTTCAGTAGCTGATTTACTAGATCCCTGTAGTTGTCAGACTTGTTGTTGCCTAAAATTGCGTCACTGCATTCTTGAAAGAAATCCATGCACGTTTTTCTAAGTCATTCAACCGTCCTTCAAAATTTTTATCTTTCATTAGTTCTCTCATTTGTGGTCCTACAAAAATTCCTTCTTTAATTTTTGCATCACTAATTCTGGGGAACTTTTCCTTTAAATACATAAAACCTCTTCCATTTCTGTCCATTGCCTTCACGAAATTTTTCATCAAACCTAATTTGATATTAAGATGTGGAAGATAGATCTTTTTGGGATCAACTAAATGAGCATTCATAACATTTTTTTCACCAGGTGTGAGAGATTTATCTGAATGCCATATCTTCTTTTTGAAATGACTTTTGCGATCTCTGCTGTCCCACTCACATAAAAAGCAGCAAAATTTTGTGTATCCAGACTGTAAACCTAGCAGCATAGCGATCACCTTAAGGTCTCCACATATGTTCCAATTGAATTTTTCATACATTATCTTGTCTAGAATAATCTTCATATTTTCATAAGTTTCTTTCATATTAATAGCATGTGGTTGTGGAACTGATGGAAATTTGTTTCCATTGTGAAGGACAGCTTTTAGGCTAGCTTTAGATGAATCAATAAACAAACGCCATTCCTCTGTGTTATGAGAATGTCCTAGAGTATCCATCACTGATAAAATATCATTACAGTACACAAAATCTCCTTCTTGAGAAAAAAAGTTCTTGAAATCCTCTTGACGATTTTGAAAGTAGCATACCTTAGTTCCGCGATCAGGAAGGTTCCACCCTTTTAATCGTGATCTCAAAAGTTCAGCCTGATTTTTGGATAAATGTAAATCACGCACTAAATCATTTAGGTCTCCTTGTGTCAGTAAATGAGGCTCGTAGGAACTTCAAAACTTGGATCATGTCGATCAGAGTGATGTTCATTCTGATCCTCTTCAGAGCTTGGATTTTCATTTATATCGATTGATACCGGGTGATTTGGGAGATCATCACTGTGGAGAACAGGTCGAATCGCTGAAGGTATATTGGGATATTTCAAAGTGTGTTTCGACTTACTTGTTATTTCCGTTGTATTTGTTAAACAAAAGTAACAGTTGGAAGAATGATCTTTTGGCTCTCTCCACACCATGGGAACTGCAAATGGCATATGGCGAGAGCCGTTTGCCCACCCCGTTAAAAGTCTTGAACAAGTAACACAACAAATATGGGGGACCCAACTCTTGTCCTGATCTCCTACCTTGCAACCAAAATAAAGTTGATAGCACTTTTTTATTAAAGAGGTAAAGTTCCGCCTTTGAAGTTTAAAAGTCAACTCACCACACACATAACAAAACGTGTCCGGATGGTTTAGGCACTTGCGCGGCATTTTTGAATTTCACACAAATAAAAGCTACTAATACAGAACAATAACACAGTGTTTAAGATAGATAAACAATACGAGTTGCTTATAAAAGAATACACTTGCACGCCTCTGTATGTTCATAAACTAAGCACAACATAACCTCCAAGCACGCTTCTGCACAGATGTTCACCACAGCCACACATATTACATCACAGCAAAGTCAATGAATACCAAATGTTTAAAAAACAATCTACCAGAGTGCAGCATGTATAACTTCGTAACTACGTTGTATATCGGCAATATTGAGGTAGCGAAAGTTGAAAACGTACATATACGTGATTACTGAATTTGGTCCCTCAGAGAAAAAACGTATATATACGTGATTACTGATCAAAGGGTTAACCAAAGTCTATATGTCACATGTAGCTTTTGTTTTCATTTCCTCAAATAAATAAACAATACGTGCTCCAAGTCAATACTGTAGTAATATTTATTGCAAAATAATACAATTTCCAACATAGAAAATTGAAAAAAAAGTTATTCGTATATCTATAAAACTATACGTGATAGCAAAATTTTGATAGCAAAACTGGATTCCTCGTATAAAAATACATAAGAATCACATAAAATGTTTTCTGGGACAAAACATGTGTTGACCAGTGGAAAAAATAACATTCAAAATATTCTATTTTATAAGGTTACACTCTGAAAACAACATATCTTTGCTATTCAGCACACATTAACAAAATATAATCTTAAATATCTAAGCATGTATGATGAACAAATTATAAAATTCTTTTATATTGGATGGGTGTCTGGCTTTGAATCATTATTAAAAATTTGAACTCATAGCAACTCATCTATAAAAATACTACTAACTTTACCAAATAAAAATTGAATGGTTGCTATTAATATTTTAAATAAAAAATAATATTTACTTTAAGAATATTTATGATTTATACTGACACACCCAGTTTTTAAAATAAAATAAAATATTTATTTTTAACACCAAGCTATGTCTTTTACTTTAAATATTTATACTATTTACATTTAGGTCATTACATTACTTGATTTCATATTCTGTTCTTTATGAGTTCGTTGTTTTACACAAAAATATAATTGTTAATTTGTGACCTGTGTATTGTTGAATTTACTGTTGTGTGTATGTGAGCGTCTCCTGAATGATGACAATGACGACGATGACGATTGATGATGATGATAATGCTGATGCTTCCTTGGTAATGTTTAGTCTGTTGTTGATGGTGGTCTTATGCTCCTCCATCAGTCATGGTTTATTACAGATGAAGGTGATGATGATGATGAGTTCAAGTCGATCAGCAGACAGACATAGTGACCTCGTGTGTAATTTGCTTGAGTCTGTCAATTAGCAAACAGACATGGTGACCGCTTACGAAGATTTCTTGAGTCTGACCCT
This sequence comes from Magicicada septendecula, assembly GCA_034769895.1. Taxonomy (NCBI): domain Eukaryota; kingdom Metazoa; phylum Arthropoda; class Insecta; order Hemiptera; family Cicadidae; genus Magicicada; species Magicicada septendecula. The sequence goes on along the minus strand of CM068376.1, from coordinate 246,051,274 downwards.
CATCCAAAATTGCCGGAGGTATTTATGTTACGCTGCAAACTGACATGTCATATATTGTTTTTGACATGTTAAACTTTGTCAATTCGTGTGTACTGATCACTTTTTAGTCCATTTTTGTGATAACCAGAAACTTGATCTGTAGGCGAGTGGTTGCATTGTCTTCGTAATTTTTCACTCGTCATTTACATATAACACACTCGTTAATTACTAGCTAATTGTGATAGTAATTAACTTCAATTTATAAGATGTCTTTATTATTGCACTTTTCTGCAATAATTTTGCATCACCATGCGTGTTTAAATGTCCTTATTTATTCTAATGGTGTCTTTAGAATTGTGATATGTCTTTGTTAACAGGTAAAAAACATTTATTAATGTATTTTAATCGTGTCAATACCTGATTTAATAATAAAAACCAACAATTCATATGTTTCCTCTTTGTAGTTCAGTGCAGGTTTGTGCTGGTTCACACACACACACACACACACACACACACACACACACACACACACACACACACACACCAATGAATTTATCCTGTCGGGCAGGTGTACACTCTCGACAGGCTACAGTGAGTCAATGCCTGCACTTTAATGCACAAAATATTTAAAACTATTCGTCATATTCTCCTTACACTGATTACTTACAAAATACTGCCCTGGGTAAGTATGCAACTATATGTAATATTGTTTGATATAGAGGTGTATATGCATATATATTGCAACGGGTCAAATTTTATTATAACTAATAAGGATATTGTGAGTGTGTAAAAATTACAACACATCTATTATGGAGGAGATGAAAAATTATTTACTATACACAAGAATATAGTGTTTTAAGATGTATATTGTATTACAACTTGTCATGCATTTATATTTGGAATAATAGGTTATATTGTTCGATAATATATCGATTTTACTTGGTTGATGATACGTCCTCCATATGTGCGATCCTTTTCTTCCTATTGTCGCTCCCGTCCTGGCGTCCTCTTCTTCAGCGTCACACTCCTTCCTGGCATCCTCTTCGTCCTGGCGTCCTCTTCGTCTTGTCGTCCTCTTCTATGGCGGATTGCTTCAGCAGCGATATTTCGATCAGTCTCGTTGATGATTATGTCTTAACTGTTAACCTTCACAAATTGTTAAACTCACAATGATTATTGTTTTACTCGAACAGTTTATTATTAATTGATACGTTAAATTTTATCAATCTCAGGGTAAATATGGGTATTATTTAAAGGTGGTGCATTAGTCGTACACCTTCCAAGAAATCTCGAAAGTGTCTTTATTTCCCTATGCGGATATCTTAAATTAACACGAAAAAGCACTATAATATACTATAATTTTATTTAAATAATCAAACCACTCGTTCTTTACATGAAACTTCATAAAGAATACCAAGGTTTATTTTATGTTAGATTTTTCTATGTTCGTACGAGAAGAACTCTCAAATGCCGAGCACAACTTCACCTTGCAGATGCTACAGAAGAACTGTGTCGATCCTAACTCTACAGTGTATGAATGTTACTGAATTTAATGTCTTCCTATTGGTTAATTCGAGATCACATGTTTGATGAGTGCAAAAGATACAAAGCTTTCCTGAAACAGTTTGTATAAACCTGCACTAACTTGCATTGAATTTATCTACAATTTTTATTACCCTATTAATGATAAGCGTTTCAATTTGAGCTTTTCCCTACTTAAAAAACCTTATTTCTAAAATAGTTCTGTACCTCAGAGTATACACAAATTTAAGCTATTTACATAAATAATCCATTGTCAAAGTTTCATGTCGATTGGTCAATTACCGCGGAAGATATAGCGATCACACGTTATCACACTTGCACACACGCACAAATTCACACAAAAAATACATGACAATAAAGAACACTTTTCTATGAAGAATTTGGTATACCCTACATGCTTATCCATTTCTAAATACAAAACTTACGGCTAAAAGACAAAATATAATATAAAACCAATTTAAACATGAAAATGCTTGTCATCCATGTGCTTAGATACAAATAACATAGCTTATCATCGTGTGTTCCGTTGCGGGATTAACCCTACCATGTGTAAAAAAAAATTTTTTATACGGAATATAAAAAAAATTTTTTTTTCTTCCTAACCTAAATTGACATTACTTTCTCCCAATAATAATAATCATCCAAATAATAACATAATACATTCAAAAAGCAAAATAAATGAACATCTTCTATCAAACAACATTCCTCAACTGTCACTTTGACAGCACTAATGTAAACAAACAAACGCACGTGGCTAGATATCAACAACATTCCTGAACACAGATAAGCATGTCAACACTTCTGACATCATTTGTCCTTCAAAAATCGAAATAAATGAATATCTTCTATCAAACAACATTCCTCAACTGTCACTTTGACAGCACTAATGTAAACAAACAAACGCACGTGGCTAGATACCAACAACATTCCTGAACACAGATAAGCATGTCAACACTTCTGACGTCATTTGGCTAATTCTATGTATACCACAGTTCATCCAAAACATTTTTCCAACATGATACCAATTATTGTTACTTTACACATACTTTTATACAATTTCCTACCAGTCATACCATTCCACCTATATCCTGGCATATTATGTTTAATTATCTTTAACGTAATATTTTCTTAATGATGATGCATGGAACTTCCCTATCACCCAGTTTGTATTTGGGTTTGTGACAATGTACCTATTTTTACCCACTTGTTCTGATAAAATATATGGACCGTTGTATAATCTAAAGAATTTGGCTGCAGTATTATCTTCCCTGTGCCCTCCATTTAAAGCTCGCAGGAGTACCTTCTTACCCGTTTTGAACGTTACCGGTTTGTGATCCGCATTAAACTTCTCCGTCCGTACCTCAGCACACTTTTTAAAGCGTCTCCTGGCTTCTATCTTTTTAACCACATTTGGAATAGGCAAATTCTGCATTGAAATCCTCCTGATGCACCCATCCTAGACACGCTTTGGCGTTTCTCCGGTTTGTAGTTCATTAGGTGTAAATCCTGTCGTGTCATTGTAATTCCCGTTGATGGACACCTCGAAAGACTCGAGACAATCCGGCCACCTACTCTGGTTGGTATTACAATAAGTGCGAAACAGACGCCGTAACTCCCTGTTGACCCTTTTGGCGAGGTTGCCTTATGGTCTCCGGATTGCTGTCAATACTGGCTGTATATTGTGCTTCTCTAATTCAGACTGCCACTTCTTGTTGGTGAATTGCTTACCCTAGTCAGATAGAATTTTCTTCACCGGACCATATTTCAGAATGTATTTATTCAATACAACATTTAGTACTGCCATCGTGGTAGGTCGTCCAATTGCATATAAACTTTCGTTTTTAGAAAATGCATCTGTGCAAACAACCAGGTTCTTCATACCCCTTGAAGCACGTGGTAGCGGACCTAAAAAATCAATACATAGTAGATCATTTTTATTCTTTGTAATGATGTTACCCACCTCCACATAGGTGTGTTGATTTGGGTATTTAGCTGTCTGGCAAATGTGACATGTTCACAAAATAGACTTAACTTTCCTTGCTATGTTCAACCATACGAAATCTTCCCGCATTGCCAAATAACATTTATAAGCTCCAGCATGAGCAAGACTCTCGTGACAAGCCCAGGTTAAATCTTCTATGAGATTATCAGGAACCATAATCTTCCATTGTCCATCGATTATTTTATATAGTACATCCCTGTCGATTCTGTATTTCAGGTTGTCTTGACTTTGTATTTCCTCACTGATTTTTCTTAATTTTGCATCCCTCTGTTGTTCAATATTTACCAATTTCAATCTGTTTTTTTAAGTCATCCGGTAGTGCATATTTAACCGCCAGAATTTTAAAAATCGATTTATGTTTACTTAAATTATTATTTAATTGATTCTCTTGACAAGCTGTCTGCTTATCGCCAGTGCATTGCCCGTTGCTCGTTATCTTATCTATGCGATAAACAGCTGGCTTTTGTATGTCAATGCGCTTATATCGATCAGCCGGGTTCTCGTCTATTTGTCCCAACATAATAGTACGAAGTTCATTTCGAATTACGCAGGTTAGTTTTTTGTTCCCAAAATTGATTGTAGCGTTTAACTTTCTTAAAGTGTCGGTGCCTAATACAACATCATAAATTAGATTTTTCACTATAAGAACTGGTACTTCCATTTCCACACCTTGTGAACATATTGTGATCAGTGTTTGCTTACAAATAGTTTGTGAGTCTCCTGTTGCGGTAGTGACTATTGTATTGTTGACAGGTAAGATCGGTGTTTTTTTAAATTGGTGATTATGTTGGTGAATAAGTTTCTCGTTGATTAGCGAAATTTGAGCCCCGCTATCGAATAATACATTTCCGATACACCCATTAACTTTTGCTCTCACAACAATATCATTATCATTCTTATTTCTAACACTTTCCACGCCATTATCAACACAATTGTTATATATTAATTCATCTCTAAAGTCAACAGGATATAGGCCTGAAGCAATGTATACATTCTTATCACTAGTATTTCTAACATGAGATTTTTGACACTGCTGTTTGTTATGGTATGATTTACTTGTATTTTTTAATTTATCGCATTCTTCATTTGCATTAGTCTTTGTAATTGTTGACACGTTGCTTTGATTAACCCTTTGGAAATTAGGTTTGTGTGTAAATTGTTGTGGTTGTTTTTGTTGTTTTTGTTTTTGTTGCGGCTGAAATTGTTTATGAGCCGGTTCACTATTATTATTACTATTAGTTTGGCTATCCACATTATCCCACTTGGTTAACAACAGGAGTAGTACATCCAATGATTTAATGCCTTGCGTAATTACCGCGATTTGAATAACGCGTCCGAAGTGATGGGCCAATTTATTTACCATCTCTGGTTCTGACATTTCGGGTTCTAGATACTTCGCTCGAGATATGAGTTGGATTAAATAATTTTCTTTAGATCCTTTTAAACTGGAATACCTACCAAACTCCAGCTGTACACTTATTTTTTTCTGTATCTCGCTGTTCCAGTATCTCGCCCTAAAATGTTGTACCAGATCTTGATATGTAACTATTTTATCTTGTACTACCGTGAACCACTCAGCTGCAGTACCCTTTAATCTTCTGACTACATAGTTTATTTTAACCATCTCACTCAGGCTGTCACCTATTGCTTCCATGTCTCGCTGACAATTCTTAAGGAAATGAAGCGGATTCTCAGTGTCCCTACCGAAGAATTTTAACTGCGAATTGTTTTCTTCTAAAGTTCTATAGATGAACGTGGTCTGGTTCGCTGTTGTCGAGGTACTCTGGAGTCTGGTCAGCTGTTGTTCCAGCTCCTGTATTCGCTGAGCTTGTTCAGCTACAAGCTCACCCACCCTAGATGTGTGTTGAACTACTCTTTCCTCTATCCCAGTGATTTTAGCTTCACAGTCATTGATGCGAGAATTGTTCGCTTCCAAAGCGGTCTCAATATTGCTGCGAATTATTTCTACCATTTTGCCTATACGTTTTTCGGTTGACTCTAAAAGTTGTTTATTTTGTTTAGCCTGGTCATGAACGGCTGTATAGATTCTTTTATTCTCATCATGGAGTGACTTATTTTGTTTTACTGCCTCGTCAGACATTTTCTGCATATTAGCTAAGATTGCCGCTAATGTATTCTGTAATACTTGTGATTTGGCCATATTGATTATGTATTTTTTTTATAAATTTAATAAATATTAAATTTTTTTATTTATAGTAACGGCAATATTTTTAATACTTATTATTACTAATAACGTCCGTTTATATGTTATTTATTATTATAGTCCAGTATCTCAGTCAAATGTAAACAAGCTTAATCTAACACAAATACAAATAATAATTCAACCTCCACATAGACAATTACTCTATTGTTCAAATATCTGATAACAGCGAGCATTCAACTTTTATCTACACTCCCTGATAACCTAGAACGGCACACACAATTAGTTAAATGAATTTATTCTATTCACTCTCAAATAATATTTTCTTTTTTACAACTAATGGAAAAAATCGAGCCCAACGTTGGCCAGTGCCAAATATCCTTATGCAACAGATCAAATTTTATTATACTAGTAAGCATATAGTGAGTGTGTAAAAATCACAAACAAGTCTATTATGGAGGAGATGAAAAATTATTTATTATACACATAAATGTAGTTTTTAAAGAGGTATATTGTATTATAAATTGTCATGTATTGTAATTTGCAATAATAGTTTATAATGTTCGATAATATATTGGTTTTACGTGATTGAGGCTACAACCTCAGTACGTGCAATCCTCCACTTCCTACAGCCACTCCCATCCTGGCGTCCTCTTCTTCAGCATCACTCCTTCCTGGTGTCCTCTTCATCCTGGCGTCCTCTTCGTCCGGCATCCTCTTCGTCCGTCATCCTCTTCGTCTTGTCATCCTCTTCTCAGATATGTTAAACACACGATGCTTATTAATTTCCCTAGAATAGTTTATTATTAATTGATATATAAGTTTTAACAATCTCAGGGTGAATATGGGTATCAATTTAATAAGGTGTATTAGTCGTACACCTTCCATGCAATCTTGAAGTGTCTTTAAATTCCCTAAGCAGATATCTTAACTTACACGAAAAGCACTATACTATATTATAATTCTATTTAAATAATTGACACACTCGGCTCTGTATGCAGAACTTCGTACAGAATACCAAGGATTATGTTAATTATACTTTTCTATGTTCGCTTGAGAACAACTCTCTCACGCATGAGCACAACTTCACCTCGCAACTTCTACAGACAGACTGTGTCGATCTTTACTCTACAGAGAATGAATGTGACTGAATTTAGTGTTCTGATTGGCTAAACCCAAGTCACATGATTAATGCTTTCATCAGATATAAACTTTTCCAGAAAGGGTTTATATAAATATGCACTAACTTGCATTGAATTATCTACAATTTTTTGTGACCCTATTAATGATAAGTGTTTCAAATTGAGTTTTTTCTACTTAAAAAACCTTTCTAAAATAGTTATGAACCATAGGGTACACATAAATTGAAGCTATTTATATAAACAATTCATTGTCAAAGTTTCACATCGATCGGTTAATTACCTCGGAAGATATAGCAATCATACGTTATCACACCCGCACACGCGCACAAATTCACTCAAAAAATACATGACAATAAAGAACATCTTTTTACGGAGAATTTGGTATACCCTACATGGTTATCCATTTCTAAATACAAAACTTACGGCTAAAAGACAAAGTATTACATAAAACCAATTTAAACATGAAAATTGAAAATGGTCGTCATCCATGTGCTCTGATACAAGCAACATAGCTTATCATCCTGTGTTCCATTGCAATATATATATATATATATATATATATATATATATATAAAATTTGTGATGTTTTCAATTTGTTTCTTCTGCAAGTAGTATAATTTTGTATATTCTTTTTAACACCTGCGTTTTGTATGCACGTTTCACTGAAAATATCAGTATCATCAGAGGTTTATAAGTAAATTAATAACAATCGACATAATTCTATTAATATAAAATTAACGAATAATCAGATTTGTATCGATTTTAATGTAAAATAAAATAAAATAACTGATAATCGATTTAATTGACTACGAGGATGAAAATCATCGTGTTTTCCCCGGATCGTGGCGTCAAGATAAAAATAGTGGCTTACGGGATCTACCAACAACTCTTCATAGAAATGCAAGCCTCCAGGTACAACAAGCACGGGAAAAATACCGCGATTATTTTAATAATGAAGGGTCTGTGTCCTGGCAAAAGAAACTAATCACTTAAGTGTCAAACACGAATTGTAGTCACACAGTAATGTAAACATAAGACAATAATACAAAAAAGTTATTGCAGCAAATTCTGCAAATTCTTAATTACTGCAAGAAACATCGAGTTACTTATATAGAAAATTATATATATATATATATATATATTACTATAATACTTATAACTAATTTACCTCAAGATATACTTTTTTTTCCTCAAGAAAAAAGTATATCTTGAGGTAAATTAGTTATAAGTATTATAGTATTATATACATCAAGAAACGGACTGTAGCAGAAAGTGATTGAAATATATATATATACACACACACACATCTCAGTATCTATTCGGCTGCCTTAAGTTTTGAAGACATTTAGCTGCCATGAGAAGGAGTGTAATATAAATATATTTGAAGATGTATATAGTGTTACCAGACCTTAAATAACCCATCTGTAATGTTTATGTTAAAAAAAATTAGTAAACTAATAAGCTTTTAGAAATGGTGTATTTTGGTTTCCAGTCATCTGGCGCATAACGTATATAGGTTGTATGTGGCTGCCAACTTTTATTATACTTCGAAGTCTTGATGATATTTGGAAGCCAGCAATGTTGCCAAACGTACTTCAGCTACAATTGTCTTAGAATTTTGTAGATATGTTTATTCAACACAGTTCATTTGGTTTCTTTTTGTCATTGTCATGCTGTTGTACTACTAATATAATATTCACTGTTAATTAGAATTACAGGTCCTTTCTCCAAAATGAAAGAAAAGCATTGAGCTGAAATTTCAGGTTGTACTTACCCACCAATTCTACCATAATGTTCATACAGAAATAACTTATTTGAGAAGAGTTTTTTTACAGTTTACGTTTTGAGTTTGTTTTATCAGACACTGCAAGAAGAAATACTGTTTTATGGGTACTTTAATTTTCGTTGACACATCATTTTTTGATGAAATACACCTTTAATTCAGAAATCTGAGAAAACATAACATACAGTTGAAACATGTTTCTTGAGGTTCCTCGTTTTCGTGCATTTAATCAAAAAACATGTAAGAACACATATTACAGGATATTTGCATAATTTAATTTGTTATTACAATTTTTTAATAAAACACACCACTATCGCAGAAATAGCAAAAACATGACTGCCTTTAAAAAAAACGGCCACTATTTTGAAACTGGTTCAAGAAATTTTGTTAAAATATGATAGAATAGAAAAACCAATGATAGAATAAGAAACCAAACCAACCGAGACATGCCATAATCCCATTTACTTACAAGAAGATGTGTATAAAATTAGGCGTTGATTTGAAAAACGTTGGTTTTTTGACGTGACCTGCCACAGTGTATGTACAATACATTCATAAATTCACACGCGCATGCTATAAAAGTAGTTGCGCACAAATACACACAAACGCGCGCTATATACTACTTTTTGATAGAAATGGTGCAAAATGTTACTGTTATTTTGAAAATGTTACAATTTAATAACTCACTCTTACAGAACGACATTCTTTTAAAGCAGAAAAGTAAAAAAAATAAAAAAATAATAAAATTTATGATAAACTACAATATTTTACATACAACGATATATAAAGAAGTGGAAAAAATGCAATTTAATCAAAATTAAATAATACAAATGATACAAATTCACATGAAAATTATCATAAAGAACAACAATTTGTCAAATAATTTTTAAAAAGTGTAAAATCTGTCTTATAAATGAAAAGGAAAACGTATTGTATATTAAAGACGAACATACTAATGCAGATGAAAAATGTGATCGAAATTAATTAATACATAATGATACAAATGTACTACAAGAATATCATACAGAAAAACATTTATATCATACAGAATGTCATACCTGTAGAACATTGTACAAAACAGTGTCCTGTTAATAAAGTACAGTGTAGCGCCGATTTTCCGTGGGCCCGTTATCCGTGGTGTAGATTAACCATGGTCTTACCAATTATGTAATTACTGTATACTCTATCTACTGTAGTTGAAAGCTTAGAAAATTTGAGTACAAAATTCAATTTTTTTAACCTTTAATATTTTATTACGCGTGTCAGCAAAGAGATTCAAAAAACACGTGACTGCTGTACAATGCATGTTTTAATGAAAATACGGTACAGTACCGTATATTTAAAATTTTGTTAAAGTAAGCTGTTACTCGTTATCGTTGTTTAATAATTAAACCTCACGTCGTTAACATAAATATGCTGATATTAGATTTCATGCCCTATTGCACCGCAAGAGAAACATTCCAGAATGTATCACTGCTAGCCGTTGTGAGCACTCAAGAAGCGGAAGTGGACGACGACGACGAACTACAACCAAAGTTGAATGTACTGTGTTCCGTAACTCAAACATCTGCAGAGACTTTACTAAAATTTGTGGAAAATGAAGATGATGTTGACTTTGTTGATGTCTTGCAAGTCCGTGGGTGTAAAATTAAAAAAAAGCACAAAAACAATTACCAACTTTTTTAAAAGAAATTACTAACTTATTTATATTATTTTATATGCACAATTTTGTCATTGAAATAGCCCATTTGGTCTTTTTCTGTGTAACAGGTTTCGTTATTTTTCCTTTTGAATTAATGCCTAACGTATACCGATTATCCGTGATCATCCTTCCCCCAGTTACCACAGACAATCGGTGCTACACTATACATATTAATATACGCTTTATTAGACACCATATAATGAAAATGAAATTGTAGATAGCGATACAAATGTACTAGAAAACTGTCATTCAGAATAAAATTCTGTTACATAATTTTTGAAAAGCTTATATACTATCCTAAAAATGAAAATGAAAACAAAGAACACACGTTAAAAGAACATATTATTAATAAAGTAGGGCCTACATACTGAATTAGACACGGAATACTGTAATAAAAATTAAATAATACGTAGCGATACACTACTAGAAAACTGTCATAGAGAATTCTGTTTAATCGTTTTTTTATAAATACACTAAAACTTCTGCTAAGGGGCTTCTTTTATCCCGGATATTTTACCATAAGACACAATGCTCACATATTTCCCAATAACGGTCAAAAACATAAAAATGTCTGTTTTTTGGTACTATTTCCTCCATCTAGCGGAAACCTTAGGACAGAGAAATACTTTTTATAACAGAAAAATACAAGTATAAATAAAAATCATGAATATCGTGCCTAAAACGTACCGTTAAAGAATTTAAATGTTCCATCACTAGCCTATTAGTCAAATTGTATATTACGGCATAAACAGTGAAGGTTTTCATTAAAACACGAGTTACCAAGTTTTAAAGACACAATTATCAATGTTCAGTGCACCCACACGCATGCAGTTCATTTTGTTATAATTGATAAATTTTTGCTGCATTACAGAGTACTGTCGTACGTGACAGAATGGGATGTCATTATAATTCTATAACATTAGAACTGTTCTGATAGATTTAATGGTATTGCCGTACATTTTTATTTTTGTTTTTACCATTCATGCCCGTTTTTGGTTTTCATGAGTCATTCTGTTTTACCTTTTTTAATAGCTTACTAGACGTCCAGTAATAAAATATTATTTGTCTACATCAACAGGTTAATACAGTAGAACCCCTCAAATCCGAACCCCAGAAATCCGAAATCCCGGGAAATCCGAACATGATTTTGAAGAAAAACAACATTTGAAAAAACACATAAAGACATAAGAAACACATTTATTATTACATAAAACTATCATATGTAACCTAATTTTACGTAAAGAATCATTGAAAAATTAATAAAGTATGTACAAGTATTGCTACTTACGTAGAACAGGATTGAAATGTAAAAAATATTGGAATTAACACTGTATAAAAACAACGTCATACAGCATTTCATTAACATCAGAGCTGAATGGCCAAGGAAAAACACAAAAGAAACACACACAAACACTACACTACATTTTGTCACTTAAAATCAGTGATCTTCATCTGGCGAAGTGACATAAACCTTCCCGAGGATGCGATGTTGCGCCAGCGTAGCATAAACATGACATCATTGGGTGTAGCAGCTGCATGTTGTTCTATGTAGCGCAACGCGATGTCGAGAGCGACGGCAGCGTCAGAATGAGTCACGTTTGTTGAGGCATCTTCTCCCTCGCTATCGCTACCTGATACACTGTTATGTTGATCCTGGACCACAGAGACTATGTCATGCTCAGTGCATTCTTCATTGTCGTCTAGTGCTGCCCACTCCTCCAGACAACCTTTTTCAGCATCCTCACATCCTGGTACTTTTTGAAAGAGATGAAGGAGCTCAGTTTCATCATCTCGTGTTGTAAGTGGTGTTTCCACAAATTCGAGGCTGGGCCAAAGCTTCATCCAAGATCTCTGCAGTAAATTTTTACTGGTATTGTTCCAGGATTCTGCAACCCAGTAAATCACATCTTTTAGTGTTATCTTCTTTAGCTTCTCAAGAATAGAAAGAGAACAATCTTCTTCAATAAGAGTTTGCAGAAGCATTTTTCTGTAGCGTAGTTTTATGTTCTGTAGCACACCTTGATCCATAGGCTGCAGCAGCGATGTCACGTTAGGTGGTAGAAAAATTGCTTTTATGTCTCTGCACACCAACTGCATGTCTGAAGGATGTGACGGAGCGTTGTCTATCAAAAGTAGAGCTCGAGGTGGCAGTCCATTTTCTTCATTAAATCTTGTTACCGAAGGAACAAATTTCTTTTCAAACCATGTTGATAAACAAACTTATTCGAAATAAATAAATAAAATAAAACTGCCAGAACCTTACCTGCGATCTGTTCTTGCTTACTTACCTTTTATAAAATCCAACCAGAAGTTCAGGGTCGCCACGATGTTTTAGGCTATACATCGAAACCTTTACACTTTTCCTTAATTAAAAAACGGGATAATTTTGCAATCTGACTTCCCCCCAATTCAGAAGATCCACGGAAACGTTAGACAAATTTTTCAGCACAGAACACTAGGAAGTGGTAACGACGAAATAACCACTAACATACTGTTATGTTGAAAACAAACCTTATTTTTTATTATACCATTAATTATTTTCTTTATGTTTTTGAATTTTATTATACTTTCAGAACTCTACTCCAAACAACATTTAGGTCCAATCTACTTATAACAGATGTTTATCATACTGAACAAAACACAAAAATAATTGCTTAAACTTAATGACTAATGAAGGCTACCCAGCATTTGCACACACACTCACATATTATTCAAATACCTTTTTTAATTTTAAGTGCTTTCTTAATTATTGGTTTGTATCATAGTTACTCTGTCGGTATTTTCCTACAGAGCCCGCGCTGCACTCCTTCCATTGTATTTTACCGTTTATGTCCAAATTATGTCCTCACAAAATTTTGCTCACTACCGAACTGTTCGAGTTTTCTATTTCTTCACTTTTCTGCCGGTCGTTCTACATTGTTGAAATTTTAGTCAACCCGCGCTCCGACGCAACCACACGGTTTATATGTTATTAGCCGAACTGTCTTTGCCCGGCATTCCCATTTTTATCTACGGGCGAGATGAACACTGCCCAGTCAGCGGACGCCCACACTGCTCGTGTCCGGTACGTTAAGATGTTATTTTCCAACTGCTTGACGCCACGCTAAGCGTCGGTAAAGTTCATTTCCGTCAGCTCACTCTCTGATTGGTTGATTCGCTCACATGGCAGGTTTAATTAGCGACGTGGTGGTAACTTCCGCCAACGCCTTTGGGTTCAAGATTATTGACAACGGCATACGAGCGCACACACCCCCGCATTCCAATGTCTTTATCTCTCTTGTACTAGGCATGGGCTGGCACGGATTTGAATATAGGGTGTTACACAAAGCAGGTCTTAGTGGCCATATAGCATGCCCAAACAGATTGACCCCAAATAATTATTAAATGAAATAATAAAAAATATAGACCCTTCAAAATTGCCCCATTACAATACCCCCCAATGAGAGGTCTTCTGTTGCAACAGAAGAACTGTCATTGCTAACCCCTAAGAGGATCAGTGAGGATATGGCGCCAACAACCCCCCGTTAATTTCTAAACACATCATGGGTAAACTACCCCCCTAGCTCTGTGACTATGGCTGCACCTGAACGAAATTACTGGACTTCTTTGTACGAGATCCCAACACCATAAAATCGGACAAGTACTCACCGTAGTACACCTAACCTTTCATCATTCCGCCCAAAATCAAAACCCTGGCCTTATACCATACCAGATCCTCAACCGATATGTTCCCCCTTACATCCATACTGGGTTGCCTTTAGCAAGTACTGGGTGCGTACACATACTCATTATTATTGAGCATAATATTTCTACACTACTGTGTTGCTTTAAAATTTATAAAATATATCCTACTTGAACTTTAATTACTTCTCTTAATATTTCATCGATTAGACGTTACAGTTTCGACGCAAAATAAATTAAACAAATCCACTTAAATCATTTAAATTCTGTCAACTCAAAAATTTGATTTAAGTCCAATATCAAAATGTTATTCGTAGTCCTTCAGCCTTTCGACTGGTTAGTACCCTCCCCGCATATACCCGTGGTGCGTGTGGTACTGAGTCTCTCACAGGTATATGGGACCTACAGTTTAACGCCGGATCCGAACGGCATAGTTGGGGAAGGTTTATACTAAGCAGGATACCTCTCGCTGGTTTGCCATTGCCTTGCGAGGGGGAACGGTCGTATCTAAATCAGATGGCCCCCGGCGGGAATTGAACCCGTGCCGACAGCGTAGCAGCGACACACGCTAGCCACTACGCCACGACCGCTCCCAAAATGTTATATTGCCATTAAATTCATCAAAACCCCAAAATTTTTTACATGAACCTACAATTCTTCTTCACTATTTACTAATAATCATCAAAACAAATAAACTGAACATCTTAGTAAATCATAAATTCACTTATCCTAATATTTGTTTATAACACATATAATATAAATAACATAAATCAGTTAACACACTAACAATACATACAATCTACAAAATATTCTGAACATCAAAACACCATCTATACGGCAGGCACAATGAAAAATTAATTTTTTTTTTCAAAAAAAAATTTTCGATTCCCAAAAAGAATCATTTTGTCAACAAAAATTATTCTTTAATCATTTTCGTATAAATACACAAATAAAATCTACGAATCAGTTGTAAAAAAAAAAAAACACCATATATCAAACATCAGTCATCAGCTGATCTCTCTGGGTCAAGTGAATGACCTTGCACTAGATACATTACACAAAACTATACCATGAAACATATTTATAATTTTTTACATTCAAACATAATACAACATAATAAACATAGAACCCTAAAAAATAACATGGTTATCATTACATGACAATAAACAATAAAATTCACATTTAAATTGACCAAAATTACACACTTTATAGCTTTAATTTATTTTCAAATTCTATTAAAATCTTTCACTTGTTTCAATTATTATTACACTTTAACTATGATTTTCTCTTTAACATTTTCATTCTCAATTAGTTTGGGTGACTCTTAGTTATTCATAACCTTTCGATTTACAACTTGGGTGTTTAAATATAACCTCACCACCCTTCTGACTCTAACACTTACTAACAGATTTACATAGTCTGACACCACTCTCTCAAAATATTTACCAATAATTCTCTAACTCCATTCACATCATTCTACTCTTATAACAAAATACCCTCTACCCTCTTTTGTACTTAGGACGTGTATTCCCTCCCTATGCTCATTCCCTTATTGGTTCCTGGTCTCCTCCTAGGTAACCCCACCAAACACCATTTAAAACTATTCAACTCCCGCCACAACGCTTTTCGTTGAGGACTCCTTATCACAGCACCCCCCTTTACAAAATTCCTCTATCAACTAATTATTCTCCCATTACATCCCTCTCATTACTCTATATATAATCCCTATCGCTGCTGTGTCACTATTAATACTCACTTTTCTATCTTACTTTTATTCACAAAATCTTATTCTGGTTTGACACCCCTTTAACATTACCTTGGACTGACTTAAATGTCCTATTAAAATAATCAGGCTATTCCTGATCGGACGATGAGCTGTGAAGCTTGAAAGCGCTAATCGGAATAATTTTTATATAGTGGTGTGCAATATTGATCATTCTGATTAAAATAATAATCACCCAAATTCTAACCTTTACCACTTTTTACATTACATCAACCATTCAAAATTCAAAACTATTTCAAATCAATTTCATTATTTGACTTAAAATCTCTTAGACACATTGAACCTTTTAAACACATTGAAAATATTATATTCAAACATTTAATTATATTGATAAAATTCTGCAGATCACTTATAAGTGACATACTGTATTTATAATCCCAGCAGTCAGCTGATGTCTCACCGTCATGTGAATGACCTTTACCTCAACATACTTTATATAACTAACACAAATACACAAAGCTATATAATTACAATTGTAAATATTCTCTAAAATTAACATCATCATAATTGACCCTAACACTTAAAATTGTTTGCTCTCATGCGTGAAATACATCACTAATCATTGAGTCATAGTTATAGCAACAGTTACTGAACAGCCCTCTGGGTTGTCCAACCCCCAACTCTCTCTATAGAGCCGGTTAAATTGACTGCCCACTGTTTACAGAGGTCGTTACCCTCTCACTGAATTTTCAGCTACCCTCCTACTACATCAATTTCTTAAAGTCCCCCCTTTATACCCAGTTACAATTAGGTAACCACCCGCTGGATAAACCGGATCGAGCGTTTGCCTTATGCACAGGTGCGTTATCTGTGCCCCTGGCTTGTAACGGCCAGCTCCTTTTCCACACACACTGTTGTTTCCTGGTGTTGGACTGTAGCGCCATTTGCATCCCCAAGAACTGAAGTTTACATATATATGGTATAGACGCTGCCTATTCCGTTCTTGGTTCAGCGTTATATAAAAATTCGGCATTACTGATGTCTGAGGACACAGTAATCCTACTATAACGATTCACACACCCTTAAAACGGCACTATCACCCCATTCGATGATAATGCTGTTCCATAGTTATGTAGTTTCCCCTGACTTACCCCCCGGTCAATTTCTATGTTCACCAATTTAGAATATACTTACATAAATCCATGGTCAGGGTTCGGTGAAGCCGTGACCGCCCGAAAATTGGGGAATCTACCAAAAGACATATAAGGTTCACACTGACACTGCTACTACAATTCACAGAGGGTAAATTCTTATATGTTTGGATATATTATTAATTAAATTTTCATGTGTAACATCTCTTAGACTCATCTACATTTTTAACTTTTAAACATTAAAACATTTTATCTTATTTAAATTGTATTATAAACTTCATACTTACAGTACATCACTCATACACTGTCATAGATACAAAAATATAAACACCAAATAATGTACATAACTCCATGAATCTTCTGAAACATTTTAACAACCATGTTACTCCATAAACTAAACACATTTACATTTATTTATTTATTATTTATTATCAAGTTCCAGTCTCCTAAAATCATTTAAATTCATCATCAAAATCTCTTTATATAACATTTTAAATCAATCAAAAATATTTAAACATCTCAAATTATTTTAATTCCATCAATTATTAAAAACAACATATTTTAATTACCTTACTCCAAAACAATTACAATTCATTTATTACCTTCATAATTATTCTTGTTATTTATTCAGTCTGCCAAAATATTATTATTATTATCAAAACAATTTCTACTACATACACACATTGTTTACATTAAATACATTTTACAACATAGACACAATTAATTTCACTATGAATTTATTTACAATCTCTTGTCATTATTTTTCAGTTTACCACAATTCATTTCATAATCTAGCCAGGTCATTACCACAAACTAAAATATTTAAAATGTCCATTCACTGAGTTTTATCTAACCCCCGTCATCATGTATTAATCTAATGTTTTTATAACACAAGTTATTTTTATCTACATACATTACATTCTTATTATTACTGTAATATCCCGTTAATTCTATGTCATTCATTATACCATTATAATTTATAGGATTGTGCCTTTTTATTATTTCATAAACCTTGTCTGCAATAGTTATTTTTGTCCCGTCTCCGTTACTATTTTTTGTTATTCCCATGTCATTTGTATCATCATATTCATTTACTATATCAATCACAACATCAGGTAAATTATTATCATTTACAACAGTATTATCAAAATAATCATCAATCTCTCTTTCACCAGGTAAGTCACCTCTCTCAACATTTAAACTCTGCACTAACATTTCATAACCTCTATTTATCTCAAAAATCTCTCTCTCTCTCTCTCTCTCTCTCTCATAACCCCCCTGAACTATCTCATTCCATGCAAAGGGCCACACAAACTTACTACACTTCTTGGCTCTTCCAAGAATATTACAACGAATTAAAGGACCATTCGAAGACACCTCGTCTTCCGCATAACGTTTGGAGGAAACTCTGTCCTCATAAAACACCTGTGAAATCTCGGTTTCACCATAAACTTGGGGAAAACTTGCCCTTTGCCCATCTAACCTTTCATCACACTCTCACAACCTCATCAACACTTTCTATGCTCACAACCTTACTTTCTAACACCACATTCTTAATTATATCATCGTAATTCTCACCCACTATATGTCATCTGCCCGTCTTTATTTTCATTGAATTTATCGGACTTTTCACCCGTCTCTACCCCCTTTTTTATCTCGTAATTTTCGTCTACTTTATTCTTTGTAAAGTTATTAATTGTGTCACCTATTCTGTTTATTCGTTTATCGAACACATGATCTATTGATTCTATTATCTCATCTTTCATATTATCAAACATTGATTGCAGAAAATTCATCACATCATTCAATGAATACTCTTTTTCGACCACCCCTACACTATCATCCTTATCATTAGGCCTATTCACCGTCTTATTTTCTACTCATATCACTTCAACTATCTTACGTTTATCCTCACTGTGTTTTTTAATTTCTGCGAATATTCCCTCTTCTTGTTCTTCCATTTGTCTAAAATCATCGTCCAAATTACCCCACTCATCGTCCGTCATTTTATCCACAATCCCTCTGAATTCGCCTCCCCATTCATTCCACGCGAAACCAATATCATTATCTTGTACCTCAGCCATGTTCAAAAAATTATTTATATAATACCCTTTTATATAATACAATAATTATACATACCCAATCAAAATACTCCACCACAAACTCGTTATCCCAATGTAAGAGTAACTACAATAATTTCATAAGCACGTTACGCTACCACAACATAACCTCGTTTACATGTACATAAATCTATACAATACTTCTACAAATACGCCGTTACTCAAATCCTATTTTCTGTGCTTTAAAATAGGTCTACCTCGTATGAAGTTACACTAGGATCCTGGCAGCGAGTCGCCAATTGTTGATAAACAAACTTATTCGAAATAAATAAGTAAAATAAAACTGCCAGAACCTTACCTGCGATCTATTCTCGCTTACTTACCTTTTATAAAATCCAACTAGAAGTTCAGGGTCGCCACGATGTTTTAGGCTATACATCGAAACCTTTACACTTTTCCTTAATTAAAAAACGGGATAATTTTGCAATCTGACTTCCCCCCAATTCAGAAGATCCACGGAAACGTTAGACGAATTTTTCAGCACAGAATACTAGGAAGTGGTAACAATGAAATAACTACACTAACACATTGTTTTGTTGAAAACAAACCTTATTTTTTATTATACCATTAATTATTTTCTTTATACGTTTTTGAATTTTATTATACTTTCAGAACTCTACTCCAAACAACATTTAGGTCCAATCTACTTATAACAGATGTTTATCATACTGAACAAAACACAAAAATAATTGCTTAAACTTAATGACTAATGAAGGCTACCCAGCATTTGCACACACACTCACATATTATTCAAATACCCTTTTTTAATTTTAAGTGCTTTCTTAATTATTGGTTTTTATCATAGTTACTCTGTCGGTATTTTCCTGCAGAGCCCGCGCTGCACTCCTTCCATTGTATTTCACCATTGATGTCCAAATTATGTCCTCACAAAATTTTGCTCACTACCGAACTGTTCGAGTTTTCTATTTCTTCACTTTTCTGCCGGTCGTTCTACATTGTTGAAATTTTAGCCAACCCGCGCTCCGACGCAACCGAACTGTCTTTGCCCGGCATTCCCATTTTTATCTACGGGCAAGATGAACACTGTGCCCAGTCGGCGGACGCCCACACTGCTCGCGTCCGGTACGTTAAGATGTTATTTTCGAACTGCTTGACGCCACGCTAAGCGTCGGTAAAGTTCATTTCCGTCAGCTCACTCTCTGATTGGTTGATGCGCTCACGTGGCAGGTTTAATTAGCCACGTGGTGGTAACTTCCGCCAACGCCTTTGGGTTCAAGATTATTGACAACGGCACATGAGCGCACACACCCCCACATTCCAATGTCTTTATCTCTCTTGTACTAGGCACAGGCTGGCACGGATTTGAATATAGGGTGTTACACAAAGCAGGTCTTAGTGGCCATAAAGGGTGCCCAAACAGATTGGCCCCAAACAATTATTAAATGAAATAATAAAAAATATAGACCCTTCAAAATTGCCCCATTACAACCACTCCTTAAAAAGATTACCAGTCATCCACGCCTTAGTCTGATTTCTGTAATAAACAGGGAGAGAATTCTTGTTCATATGTTTAAGGGCTCGTGGCTTGGCAGATTTTCCAATCACCATTAATGGTAGCTTGTTTGTTCCCGCGGCGTTACTGCAGGTCAAAACTGTGAGACGCAGTTTGTTCATTTTAAAGCCTGGCGCAGAAGATTCCTCTTTAGAAGCAAGACTTTTAGTGGGAAGTGCTTTAAAATTCAATCCAGTCTCGTCCGCATTATACACTTGCTGGGGCGAGTAATTTTCCGACGAAATCAAATCGGCGAATTCATCTAAATATTCTTTTGCAGCAGTATTATCAGCTGATAACTTCTCTCCGCTTATCGTCAGTTGTCTGATTCCATGCCTTCTCTTCCATTGATCCAACCACCCATTGCTAGCAGTAAATGCCAAATCTCCGTTCATTAGTTTGTTCAGCCGCAATGCCTTTTCTTGAGTTAAATGGACCACTAATAGGAACTCCTTTCTGCCTCTCTTGTGTAAACCACAAAAACACTGCTTCGTCAGTTTCTTCATTTACAGAAACTTTTGCGTAATGGCGTTGTTTCAAAGTTTGTTCACTTGTTGCACTGCAAAACTGTTCAATTTTCGCACGATTCTTTTTCCAGTCACTGATTGTTGCCTTACCAACACCAAATTCAACAGCCAACTTCATCAAACTTTCCCCATTGTCTAGTCGCATTAACACTTCGAGTTTTTCTTTTAAAGTACAAGAACTATGTTTTCGTTTGCTTGCCATAATTTAAGAAAACTAAAAAACCCGATCTACACTGCTCACTTCAAATGCAAAAACAATAAACCTTAAACGAAAACTCGAACAAACTATGTACACTGGATGGAAACAGTAACAGCAGACAAACGCACAGGACAACAAACGCCAGAGGACTAACTGGAACACAAAGATTTCTAGACCTATTGTAGTAGGACTGGGCTATTTTTAGCGCACTTCCGCCCGACAGCAACAGTGATTCACGGGCAGTCAAGGTCAGCAACCTCCGGCGGCTTCGTCTCACCCCTACGCAACATTACCGGGCGGCGCGTACGCCGTAACTAGTGTTGAGTACTATGTATGCAGATTTTTCGGCTAATCCGAACTTTTCCGAATCCGAACAGGCTACAGACCCAAATAGTTCGGATTTGAGGGGTTCCACTGTAGTTGTCTATTTTAGTGCCATATGTGATATATTCCGTAGTTAGTTACATGAAGAAGGTGTAGTAAATTTCTGCTGTGTTTTATTAAAACACACAACATTTAACAAAACAACTATCACAGTTTTCCCTATAGCCGACACTTCTTTACAGCAGACAAATGTTTTGTCCGCGTGACTGGCCGGTATTCAGAAGTTTCACTGTTTATAAACTTATGCTAATAGTAAATAATTTTAGTAGTAACAATACTAAAGTAAGTACAGTTGTAACAGTAAAGTAATTAATTACACTAGTAACAATAATAATAATATACAGTATTATATTATGTAATAATACAATAATGAAAACTATAATCAAACAAATTATTTACAGCAACATGTTTCACTTCGTTTAAGTAGCAAGTGTATGCCTATTATTTAAGAGATTTTTTCCTATCTACTCAGTTTTTTTTGTGTAAACATTTTGCACAAATACTTTTATTGAGCTCCATTTTTCTCGTAAGTTTAGTTGTGGATATAATTCATAGAGCTGCTCTACTTCATGTCTCTTTGGAGGAATGTTTTCTTCAATGTGCGTTTTAAAAAACTCTTCAACTACCTTGCGTTGTTCATTCGTCCATTTGTGAACATCTCTTTTAATTACCTTGTTTTTGGAACCGGGTTTTTTGTCTTTACATGGCTGCAGTACATCCTCACAGTTCTGGCATCGTAATTACATTGTCCTCTCTGCCATCTGCATTTTTTGAAGTACCTGATGAAATGTCATGAAGTGGAATATCTTCCGGGTATTCATTTTCGCTATCTGAAGTGTCACTGAAGTTTATAGTATTTCTGCAGTTTGTAATAAGGTTATCTTCCAGAGGAATATTTATTTTATCCAGCGGCCTACCCTTGTATTGTGTGCCTTCACCTTTCTCCATCATTAACAATAGCTTTGTAATTTTTGCCATTTGGAATATGTCATCAGATAATCTGTAGTTGCTTCGGTATATCGATGAAGTATGTCCCATGAAAGTCGCGAGTTGTTCAATATTTTTGTTGGACATGTGGAAAAGTTGAGAGATAGTAGCAAGGTGCTTCCTAAGCGTCCTTGTTGAAATGGCATCAGGTCTTTGACCTCCAAGCATTGCATATTTTCGAAGTAATCTGTATCCGACAGTTGTGTTATCAGTTCCTAGGGGTGCAAAAATATACTTGTTTTCGTTGTTTAAAAAATTTCTTCGTACGTTCAGAATTAAGTCTATGTGCTTTTGAACATCCAAACTGAATAATACTGGTGTTGCCTTTCTCTTTCCTTTTATTACCACGCGTTTTCACGTGTCTAGAAAAATGGATCAATGTAAACAAAATGATCCATTTTTAAGGGAAAATATGGAGACTCAGTGATAATAGTAAAATTAATCATTTCATTGTAAAATGTACCTATATTCCAAGACCTTACAAGAAAATTTCTGGGTCAGGATAACAGATCTAGATACATGAATAATTCACCTTTGATTTTACTGTAATCCGGCGTGAAGAATTTATTATATCGTAGATAACCACATGTAGTCAGGAAGAACTCATGCGTCAGGATTCAACGTAACTCGATGATAACACAAACACAACTGAAAATATGTGCATACAGACATTCGAATCGCGCAGCGTTGCCAGTTTTCAGCTGTGAATGTCGTAAAACATACCGTAACGTATACATGTCAAGATATACACAGGCGACTGTCATGCTGCCAACGGTTATACCGTGAACTTAAATAATATACAAATTACAAATTCTACATAAAATTTGGCGGCCAACATGTTTTCTATAAATTAATTTTTTTGTGTTCTTGGGAGGTTAAGAAAACGAAATAACTAGACATGATCATTCAGCTGCCATATATGGCCGCCAAATACACAGGGCTGCTGAATGTTATGCAATCAGTGCAATGTACGGCCGCCAAATAACTGCAAAAATATGCATATATATATATATATATATGTATGTATATTTAATGCCAAGATTGCAATAAATGTTACATAGGGCAAACAAAAAAACAGCTGAAAAAACGTTATTTTGAACACCTAAACGCATGCAAAAAACCAGAAATACAGCATATAAATCCAATTTAGCCACACATGCAATAAACACAGTGAAAAGCTATTATTTACTTCAAATAATAAAAATACAAAACTTTTCCACACTTTCTTACCTTGTTGGATTCCAGGGTCTTCACGTGAACTCGTAACCTATAAGTGACTTAGGGTTTTATGTTAGCAAGAAACTCGACTCGCATTATTTGTTAACTAACAACTTTTATTTACCATTTTTGTTTATCATTCTCTCTTTTTTCTTTTTTATAAAATACTAGTATGACTTCTCTTTTATATAACCTTCCGAATTTAACCAGATTTGAACATTGAAACATAACTACTACCGACAAAATTTAGCATTCATTTTTCTTTAAATTTATTAATTACAATTAAATACAACTGATTAATTAAACTACAAGTTACTAATTACTTAGATTATGTAAAGACAACCCAGTATTTGCGCATACACTCATTCACGCTTGTTACCCCATTTATTTTTGTTTTATTTAGAGCTTTTATTAACTTGTCATGACTATTGGTTTAAAGTTGCAGGTACTTCTCTGTTTATGTCCCTCCAGACCACGTGTTGCCAGCAGTATACTGTAGTTCGTCCAAATTACGTTTTCACTGTTAAATTGTTCACTGCACTTCTGTTTGATGTTACACTGTCCTCACACGGCTTTATATGGCTCTGTATCTAATTTAATCACATTTTAGTATTTTGGTTAAAATTTTGAGGCTCGCGAGCTTGTTCATTAAAACCGGCCGGTTCTGAAGTTCTAAGGTGACAGACATTTTCAAGATGGCCAAAAATCGTATGGTCCATGGCAACTTTCGATTTCATTGGACAAACACCTCTCGAGGAGTCTACGTCATCTAGTACCGGGTGCGAAGGAATTTATGAGACGTGACATTTTCGTGTGAATGTTGGCCGAACCGTGTGCTTGTCTGCGGGAATGCGCACCCTTTCTGATAACATACATTCCTGTACCATTTTGTTCCTCACCCGGAGCTATAGTCGGTGTCCCATTATTATACTCTGGTTAAACCAAAACTGTTAAACGTTATATTATAGCCCCTCAACAGTCAGTACCGTTACAATACCCCCCCAATGAGAGGTTTTCTGCCGAAACAGAAAAACTCTCATTGCTAACCTAAGAGGACCAGTGAGGATATGGTGCCGACAACTCCCCTTAATTCTTTAACAAATCATGGGTATTGTACCCCCCTAGTTCGGCAACTATGGCTGTACCTGAATGACATTACTGGACTTCTCTGTTCGAGATCCCAACACCATAAAATCAGACAGGCACTCACCACAGTATCACCCAACCTTGCAACATTTCAGCTAAAATCAATAACTGGCCTTATACCAAACCAGATCCTCAACCGATATATCTCCCCTTATAAATACTGGATTGCCTTTAGCAAAGTACTGGGTGCGTACACATGTTCATTACTATCTTAAACACAATATCTCTTAACTCAACTAACCTCTCTTATTCTACAAAATCCTAACCTCAAAATAAGTATAATCATTTTTAAAATAACCTGAACATTTCATCTCTACATATAAATACAATTCCTTTACTTTACTCAACTTTTACTTGTTTGTTTGATATTATCATTTCAAATCAAATAAATTATTTAAATTTCATTCATGTAGTGAAATAAATCTAAGTTCATTACCAAAGCTCCACATTAAAGTTAATTTACATCATCTCTTTTAATTAATCATTTTAATTGCAACTTTCAAAATTCAAAAATCTACTAAAAGAATGTAATTTTCCTCATAATTGTATGCTAACAATTATTATAAACCAATCAACTTCTTACTATCATTAATTCAAGTATAACTACACTTGGTTATAAACATATAATATAAACACTATTAATCAGCTGATACATTATAACGTGAATGTAGATCACGTAAGCCTATATAATGTAATTAACGTAATTAATCATTTAATGTATGTTTTTAGGTATTATTAAGCAAATTAAATGTGTTGATAAGAAGACTGAGGTAAAATAACGTCTCACAGAAATATTGTAAGTAAGTTATAGTTGGCGACAGTCTGGTGGCAACAAAATAAAGGAGCTTTGTACAAAAAACAGCTTTCTAAAGTCATAAAGAAGGAAATGCTTTGTTCGCGAAAAATCATAAAACTGTTGAGTCCCGTTAGATTTTGATGAACGACAACCTTGGGAAAAGAATGGATCAGGCGATAAAAAATGAGAAACTCTGGTGAAAGTCGCGCCACTTGGTGTAGCAGTTGAACACGTGGCAAAATACCCGTGGACCCCAAGCTAGACACCAATGGGAAGAAGCGTGACTTTAGAGCGCGAGTTGTTTTCGGTTCTTGAATGGACGAATTTGAAGTTCCCGGCAAGGAAATCAGTCATGAGCCTATCAGAATTATTTGAGTAGAACGGGTGGGAAAAGAGAAATAGTGAGCCCTATAAATAATACTCCGTGTACAGCTAAAGGGGCTCCTAGTATGTGAAAGGCTCTCTTAGTATGTGTTAAAGACGCTCTTAGTATATTTTAAAATGCTCATAGTATGTTTTAACTTCACTTTCAATAAGTTCTAAAGTGTTAAAGTATAGTAGCTTGATTAACTATCATGTAAAGTAATATATCAGAGTGTACAGAAAAACTATTCGTGTCTATTAAAATCTCATTATGAAATAAAGAAACTATCAAAATAGGTGATTGCGTGTTAGTCGAAAAACGCGACAGTCGTTATTTGTACAGCAAAGACAAGCATGAGAGGAATCTTCATTGCGAGTGAATCATTTAATTAGTGCGTACAGCAAGTAAGAAGCGGTTTTATTTAAATCTGTGAACTTGAAGTAATTACGAACACAGTATATTTTGTCTTGTGCACGAAAGTCGAGTGGAGTAGTTCCGATGTGTGTAAAGAATCGACGAAAGTAATTGTGAATGTAATTAAAGCAAAGTATGGTGTGAAGTGAAATTGTGATATATGTTCACTCAAGGCATTGTCGGCAGATGGAATGGATAATCCTGAACACAAGTAACAGTTTCATTGTACTTATGTATTAACTAATATTCTATATAGTCGAATTGTCTAAATCCCTAAACATCCCGTTTCATTGTAAAAGAACCGACGAGCAGTTGGATGCTAGTAATATTATTCTACCCTTTATGACTTTAGAAATGGTCAATTTAATTAATGTAAATTAGGATTGACAAATTCAGAGTTGCATTAAATATATCTGATGGTTGTCAGAAGTCAATATCTTGTTAATATTAAGGCATTGAATATATGTGTTTTTCTAGTTTGAAACTCATAAATGCAACAATTATAGTAAATTAGACAAGTAATAACGAAGCCTTGATTTATGTATTTTATGTGCTTAGATGTATGATATGAATTTATGTTGGTATAGAAAGTAAATTATCTGTAATAATTCAATAATTTGAATGATTTATGATTGAATTATTAGTTCTTGAAGTAATAGGTTGAGATATGTTTCTTGTCAAGATGAAATGAATATATATATTTTTGTATGTGTCTTACAAAAATTAGTAATAGTTAAAAGTTATTAGCATCTTAACTGCAGAGTTTTTATTCAAAAAACCCCCTGAGATCACATAACATCATTGGCGCCCAGCATCTTAGACATTTAAACACAAATATTATTATATCAAATAATATAAACTTAAATAGTTACAAATTTAACGCCAGAAAAACGGATTGAGACTTCCGTTTAAGTTATATTTGGAAGCCCAAAACGTGGTGCAAACCTCGTTTTAAGTTAAATTTGCTGCCCAACTTTGCGGAGCTTGATTGTAAATGAGGGCGGCAGAATGAAACGGGATAGACGATAAGCAATTGGAATAAGATATGTGCTAGAATAAGTAAATGGTAAAAATTAAATGTTAACTCGCAGTAAAGTAAGGAAATTTAAATTGGTTAGTAGTACAAATAGTAGAATGGCTGACAGTAACGAAAATAACGGTGGGTCCGACATTGAATTTGATATTAACAATCAAAAGGGAGAGAAAGGATGGGAAGAGGCCACGGAAAGTGAAAGCCTGGAGGTTTCTTCAGAGGCGAGGGGACGGCGACAAACCGATGATGTACGGTCCGAAACAGAACAGACACAATCACAGACTGAAACCCAACAAACAGCTACAAACATAGATATCAGTAGGCTGCTACAGGAGTTTACACAACAAATGACAGAAAATACTAAACAATTATTAATAGAAAATAATTAGTAAATGTCTGAAAACATCAACAGAATAGAACGAAAACTGACAGAAAACACACAACAATTAGAAAAGAACATAACAGGAAAATTAAATGAAAATACTAAGAAAAATGAAGAGAACACTGAACAAATCAAACAAACTTTCACACAACAGTTAGCAGAAAATAACCAGCAAATAACAGAAAACATTACACCTATAGAAAAACGAATAGATGACATGGAACGCAACATGGAACAAAGATATACACAACAACTACAGGAACACAAAACACAGATAGCAGAACAAATACAAGAAATCCGAGACAAAAACCGAGAAACAGCAATACAATTATGTACAGAAGTCAAAGAAGTCGTGAGAGAAGAGGTGGAAATAGTATGATCAGAAGCGAAAGAACATTGGGAGAAGTGTGAAGAGTCGCTTCAACAACACCAAGCTAGTGTCGCATATGACATTAGATCTATAACTAATAAAATGATTACGCACTAGAAGAAAAATGAAGAACAGATAGAACAACTGAAAGAATGTTACGAAAATAGCTATGCTACAATCGACGGGAAGATAAGTAAAATCAAAGTAGATGTATGCAATAAAAGCGCCCAGATCGAACGCACACCTAGGTAGCAAGGAGTGATAATTGAACACACTAAAAATGTGAACTTCAATGGAGAAGGAGAGTATTCGATGGAGTTTGTGAAGGAGCTAGAAGAAATATACCGTGAATACTACCCAGGTGAAGAGGTGAGCTGGATAGGAAGACACTTAGACGGAGAAGCCGCCATATGGTGGAAGCTGATACGTAATGAAACACTTTTGCGCAATTTCCGACCGCATTCACATCCAAATACTGGAATCAAATGATCCAGGAGACCGTCCGTGATAAGTTAGAATTTGGAAAATATCGCCCGGAGAGCGGGTTAAGTATGACACAATGTATGGAAAGGTGCATCTTACAGAACCGGCAATTAATACCGCCGATATCAGACCAACACCTAATTCGAAAACTTGCACACCACTACAGTCATGACGTTGCTGTTGCCTGCATTACGAGGGGTGTGAATAACATTATGGACTTTCAAAACCTGTTAATGGAATTCGCAGCCTTGCGACAAAAGAAGAATGGAACGAACGGCGAGGGTAATATACAGTTCCAGCCCAAGCAGGAAAGGAACGTAAATAATGCTAATCACTGGTCGGAAAATAGGACAGAGCGGAGTAACCCCTCACGTCACATGGCACCGTGGCGACAAGGAGAGAAAACAGCTGAGGGAAACAAGAGAGAAAGAGCACCGCAGAAACGGGTGTACAAATCCCAAATGAATACATTAGCGTTAACGAGCGGCACTCAAGGAACCTCACAGGTAGCAAGTAGTTCAAACACACATACAAAGAATGTTACCCAGTCAAAAAACTAGTTAAGAATTATTTTAGAGATAAGGTAGGATTAGATGATAATTGCAAGATAATCAGTACCACTTTTATTGATATTAGGGACACTCTGATGGAAGAGGAGTCGGAATATCAAGAAATCAATAAAATTAAATGTCCTGAATTGAAGATACAACTTAATGGCATACCAATAATAGCACTACTTGATACTGGCAGCCAAATCAATGCGTTGTCTGCGGAGTGGTATCAGCTAAATAAAAAACGTATGGGCAATGTACCTATATTAAAAATTACTAATTTAGTTATTAAAGGAGCAGTGGGGAAGAAATCGAATAAGATAACCCAACAGATCATGCTCGAAGTAAGAATCGGAGAGTATGTGACTGATGCTGTGTTTATAATTGTCCCTAATTTAATCAGGGAGTGTATTATTGGAATTAACTTATTGCAAGAAGGTAGATGTGTGATTAACCTTCCAGATAATTAAATTACCTTTAAGAATAATCATAATAGCAGTGAAGAACCTGTAAGTGCGGAAATAATGGCATTAGAACTTGAGGAAGACTGAGAAAAGATTGCTAATACGATTCAAGAGAAACTGGAAGAAACAACCGGTATCGATTCTAAAACAAAGGAAGAATTGGAGAACATTTTATACTCCAACCAACAAGTGTTCCGTGAGCACCCAGGTAGAATCAATAAATATGTACACAGGTTAAAGGTAACTGACACAACCCCTTATTGCTTAAAAGGGTGGCCAGTTCCACTAAAATATCAAGATGCAGTGGAAGGAGACATTAAGAAGATGGAAAGATGCGGCGTAATAGAACGAGCAAATAGTCCATATAATAACCCAATGGTGACTGTAGTCAAGAAAGATCAGACTGTACGACTTGTGTTTAGACGCAAGAAGAATCAGTGCGGTCACTGTTCCGGATCATGAGGGAGCAATACCAATTGATCAAGTGTTGGCGAGCTGTGGAAAAGTGAAAGTCATGAGTAGTATTGATCTCACCAGCAGCTTCTGGCAGATCCCACTTGCTGAAGATTCCCGGGACTACACTGGCTTTCTCTACAGAGGGAAATGCTACAGATACACTGTAACACCATTCAGGCTAAAGACGAGTTTAGCAAGTCTAACCTGCGGATTGGATAAAGTTTTGACAGAAGAAGTAAAAAGATTCATCATATTATATGTGGACGATTGTTTATGTGTATCAGAAAACATTGAAGAACACCTGGAACACTTACGCATATTGTTGAACAACCTCAAAAGAGTGAACCTCACAGTGAACTTAAAGAAGTCCAAATTCTTTCGAGACAGAATTAGTTACCTGGGATATGAGCTGTCTACAAAAGGTATCAGAGCTTCCACGGAAAAAATCTCCGCTATTATGGATTTTCCTAGACCAAAGAATCCAAAACAACTAAAGGGATTTCTTGGCCTTACTAATTTTTACAATAAATTCACAAGCCAATATGCAGAAAAAACAAGACCACTGCTACAGTTGCTGAAAAAAGGCATAAAGGTTAAATGGACAGAAGAGTTAGAAAATAATTTTAATGAGGTCAAGAGACTATTCGTGGACACAGTAATGCTACGACATCCTGACCCAAATAAAAGATTTTATCTGCAGACTGACACAAGTAAGTATGCGATTGGGGGTCAGCTTTATCAAATAGATGAAGACGAGCAAATAGGGGTCGTTGCATTCACCAGTCGTGTGTTTAGTGGTGCCGAATTAAATTATTTTACTATGGAAGTAGAACTGCTCAGCGTAGTCCATTGCTTGAAAAAATTTAGAACTTACGTGTTAGGTCGACCATTGACCATTATCACAGATAACAAGGCACTAACATTTATTCAAAAATGTCAGTTAAACTGTTCCCGAATTACACGATGGATACTGGCTATCCAGGAGTATGATTTTGAGATAGTGCATTGCAAAGGTAGTGACAATACCGTAGCGGATGTACTTAGTCGAAACCCTCAAGATGTACTAGAAAATATAATACCAGATGGAGACGAGGAGACAGAAATTTATGCAATTGACATCAAACTGGGTAAACAATTAAAAAATCAGTTGAAAAACATTACACTACACCAAATGAACAACGTTAAACTAAATAATATCGACCGGTTACACAACAATAAAAATGACAAACTCAGTAAGATATACCAAGTATATAATAATAAATTATATCGTAAGGAGAACGGAAGGTGGAAATTGGTAGTAACACAAGAAATTGGACAGGCGTTATTAAAGGAGATTCACGTAATGTATGGACACTGCGGTGTGAGGAGAAGCTATGGCATCTTTAAGGAACATTTTACAGGCGATCATCTCTACAAATACCTTAAGAGGTTAATTAAGACATGTGATACCTGTCAAAAATGTAAAGACCATTTCAAGAAATGCATGGGACAGACCAAACCAGTTCTGCCAAAGGAGAGAGGTGAACTCATTAGCATGGATCATTATGGTCCTTTGATATCGTCTACCAGTGGTGTGAGGTATATTCTGGTGATCGTCGATAATTTCAGCAAGTATGTGAAGTTATACCCGATGAAAAGAGCAACTACAGCTGTTACGGTTAATAAATTAAAAAATTACATCCAAGAAATTGGAAAACCCAAAGATATATTGACAGATAATGGCACACAATTTACAAGTAAAACTTAGGTGATACAGTTAAAGGCACTTGAAATCAAACCCAAGTACACTGCCATCCGTAACCCGTGTACCAATCTTGCTGAAAGGGTTAACCACCAATTAGGTAATATATTCAGAGTGATGGTTAACGGACACCAAACCAAATGGGCCAAATATATTAAATTAATTAAAAAATATCAATGAGACTCACCACGACACGATTGAAATGACACCATTTCAGGGAAAATAGGGTCAAAGGCCAAGAAGAGCATGGGAGGTGTATGTGGACTGAGAGTTAATGAAGGAAGACGTTAAGGCTTGCCGAGAGGTAATATATCGATGATTAAAAAGAAAGGGTGAACGTCGAGCAAAGAAAAACAATGAAGGCGTCGATAAGGTGAAATTCAAGGAAGAAGACTTAGTTTTAATATAGACTAATCCAATTTCAGATGCTTTGAATAGAGTCATAGCGAAATTCTGTGAACTGTTTGAGGGTCTGTACGTCGTAAAAGGAATAAAAGGAGATGCAACTTACAAAATTACGGATGTGGATAAACCAGGATCGATTCGTGGAATTTTCAATGTGCGACAGTTGAAGCCATACCACCACGAGTAACAGTAAAATAGTAAATAAGATCAGTCAGAAGGGAAAAGAAATTTCAAAACTTTGATAAATTTAAATTTCCTTAATACTGATAACAAACATTGTAAATAAACTTAAACCAATGTGTAGTAAGTTACATAATAGTAAGCCATGTGATGTATGTAAGGCCAGTTGTAAACAACAAAATGAATTGTAAACAGCTGCCAACAAACTAGTTTGAAAGGGAGGGGGCAAGCTCTCCCCAGGCAAGAAGTGAAAGTGCACAAAAAGCCGAGGGTTGCACACTATTATTGTACTGAAAAGGCAACAACCTCAGACGTAAACAAGCTTTGTGAATAATAAACTGAGCAATTTCAGAGGCGTACAAATTGATTTGCCATGAATTCGAATATCGATCATGATCAGATCAATTTGGGGGACTTAATATAAAGTGAATGTAGATCACATAAGCCTATATAATGTAATTAACATAATTAATCATTTAATGTATGTTTTTAGTTATTATTAAGCAAATTAAATGTGTTGATAAGAAGATTTAGGCAAAATAACATCTCACAGAAATATTGTAAGTAAGTTATAGTTGGCAACAGTCTGGCGGCAACAAAATAAAAGAGCTTTGTACAAAAAACAGCTTTCTAAAGTCATAAAGAAGGAAATGCTTTGTTCGCGAAAAATCATAAAACTGTTGAGTCCGTTAGATTTTGACGAACGACAACCTTGGGAAAACAATGGATCAGGGGATAAAAAAAGAGAAACTCTGGTGAAAGTCGCGTCGCTTGGTGTAGCAGTTGAACACGTGGCAAAATACCCGCGCACCCCAAGCTAGACACCAGTGAGAAGAAGCGTGACTTTAGAGCGCGAGTTTTTTTCGGTTCTTGAATGGATGAATTTGAAGTTCCCGGCAAGGAAATCAGTCATGAGCCTATCAGAATTATTTGAGTAGAACGGGTGGGAAAAGAGAAATAGTGAGCCCTATAAATAATATCCCGTGTACAGCTAAAGGGGCTCCTAGTATGTGAAAGGCTCTCTTAGTATGTGTTAAAGACGCTCTTAGTATATTTTAAAACGCTCATACTATGTTTAACTTCGCTTTTAATAAGTTTTAAAGTGTTAAAGTATAGTAGCTTGATTGACTATCATGTAAAGTAATATATCAGAGTGTACAGAAAAACTATTCGTGTCTATTAAAATCTCATTATGAAATAAAGAAACTATCAAATACTTTAATAAGTCTTGAAGTATTTGAGTGCGTGTTAGTCGAAGAACGCGACAGTCGTTATTTGTACAGCAAAGACAAGCATGAGAGGAATCTTCATCGCGAGTGAATCATTTAATTAGTGTGTACAGCAAGTAAGAAGCAGTTTTATTTAAATCTGTGAACTTGAAGTAATTACGAACACAGTATATTTTGTCTTGTGCACGAAAGTCGAGTGGAGTAGTTCCGATGTGTGTAAAGAATCGACGAAAGTAATTGTGAATGTAATTAAAGCAAAGTATGGTGCGAAGTGAAATTGTCATATATGTTCACTCAAGGCATTGTCGGCAGATGGAATGGATAATCCTGAACACAAGTAACAGTTTCATTGTACTTATGTATTAACTAATATTCTATATAGTCGAATTGTGTAAATCCCTAAACATCCCGTTTCATTGTAAAAGAACCGACGAGCAGTTGGATGCTAGTAATATTATTCTACCCTTTATGACTTTAGAAATGGTCAATTTAATTAATGTAAATTAGGATTGACAAATTCAGAGTTGCATTAAATATATCTGATGGTTGTCAGAAGTCAATATCTTGTTAATATTAAGGCATTGAATATATATGTGTTTTTCTAGTTTGAAACTCATAAATGCAACAATTATAGTAAATTAGACAAGTAATAACGAAGCCTTGATTTATGTATTTTATGTGCTTAGATGTATGATATGAATTTATGTTGGTATAGAAAGTAAATTATCTGTAATAATTCAATAATTTGAATGATTTATGATTGAATTATTAGTTCTTGAAGTAATAGGTTGAGATATGTTTCTTGTCAAGATGAAATGAATATATATATTTTTGTATGTGTCTTACAAAAATTAGTAATAGTTAAAAGTTATTAGCATCTTAACTGCAGAGTTTTTATTCAAAAAACCCCCTGAGATCACATAACATCATTGGCGCCCAGCATCTTAGACATTTAAACACAAATATTATTATATCAAATAATATAAACTTAAATAGTTACAAATTTAACGCCAGAAAAACGGATTGAGACTTCCGTTTAAGTTATATTTGGAAGCCCAAAACGTGGTGCAAACCTCGTTTTAAGTTAAATTTGCTGCCCAACTTTGCGGAGCTTGATTGTAAATGAGGTCGGCAGAATGAAACGGGATAGACGATAAGCAATTGGAATAAGATATGTGCTAGAATAAGTAAATGGTAAAAATTAAATGTTAACTCGCAGTAAAGTAAGGAAATTTAAATTGGTTAGTAGTACAAATAGTAGAATGGCTGACAGTAACGAAAATAACGGTGGGTCCAACATTGAATTTGATATTAACAATCAAAAGGGAGAGAAAGGATGGGAAGAGGCCACGGAAAGTGAAAGCCTGGAGGTTTCTTCAGAGGCGAGGGGACGGCGACAAACCGATGATGTTCGGTCCGAAACAGAACAGACACAATCACAGACTGAAACCCAACAAACAGCTACAAACATAGATATCAGTAGGCTGCTACAGGAGTTTACACAACAAATGACAGAAAATACTAAACAATTATTAATAGAAAATAATCAGTAAATGTCTGAAAACATCAACAGAATAGAACGAAAACTGACAGAAAATACACAACAATTAGAAAAGAACATGACAGAAAAATTAAATGAAAATACTAAGAAAAATGAAGAGAACACTGAACAAATCAAACAAACTTTCACACAACAGTTAGCAGAAAATAACCAGCAAATAACAGAAAACATTACACCTATAGAAAAACGAATAGATGACATGGAACGCAACATGGAACAAAGATATACACAACAACTACAGGAACACAAAACACAGATAGCAGAACAAATACAAGAAATCCGAGACGAAAACCGAGAAACAGCAATACAATTATGTACAGAAGTCAAAGAAGTCGTGAGATAAGAGGTGGAAATAGTATGATCAGAAGCGAAAGAACATTGGGAGAAGTGTGAAGAGTCGCTTCAACAACACCAAGCTAGTGTCGCATATGACATTAGATCTATAACTAATAAAATGATTACGCACAAGAAGAAAAATGAAGAACAGATAGAACAACTGAAAGAATGTTACGAAAATAGCTATGCTACAATCGACGGGAAGATAAGTAAAATCAAAGTAGATGTATGCAATAAAAGCGCCCAGATCGAACGCACACCTAGGTAGCAAGGAGTGATAATTGAACACACTAAAAATGTGAACTTCAATGGAGAAGGAGAGTATTCGATGGAGTTTGTGAAGGAGCTAGAAGAAATATACCGTGAATACTACCCAGGTGAAGAGGTGAGCTGGATAGGAAGACACTTAGACGGAGAAGCCGCCATATGGTGGAAGCTGATACGTAATGAAACACTTTTGCGCAATTTCCGACCGCATTCACATCCAAATACTGGAATCAAATGATCCAGGAGACCGTCCGTGATAAGTTAGAATTTGGAAAATATCGCCCGGAGAGCGGGTTAAGTATGACACAATGTATGGAAAGGTGCATCTTACAGAACCGGCAATTAATACCGCCGATATCAGACCAACACCTAATTCGAAAACTTGCACACCACTACAGTCATGACGTTGCTGTTGCCTGCATTACGAGGGGTGTGAATAACATTATGGACTTTCAAAACCTGTTAATGGAATTCGCAGCCTTGCGACAAAAGAAGAATGGAACGAACGGCGAGGGTAATATACAGTTCCAGCCCAAGCAGGAAAGGAACGTAAATAATGCTAATCACTGGTCGGAAAATAGGACAGAGCGGAGTAACCCCTCACGTCACATGGCACCGTGGCGACAAGGAGAGAAAACAGCTGAGGGAAACAAGAGAGAAAGAGCACCGCAGAAACGGGTGTACAAATCCCAAATGAATACATTAGCGTTAACGAGCGGCACTCAAGGAACCTCACAGGTAGCAAGTAGTTCAAACACACATACAAAGAATGTTACCCAGTCAAAAAACTAGTTAAGAATTATTTTAGAGATAAGGTAGGATTAGATGATAATTGCAAGATAATCAGTACCACTTTTATTGATATTAGGGACACTCTGATGGAAGAGGAGTCGGAATATCAAGAAATCAATAAAATTAAATGTCCTGAATTGAAGATACAACTTAATGGTATACCAATAATAGCACTACTTGATACTGGCAGCCAAATCAATGCGTTGTCTGCGGAGTGGTATCAGCTAAATAAAAAACGTATGGGCAATGTACCTATATTAAAAATTACTAATTTAGTTATTAAAGGAGCAGTGGGGAAGAAATCGAATAAGATAACCCAACAGATCATGCTCGAAGTAAGAATCGGAGAGTATGTGACTGATGCTGTGTTTATAATTGTCCCTAATTTAATCAGGGAATGTATTATTGGAATTAACTTATTGCAAGAAGGTAGATGTGTGATTAACCTTCCAGATAATTAAATTACCTTTAAGAATAATCATAATAGCAGTGAAGAACCTGTAAGTGCGGAAATAATGGCATTAGAACTTGAGGAAGACTGAGAAAAGATTGCTAATACGATTCAAGAGAAACTGGAAGAAACAACCGGTATAGATTCTAAAACAAAGGAAGAATTGGAGAACATTTTATACTCCAACCAACAAGTGTTCCGTGAGCACCCA
Source organism: Magicicada septendecula (assembly GCA_034769895.1). NCBI lineage: Eukaryota > Metazoa > Arthropoda > Insecta > Hemiptera > Cicadidae > Magicicada > Magicicada septendecula. The sequence goes on along the minus strand of CM068376.1, from coordinate 246,013,828 downwards.
GGTAGAATCAATAAATATGTACACAGGTTAAAGGTAACTGACACAACCCCTTATTGCTTAAAAGGGTGGCCAGTTCCACTAAAATATCAAGATGCAGTGGAAGGAGACATTAAGAAGATGGAAAGATGCGGCGTAATAGAACGAGCAAATAGTCCATATAATAACCCAATGGTGACTGTAGTCAAGAAAGATCAGACTGTACGACTTGTGTTTAGACGCAAGAAGAATCAGTGCGGTCACTGTTCCGGATCATGAGGGAGCAATACCAATTGATCAAGTGTTGGCGAGCTGTGGAAAAGTGAAAGTCATGAGTAGTATTGATCTCACCAGCAGCTTCTGGCAGATCCCACTTGCTGAAGATTCCCGGGACTACACTGGCTTTCTCTACAGAGGGAAATGCTACAGATACACTGTAACACCATTCAGGCTAAAGACGAGTTTAGCAAGTCTAACCTGCGGATTGGATAAAGTTTTGACAGAAGAAGTAAAAAGATTCATCACATTATATGTGGACGATTGTTTACGTGTATCAGAAAACATTGAAGAACACCTGGAACACTTACGCATATTGTTGAACAACCTCAAAAGAGTGAACCTCACAGTGAACTTAAAGAAGTCCAAATTCTTTCGAGACAGAATTAGTTACCTGGGATATGAGCTGTCTACAAAAGGTATCAGCGCTTCCACGGAAAAAATCTCCGCTATTATGGATTTTCCTAGACCAAAGAATCCAAAACAACTAAAGGGATTTCTTGGCCTTACTAATTTTTACAATAAATTCACAAGCCAATATGCAGAAAAAACAAGACCACTGCTACAGTTGCTGAAAAAAGGCATAAAGGTTAAATGGACAGAAGAGTTAGAAAATAATTTTAATGAGGTCAAGAGACTATTCGTGGACACAGTAATGCTACGACATCCTGACCCAAATAAAAGATTTTATCTGCAGACTAACACAAGTAAGTATGCGATTGGGGGTCAGCTTTATCAAATAGATGAAGACGAGCAAATAGGGGTCGTTGCATTCACCAGTCGTGTGTTTAGAGGTGCCGAATTAAATTATTTTACTATGGAAGTAGAACTGCTCAGCGTAGTCCATTGCTTGAAAAAATTTAGAACTTACGTGTTAGGTCGACCATTGACCATTATCACAGATAACAAGGCACTAACATTTATTCAAAAATGTCAGTTAAACTGTTCCCGAATTACACGATGGATACTGGCTATCCAGGAGTATGATTTTGAGATAGTGCATTGCAAAGGTAGTGACAATACCGTAGCGGATGTACTTAGTCGAAACCCTCAAGATGTACTAGAAAATATAATACCAGATGGAGACGAGGAGACAGAAATTTACGCAATTGACATCAAACTGGGTAAACAATTAAAAAATCAGTTGAAAAACATTACACTACACCAAATGAACAACGTTAAACTAAATAATATCGACCGGTTACACAACAATAAAAATGACAAACTCATTAAGATATACCAAGTATATAATAATAAATTATATCGTAAGGAGAACGGAAGGTGGAAATTGGTAGTAGCACAAGAAATTGGACAGGCGTTATTAAAGGAGATTCACATAATGTATGGACACTGCGGTGTGAGGAGAAGCTATGGCATCTTTAAGGAACATTTTACAGGCGATCATCTCTACAAATACCTTAAGAGGTTAATTAAGACATGTGATACCTGTCAAAAATGTAAAGACCATTTCAAGAAATGCATGGGACAGACCAAACCAGTTCTGCCAAAGGAGAGAGGTGAACTCATTAGCATGGATCATTATGGTCCTTTGATATCGTCTACCAGTGGTGTGAGGTATATTCTGGTGATCGTCGATAATTTCAGCAAGTATGTGAAGTTATACCCGATGAAAAGAGCAACTACAGCTGTTACGGTTAATAAATTAAAAAATTACATCCAAGAAATTGGAAAACCCAAAGATATATTGACAGATAATGGCACACAATTTACAAGTAAAACTTAGGTGATACAGTTAAAGGCACTTGAAATCAAACCCAAGTACACTGCCATCCGTAACCCGTGTACCAATCTTGCTGAAAGGGTTAACCACCAATTAGGTAATATATTCAGAGTGATGGTTAACGGACACCAAACCAAATGGGCCAAATATATTAAATTAATTAAAAAATATCAATGAGACTCACCACGACACGTTTGAAATGACACCATTTCAGGGAAAATGGGGTCAAAGGCCAAGAAGAGCATGGGAGGTGTATGTGGACTGAGAGTTAATGAAGGAAGACGTTAAGGCTTGCCGAGAGGTAATATATCGATGATTAAAAAGAAAGGGTGAACGTCGAGCAAAGAAAAACAATGAAGGCGTCAATAAGGTGAAATTCAAGGAAGAAGACTTAGTTTTAATATAGACTAATCCAATTTCAGATGCTTTGAATAGAGTCATAGCGAAATTCTGTGAACTGTTTGAGGGTCTGTACGTCGTAAAAGGAATAAAAGGAGATGCAACTTACAAAATTACGGATGTGGATAAACCAGGATCGATTCGTGGAATTTTCAATGTGCGACAGTTGAAGCCATACCACCACGAGTAACAGTAAAATAGTAAATAAGATCAGTCAGAAGGGAAAAGAAATTTCAAAACTTTGATAAATTTAAATTTCCTTAATACTGATAACAAACATTGTAAATAAACTTAAACCAATGTGTAGTAAGTTACATAATAGTAAGCCATGTGATGTATGTAAGGCCAGTTGTAAACAACAAAATGAATTGTAAACAGCTGCCAACAAACTAGTTTGAGAGGGAGGGGGCAAGCTCTCCCCAGGCAAGAAGTGAAAGTGCACAAAAAGCCGAGGGTTGCACACTATTATTGTACTGAAAAGGCAACAACCTCAGACGTAAACAAGCTTTGTGAATAATAAACTGAGCAATTTCAGAGGCGTACAAATTGATTTGCCATGAATTCGAATATCGATCATGATCAAATCAATTTGGGGGACTTAATATAAAGTGAATGTAGATCACATAAGCCTATATAATGTAATTAACATAATTAATCATTTAATGTATGTTTTTAGTTATTATTAAGCAAATTAAATGTGTTGATAAGAAGATTTAGGCAAAATAACATCTCACAGAAATATTGTAAGTAAGTTATAGTTGGCAACAGTCTGGCGGCAACAAAATAAAAGAGCTTTGTACAAAAAACAGCTTTCTAAAGTCATAAAGAAGGAAATGCTTTGTTCGCGAAAAATCATAAAACTGTTGAGTCCGTTAGATTTTGACGAACGACAACCTTGGGAAAACAATGGATCAGGCGATAAAAAAAGAGAAACTCTGGTGAAAGTCGCGTCGCTTGGTGTAGCAGTTGAACACGTGGCAAAATACCCGCGCACCCCAAGCTAGACACCAGTGAGAAGAAGCGTGACTTTAGAGCGCGAGTTTTTTTCGGTTCTTGAATGGATGAATTTGAAGTTCCCGGCAAGGAAATCAGTCATGAGCCTATCAGAATTATTTGAGTAGAACGGGTGGGAAAAGAGAAATAGTGAGCCCTATAAATAATATCCCGTGTACAGCTAAAGGGGCTCCTAGTATGTGAAAGGCTCTCTTAGTATGTGTTAAAGACGCTCTTAGTATATTTTAAAACGCTCATACTATGTTTAACTTCGCTTTTAATAAGTTTTAAAGTGTTAAAGTATAGTAGCTTGATTGACTATCATGTAAAGTAATATATCAGAGTGTACAGAAAAACTATTCGTGTCTATTAAAATCTCATTATGAAATAAAGAAACTATCAAATACTTTAATAAGTCTTGAAGTATTTGAGTGCGTGTTAGTCGAAGAACGCGACAGTCGTTATTTGTACAGCAAAGACAAGCATGAGAGGAATCTTCATCGCGAGTGAATCATTTAATTAGTGTGTACAGCAAGTAAGAAGCAGTTTTATTTAAATCTGTGAACTTGAAGTAATTACGAACACAGTATATTTTGTCTTGTGCACGAAAGTCGAGTGGAGTAGTTCCGATGTGTGTAAAGAATCGACGAAAGTAATTGTGAATGTAATTAAAGCAAAGTATGGTGCGAAGTGAAATTGTCATATATGTTCACTCAAGGCATTGTCGGCAGATGGAATGGATAATCCTGAACACAAGTAACAGTTTCATTGTACTTATGTATTAACTAATATTCTATATAGTCGAATTGTCTAAATCCCTAAACATCCCGTTTCATTGTAAAAGAACCGACGAGCAGTTGGATGCTAGTAATATTATTCTACCCTTTATGACTTTAGAAATGGTCAATTTAATTAATGTAAATTAGGATTGACAAATTCAGAGTTGCATTAAATATATCTGATGGTTGTCAGAAGTCAATATCTTGTTAATATTAAGGCATTGAATATATATGTGTTTTTCTAGTTTGAAACTCATAAATGCAACAATTATAGTAAATTAGACAAGTAATAACGAAGCCTTGATTTATGTATTTTATGTGCTTAGATGTATGATATGAATTTATGTTGGTATAGAAAGTAAATTATCTGTAATAATTCAATAATTTGAATGATTTATGATTGAATTATTAGTTCTTGAAGTAATAGGTTGAGATATGTTTCTTGTCAAGATGAAATGAATATATATATTTTTGTATGTGTCTTACAAAAATTAGTAATAGTTAAAAGTTATTAGCATCTTAACTGCAGAGTTTTTATTCAAAAAACCCCCTGAGATCACATAACATCATTGGCGCCCAGCATCTTAGACATTTAAACACAAATATTATTATATCAAATAATATAAACTTAAATAGTTACAAATTTAACGCCAGAAAAACGGATTGAGACTTCCGTTTAAGTTATATTTGGAAGCCCAAAACGTGGTGCAAACCTCTTTTTAAGTTAAATTTGCTGCCCAACTTTGCGGAGCTTGATTGTAAATGAGGTCGGCAGAATGAAACGGGATAGACGATAAGCAATTGGAATAAGATATGTGCTAGAATAAGTAAATGGTAAAAATTAAATGTTAACTCGCAGTAAAGTAAGGAAATTTAAATTGGTTAGTAGTACAAATAGTAGAATGGCTGACAGTAACGAAAATAACGGTGGGTCCAACATTGAATTTGATATTAACAATCAAAAGGGAGAGAAAGGATGGGAAGAGGCCACGGAAAGTGAAAGCCTGGAGGTTTCTTCAGAGGCGAGGGGACGGCGACAAACCGATGATGTACGGTCCGAAACAGAACAGACACAATCACAGACTGAAACCCAACAAACAGCTACAAACATAGATATCAGTAGGCTGCTACAGGAGTTTACACAACAAATGACAGAAAATACTAAACAATTATTAATAGAAAATAATCAGTAAATGTCTGAAAACATCAACAGAATAGAACGAAAACTGACAGAAAATACACAACAATTAGAAAAGAACATGACAGAAAAATTAAATGAAAATACTAAGAAAAATGAAGAGAACACTGAACAAATCAAACAAACTTTCACACAACAGTTAGCAGAAAATAACCAGCAAATAACAGAAAACATTACACCTATAGAAAAACGAATAGATGACATGGAACGCAACATGGAACAAAGATATACACAACAACTACAGGAACACAAAACACAGATAGCAGAACAAATACAAGAAATCCGAGACGAAAACCGAGAAACAGCAATACAATTATGTACAGAAGTCAAAGAAGTCGTGAGATAAGAGGTGGAAATAGTATGATCAGAAGCGAAAGAACATTGGGAGAAGTGTGAAGAGTCGCTTCAACAACACCAAGCTAGTGTCGCATATGACATTAGATCTATAACTAATAAAATGATTACGCACAAGAAGAAAAATGAAGAACAGATAGAACAACTGAAAGAATGTTACGAAAATAGCTATGCTACAATCGACGGGAAGATAAGTAAAATCAAAGTAGATGTATGCAATAAAAGCGCCCAGATCGAACGCACACCTAGGTAGCAAGGAGTGATAATTGAACACACTAAAAATGTGAACTTCAATGGAGAAGGAGAGTATTCGATGGAGTTTGTGAAGGAGCTAGAAGAAATATACCGTGAATACTACCCAGGTGAAGAGGTGAGCTGGATAGGAAGACACTTAGACAGAGAAGCCGCCATATGGTGGAAGCTGATACGTAATGAAACACTTTTGCGCAATTTCCGACCGCATTCACATCCAAATACTGGAATCAAATGATCCAGGAGACCGTCCGTGATAAGTTAGAATTTGGAAAATATCGCCCGGAGAGCGGGTTAAGTATGACACAATGTATGGAAAGGTGCATCTTACAGAACCGGCAATTAATACCGCCGATATCAGACCAACACCTAATTCGAAAACTTGCACACCACTACAGTCATGACGTTGCTGTTGCCTGCATTACGAGGGGTGTGAATAACATTATGGACTTTCAAAACCTGTTAATGGAATTCGCAGCCTTGCGACAAAAGAAGAATGGAACGAACGGCGAGGGTAATATACAGTTCCAGCCCAAGCAGGAAAGGAACGTAAATAATGCTAATCACTGGTCGGAAAATAGGACAGAGCGGAGTAACCCCTCACGTCACATGGCACCGTGGCGACAAGGAGAGAAAACAGCTGAGGGAAACAAGAGAGAAAGAGCACCGCAGAAACGGGTGTACAAATCCCAAATGAATACATTAGCGTTAACGAGCGGCACTCAAGGAACCTCACAGGTAGCAAGTAGTTCAAACACACATACAAAGAATGTTACCCAGTCAAAAAACTAGTTAAGAATTATTTTAGAGATAAGGTAGGATTAGATGATAATTGCAAGATAATCAGTACCACTTTTATTGATATTAGGGACACTCTGATGGAAGAGGAGTCGGAATATCAAGAAATCAATAAAATTAAATGTCCTGAATTGAAGATACAACTTAATGGCATACCAATAATAGCACTACTTGATACTGGCAGCCAAATCAATGCGTTGTCTGCGGAGTGGTATCAGCTAAATAAAAAACGTATGGGCAATGTACCTATATTAAAAATTACTAATTTAGTTATTAAAGGAGCAGTGGGGAAGAAATCGAATAAGATAACCCAACAGATCATGCTCGAAGTAAGAATCGGAGAGTATGTGACTGATGCTGTGTTTATAATTGTCCCTAATTTAATCAGGGAGTGTATTATTGGAATTAACTTATTGCAAGAAGGTAGATGTGTGATTAACCTTCCAGATAATTAAATTACCTTTAAGAATAATCATAATAGCAGTGAAGAACCTGTAAGTGCGGAAATAATGGCATTAGAACTTGAGGAAGACTGAGAAAAGATTGCTAATACGATTCAAGAGAAACTGGAAGAAACAACCGGTATAGATTCTAAAACAAAGGAAGAATTGGAGAACATTTTATACTCCAACCAACAAGTGTTCCGTGAGCACCCAGGTAGAATCAATAAATATGTACACAGGTTAAAGGTAACTGACACAACCCCTTATTGCTTAAAAGGGTGGCCAGTTCCACTAAAATATCAAGATGCAGTGGAAGGAGACATTAAGAAGATGGAAAGATGCGGCGTAATAGAACGAGCAAATAGTCCATATAATAACCCAATGGTGACTGTAGTCAAGAAAGATCAGACTGTACGACTTGTGTTTAGACGCAAGAAGAATCAGTGCGGTCACTGTTCCGGATCATGAGGGAGCAATACCAATTGATCAAGTGTTGGCGAGCTGTGGAAAAGTGAAAGTCATGAGTAGTATTGATCTCACCAGCAGCTTCTGGCAGATCCCACTTGCTGAAGATTCCCGGGACTACACTGGCTTTCTCTACAGAGGGAAATGCTACAGATACACTGTAACACCATTCAGGCTAAAGACGAGTTTAGCAAGTCTAACCTGCGGATTGGATAAAGTTTTGACAGAAGAAGTAAAAAGATTCATCACATTATATGTGGACGATTGTTTATGTGTATCAGAAAACATTGAAGAACACCTGGAACACTTACGCATATTGTTGAACAACCTCAAAAGAGTGAACCTCACAGTGAACTTAAAGAAGTCCAAATTCTTTCGAGACAGAATTAGTTACCTGGGATATGAGCTGTCTACAAAAGGTATCAGCGCTTCCACGGAAAAAATCTCCGCTATTATGGATTTTCCTAGACCAAAGAATCCAAAACAACTAAAGGGATTTCTTGGCCTTACTAATTTTTACAATAAATTCACAAGCCAATATGCAGAAAAAACAAGACCACTGCTACAGTTGCTGAAAAAAGGCATAAAGGTTAAATGGACAGAAGAGTTAGAAAATAATTTTAATGAGGTCAAGAGACTATTCGTGGACACAGTAATGCTACGACATCCTGACCCAAATAAAAGATTTTATCTGCAGACTAACACAAGTAAGTATGCGATTGGGGGTCAGCTTTATCAAATAGATGAAGACGAGCAAATAGGGGTCGTTGCATTCACCAGTCGTGTGTTTAGAGGTGCCGAATTAAATTATTTTACTATGGAAGTAGAACTGCTCAGCGTAGTCCATTGCTTGAAAAAATTTAGAACTTACGTGTTAGGTCGACCATTGACCATTATCACAGATAACAAGGCACTAACATTTATTCAAAAATGTCAGTTAAACTGTTCCCGAATTACACGATGGATACTGGCTATCCAGGAGTATGATTTTGAGATAGTGCATTGCAAAGGTAGTGACAATACCGTAGCGGATGTACTTAGTCGAAACCCTCAAGATGTACTAGAAAATATAATACCAGATGGAGACGAGGAGACAGAAATTTACGCAATTGACATCAAACTGGGTAAACAATTAAAAAATCAGTTGAAAAACATTACACTACACCAAATGAACAACGTTAAACTAAATAATATCGACCGGTTACACAACAATAAAAATGACAAACTCATTAAGATATACCAAGTATATAATAATAAATTATATCGTAAGGAGAACGGAAGGTGGAAATTGGTAGTAGCACAAGAAATTGGACAGGCGTTATTAAAGGAGATTCACATAATGTATGGACACTGCGGTGTGAGGAGAAGCTATGGCATCTTTAAGGAACATTTTACAGGCGATCATCTCTACAAATACCTTAAGAGGTTAATTAAGACATGTGATACCTGTCAAAAATGTAAAGACCATTTCAAGAAATGCATGGGACAGACCAAACCAGTTCTGCCAAAGGAGAGAGGTGAACTCATTAGCATGGATCATTATGGTCCTTTGATATCGTCTACCAGTGGTGTGAGGTATATTCTGGTGATCGTCGATAATTTCAGCTAGTATGTGAAGTTATACCCGATGAAAAGAGCAACTACAGCTGGTACGGTTAATAAATTAAAAAATTACATCCAAGAAATTGGAAAACCCAAAGATATATTGACAGATAATGGCACACAATTTACAAGTAAAACTTAGGTGATACAGTTAAAGGCACTTGAAATCAAACCCAAGTACACTGCCATCCGTAACCCGTGTACCAATCTTGCTGAAAGGGTTAACCACCAATTAAGTAATATATTCAGAGTGATGGTTAACGGACACCAAACCAAATGGGCCAAATATATTAAATTAATTAAAAAATATCAATGAGACTCACCACGACACGATTGAAATGACACCATTTCAGGGAAAATGGGGTCGAAGGCCAAGAAGAGCATGGGAGGTGTATGTGGACTGAGAGTTAATGAAGGAAGACGTTAAGGCTTGCCGAGAGGTAATATATCGATGATTAAAAAGAAAGGGTGAACGTCGAGCAAAGAAAAACAATGAAGGCGTCGATAAGGTGAAATTCAAGGAAGAAGACTTAGTTTTAATAAAGACTAATCTAATTTCAGATGCTTTGAATAGAGTCATAGCGAAATTCTGTGAACTGTTTGAGGGTCTGTACGCCGTAAAAGGAATAAAAGGAGATGCAACTTACAAAATTACGGATGTGGATAAACCAGGATCGATTCGTGGAATTTTCAATGTGCGACAGTTGAAGCCATACCACCACGAGTAACAGTAAAATAGTAAATAAGATCAGTCAGAAGGGAAAAGAAATTTCAAAACTTTGATAAATTTAAATTTCCTTAATACTGATAACAAACATTGTAAATAAACTTAAACCAATGTGTAGTAAGTTACATAATAGTAAGCCATGTGATGTATGTAAGGCCAGTTGTAAACAACAAAATGAATTGTAAACAGCTGCCAACAAACTAGTTTGAGAGGGAGGGGGCAAGCTCTCCCCAGGCAAGAAGTGAAAGTGCACAAAAAGCTGAGGGTTGCACACTATTATTGTACTGAAAAGGCAACAACCTCAGACGTAAACAAGCTTTGTGAATAATAAACTGAGCAATTTCAGAGGCGTACAAATTGATTTGCCATGAATTCGAATATCGATCATGATCAAATCAATTTGGGGGACTTAATATAAAGTGAATGTAGATCACATAAGCCTATATAATGTAATTAACATAATTAATCATTTAATGTATGTTTTTAGTTATTATTAAGCAAATTAAATGTGTTGATAAGAAGATTTAGGCAAAATAACATCTCACAGAAATATTGTAAGTAAGTTATAGTTGGCAACAGTCTGGCGGCAACAAAATAAAAGAGCTTTGTACAAAAAACAGCTTTCTAAAGTCATAAAGAAGGAAATGCTTTGTTCGCGAAAAATCATAAAACTGTTGAGTCCGTTAGATTTTGACGAACGACAACCTTGGGAAAACAATGGATCAGGCGATAAAAAAAGAGAAACTCTGGTGAAAGTCGCGTCGCTTGGTGTAGCAGTTGAACACGTGGCAAAATACCCGCGCACCCCAAGCTAGACACCAGTGAGAAGAAGCGTGACTTTAGAGCGCGAGTTTTTTTCGGTTCTTGAATGGATGAATTTGAAGTTCCCGGCAAGGAAATCAGTCATGAGCCTATCAGAATTATTTGAGTAGAACGGGTGGGAAAAGAGAAATAGTGAGCCCTATAAATAATATCCCGTGTACAGCTAAAGGGGCTCCTAGTATGTGAAAGGCTCTCTTAGTATGTGTTAAAGACGCTCTTAGTATATTTTAAAACGCTCATACTATGTTTAACTTCGCTTTTAATAAGTTTTAAAATGTTAAAGTATAGTAGCTTGATTGACTATCATGTAAAGTAATATATCAGAGTGTACAGAAAAACTATTCGTGTCTATTAAAATCTCATTATGAAATAAAGAAACTATCAAATACTTTAATAAGTCTTGAAGTATTTGAGTGCGTGTTAGTCGAAGAACGCGACAGTCGTTATTTGTACAGCAAAGACAAGCATGAGAGGAATCTTCATCGCGAGTGAATCATTTAATTAGTGTGTACAGCAAGTAAGAAGCAGTTTTATTTAAATCTGTGAACTTGAAGTAATTACGAACACAGTATATTTTGTCTTGTGCACGAAAGTCGAGTGGAGTAGTTCCGATGTGTGTAAAGAATCGACGAAAGTAATTGTGAATGTAATTAAAGCAAAGTATGGTGCGAAGTGAAATTGTCATATATGTTCACTCAAGGCATTGTCGGCAGATGGAATGGATAATCCTGAACACAAGTAACAGTTTCATTGTACTTATGTATTAACTAATATTCTATATAGTCGAATTGTCTAAATCCCTAAACATCCCGTTTCATTGTAAAAGAACCGACGAGCAGTTGGATGCTAGTAATATTATTCTACCCTTTATGACTTTAGAAATGGTCAATTTAATTAATGTAAATTAGGATTGACAAATTCAGAGTTGCATTAAATATATCTGATGGTTGTCAGAAGTCAATATCTTGTTAATATTAAGGCATTGAATATATATGTGTTTTTCTAGTTTGAAACTCATAAATGCAACAATTATAGTAAATTAGACAAGTAATAACGAAGCCTTGATTTATGTATTTTATGTGCTTAGATGTATGATATGAATTTATGTTGGTATAGAAAGTAAATTATCTGTAATAATTCAATAATTTGAATGATTTATGATTGAATTATTAGTTCTTGAAGTAATAGGTTGAGATATGTTTCTTGTCAAGATGAAATGAATATATATATTTTTGTATGTGTCTTACAAAAATTAGTAATAGTTAAAAGTTATTAGCATCTTAACTGCAGAGTTTTTATTCAAAAAACCCCCTGAGATCACATAACATCATTGGCGCCCAGCATCTTAGACATTTAAACACAAATATTATTATATCAAATAATATAAACTTAAATAGTTACAAATTTAACGCCAGAAAAACGGATTGAGACTTCCGTTTAAGTTATATTTGGAAGCCCAAAACGTGGTGCAAACCTCGTTTTAAGTTAAATTTGCTGCCCAACTTTGCGGAGCTTGATTGTAAATGAGGTCGGCAGAATGAAACGGGATAGACGATAAGCAATTGGAATAAGATATGTGCTAGAATAAGTAAATGGTAAAAATTAAATGTTAACTCGCAGTAAAGTAAGGAAATTTAAATTGGTTAGTAGTACAAATAGTAGAATGGCTGACAGTAACGAAAATAACGGTGGGTCCAACATTGAATTTGATATTAACAATCAAAAGGGAGAGAAAGGATGGGAAGAGGCCACGGAAAGTGAAAGCCTGGAGGTTTCTTCAGAGGCGAGGGGACGGCGACAAACCGATGATGTACGGTCCGAAACAGAACAGACACAATCACAGACTGAAACCCAACAAACAGCTACAAACATAGATATCAGTAGGCTGCTACAGGAGTTTACACAACAAATGACAGAAAATACTAAACAATTATTAATAGAAAATAATCAGTAAATGTCTGAAAACATCAACAGAATAGAACGAAAACTGACAGAAAATACACAACAATTAGAAAAGAACATGACAGAAAAATTAAATGAAAATACTAAGAAAAATGAAGAGAACACTGAACAAATCAAACAAACTTTCACACAACAGTTAGCAGAAAATAACCAGCAAATAACAGAAAACATTACACCTATAGAAAAACGAATAGATGACATGGAACGCAACATGGAACAAAGATATACACAACAACTACAGGAACACAAAACACAGATAGCAGAACAAATACAAGAAATCCGAGACGAAAACCGAGAAACAGCAATACAATTATGTACAGAAGTCAAAGAAGTCGTGAGATAAGAGGTGGAAATAGTATGATCAGAAGCGAAAGAACATTGGGAGAAGTGTGAAGAGTCGCTTCAACAACACCAAGCTAGTGTCGCATATGACATTAGATCTATAACTAATAAAATGATTACGCACAAGAAGAAAAATGAAGAACAGATAGAACAACTGAAAGAATGTTACGAAAATAGCTATGCTACAATCGACGGGAAGATAAGTAAAATCAAAGTAGATGTATGCAATAAAAGCGCCCAGATCGAACGCACACCTAGGTAGCAAGGAGTGATAATTGAACACACTAAAAATGTGAACTTCAATGGAGAAGGAGAGTATTCGATGGAGTTTGTGAAGGAGCTAGAAGAAATATACCGTGAATACTACCCAGGTGAAGAGGTGAGCTGGATAGGAAGACACTTAGACGGAGAAGCCGCCATATGGTGGAAGCTGATACGTAATGAAACACTTTTGCGCAATTTCCGACCGCATTCACATCCAAATACTGGAATCAAATGATCCAGGAGACCGTCCGTGATAAGTTAGAATTTGGAAAATATCGCCCGGAGAGCGGGTTAAGTATGACACAATGTATGGAAAGGTGCATCTTACAGAACCGGCAATTAATACCGCCGATATCAGACCAACACCTAATTCGAAAACTTGCACACCACTACAGTCATGACGTTGCTGTTGCCTGCATTACGAGGGGTGTGAATAACATTATGGACTTTCAAAACCTGTTAATGGAATTCGCAGCCTTGCGACAAAAGAAGAATGGAACGAACGGCGAGGGTAATATACAGTTCCAGCCCAAGCAGGAAAGGAACGTAAATAATGCTAATCACTGGTCGGAAAATAGGACAGAGCGGAGTAACCCCTCACGTCACATGGCACCGTGGCGACAAGGAGAGAAAACAGCTGAGGGAAACAAGAGAGAAAGAGCACCGCAGAAACGGGTGTACAAATCCCAAATGAATACATTAGCGTTAACGAGCGGCACTCAAGGAACCTCACAGGTAGCAAGTAGTTCAAACACACATACAAAGAATGTTACCCAGTCAAAAAACTAGTTAAGAATTATTTTAGAGATAAGGTAGGATTAGATGATAATTGCAAGATAATCAGTACCACTTTTATTGATATTAGGGACACTCTGATGGAAGAGGAGTCGGAATATCAAGAAATCAATAAAATTAAATGTCCTGAATTGAAGATACAACTTAATGGTATACCAATAATAGCACTACTTGATACTGGCAGCCAAATCAATGCGTTGTCTGCGGAGTGGTATCAGCTAAATAAAAAACGTATGGGCAATGTACCTATATTAAAAATTACTAATTTAGTTATTAAAGGAGCAGTGGGGAAGAAATCGAATAAGATAACCCAACAGATCATGCTCGAAGTAAGAATCGGAGAGTATGTGACTGATGCTGTGTTTATAATTGTCCCTAATTTAATCAGGGAATGTATTATTGGAATTAACTTATTGCAAGAAGGTAGATGTGTGATTAACCTTCCAGATAATTAAATTACCTTTAAGAATAATCATAATAGCAGTGAAGAACCTGTAAGTGCGGAAATAATGGCATTAGAACTTGAGGAAGACTGAGAAAAGATTGCTAATACGATTCAAGAGAAACTGGAAGAAACAACCGGTATAGATTCTAAAACAAAGGAAGAATTGGAGAACATTTTATACTCCAACCAACAAGTGTTCCGTGAGCACCCAGGTAGAATCAATAAATATGTACACAGGTTAAAGGTAACTGACACAACCCCTTATTGCTTAAAAGGGTGGCCAGTTCCACTAAAATATCAAGATGCAGTGGAAGGAGACATTAAGAAGATGGAAAGATGCGGCGTAATAGAACGAGCAAATAGTCCATATAATAACCCAATGGTGACTGTAGTCAAGAAAGATCAGACTGTACGACTTGTGTTTAGACGCAAGAAGAATCAGTGCGGTCACTGTTCCGGATCATGAGGGAGCAATACCAATTGATCAAGTGTTGGCGAGCTGTGGAAAAGTGAAAGTCATGAGTAGTATTGATCTCACCAGCAGCTTCTGGCAGATCCCACTTGCTGAAGATTCCCGGGACTACACTGGCTTTCTCTACAGAGGGAAATGCTACAGATACACTGTAACACCATTCAGGCTAAAGACGAGTTTAGCAAGTCTAACCTGCGGATTGGATAAAGTTTTGACAGAAGAAGTAAAAAGATTCATCACATTATATGTGGACGATTGTTTATGTGTATCAGAAAACATTGAAGAACACCTGGAACACTTACGCATATTGTTGAACAACCTCAAAAGAGTGAACCTCACAGTGAACTTAAAGAAGTCCAAATTCTTTCGAGACAGAATTAGTTACCTGGGATATGAGCTGTCTACAAAAGGTATCAGCGCTTCCACGGAAAAAATCTCCGCTATTATGGATTTTCCTAGACCAAAGAATCCAAAACAACTAAAGGGATTTCTTGGCCTTACTAATTTTTACAATAAATTCACAAGCCAATATGCAGAAAAAACAAGACCACTGCTACAGTTGCTGAAAAAAGGCATAAAGGTTAAATGGACAGAAGAGTTAGAAAATAATTTTAATGAGGTCAAGAGACTATTCGTGGACACAGTAATGCTACGACATCCTGACCCAAATAAAAGATTTTATCTGCAGACTAACACAAGTAAGTATGCGATTGGGGGTCAGCTTTATCAAATAGATGAAGACGAGCAAATAGGGGTCGTTGCATTCACCAGTCGTGTGTTTAGTGGTGCCGAATTAAATTATTTTACTATGGAAGTAGAACTGCTCAGCGTAGTCCATTGCTTGAAAAAATTTAGAACTTACGTGTTAGGTCGACCATTGACCATTATCACAGATAACAAGGCACTAACATTTATTCAAAAATGTCAGTTAAACTGTTCCCGAATTACACGATGGATACTGGCTATCCAGGAGTATGATTTTGAGATAGTGCATTGCAAAGGTAGTGACAATACCGTAGCGGATGTACTTAGTCGAAACCCTCAAGATGTACTAGAAAATATAATACCAGATGGAGACGAGGAGACAGAAATTTACGCAATTGACATCAAACTGGGTAAACAATTAAAAAATCAGTTGAAAAACATTACACTACACCAAATGAACAACGTTAAACTAAATAATATCGACCGGTTACACAACAATAAAAATGACAAACTCAGGAGAACGGAAGGTGGAAATTGGTAGTAACACAAGAAATTGGACAGGCGTTATTAAAGGAGATTCACGTAATGTATGGACACTGCGGTGTGAGGAGAAGCTATGGCATCTTTAAGGAACATTTTACAGGCGATCATCTCTACAAATACCTTAAGAGGTTAATTAAGACATGTGATACCTGTCAAAAATGTAAAGACCATTTCAAGAAATGCATGGGACAGACCAAACCAGTTCTGCCAAAGGAGAGAGGTGAACTCATTAGCATGGATCATTATGGTCCTTTGATATCGTCTACCAGTGGTGTGAGGTATATTCTGGTGATCGTCGATAATTTCAGCTAGTATGTGAAGTTATACCCGATGAAAAGAGCAACTACAGCTGTTACGGTTAATAAATTAAAAAATTACATCCAAGAAATTGGAAAACCCAAAGATATATTGACAGATAATGGCACACAATTTACAAGTAAAACTTAGGTGATACAGTTAAAGGCACTTGAAATCAAACCCAAGTACACTGCCATCCGTAACCCGTGTACCAATCTTGCTGAAAGGGTTAACCACCAATTAGGTAATATATTCAGAGTGATGGTTAACGGACACCAAACCAAATGGGCCAAATATATTAAATTAATTAAAAAATATCAATGAGACTCACCACGACACGATTGAAATGACACCATTTCAGGGAAAATGGGGTCGAAGGCCAAGAAGAGCATGGGAGGTGTATGTGGACTGAGAGTTAATGAAGGAAGACGTTAAGGCTTGCCGAGAGGTAATATATCGATGATTAAAAAGAAAGGGTGAACGTCGAGCAAAGAAAAACAATGAAGGCGTCGATAAGGTGAAATTCAAGGAAGAAGACTTAGTTTTAATATAGACTAATCCAATTTCAGATGCTTTGAATAGAGTCATAGCGAAATTCTGTGAACTGTTTGAGGGTCTGTACGTCGTAAAAGGAATAAAAGGAGATGCAACTTACAAAATTACGGATGTGGATAAACCAGGATCGATTCGTGGAATTTTCAATGTGCGACAGTTGAAGCCATACCACCACGAGTAACAGTAAAATAGTAAATAAGATCAGTCAGAAGGGAAAAGAAATTTCAAAACTTTGATAAATTTAAATTTCCTTAATACTGATAACAAACATTGTAAATAAACTTAAACCAATGTGTAGTAAGTTACATAATAGTAAGCCATGTGATGTATGTAAGGCCAGTTGTAAACAACAAAATGAATTGTAAACAGCTGCCAACAAACTAGTTTGAGAGGGAGGGGGCAAGCTCTCCCCAGGCAAGAAGTGAAAGTGCACAAAAAGCCGAGGGTTGCACACTATTATTGTACTGAAAAGGCAACAACCTCAGACGTAAACAAGCTTTGTGAATAATAAACTGAGCAATTTCAGAGGTGTACAAATTGATTTGCCATGAATTCGAATATCGATCATGATCAAATCAATTTGGGGGACTTAATATAAAGTGAATGTAGATCACATAAGCCTATATAATGTAATTAACATAATTAATCATTTAATGTATGTTTTTAGTTATTATTAAGCAAATTAAATGTGTTGATAAGAAGATTTAGGCAAAATAACATCTCACAGAAATATTGTAAGTAAGTTATAGTTGGCAACAGTCTGGCGGCAACAAAATAAAAGAGCTTTGTACAAAAAACAGCTTTCTAAAGTCATAAAGAAGGAAATGCTTTGTTCGCGAAAAATCATAAAACTGTTGAGTCCGTTAGATTTTGACGAACGACAACCTTGGGAAAACAATGGATCAGGCGATAAAAAAAGAGAAACTCTGGTGAAAGTCGCGTCGCTTGGTGTAGCAGTTGAACACGTGGCAAAATACCCGCGCACCCCAAGCTAGACACCAGTGAGAAGAAGCGTGACTTTAGAGCGCGAGTTTTTTTCGGTTCTTGAATGGATGAATTTGAAGTTCCCGGCAAGGAAATCAGTCATGAGCCTATCAGAATTATTTGAGTAGAACGGGTGGGAAAAGAGAAATAGTGAGCCCTATAAATAATATCCCGTGTACAGCTAAAGGGGCTCCTAGTATGTGAAAGGCTCTCTTAGTATGTGTTAAAGACGCTCTTAGTATATTTTAAAACGCTCATACTATGTTTAACTTCGCTTTTAATAAGTTTTAAAGTGTTAAAGTATAGTAGCTTGATTGACTATCATGTAAAGTAATATATCAGAGTGTACAGAAAAACTATTCGTGTCTATTAAAATCTCATTATGAAATAAAGAAACTATCAAATACTTTAATAAGTCTTGAAGTATTTGAGTGCGTGTTAGTCGAAGAACGCGACAGTCGTTATTTGTACAGCAAAGACAAGCATGAGAGGAATCTTCATCGCGAGTGAATCATTTAATTAGTGTGTACAGCAAGTAAGAAGCAGTTTTATTTAAATCTGTGAACTTGAAGTAATTACGAACACAGTATATTTTGTCTTGTGCACGAAAGTCGAGTGGAGTAGTTCCGATGTGTGTAAAGAATTGACGAAAGTAATTGTGAATGTAATTAAAGCAAAGTATGGTGTGAAGTGAAATTGTCATATATGTTCACTCAAGGCATTGTCGGCAGATGGAATGGATAATCCTGAACACAAGTAACAGTTTCATTGTACTTATGTATTAACTAATATTCTATGTAGTCGTATCGTCTAAATCCCTAAACATCCCGTTTCATTGTAAAAGAACCGACGAGGAGTTGGATGCTAGTAATATTATTCTACCCTTTATGACTTTAGAAATGGTCAATTTAATTAATGTAAATTAGGATTGACAAATTCAGAGTTGCATTAAATATATCTGATGGTTGTCAGAAGTCAATATCTTGTTAATATTAAGGCATTGAATATATATGTGTTTTTCTAGTTTGAAACTCATAAATGCAACAATTATAGTAAATTAGACAAGTAATAACGAAGCCTTGATTTATGTATTTTATGTGCTTAGATGTATGATATGAATTTATGTTGGTATAGAAAGTAAATTATCTGTAATAATTCAATAATTTGAATGATTTATGATTGAATTATTAGTTCTTGAAGTAATAGATTGAGATATGTTTCTTGTCAAGATGAAATGAATATATATATTTTTGTATGTGTCTTACAAAAATTAGTAATAATTAAAAGTTATTAGCATCTTAACTGCAGAGTTTTTATTCAAAAAACCCCCTGAGATCACATAACATCTTTGGCGCCCAGCATCTTAGACATTTAAACACAAATATTATTATATCAAATAATATAAACTTAAATAGTTACAAATTTAACGCCAGAAAAACGGATTGAGACTTCCGTTTAAGTTATATTTGGACGCCCAAAACATGGTGCAAACCTCGTTTTAAGTTAAAACGTCATCAACATACACAATCTTTACTTTATATAGTGAACATGAAAACACAACGCAATCTGTACTTCAAAAAAATTAAATTTTTTTTTTAAATTAATTGAATTTAAATTTCAGAAATATATATTTTGATAATTAATAAAAAGAAACAAAATTATTTAAATAAATCAATTAATAAAAAGAACCTATGAATTGATTACATGAAACGTACTATCCATTTAACACCAGTCGTCAGCTGATGTCTTAATAATAGGTGAATAACCTTACTCTAGGCACACTGAATACAAACAGCACAAATACACAAAATTATACAACGTAAGTCATAAAATGTTCTTGTTGATTAGAAAATCATTACACTATTGAATTTAGCATTTAAAATCATTTGTTCTC
This sequence comes from Magicicada septendecula, assembly GCA_034769895.1. Classification (NCBI taxonomy): domain Eukaryota; kingdom Metazoa; phylum Arthropoda; class Insecta; order Hemiptera; family Cicadidae; genus Magicicada; species Magicicada septendecula. The sequence continues at coordinate 245,993,745 of CM068376.1, read as the reverse complement.
ATAAATGAATGTTCATCAGTAATCATTGAATCATAAACTCATAGTAAACATTACCGAACAGGAACTGGGTCATCAATCACAAACTCTCTATTTAGAGTAAGTAAACTTGATTGTACCGCTGTTACGGTCATTACTTCTCACTGATTTCTCAGCTACCTCTCCTACTTCATCATTTTATTATTTCCCCCCTTTTAACCCAGTTACAATTAGGTAAATAACCTCACGGGTAAACCGTGCAAGGCATTTACCTGGTTGCATAAACACTCTATTGTTTATGCCCCTGGCTTGTAACGGCCAGCTCCTTTTCCACACACACTATTTTTTCCTGATGGTGGACTGTAGCGCCCATTTGCATCCACAAGAACTGAAGTTTATTTAAGGTATAGACGCTGCCTACACCGTTCTTGTTTCAGCGTTATAAAAAATGCAGCATTACTGATGTCAAAGGACACCAGTAATCCTACTAAATATTACTTATACACCCTTAACACGGCACTACCACCCCCTGCGATGATAGCCGCTGTTCCATAGTTGTGGTGATTCCCCTTATTTACCCCCCGGTTAATTTCTAAATTCACCAATTTTGAAAATAATAACAAGTATGGCTCGGATACAATCTGCCTAACCACACCTGCTACCAATAATCCAAATCCACGGTCAGGGTTCGGTGACTCCATGACCGTCCGAAAGTGGGGAATCACAAGTAAATAATATATGTTATACATATTTAAGATTCCTACCCACTAACGTAATAAACATAACACAACATAAACATTCAGAACGAACATAAACCTCATTCTATTAAAATAAACATCTCATTAGCATCTGAATAAAATTTACAAACATTTCAATTTTAATTTTAATTGAACCTTTCATCCCTCAATCTTTGATTATTTATCATTTATTGTACCATTAAATTCTCCAAAAATTTCAAATCTATTATCAACATTCCTTTACATCACATTTCAAATTCAGATTTTATCAACAATTTTACATCTTACCTAAGTTAAATTCTTGCAAATTCATTTAATGTCATTATAAGACTTTTTTACTTTACTTTCAAGTCATTATCAAATTCATACTTACATATTGTCAGTCACTCCATCAAATGAACACATCATTACCTGTCATAGACTCAAACTATAAACAATTCTCACCACAAATACAACGTACAAAACCATATGTACCTTCTGAAACATTATAACAACCATATGACTCCACAACTAAACACATTTTTACTTTGACTCATTTACTATTTATTATCAAGTTTAAATCTTATAAATATCATTTAAATTCATTATCAACATCTATTTATACAACGTTAATTAATTAATTAATCTCCAATTTATTTAATTCAGTCAGTTTTTTAAAACACAAAGTTACTTTAATCACCTTGCTCCAAAACAATTACAATTCATTTGCATTATAAACTCTCGTTATTTATTTATTCTGATAAAACATTATTATTATTAAAATCAATTCCTACTGCAGACATACATTGTTTACATGAAATGCTAAGTACCACATAACCTTATCAAAACATTTATTGATTTCATTAATATTGTTTTTTAAGTCACTATTTTGCTCTTTTAATTCATCGAAATTACTTTCACATTTTATTTTTTGTTCATGTATTTCATCTCTTAACTCATCAAATTTACTATTTAGACTGCACAGCGTGCTACACAAATATTTCATCATATTATTTTCAGGATGATTACTTTCCTTAGTTGCAATTGGTGTTAATTGAATTCCCGAATCATCTGTGGCATTTGATTCGTCTGTAATACTTAATTCTTTTATTTTATTTTCTTGACCCACATTCGGAGTTGAATGAACTCCCAGGTCACTCGTGACACAATATATATGGTAAATTCATTATAAATATTAAATGTAATATATATATATATATATATATATATATATATATTGAAACAAATCAACTAGTTGTGTTGTTACTTATGTGTGACTCCCGTGTATCAACATCAAGCCCCACGTTGAAGGCGGCAATTTGAAACAAACCAACAAATTATGTTATAATGTTTTTTCTTATAGGTGACCTCCTGTAACTCAAATTTAATAGGCAAATATATTTGTTATTATGTTATTATAACTTTTAGGTATACTATAATACAGGTTTACCTAATTATTCAATGTTTACGCAATATCAATGATATACTTCATGTATTGACTTAATGAATTAAGAATTCTCGCCAACCCTAGTCACTCTGTATTGTGTAATTCAATTCAAAAATTGTACAGGAAACACGCTAGTTTGAAAATCTCACGTTCCACCAGCTGTTGACAATCAATTTCATTAATCAATTTTAGTCAATACATTTAACATAATATAATACCTAACACAGGTATTTATACTTAATTGTCTAAAGACAATTTTAACAAAAATGAAAGGAGTACCACTGACTAAGTACTTCCATAAAACAACAGTTTCCCTCTTACTATCCACAAAACATAAAATAAACATCCTGTAAACACTACCATGCTACAGCATAACAAGTACAATTTGTAACACATTAATCATTAATTGGAATAGTATTTTATACTTCATATTATTTGTTACATCTTTTAAATTTATGTACACCTCAGATGTATTAATTACTGAGTAACCTTAATGATTGGGTATGGTTCTAGACCATAGTTACTTCATTTTTTATGTAACGTTGGGGACCTCAAATCTGTTACGTTACATAACACCCCCCCTTCGAAAGAAGTTTATTTTGTCTCAACTAAGTTTAGTAAAAAATAAACTTATAACCGGTACCTGACCTGGTTGTCCTCTTACTCATAATATTTTTTTTATTATTTCGGACTGGTTATATACGGACTGGTATTTCAGACTGGTGGTAATTGCTGTTTTACTGCTCAACTCTCTCTCTTGGAGGCAGATTCATAAATTATTTATTTCTCTGGGTAGTGGTACTTCCACATTTTACTTGATAAGGATTGGTCACACTAATCATAAAAACTTGTTTTAACATTTATTTTCTTATTTACTTCTATAAATTAGCTTTCTCAATTAAGCTTCTGTCTGCTATCTTCCTTCTATTTTCTTCATCTATACTTCTGGAATCTAATATCAATCTATACAGCTATTTCATCATTATCCCTAAAATACTCAATTTCCCTAACATTTTTCCCTATCCTGTGCGGTGGTACCAGTCGGGTGGCCACTCTTGGGTCCATTACTCCGCTGTCCATCCTTACACCTTCTGAGACCAGGGGAACATCATCCCTGCTCATAAAAATTATTGCCGGAACATTTCTACGGTCAATACATTAAAAATAAAAAAATTATAAGTAGTCAATTAATGACTAATACTAAACACTTTTGGGATTCTTCATACAGTTGCTGTTTACATTTATTTATATATTTCTTCTTCTTCTTCTTGATTCCTTCTTCTTTTCCATTAACTAATAGCACATAACATTATTGATAGGCATTATTTTAAAATCCTTTTGACTTTCCTTCTTGTGACATATTTCTCCGTATCATTTCTTCTTATATAATCTTCAATTCCGAGAAATTCTAATTATTGTTGTATTAATTATCATCCTCCTTCAGTTTCATTCGAGTCATTAAATTATTCTTTATTCTTCTTATCTGAGCACATTACCATAAATTGTTTTTATTTATTTATATATTCTTCTGTCTGTTACCATAAAATATTACTTTTTCCTATTATTTCATTTTAAATCAATTCTTTATAGATATTATTTAATAATCTGTTCTTATTTTTTGTTAAATTAAATGGTTTCGAAATATCTTAAGTAAGTTGTACTTACATACTTTTTATTAAATCATATCGTTTCTGAATAATTATTGAGTAAGTTGTTCTTACAATTTTTTAGAATTTTGGGGTTTTAGTCTCTTTATTTTAAATTATATTGTTCGAAATAACTTGAGTAAGTTGTCCTTACATGCTTTTTGAATTTTGGGGTTTTATTTCCAATGGGTTGCTTGTTCGGTTTTCAGAAAATCAGTCCCATTTTTCTGGTTGTTATTATCTCGGTTAACCATGACATTAACTCAGGTACTCCATGTTCTCGGATTACTGCAGTGTCCATAATGATTTTTGTCCTTGTCAAATAGCTCTCTATCATTTGATATTGTAACTCATATAGTATCTGCTGATATTGAATTTTCATTAAATTCAATGGTTACCATCGTTTTCCGAACTCTTTCTTTCACGTTTGTAACATATTCTTCTACTACCATGTCTTGTAATTCTTCTAATACACTTATTTCTATCATATCTATATGTAGTCTATTACACAAATATGTTGATCATATATCATTTACTGGTGATGTCATCGACCTTTTATTTACTGGTATATTTAATTTAAATATAGATGTAGTTAAGCTTTTTCTATAACTTTTCAAAACAGTCAATTCTCTGTAATTAACGATTGTGAGATTAAGTACATTAACCAGCCCACTCTTAATCATATCTACTTCTTCCCGTGTATTATTCCCTTTACTCATTTGTCTTATTTTCATTGTCTTTATTTCATTATGAACCTGTTCTATTCTTCCGGTTACGTTAATTGGTATCTCGTCAAATTTTTCTTGGGTCTTCGCTTGTATCTCCGTTATTCTAATATCGTTATGGTTTCCTATTTGAGTAATTTTGGTCTCTTTATTTTAAATTATATTGTTCGAAATAACTTGAGTAAGTTGTCCTTACGTGCCTTTTGAATTTTGGGGTTACTTGATACTTCCACTGCTGTACTTAGTTTTCCATCCTATCCTGCGGACGATCGTCCCTTGCAGTAGTTCCTGGGTTACCATCATCGGGTAAATTCTCTATGGTTTTCTTGGTGTCTAGGGATATCCTCCTCTCGACTTCTATTACTGGGTTGGTGTCGTTGGTCATTGTTTATACGGTTGTTATTCCAATACTCTCTCCCATTTTCAAAATTCCTGCGGCCTGCTCTGTATCGGTTATTATCATAATTAATATAGTGATTACTTGTATAATGATTGTTGCGATAACGATTTTTTATAAATTGGTCATTCACGCTTCGGTGATAATTATTATGGTTAAATCGATTTGTTCCTGGACGTGACTCTTGATTTGGCTCCTCCCTTCTATTCTTGTAATATTCACTTTGCCGTCGGGACCATTTCGTAACTCGCCAACAAGGTTTCCATTGTTTCTACGGTCTTTACTTGTCCACTGCGTCTGGCACGAACTATCTCTTCTTCAAAATGGTAAGACAATTTATTTACCAAACATTCCTCTGGTATTCGCGGTTCCAAATGACACGCCAAACACACCTTTCCCAAAAACTAAGTAGTTGGTGACTGCTCTTGATTAAAATTGAATCTCCCATTAGTAATGTTATCTCTAATCATGTTCTGTACGGAATCTGACAAGTATTTTGACCTAAAAGTCCTTTTAAACTCCTCATAATCACTAAGTTCATTCCGGACTGCTGACCACCAATTATCATTTATATTTTTGAAACACTCATCTAATAAACTTTTTATTACGTTCCATCGGGTTACCTTAATTCTGCTAAACCATTCGTCTATTCTCTCCAGAAATTCTATGGGATTTCCTCTATAAATTTTAAAATTGATATTTTCCTTTTGCTCAGGGGCTATGTGATGCGCCAGATACATGGGTCGATTTTGTAAAATTTCTATTGATTCTTTTATATTAATCAATTCCTGATTTTTCATATTTTCTACAGTTTCTTTATTTTGAACCACTTGGGTTTTTATTTGTGTTATCTCATTATTTACTACTTCAATCCTCCCAGCTATATTAATTTGCACTTCGTCCAATTTCTCTTGGGTTTCCAATTGTACTTCCTTTATCCTAGTTTTCTTAGTATTTTCCCCTTGGTTAATTTTGGCCTCTACTTCCACTGCGAGTTGTACGATGGTTTCATCTGTCTTTTCCAGACCCACCCTAATTTCAGTTATTTGCTGTCTTACTTCCGCTTCATTATTATCTACCCTTTTATTGAGTGTTTCATTGACATTTGCAACCCTTTCATTGATGACTTCCCTCAACACTTGGTTTTGTTCATTTATAATTTGCCGCAACTCATTATTACTGTTTTCAATTTTCCCGTCTATTTGTTTGTTATTTTCCTGAATCTGCCTCAAGCTCTCGTCATTTCTGTCAAACCTTTCATTAATTTGGTTTAAGCTTTCATTTATCAGCCTGTTATTTTCATCAGTTTCCTCTTTATTTTTGTCAAACTTCTCATTCATTAGTTTGATTAAATTCTCACTCAAAATTTCGTTTTGTTTCTTTGAGTTTTCGTTAATACTGTCTATTTTTTCATTAGTTTGTCTATTATCTTCTTTGATACTGTCTATTTTTTCATTAGTTTGTCTATTTTGTTCCTCCATTCGTTTATAATTTTCATCATTAGCTTCCTTCTGTTTCTTGGAATCTTCTTTAATTAATTCCCATAGTTTTAGTAAATCCATATCACCTCTGGCTTCCTCTTTATCTGGTTGGTCCCCTTGGGCATCCTCTTTATTGCTCGCCTGTTGTTCCATTTCGGTGTCTGTAACTACCTCTGTTTCTTCTTCCCGTCTATCTTTTTCTGTTTCTTGCTCCTTCTCCATCCTTTTAGTAACACCTCTCGTATGCATTCCTGTGCCTCTAATGGTTGCCTGCTCAAGTTAAGTAATAATTAAGACGATTTTTTACTTAACTAAAGCCCACTCGTTGAGCGCCAATTTGAAACAAATCAACTAGTTGTGTTGTCACTTATGTGTGACTCCCGTGTATCAACATCAAGCCCCACGTTGAAGGCGGCAATTTGAAACAAACCAACAAATTATGTTATAATGTTTTTTCTTATAGGTGACCTCCTGTAACTCAAATTTAATAGGCAAATATATTTGTTATTATGTTATTATAACTTTTAGGTATACTATAATACAGGTTTACCTAATTATTCAATGTTTACGCAATATCAATGATATACTTCATGTATTGACTTAATGAATTAAGAATTCTCGCCAACCCTAGTCACTCTGTATTGTGTAATTCAATTCAAAAATTGTACAGGAAACACGCTAGTTCGGCAATCTCACGTTCCACCAGCTGTTGAAAATCAATTTCATTAATCAATTTTAGTCAATACATTTAACATAATATAATACCTAACACAGGTATTTATACTTAATTGTCTAAAGACAATTTTAACAAAAATGAAAGGAGTACCACTGACTAAGTACTTCCATAAAACAACAGTTTCCCTCTTACTATCCACAAAACATAAAATAAACATCCTGTAAACACTACCATGCTACAGCATAACAACAAGTACAATTTGTAACACATTAATCATTAATTGGAATAGTATTTTATACTTCATATTATTTGTTACATCTTTTAAATTTATGTACACCTCAGATGTAATAATTACTGAGTAACCTTAATGATTGGGTATGGTTCTAGACCATAGTTACTTCATTTTTTATGTAATGTTGGGGACCTCAAATCTGTTACGTTACAATATATATATATATATATTGTAATAAACCTAAGTATGTGAGGTACTAGCGAAACGTCCGTCTTTTTCAAGCCCCGCTGTTGTAAGCGCCAATTTGTGATTAAACCCTCATCTCTTACGGTCGCGGGATTCTCGTTCTTTCCGCCCCAACGTTGTCGGCGTCAATTTGTGTTAAATTCTTGGATTTCGTTGTCCATGACGTGTCCGTTACTTAACTAAATATCACTATAATATTGACGACTCGGAACACAAAGTTTTTTATAAGTAAAAACGTAAAGTTTTACCTTACAGCCTAAACCGGCTTTCACCTATAGAAGGCTTCATCAGAGGCTGTCGTTAGTAGCGCTGCTCGTCTTGTTGTTGGCGACGAGAAAGTGTTTCGAAAGATTGAAGCTGTGTGTGTGTGGTGAGATGTGTTCGAATAATGCGTGCGATTTGAATTGTGTCTGTTCGTTTAGGATGTCGTTTTTATTTGTTTTTGTGTGTTTGTATATTTCTAATTGTTCTAGAGTGTCTAGTTTTCGGCCTTTTGTGTGTACGTGTAGTATGTTCATGTTATTGTCGATGTTTTTATATGTGTGGTTTGCTTCAATGAGGTGGTTTGCGAAGGTAGATTCTGTAGTGGTGTGGAGTGCTTTTGTGTGTTCAATGTATCTCTGTTTGAAGCTACGTCCTGTCTGGCCTATGTAGAATTTACTGCAATTTGAACAATTTAGTTTATATACACCGGGTAGATCGAATTTGTTTTGTGCTTTGGGCATGCGTTTTGATAGTGTGTGTTCTGTTTTGTTAGTAGTTTTGTAAGCGATTCTGTATCCTGCTTTTTTGAATTTGTGGGCAATTTTTTCTGTTTGTTTGTTGATGTATGTTAGTGTTATGAATTTGTTGTTTTCTGTCTTTGTCTGTTGTTTGTTTTGTGTTTTGTGTAGGAGTTTACTGACTATTGTTCTGTCATAACCGTTAGATTCTGCTAGATATTTTATCGTGTTTAGTTCGTCTTTGTAGTCTATTTCATCTCAGCGGATGTTGTTAAGTCTATGTATCATGGTTCTAAAAGCAGCTAGTTTGTGTTGTATTGGGTGATTGGAGGTGTTGTGTATTAGTGTGTCAGTTGTAGTTGGTTTTCTGTATATACTGAATTTGTGCCTGTGTTCTAGTTTTGTGATGGAGAGGTCTAAGAAGTTTATGGTATTGTTGTGTTCGTATTCGGCAGTGAAGGTTATGTTTTTATGTATTTTGTTTATGTGCGTTAGTAACTGTTCACATTGTCTTTTGTTTCCCCTGTATAGTATTAGAATGTCATCAACGTATCTGTGCCAATATAGTATTTTATGTGAGTGTCTGTCATTGTTTGTGAGTATTTTTGTTTTTTCTAAGTGTTGGAGGAAGACTTCTGCTAGAATGCTGGATATGGGGGAGCCCATGGGTAGGCCGTCGTTCTGTGTGTAGTATTTATTGTTATAAGTAAAGTAGTTTTGTTTTGTGATAATGTTCAGAGTTTCTGTTATTTCATTGATAAGTTCGTCTGGTGTGTTGTTCTGTTTCAGTTTGTTTTGTAGGATGGTGATTGTTTCAGAGATGGGGATGTTTGTGTACAAACAAAAATAAAAGACATACACATCCCCCATAATGCCACATTAGCCTCCTTTGACATTAAAAACCTGTACACAAACATCCCCATCTCTGAAACAATCACCATCCTACAAAACAAACTCAAACAGAACAACACACCAGACGAACTTATCAATGAAATAACAGAAACTCTGAACATTATCACAAAACAAAACTACTTTACTTATAACAATAAATACTACACACAGAACGACGGCCTACCCATGGGCTCCCCCATATCCAGCATTCTAGCAGAAGTCTTCCTCCAACACTTAGAAAAAACAAAAATACTCACAAACAATGACAGACACTCACATAAAATACTATATTGGCACAGATACGTTGATGACATTCTAATACTATACAGGGGAAACAAAAGACAATGTGAACAGTTACTAACGCACATAAACAAAATACATAAAAACATAACCTTCACTGCCGAATACGAACACAACAATACTATAAACTTCTTAGACCTCTCCATCACAAAACTAGAACACAGGCACAAATTCAGTATATACAGAAAACCAACTACAACTGACACACTAATACACAACACCTCCAATCACCCAATACAACACAAACTAGCTGCTTTTAGAACCATGATACATAGACTTAACAACATCCCCTTAGATGAAATAGACTACAAAGACGAACTAAACACGATAAAATATCTAGCAGAATCTAACGGTTATGACAGAACAATAGTCAGTAAACTCCTACACAAAACACAAAACAAACAACAGACAAAGACAGAAAACAACAAATTCATAACACTAACATACATCAACAAACAAACAGAAAAAATTGCCCACAAATTCAAAAAAGCAGGATACAGAATCGCTTACAAAACTACTAACAAAACAGAACACACACTATCAAAACGCATGCCCAAAGCACAAAACAAATTCGATCTACCCGGTGTATATAAACTAAATTGTTCAAATTGCAGTAAATTCTACATAGGCCAGACAGGACGTAGCTTCAAACAGAGATACATTGAACACACAAAAGCACTCCACACCACTACAGAATCTACCTTCGCAAACCACCTCATTGAAGCAAACCACACATATAAAAACATCGACAATAACATGAACATACTACACGTACACACAAAAGGCCGAAAACTAGACACTCTAGAACAATTAGAAATATACAAACACACAAAAACAAATAAAAACGACATCCTAAACGAACAGACACAATTCAAATCGCACGCATTATTCGAACACATCTCACCACACACACACAGCTTCAATCTTTCGAAACACTTTCTCGTCGCCAACAACAAGACGAGCAGCGCTACTAACGACAGCCTCTGATGAAGCCTTCTATAGGTGAAAGCCGGTTTAGGCTGTAAGGTAAAACTTTACGTTTTTACTTATAAAAAACTTTGTGTTCCGAGTCGTCAATATTATAGTGATATTTAGTTAAGTAACGGACACGTCATGGACAACGAAATCCAAGAATTTAACTCAGCAAGACGAGCCAACGTCCAAGCGTACAAGTTCACAACTTTGAAGGTTAGAAAGATTGTAGCTCACATAAATTTCAACAAAACATGCATAAACAATTCACTAACACCTAAATATGCCCAAATCAAAATTAAACATAACAACCAGGCCGCCCGAATAACACAAAACATCGCACAAAGAACATACATAAAAGAATCAATTAAACAACTATATAAGAAAAAAGACGCTCTTAACCGCAAAGCATTAACACTACACCTACATATCGCCAACACATACGGACACAATTACATGACTGAACTAATACATCACACAAATGAATGGACAAAAAAACAAATACATATCATACAGACAAAACACGACAGAAAAATAAAAAACCTGACACCAATCAAAACAGATATAATTCCCTCGCACAAATTCTACCCACGTACAGTAAACCTCACGAACGTCACACTCACAAAAAACGAACAAATACTCCTTGATAAAGGCCTAAAACATAACATACATTACAAACATAACAACCAAACACTAACAGAGCTCATAATTGACACAGAAACAAATATACAAAACACAGCACCAGAACATCAAGACACATTAAGACATAATATAAACAACACAATAGGAGTACATAAGACACCAGACAACAACAACCACAACTCAGAAATACACACAGCCATCAAACTGAGGGAAAAGGCACACAAACACAACATCACATTTGTAAAAGCTGACAAAGGCAACACGACTGTAATTATCCCCACAGACAACCTACACAAAAAAGTACAAGGCTTCATAGAACAGCACAACATCACAGAACTAAAACACGACCCAACTGACAGATACCAAAACTCAGTAAAACAAATAGTCAACAAAGCCAAACACATTATGACACATAAACAAAAGCCCTACATGAAACAAATCCGACCATCAGCAACTACACTCCAAGCGCTTCCCAAAATCCATAAAGAAGACATTCCGATCCGCCCCATTATCAACTACCGTAATGCCCCTGCACACAAACTGGCAAAATATCTAGACAAAATTATTAGACAACACACACAAATAGACAACAACATTGCAGTAAAAAACAACACTGACCTAGTAACAAAAATAAAAGACATGCACATCCCCCATAACGCCACATTAGCCTCCTTTGACATTAAAAACCTGTACACAAACATCCCCATCTCTGAAACAATCACCATCCTACAAAACAAACTCAAACAGAACAACACACCAGACGAACTTATCAATGAAATAACAGAAACTCTGAACATTATCACAAAACAAAACTACTTTACTTATAACAATAAATACTACACACAGAACGACGGCCTACCCATGGGCTCCCCCATATCCAGCATTCTAGCAGAAGTCTTCCTCCAACACTTAGAAAAAACAAAAATACTCACAAACAATGACAGACACTCACATAAAATACTATATTGGCACAGATACGTTGATGACATTCTAATACTATACAGGGGAAACAAAAGACAATGTGAACAGTTACTAACGCACATAAACAAAATACATAAAAACATAACCTTCACTGCCGAATACGAACACAACAATACCATAAACTTCTTAGACATCTCCATCACAAAACTAGAACACAGGCACAAATTCAGTATATACAGAAAACCAACTACAACTGACACACTAATACACAACACCTCCAATCAGCCAATACAACACAAACTAGCTGCTTTTAGAACCATGATACATAGACTTAACAACATCCGCTGAGATGAAATAGACTACAAAGACGAACTAAACACGATAAAATATCTAGCAGAATCTAACGGTTATGACAGAACAATAGTCAGTAAACTCCTACACAAAACACAAAACAAACAACAGACAAAGACAGAAAACAACAAATTCATAACACTAACATACATCAACAAACAAACAGAAAAAATTGCCCACAAATTCAAAAAAGCAGGATACAGAATCGCTTACAAAACTACTAACAAAACAGAACACACACTATCAAAACGCATGCCCAAAGCACAAAACAAATTCGATCTACCCGGTGTATATAAACTAAATTGTTCAAATTGCAGTAAATTCTACATAGGCCAGACAGGACGTAGCTTCAAACAGAGATACATTGAACACACAAAAGCACTCCACACCACTACAGAATCTACCTTCGCAAACCACCTCATTGAAGCAAACCACACATATAAAAACATCGACAATAACATGAACATACTACACGTACACACAAAAGGCCGAAAACTAGACACTCTAGAACAATTAGAAATATACAAACACACAAAAACAAATAAAAACGACATCCTAAACGAACAGACACAATTCAAATCGCACGCATTATTCGAACACATCTCACCACACACACACAGCTTCAATCTTTCGAAACACTTTCTCGTCGCCAACAACAAGACGAGCAGCGCTACTAACGACAGCCTCTGATGAAGCCTTCTATAGGTGAAAGCCGGTTTAGGCTGTAAGGTAAAACTTTACGTTTTTACTTATAAAAAACTTTGTGTTCCGAGTCGTCAATGTTATAGTGATATTTAGTCAATTTGTGATTAGACGGGTATTACTGGGTTAAGCCCCACTGTTGGGTTCGTCAATTTGTGATTAAACCCTCGTCTCTTACGGTCGCGGGATTCTCGTTCTTTCCGCCCCAACGTTGCCGGCGTCAATTTGTGATTAAACGAGTACGTGCGTCTCGTTATCTTCACACAATATAAGCCTATTCGTTGTTATGAACGGGTATGTTCCCCTGTCTTTACTCTCTTAGGTCGTTTTATTTTACTTCAATTATTTAAATATCTGAGATATTTGGAGTTGTGGGATATAGTGATTTAATTAACTAATATTAACTTATCTCTCTAAAAAAATATCAGTGTTAGTGTACTTGAAACTTAAATAATTAATGTGTTATTCTGTAATTTCGTTCAACCCTATTATACCTTGAAGAGAATTATGTATAATTTTGTATTTTAACGCTCTCTCTTTGGTGTCAGAGAATTTCGCTATAAGCGCTGTAGTACCGGGGCAACGAAACTTAGAGGTTAATTCACTGTTTATGTTAACCAATTATTCTATACTTAGTCAGTTACTTTTTTATTCCCAACTCATTAAATAATACTCCAAATGACAAGATTTTGCAACTATACAAAGTTTCTTTATTTAAATATCACTATAATATTGGCGACTCGGAACACAAAGTTTTTTATAAGTAAAAACGTAAAGTTTTACCTTACAGCCTAAACCGGCTTTCACCTATAGAAGGCTTCATCAGAGGCTGTCGCTAGTAGCGCTGCTCGTCTTGTTGTTGGCGACGAGAAAGTGTTTCGAAAGATTGAAGCTGTGTGTGTGTGGTGAGATGTGTTCGAATAATGCGTGCGATTTGAATTGTGTCTGTTCGTTTAGGATGTCGTTTTTATTTGTTTTTGTGTGTTTGTATATTTCTAATTGTTCTAGAGTGTCTAGTTTTCGGCCTTTTGTGTGTACGTGTAGTATGTTCATGTTATTGTCGATGTTTTTATATGTGTGGTTTGCTTCAATGAGGTGGTTTGCGAAGGTAGATTCTGTAGTGGTGTGGAGTGCTTTTGTGTGTTCAATGTATCTCTGTTTGAAGCTACGTCCTGTCTGGCCTATGTAGAATTTACTGCAATTTGAACAATTTAGTTTATATACACCGGGTAGATCGAATTTGTTTTGTGCTTTGGGCATGCGTTTTGATAGTGTGTGTTCTGTTTTGTTAGTAGTTTTGTAAGCGATTCTGTAACCTGCTTTTTTGAATTTGTGGGCAATTTTTTCTGTTTGTTTGTTGATGTATGTTAGTGTTATGAATTTGTTGTTTTCTGTCTTTGTCTGTTGTTTGTTTTGTGTTTTGTGTAGGAGTTTACTGACTATTGTTCTGTCATAACCGTTAGATTCTGCTAGATATTTTATCGTGTTTAGTTCGTTTTTGTAGTCTATTTCATCTAAGGGGATGTTGTTAAGTCTATGTATCATGGTTCTAAAAGCAGCTAGTTTGTGTTGTATTGGGTGATTGGAGGTGTTGTGTATTAGTGTGTCAGTTGTAGTTGGTTTTCTGTATATACTGAATTTGTGCCTGTGTTCTAGTTTTGTGATGGAGAGGTCTAAGAAGTTTATGGTATTGTTGTGTTCGTATTCGGCAGTGAAGGTTATGTTTTTATGTATTTTGTTTATGTGCGTTAGTAACTGTTCACATTGTCTTTTGTTTCCCCTGTATAGTATTAGAATGTCATCAACGTATCTGTGCCAGTATAGTATTTTATGTGAGTGTCTGTCATTGTTTGTGAGTATTTTTGTTTTTTCTAAGTGTTGGAGGAAGACTTCTGCTAGAATGCTGGATATGGGGGAGCCCATGGGTAGGCCGTCGTTCTGTGTGTAGTATTTATTGTTATAAGTAAAGTAGTTTTGTTTTGTGATAATGTTCAGAGTTTCTGTTATTTCATTGATAAGTTCGTCTGGTGTGTTGTTCCAAGAATTTCTTTATTTGTTTACTTCTTCAACATTGAATAAGATATGTTCCAACTGGCATACACAAAGGCTATAGATTGCGTGAATCGATTATTGATCAGTCCGATACTTTATTTAGATTCGGTTATATAATGTGTTTTAGTTTGTAATTAACTTAATTCAGGGTGTGAAGGTTCTTGTAACTGTGGGGAAGATTAAAAATACATAGATAAGAATGCAAGATTTACAAATTTGAAGTGTTGTGTAGTTAATATGATTTATACAATAATAATTTACCAGACTAGAACGAAGCGAATCGTGTGGGCTGTTGGTTGATAACTTCACTGTTCTGGATGACTATGTTGTACAATTTTCTTTCTTTGGATGTTAATAAAATGGAATTCTTGTCCTGTTCACCTCGGAAATATAGCTCACTAGGTTGATTTACTGCCAGACTGGTTCCTTCTGTAATTTCTGGATCCAAATACGTTCTTCTCTCGTCCGAAGTAATTGGTGATGTTCCGTGTATTTATAAGGTTATGAGTTCCAGTGTAGTGTATATTATTGTTGTGATACAGTTAACTCTTTATATTGGGTTTAATATATCGTCAACTCCTTTCGGATATGGGACAATTCAAGTCGTTACTTGTAGAACCCAGTTATTTATTTTTTATTGTGATATACTATAGCCTCGTTTGGTTAAACTGTACTGGCAAGAGTCAAGAATATTATCATTAAAATTTTGTGTTTTATAAGAGGATCAAATAATTTAGAATATTCCGATTATATTAGACATTTCTTAGATTTTTTAATCTCATCACATTCAGATCATAAAAGGCAATAATTGAAAATCAACAACTTCTTCATTTCCTGTAGTCCATAGCAACCCATTATTTTTCTTCCTTCTCCATGTTTTGTATATAGTGTTTATTTCATATATTTTTTGTCTATTCCTTATTAATTTGCTATCATATCGGAATATAACTTTACCGATAGTTGGTTTATTATTTTCTACGTATATTCTGCTGGTTTTTTGATATGAGCCTGTTTCTTTTATATTTACTACTTTTTTCGATATCAAACGTTATCAATCGATATCATGGCATTGTGGCATTATCGTAATTTGTATAAATTGAGATGGTTTATTATATATCATTACTAATTTAATGTTTTTTCATAGCTCTTCGAACCGTATTCATTAATTATTATTAACTTATGTACCTAACCTTTATGTTATGAGTGGTTATATAGTGTTATTGGCTGTTAGGCCTTTTATTGTATACGGACCTACCTGTGTTTATAACTGGTGAACAACTATAGCCCTTTTACACAAATTCATACATATAATCAAATCTTAACTATTAACATTTACATAAACAATTATTCTTTTCATATCTAATGACAGTTTTATCTTGATCTATGGATCACATATAAGAAAATTGAAATCTATTAACGCTAACTAGCTGCTTCCCACATCATTCTACAACAGTAATTGAATAATACATCGTGTTTCATTACCTTTCATTAACTCAACAAGTAATTGGTATAACATAACATAAACTTTATCATAACATTCGTTGTCACAAAATAATATCACTTGATTCAGAATCCTTACTTGCCATTGCTATAAGGTAAATTATTGTTTCATTTTTGTTTACTTTCATGGTCATTTACTTTGACAATTTCTGTACTATTCTACTTCTTACACTTCTCATCAGTATCATATTGATTTACTTTTCACTGAACATAGATCATTAACTATTGTCTAACTTACAGGTTTGTTTATTCTCGTTATTTCTACCTTGCATCCTTATTTATCTTTATCTATAATTATAAATGTAATTATTAGACTTTTGTTTTATCATGGGGTTAGATATTGACTTGCTTATTATTTTGTTAATATAATATTTATGTAACATGGATGACAGCATTTCTGTTGCGTTACATATGCTTCCCCTCCTAAAAAAGTTTAGTTTACCTGAATGAAGTTTAGGTCAAGTAAACTTGTCTTTTTCACATGCCTTTTCTTCATATCAATATTAATGGTTGACGATGGGATTCTCAATGTAACTTCATTAGACTAGTATTAATAATTCTTTATTTAATAACATTTCATTATTTTAATTAACATTCTTGATCATTTTTAATTTCTGTAAACAGTATTTGTTGATAGTTGCCTACAATATTCAATGATACTTTAGGTTCACATCTCTTCTACTTATAATTACTGTAATCACTGTATTTCTCAATTATTCTTCTGTCATCTAATTTCTTTCTGTTTTCTTCGTCCTACTCTTCTGGAAACTGAGGTCATTCTTGCAACTATTCTAATATTCCTTAAATATTTAATTTCCCTAACAATCCCTAATATGTGCGGTGGTACAGTTCAGAGAGGCACTGTTTGGCTTCATACTCTGCTGCCCACACCACACCTTAATATAGTACTGCTGGAATTCATCTACAGTCAGCTATAAAATATAATAATCTCCTAATAATCTCCTTAATTACTTAATAATAAATATTTGGGAAAAATTTTTTTTTCTTTGTTGCTTTTATATTTCTTTATTACTATCCTTCATACTTTGTGATTCCATTTTAGTTTCCTTAAACATTCTTTGATAATAAATCTGACAGTTATCATTTGTAATTATTTTTGTTTTTTCTTTCTTGTTGTGATAATAACGGTAAGTATCTTCTTCATTTGTTTTTCTGATCTCAATATTTTCTAAATAGTTATTGTTTGATTATCATTATAACTGTGTTTCTGACTAGATACAGTCCTTAGCTCAACTATTATTTTTCTTATCGTATTTCATTATTTTGGCTGTTTATATTTCAATGAATTATGTTCATAAATATTCTTTCTTTCTCGTTTTCTTTAATATTACATTGGTTACAATCAATCGTTTACTGAAGTTGTTTCTTTCACTTGGTAATGCGGTATGTATTTTAGGTCATATTATTTTTCTTTTATTATTTTGCATAGGTAGACTTGATGTAAAAACTTTTATCTTGGGGTTTCATTATTCATTATTCACACTATTTCTTTGTAGACGTTTAGTAATAAATCTAGTTTTCTTCTGTAATCTTGGGGTTTGTTATTAACTCTTCATAATACCTTCTTCATAACTATATTTTAATTGAGACTTACTTTATTTTGAATGACATTTTTTCTATTTATTTTATTGTTCAAAAAATTCTCTTTTATTTACAAGTGTTTTCTCTTCAAAATCGATAATAAGTTGTTCTTATTGTATTTTAGAATTTATTCATTTTATTCAAATTCAAATTCTTTTTAATTCCAAGTATTTTCTCTTCAAAATCGATAATAAGTTGTCCTTATTGTATTTTAGAATTTATTCATAATATTTCTTTATGGACTCCTGATTGTATGTTCCCTTAATCCTTTTCGTAATAGGGTTCATTATTTCATATATATTGTTATTATTATTTTTTGTTATTACATATGGCCCAGTATATAATAATAATAATTTTTTAGTTATTCCCTCTAGAGTGCTTGGTAGCTCCCTGTTTCTTATTAATATTTTCTCGCCCACTTGGTACTTAATTGGTTTTGAATTGTTCTTTTCATATTTCCTTTTCTTCATTTCCGCCTTTTCCATTACTCGGTTATAAAATTTAATGGTTTCAAACTGATATTCTGGGTTATTTGGAAAGTTTATAATATCCTGGATTTCTCTAGGTGGAAGCCTTTCAAACATAATAGTATAAGGGGTATTTTCAATGGACTGATGGTAAGATATATTTAAGAACTCTTCGGTCAGTGACAAGTATTCGTACCACCTTCTCTGATATTCTTTAAATAGTGGTTATTAATTATAGTTATGGTATTATTATTCTTAATTTTGTTTACAAGTCGTTGTTCCCCAAGATTACGGTTCAGTGAAGGGTATTCATTATTTTTCACTGCCTCTATTAGTTTAAATGAGGGCTTACCCCCTCTTCTCTATTTTCATTTGAATTATTAAGTTGATTTAGTACAGTTTCGGTGCGATCCTCTGTATTAGGTTCCGCTATCCTATAATTTCTTTCAGGTGGATAGTTGTCTTCACGCCGGGACTGATCATAATGGTTGTCATATCGGTGACTCCTTGGGTAATACCGTCGCTGATTACCTTGAGGCCTGGAGTAAATATAATTAACGTTATGCCTATAATTATTGGGTCGTCTGTCCCCATCTCCTCTATTATTGCGACTATCGCGGTAATTATAAGTATTATTGCCACGATAATTATAGTTCCTGGAATTATTATTTGCGTGCTCATTTTGGGTCCTATTTGCATTAACGTTCTGCGCAGGTCGATTGTGATCATTATTATGAGAATTGGTTGGTGGCTCGTTATTATTATGCTTCTGATATTTATAATTTAACATCCTATTTCTCTGGTATTGGTTCTCGTGCTCATAATTCTCAAGGAATTTGGCCATGGCTGAAATCGTTTTGATTTGGCTACACATACGTGCATTTTTTATCCCTTCCTCGTAATGGTAGGATAGTTGTATCACCAAACATTCTTCGGGAATTCTGGGCTCTAAGTTCCGTGCCATACATACTTTTCCTAGAAAGTATGAAGTAGGAGACTGGCCTATGTTTGTTTCGTATCGACCGTTACTCAAATTATTTCTAATCATGTTCTGGGTCGATTCAGACCAATATTTCTCTTTAAATTGTTTTTTGAACTCGGTCATGTCCAGTATATCCGGGCGCACCGCTGTCCACCAATTATCATAGGTATCTTTAAATGTCTCATCAATCATACTGCGTATAATACTCCAGCGATTTTCTCTATTTTTTGCAATCATCTCTTCCAACCTCTTTAAAAATTCCATCGGATTGCGCTTGTAATTACGAAAATTAATCGACTCCCGGTTCTCGTGGTTATTTGTATGACTATGTTGGCATGTCCTATCCCGCCATGCATCTACTTCTTCTTGTAACTGGAATTCACGTCTACTAATTTCCTCTATTTTATTTTTACTGGTATTAATTTGACCTTCCATATTATTTAAATTGCCATACACTCTTTCGAGTCGTTCACCCATGTCTGTCTGTATTTGCGTAATACCTTCCTTATTCTCTTCCCGTACCTGATGTACTTCGTTTTTAATTTGCTCATATTTTCCAACAGTTTCCTGTTGGATTTCTTCGATCATTGTTTTACTCTCAATTTTTATGTTATTAATTTTATTCTGTAATTCTTCACGAACCTGTACTATTGTTTCGTTAGTTTTTTCTAACCCTTCATTTGTTTTGGCTATTTCTAATTTTCTTTCCTCATTATTTTGGTCCACCTTCTGGTTAACTGTTACATGAATATTCTCAATTTTTTCATTAATTTGCCTTAAATTTTCTTCATGTATTTGTAAGATGTCTTCCTTCATTTGTTTTAAACCCTCATCATTCCTATCTAACCTTTCGTGAATTTGGTTTAATCTTTCGTTCATTTGTTTTGAGGTTTCCTTGTGTTTCCTAAAATTCTCCTTGTTTTCTTCATTGGTTTTATCGAATTTTTCCTCCAGTCTCTTTGAGTTTTCATCCTGTTTCCTAAATTGTTCTTTTGAGTTTTCCTTATTTTCCTTAATTTCCTCATTTATTTTCCTTAGATTTTCGTTAGTTAGTCTATTCTGTTCTGCCATAAAATTCATCAATTCCTGCCAACTTGGTATTTCTCTGACTACCGCTTTATCTATTTGGTCCCCTTGGGCATCTTCTTCAACTGGTTCCCTTTCCTTGTCCATAATAATTTCAGTTTCCGCTATTTCGTCTGTCTGTTGTTCCATTTCACTGTCTGTTATTAGTTCTATTTCCTGTTCTTGTTCATCTATTTCCTTCTCCGTTTCTCCTGCCCTAATCCTTGATCTACCTCTGGTATGCATGTTTATTCTCCCACAGTTGCCTGCTCTGGTTAAGTAATATTAATATAGTTATAGTTACTTAACTTAAGCCCTACACTGGTTGAGCGCCAATTTGTAATAAACCTAAGTATGTGAGGTACTAGCGAGACGTCCGTCTTTTTCAAGCCCCGCTGTTGTAAGCGCCAATTTGTGATTAAACCCTCATCTCTTGCGGTCGCGGGATTCTCGTTCTTTCCGCCCCAACGTTGTCGGCGTCAATTTGTGATTAGACGGGTATTGCTGGGTTAAGCCCCACTGTTGGGTTCGTCAATTTGTGATTAAACCCTCGTCTCTTACGGTCGCGGGATTCTCATTCTTTCCGCCCCAACGTTGCCGGCGTCAATTTGTGATTAAACGAGTACGTGCGTCTCGTTATTTTCACACAATATAAGCCTATTCGTTGTTATGAACGGGTATGTTCCCCTGTCTTTACTCTCTTAGGTCGTTTTATTTTACTTCAATCATTTAAATATCTGAGATATTTGGAGTTGTGGGATATAGTGATTTAATTAACTAATATTAACTTATCTCTCTAAAAAAATGTCAGTGTTAGTGTACTTGAAACTTAAATAATTAATGTGTTATTCTGTAATTTCGTTCAACCCTATTATACCTTGAAGAGAATTATGTATAATTTTGTATTTTAACGCTCTCTCTTTGGTGTCGGAGAATTCCGCTATAAGCGCTGTAGTACCGGGGCAACGAAACTTAGAGGTTAATTCACTGTTTATGTTAACCAATTATTCTATACTTAGTCAGTTACTTTTTTATTCCCAACTCATTAAATAATACTCCAAATGACAAGATTTTGCAACTATACAAAGTTTCTTTATTTGTTTACTTCTTCAACATTGAATAAGATATGTTCCAACTGGCATACACAAAGGCTATAGATTGCGTGAATCAATTATTGATCAGTCCGATACTTTATTTAGATTCGGTTATATAATGTGTTTTAGTTTGTAATTAACTTAATTCAGGGTGTGAAGGTTCTTGTAACTGTGGGGAAGATTAAAAATACATAGATAAGAATGCAAGATTTACAAATTTGAAGTGTTGTGTAGTTAATATGATTTATACAATAATAATTTACCAGACTAGAACGAAGCGAATCGTGTGGGCTGTTGGTTGATAACTTCACTGTTCTGGATGACTATGTTGTACAATTTTCTTTCTTTGGATGTTAATAAAATGGAATTCTTGTCCTGTTCACCTCGGAAATACAGCTCACTAGGTTGATTTACTGCCAGACTGGTTCCTTCTGTAATTTCTGGATCCAAATACGTTCTTCTCTCGTCTGAAGTAATTGGTGATGTTCCGTGTATTTATAAGGTTATGAGTTCCAGTGTAGTGTATATTATTGGTTGTGATACAGTTAACTCTTTATATTGGGTTTAATATATCGTCAACTCCTTTCGGATATGGGACAATTCAAGTCGTTACTTGTAGAACCCAGTTATTTATTTTTTATTGTGATATCATACTATAGCCTCGTTTGGTTAAACTGTACTGGCAAGAGTCAAGAATATTATCATTAAAATTTTGTGTTTTATAAGAGGATCAAATAATTTAGAATATTCCGATTATATTAGACATTTCTTAGATTTTTTAATCTCATCACATTCAGATCATAAAAGGCAATAATTGAAAATCAACAACTTCTTCATTTCCTGTAGTCCATAGCAACCCATTATTTTTCTTCCTTCTCCATGTTTTGTATATAGTGTTTATTTCATATATTTTTTGTCTATTCCTTATTAATTTGCTGTCATATCGGAATATAACTTTACCAATAGTTGGTTTATTATTTTCTACATATATTCTGCTGGTTTTTTGATATGAGCCTGTTTCTTTTACATTTACTACTTTTTTCGATATCAAACGTTATCAATCGATATCATGGCATTGTAGCATTATCGTAATTTGTATAAATTGGGATGGTTTATTATATATCATTACTAATTTAATGTTTTTTCATAGCTCTTCGAACCGTATTCATTAATTATTATTAACTTATGTGCCTAACCTTTATGTTATGAGTGGTTATATAGTGTTATTGGCTGTTAGGCCTTTTATTGTATACGGACCTACCTGTGTTTATAACTGGTGAACAACTATAGCCCTTTTACATAAATTCATACATATAATCAAATCTTAACTATTAACATTTACATAAACAATTATTCTTTTCATATCTAATGACAGTTTTATCTTGATCTATGGATCACATATAAGAAAATTGAAATCTATTAACGCTAACTAGCTGCTTCCCACATCATTCTACAACAGTAATTGAATAATACATCTTGTTTCATTACCTTTTATTAACTCAACAAGTAATTGGTATAACATAACATAAACTTTATCATAACATTCGTTGTCACAAAATAATATCACTTGATTCAGAATCCTTACTTGCCATTGCTATAAGGTAAATTATTGTTTCATTTTTGTTTACTTTCATGGTCATTTACTTTGACAATTTCTGTACTATTCTACTTCTTACACTTCTCATCAGTATCATATTGATTTACTTTTCACTGAACATAGATCATTAACTATTGTCTAACTTACAGGTTTGTTTATTCTCGTTATTTCTACCTTGCATCCTTATTTATCTTTATCTATAATTATAAATGTAATTATTAGACTTTTGTTTTATCATGGGGTTAGATATTGACTTGCTTATTATTTTGTTAATATAATATTTATGTAACATGGATGACAGCATTTCTGTTGCGTTACAATATATATATATATATATTTTTTTTTTGTGACAATACAAGCATATGCTGTAATGTGCAGTTATTAAATAAAATAAATATTTAGATTAATTTTAGTAATATGTAATAGACAAGCAGGTGTGAAGTTGAAAGCTGAGTTAGACGCAGGAATGAACATGCATGATCATGCGATTATTGCTGAGAGAGTGTGCAGTAGTAAATAGAGTGTGTGCGTGGAGCCTGTTCAAGCCTGAAAGTTTGAAACCTCACCCCAAATAGATACTAAATTATAGTTTTATTTAATTATAAGCAAACCGTGAATGTTAGAAAGATTCCAAAGACTTCTAAATATGCGTAAAAATCATGCAAATTTGCAGTGCGAAAACGGTGTGATTATGATGTTCAGTGCGAATTCTGTGCGATTTTAAGAGCATAGTAATTCCACTAATTATGCGATCACTATGGTAATTACGTATAATATGTGTAATTAAATCAGACAAAATTAGATCACTTTGAAATCCGCATTAGACATTGCAATTGGCAGAAATGTGTGAATATGTGAAATTGGACGATAGTGGGGGAACTGACGCCATGGACAGTTTCTGACATGCAGAATCCTGAGCCGACAGGTGTGGTTTTTTTGTTGAATATAAATACGGGCCCAGGAGAGCCAAATTTTACTCTCAATCAGTCTTCAGAAGCAGCGGGACACTATGTCCGTTAGCGACGCGATTTTTTAAAAATAAACTGTAAAGTCAGATGGACAATATGTTCACCCGAGTATCAAACAGTAACTCTTAGTTTGATTATTTTAAATATAATTATCGAACATACACCACTAGTCTACAACCACAAATGTTCAGCACTCTAGACAACTGGCGAGGTCACATCAAGCAGAGGAACGATATGCAGAGCAATCAAGGTGTCTGCTAGGACAACAGCAGCTGATGCAGAGCGACATATCATTCTACAGCAACCAGAGAGGACCAGAAGGAACAAGTAACTAAATGACGACAAGTGGAACCGGAGAACGTGCAGGGAAGTCCATTAGAAGAGGACCTACCGATCACCGGAGGACAGGGGTACAATCTACAGAATTGAGGTGACAAATAACCAATTTATAATTAATAAATGAAAGAATAGAGACATTGAAAAGACATTTTAAAATTTAAAAATAAAGAAAATTTGTGTCATGTGTAGATAGAGATAATAGAATATAATTTAAATTTAGTAAGAATTTTCTTTGATGATGAACAATTAATTTAAAGTTAATTTAAATCATTGCTTGGATGATTGACGATTAATGTAATAAATTTAAAGTTTCATTTAAAGTGTGTAAAATAATCAGTGAGTAATATTACATGCAATGTATAAAGTAACGTAGTTGGAAGTATAGAAGAAGACTAACAATTCTATTAGTCAATTTAAAATTTTATAAAGCATTAAGATGTATGCAATGCATAGAGTAATGTAAAAAAAAAAATGTATAAAGCAAAGAAAACAAGACTGCAAATAAAGCACACAGTCAGACTGAGTGGTCGAGAAATTTTAGAGTAACAAAGAAATGTTTAACATAGATTTTTGTGAATATAGTATATAAGATTTATTTTATGATAAATGTACTGCAACAAAGAAACGTTTAAACAAATGATAATGAATATATAAATGGCGAAGTAAATGCTATTTTAAAAACACTTATAATTTCTTTTGAAAAAATTAATGAAAACATGTTACAATTTAAAAATGACTACTCTTATTATGATTACACCCAAACTCCAATTATACATACACGTTATCAGTAATATTGTATGAGCTATACCACTAGTACATTACAAAGTTAAGTTATGTTATGTTGCAGTTATGTTAAGTTAGATTACATTTAATTAATACATTGTGTCGTTGTAATATTATGTATATTGTAACACTACAAATTATAAATTTAAGTACATTTAATTTGTGGAGTGCCAAAATTTATATTACATTACTGGTAAAGTGTACCAATTAATGGAGTTTGGGTGTAATGGTAATAAGAGTAGTCATTGATTGAATTGTAATGAGTTTTCATAATTTTATTTATAAACCACAAGCGTGTTTAAAAATCTCATTTACTTCGCCATAAATATTCATTATTGTTTGCTTAAAATGTTCAAATGTTGCAGTACATTTATCATTAAATAATTTATATTATATTCTACAGTAACAAAGTTATGTTGTAAATATTTATTTGTTAATATTAAAATTCGACTGCTCAGTCTGACAGTGTGCTTTACTGCAGTATTGTTTTATTTTCTTTATATAACTTTCAACTACGTTAATTTATGTATTGCATACATAGTAATCATTGATTGCTCTACAAACTTTAAAATACAATTTAAATTGACTAAATTAATCGTTAAACATCAAAGAAAATATTTTATTAAATTTAAATCAGATTATCTGAAACTCTTTATCTACATTTTACATAAACTCTTATTCATGTTTAAATTTTAAAATGTCCTTTAAATGTCTTTAGTCTCTCATTTAAAATTTATAAATGGATTATCTGTCACCTCGATTTTGTAGCTCATACCCATGTCCTCCAGTGATCCGTAGGTCCTCTTCTGTTGGAGTTCCCTGCACGTCCCCGGGTTCCACTTGTCGTCCTCCAGTTACTCATCTCTCATGGTCCCATCTGGTTGATGTAGTATAGAGTGAGATGTTGCTCTGCATCAGCTGCTGTTGTTCTAGCAGATGCCTCTATTGTTCAGCATAGCATTCCTCTGCATGATGTAACCTAGTAGCATGTCTTGACTGACGGACGTTTGTGTGTGTAGACATCGTAAAGTATGTTCTATCTTCGTACTCGGAAACAGACTAAGAGTTACTGTTCAATTAACAAAATTTAAAAATTCACGTCGATAATGGACATAGCGTCCCGCCGCTACTGAAGACTGATTGAGAAGAAGGCTGGCTTCTTCCGTGCCCTATTTATGTTCGAGCATCGTACCGCACCTGTTAGGACAGAATTCTGCCTGTTTGAAATTGCTTGGTGGCGTCAGTTCCCCACTATCATCCAATTTCATATTTTCGCAATTTCTGCCAATTGGAGAGTCTAATGTGAACTAAAGGGTGCTCTAACAATGGATGATTTAGTTACACATGTTCAGCGTAATTACCATCATAATCGAATAATCCGTATAATTACTACGCACTTAAAATCGCACTGCGCGTCCTTTTCACGCCGTTTTCTCACTACACATGCGTATTAATTTTATACATATTTAGGAGTCTTTGAATTTTTTCTGCCATTTATGGTTTTCTTATAATGAAATAAAAACTATAATTTGACAATTATTCAGGGTGAGGTTGCAAACTTTCATGCTCGGACTGGCCTCACTCACACACATCATTTACTACTGTACACACTCTCAGCAACAATCGCGTGAGCATTCAGGTCAGTTCCTGTATGTCTACATGCCGTATTTTTAACATAAACTCAGCTTTCAATCTCATACCTGCTTATTTATTATATATTTATAAATTTAATTTAAATATTCATTTTATCTAATAAATGCACAATACAGCATATGATTGTATTGTCGCAATATATATATATATATATATATATATATTGCAATGTTACAACAATTATACAAATATATTATCTTATTCTCAATGCAACTATAATATGTACTACACCGGCCAGGTCGCAGGATTTTGTTTCTCGTTGCGTCAATATAAGTGGTTGCACAATAATTAAATAATTTTTAAAGAGGAGTGAGATGTTGACATGAAATAATCAATTAAACCCATTTCAAAATAATCATTCTAAGATTTATTACTTGATAGGAAAATATTTAACTATTAAAATTTCAAACATTATACAAATATATATTCACCTTTATAAGCTTTACAAATCTGTAACCTGCTATGCTATTCATAACATACAACAAAAATAAACATCCATATAATCTTATTAACTAACCAAACATGTTAAACAAGTTATTTAAATTCTTTTTATTTGTGTGTCTGAAATTAACTCAAATTTTAATTAATGATAGCAACTCATTTACCAACAAAATAATATTAAGATTCAAGAACGAATTTATTGTTACTATAAACAGATAAAAATGATATTACATTTACTTCCAATCTATTACTGGCACACCCAAAAATACAACAAAAGATTGTGACAGTTCATACCAAGTCACAGGTATAAAACCAGGGTTCAGAGTTTTAATCAGATCAAAATGAGGTATAAAATCATTTTACTTTGTGATCCATGTGAAACAGTGGCAGATGAAGCTGTTAAGGAATGTGGGGTGTGTCTTATAAACAAATGAGTCAAGGGCTATTTTTAGCTCAGTTTAGCCAGAGTGTCGCCGATATAACCCAAAAAGTGGCCTCAAAATTGCAATTTTCAACTGACGTCAAATCAACATTTTATACCTCTAGGACATAAGAAAACGCAGTGAGAACACATTCAGAGGCATATGAAATGACGTCGCCCATATGGAAGGAGTATCATGACCAGCGTTTATATTGGCCGCACTTTGCCCAAGGTCGCTCTGTTCCACACAACTCTTAAAACCGGCCGGTTGAATATAATTCAAGTCCGCGGACAAATCAGTTTTGGCAGTGTAAAACAGTTTAAAATGTAATTCAACATAAGTAAAATCAGTAACCAGTGTCAGCAACCAGTGACAAGTCAATTAAACAGTTTTTAAACAGTTTCGGACAATTATCGAGTGCAGCAGAAATTAGTGGAACTAGCAATGACGCCGCAAAATGGATTAACTTTTTTCGATAAGTACAAGACCTAGACAATTACGAAATAACATCAATCATGATATTTTAAAGTAATAGTGGGGTTTGAAAGAATGAAAGCGAGCGTATATATGAAGTACTGGTGGGACTTATTAAAATCAGTAAATGTTTCTATTTAGTATTCATTATGTCTGTTCATTAATGTGGTCTATGAACCACCAGAAATATGGGGCAAAACCCCGTTAATGTTTTAAAAGTTCAATTTACAAAGACCATGTGTTAGTGTAATTTACTAAACGCTACCTCAGTCTGTTTACGTCATTTAAATCCTCGCCTAACGATCTCTGGGGTTACTGGATGCAGGTAAGAATTCGAATGTCACAGGTAGGTGGTATTTTTGGGAGGGATAAATGTTTGTAAAAGAAAGTAATTTTACAAGATTAATATTTATTTTCTACAAGTTGTTGTTAAATTACACTCTCTTATCTAACTACTATTTGACTTTAAAATTCTAATTATTGTCTGTTCATATTTAAGTTCTTTTTGAGAGCTCTCTTCACAATAAAAAATAATTGTTTTTTTATCACCTGCGTTTATCTGCTGTTACCGTTGCGCACGTGTGTGTGTGTGTGTGTGTGTGTGTGTGTGTGTGTGTCCAGAATCCTGAGAGCATGCTGATGCTGCTGGGGTTGTTGTCTCTAAGTGTTGTTGTTGTTGATGCTCCAGAATTCCTCCTTACATCTTGGTGTGAATGTGGTAGTGTTTGTGTGTGTCCATGTCGATCTGCAAATGGGCAGCGTAACGTCGTCTGTAGATTTCTTGAGTCTGAGTGTGTGATCGCCCAAAATTGCCAGTGGTGTTTATACTGGTGGCGATTTGACAGGTACAGGCCTGTTTTCGACAAGCTAGAGAAGGTCCGTTCGCGCCTAAACGTCCTTTTTATTACACTCACTTTTTGGTTAATTATCGCGAACTCATGAACATACTCGTCACTTGATCGATATCATTGTTTGCATAATTTTTCTCTGGTCACTCACATATACCACACATATTAATTACTCTTCAATTACACTAGTAATTAATATTAATTAAATAGCATCTTTAATATTGCACCTTTGCCGATAAATTTTATATCACATATTCATCAAAACTTTCTTTACGTAATGGTGTCTGTATAATTGGCGTAAGTCTTTGCTTACAGGTTTAACACAAGTAATTAGTTTATTATAATCCTGTTAAGACATGATTAATTGGAACAAACAATTCGTACACTCACCCCATATTCTTGTCGCAGCTGGCTTTGCGCACACAAACACACACACGCCGTATTTTTAACTATTGAAGCAGGTGCACTCTCGACATGCTCCAACCTGCATTTTTCTTCACAAAATTGGCTAAAACTGTTCCTTATTCTATTTACGGTAATTACAATATAAAACATACCGCCCTGGGCAAATATGCACATATATATATTGCAACGATATGTTTAGCATAAGTCTCCGTATCAACCCCTGACTGCGGTATGAGAACATACGAACGCACGTATGAGTCGTGTAAAAGATGTAAATAATGAAAATAATGTAATAACTAAGCGTTAGGTATAAGACATAAATAAAAGAAACAAACGTATTAATTAATTTTAAATAAGGAAATAATTGTAAGTGAACATGCATATGGAATTGCCAAGCCTTGTTGGTTTTAAACGCAGTGAAGGGAGACAAAACACGCCGCGACTGGCAGCTGTGACGTCATTGTGACAGGCAACCGCGTGTGTATCAGTTTGTGTGTGTGTGTGTTAGTGTTAGTGTGTAAATGAAGAACAAGTTGAATTATGTATACGATTGTGGAAAATTTTACACAGTTTTTTAAGTGCTGAACGAAAACCAGAAGTCACAAAAATCAGAGACATATGTAGAAAAACAGCTGGCGCCTGGCGCTACAATTAGATACTAAGAGGTCTATGATCGTGGGAACCGTTCAGCTACCGTGTAAAATTTTGCCATAACTTCCATAGTTTACACACCTTAATGTTCATAATTTGCATAGGTTAAGTTTATTAATGTACCTAACGATTTGTCAAATAATATTTATAAAAAAGTGTGCGCTTCATAGAAAGACACGTAGGTTGTAATTAGTTGATAAACCGACGCGCTGACTTGTTCAACTCTGTCCGAACAGTTTTCAACAGGAATTGAATGCCGGCAGGAGTATAAAACCCCAGCGAGCAACACATACTTTCTCAGATCATTAACAGACAGTACGTGAAATCCACGCATCTCGCCACTGCAAATTTTACAAAGTTTAAGTAATGTTTCAAATCGAATTACATAACTTAAAGTGCAATGGAACCAGCAGTACATTGGTGAAAGTAATTAGTGATATACACGAGTGATGTAAAAAACAATAATACTGTAAACTACAAGGAGTCGAAACGTCGTTGATGAACTTCAAGAAGTCGACGTAGAACTTCGAGACATCCACGAGGGAAAAGACGAGGAGAGGAGAGGAAACAGAGCAATATACTAGAGGACGCAGGGACAGACACACGCAG
Organism: Magicicada septendecula; assembly: GCA_034769895.1. Classification (NCBI taxonomy): domain Eukaryota; kingdom Metazoa; phylum Arthropoda; class Insecta; order Hemiptera; family Cicadidae; genus Magicicada; species Magicicada septendecula. Next base: position 245,962,750 of record CM068376.1, on the reverse strand, counting down.
CTACATCCAGCCGTACATCATCACGACCAGAGGTCCATGTCAGAACTCAGCATCCATTAGACGGAGAGAGTAATTCCAAATGATGCAGAGACAGAGAAGGTGATACCAGAAGGGGATCCCAAAACCTGAGAGTCCAGGTGACGGTAACAACACAGTTAAATGGTTGCAGAAATATGCAGGTGAAGTCAGACATTTTTAAATCTTATAAATGACCCTGAGGTCTATCAAAAGAAGGCTCTAGATTCCATATCCAAGTTTACATAAACTTTAATATTTTTTATTTGCATAATGAATAATTAATAAAAGTTCAGAGAATAATAATTTATAACAAAGAACATAAAACTTATTAATCTCATAAATAAATGGTAATTAGTGAAACCATATTTTATAATATTTTTATTATATAATTAAAATCAAGTAACTGTAACATAAAATCAAGTATGAAAGTTACTTCAATTGTAGATTTTAATTAATTGAGACATTAGGAGTATAGTTTAATTAAAGTAATAGAATGGTCTCTATTAGAATTTTTTTATAAATGTTTAATTATTTATTTTTTTTAATTAAGTGGTACATAATAAAAAAAAAACCACACTTGCTAAGTCAATATTAATATTCAATTTTGTACGTGTTAATCACGCGTTGTAATAATATATGTGTTATGTATTATATGTCTGTGTAAATATTCCAGGTCATATATGTCTTATTTTTGTGTATAATGTGTCTTAGACTATAAGAGATAAGATTTTGCCACGTTATAATTATACGATATTCGTATAAGTGAATATAAGGGTTTCAATATTAGTTAACCGACACACTAATTAATAACATGACAATTTGCATTTTTTAATTAATAAACAAAATGAATATAATTTTATTAACAAAGTCGTACTAATTTCACAACCAGTACTAAATCCTCTGTACTCTTTACTTGTAACGATATTCACGTGTTATCCACCCTCAATTAACTACCAAAGCCTGCGACCTAGCTGGGAAACATCAAGGTAAATACTGCAGAAGAAGAGTATACCTTCGAGACGTGTGTAAGTACGCACAAATGAGTAATAGCATATGTGCAAATGTGAGTTGTTAAGAGTATCGTTGCAATAAATATATATATATAGAGAGAGAGAGAGAGATTTTTCCCACACGTATTTCCCTATTTCTATTTTGTGTGTTATTTTTTTTTAATCATAACTGTTTTCAGTTCTTTGTAAAAAGCCCAGTGGTCATTTTGATGATCAAAATGGAGTCTGTTACTACAATATTTCATGAATGTAAGGTGACCCTCATTTTGCAGGGTTAAACTGAGGAAAAGTTTTTAATTTAAACATTAAGCAAATTCCAGAAGAAAAAATTAGGTTAATTTAAAACATTTTTAACTTACAAAAATATTTTATTTAAAAAAATTGAATTATAATATTCTATTTTGATTTCCACTTTTGTTGATTAAAAATAGGAATTTAAGTAAAGCAACTATCTAACAGTTAGTTTTACATGATTCCTCAACACCACTGTGCTTGTATGTAGCCCTAACACCAGACTCAGTTTTTTATTTCATTTTTCAAAAATATTCTTTCACTGTATGGTTACGTTATGTTGTTGTAAGCCTAATATAATTTCTTTGTATTATTTGTCCCACCAGAGTAAATGTATGTTGACAGAACATGTTATATTGTTGCTTTAAACAAATTAATGACTGCAACATTGAGAACCTGTAACTATTGTCATCTCTCCCAGAAAAGTCACTAAATCCATTCTCAACGTGTTTCTTTATTGATATTTTTTGTGAATTGTTTCTTTTTTAATATTTTTGGTCAATTCCCCCTGGAACAAATTTAATACCAAAATGGATAATGGTTTCTTAAATCTTAAATGTTTCATCCATACCATTTTTAGTCAATCAGTTACAGAGATTTGTCTACCCATTCTTTATCATTGCACCTCACAACCACTCTATTTGGGAATTTTTTATTTGGCAGTGTTTTTCTTTTCCAAACAATATATGGAAGTAGTTTACCATAATCTGCTAAGATACACAGCATCAACTATGACTATTGATTTCTCATTAAGAATTATCCATAGTAATACTGATCTAGACAAAAATTTATTTCCACCATTTTTTATTAAAAATAACATTACTCAACTTATTAATGGAAACTGTAGTTTGATTGGTGTTCCAAATTAAATATAAAGGATACGTGGCTGGTGAGCTAATGTAGTGTACTATCTAAGCACTAATCTGCTGCAATACATGAATCCCTTTTCACCAGCTTAAAATGGCTTAAAATCATTTTCATCTACATATAAACTTTGAACTACCTCTCATATATTGTGTTCCTGATATATTGTGCTTCTTGCCTCAGGAAACCCTCATTCTGTTTTTCGTCTACTTCCGAATTCTTGATTTTTTTTAAGTCTCAAAATTCCTTCCTCATTAAACATCCTATTGGTCACTGTTTTTACTACTGTCATTATCGCCTAACATTATTTTTCAGGAACACCATATTTTTTGTGAACTTCACAGTTATTTGCTTGTTCACCCTCGCAAACGTCCGTTAATGTAAAATTAAAATTGAAATTGCATTGAAGACCCAAATTGACTTGCATGTTGCTACTACCTTCAATGTTCATATTGTTATCTTACTGTAAATGGAATTGTTTAAATGCAGTAATTGCTGGAAGAAATATGCAAACAGTCTTAACAATGAAAAAGAAATTAAACAATATTATAACTATCAGCAATAAGGTTCTATAGTCAGTCTCAAATACTATAAGTTGATAGATAGTAATGACCATTGGTGAATTCTCAAGGGATTTTGCGCATGCCTGTAATTTTATAAAATAAATAATCTCAATTTGTACCTAGACATGAATACTTATTTAAAACTTTGTTGTGTGAATAGTTTTTTCTGTAGGCATGTGTAGGGACAAAAAATATTTGGCTGCACTTGACGCCATACAAAATCTGAACACTAGGCTAGAAGCCAGCCAGGGCTCACTTTTCTAACAGAGCTAGCTGGATGGTTTCATTTCTCGCGAATAATCAGTGCATGTGCATCCCCTCCCCTTCTCACTACTCCTGATTCGTTTAACATTGAATATAGGCCATCTGTGAAGCTCTTGAGTTTAATTGTAGTTAAGTGTTATTCTGTTATTGTGATGGGCAGTGACATATTAGCGGACTCGTGAAATATTCAAAGCCTTTTAACAAATACTTTTTACAAACAAGAAGACAAACTTCGTTGAAACCAGTAGACCATGCCCCGTACTGCCAAATTTAAGAGTCAACATTAGGAGAAAAATAAAATATGTGCGTATGTTTTAGTATTTCTCAATAGATAACCATGCTCACTGGTTAATGGTGTCAAAATTAGTGAACAGGTTAATTTGATGGCTGTGTTTGTTATTTTCTAATAGCAGCAGTGTGTGGTCTAAAAGTGATTTTAATAATTTAAATACTCTGTCCTTAGCTATTACAAGACATGTGAAATCTGCAAACCATATAGGCTCTAAGATCTTTTCTTCAATGCATACTTTTGGAACAACATGGATTGGCACAAACTAGATCAGTAGAAATGAACCAGTGATATACTGCTTAATGAAAAGGTGAAAAAATCACGACATTTTTAAATGCCTTGCAGATGTTGTGTGCAATTTATCTAAGGAAGAGCTACCGTTTTGTGGACACTAGACTTGGCAAAGTTAATAAAAATTTTAAACTGATTAACATTGAAGTTAGTGCCCCCCAAATTAACTGAGTTAAAGTTAAAGTTAATGCGTGCAAAAAGTAACTGATTAAAGTTAAAATCAAATTAAACTAATTAAAATTTAAAAATTTATGTTTTCTTTTTTTGTTGTTTTATTGAGCAACTGCTTTGGCTGTTGAAATAATAAAAATCGCGTTAAATAAATCCAAAAATTAAGCTTTTTCAAAATAATAATTACAATTTCTGATGCAGAAAAAATTACCTTAAAATTTTTATATTTAGCATTAAAAAATTCAGTAATTAACAATTAAATAATTGAAAAGTATAGATTATTTTATTTTAATCATTACATTATAATAATATTATTTTAAATTGCAGCAGATAATTATTATTTGTCTATTGCATTTTTCAGTTCACAGTACTGACTTACTGATATTGTATTGTGCCTGCAGTACAATGCAGTATTAAATAACTTAATAGAACAGAGAATATTTAGGCTACTCTATTTATTACTTTTATAATCTATTAATCTGCTTACCTTTATGTATGTCCTCAAATTACTGACACAGATGTTTTAGTATTGTTATGATGGTCTAACTGATCGTCGTATGGTACAGTGGAAAACAAAATACAAGACACCAATTAAGTCTCTAATCACCAGCTTTAATTTTCACAATTAAACAGTTTGTAATCAACAAGATAGTCTCTTACAACAAATCAAATAAAAATTGTTCACATGCAATAAAATGTCAACTAACATAAAAACACAATTGTATTACAATTGTCCTGCACGATTATAAAACACACAACACTTTGCCACAATAATTACTTTTCACTAATAACCACTTGAATGCACAGAGTAATCGCCCAACAATAACTGACTGAGCTTTGCTGAGTACTTGTATTCAGTGTTGGACTGACCAGCTCAGCAGGTCGGCAATTGCCGAGGGCCCAAGGGGCCCAGGAGTGACAGGATTTTTTTAATAATCGATTTTGATTATAACTCCAGTGCCGTAATTTTTATTCAGTGGGAGTAAATAATGGTATACATACAAGAATTTAAAATATCATACTCCTAATCCTAATGTTTTTATAAACTCAATTGAGACTTGAGAGTAATAAATATCGAAGTAGATAGTGTAGGCCAACTGGCCAATTGTTTATTGGTATATAAATGGATTGGAATGGAACCCGGATGGAGGCGACAAGTTATCTGCAGCTGCCATGCGGGTGCGTGACAGTTGAGCCGTTGAGCGCATGCGCCAGGAATCAGCTGGGGAACTTCCTGTCACGACTTGTGAGTTGTGACTGTTGTCTCTCATCTGTCTAGGCAGGAGTGTTAAGTTACGGTAACTGATTGATTGTATGTGGCAACGTGGCTCCTCCTGAAAGATTTGTTGAATCTGAATCATGCGTGGTGTGGTTGTGATGTGATTGTTTTGAATATAATTCATTGATAAAATGAGTAAACAGTGTAGACCTAGTGGGGCTTTAAAATGAAAACGTAAGAAGGAACGGGAGGTTAATTTAAAGAAAACAAGGTTCTTGATACGTACTTTACTACTAGTGCAAAGCCTGAAAAATCTCAAGATGATTGTGATTAATCAGGTAAGTCTATAATCTATTTATAATGCTATTATCAACCCAAATCTGGCTGAATTACATTTTTACAATCTTGCGTGATATGATAGTAGTACTGTATAGTATAATAGTATAGTACAATTAATAATCAGTGCCAGTAGCCGTAGCATTGCAATATACAATTAAAATATCGCAGACATGCAATCTTAACAAACGCATGTACGAGTTCATATTTTCATGTGTGGTTACTAGTCGTAATTTATTTAGATAAAAGATACAATTTCTTAACATTGTTTAAAAATACGATATATTCATTTATTTTTCTAAAATCAATGTGCTATGCTATCAAAAATTAGACCAACAGTTTGTCCATCTACCTCAGATACAAAACTCTCTGATGTGGCCGATGTGGGTGAACATGTTTATTCCGAAGCTAAAGATCCCGGTACCACTTTGATTGCTGAGAACAACAGTAGCTTTAGTTCATCGGAATCTGAAAACAAAATATGGAATATCTCTCACAAATGTAGTAGCTTGTTCTTTTGATGGAGCCGCCAATATGAAGGGTTGTTATAACGGGCTACAAGCTCAACTGAAGAAAGAAAACCCGAATACAATATATACCCACTGCATGGCACATGTTTTAAATCTGGTTGTGGCAGATTCTACAGTGAATTGGCTTCAGGCGGAAAACTTATTTGGTTTGGTGGAGGAGATGGCTTGTTTCCTCAGTCAGTCCTATAAAAGAATGACTGTTTGGGAAGAACACACAAAAAGACGTTTCAAAGGTCAAGAAAAACTATACAGACTTAAAAAAATTGGCGCTACTAGATGGTGGAGCAAGCACAAAGCCCTGACTTCAATAATTGACTATGAATCATTTTCAGATGACTGTGCCAACAATTCTTGGAAGTTGGTGAATCTGTTTCATATATTATTAGATATTTCTAAAGGTAACTTCGATTGCAAAACTAAGTTTACAGCTCGACCACTCATTAACCAATGGACAAAATTTGAACATTTATTTACTGCTTTTATCATTTTGGATTTATTCATAATAACTTCACCAGTTTCTGTTTTTTTACAAAGTAAAAATCTGGATTACTCAAAAGCATGGAAATTAGTGGCAAATTTAATAAAACAAATCCAAAAAAAGAGGTATGAGACACATTTTGATAAATTACTGCAATGTTGTAAAAAGTACACTGTTCACATACAAACAAAGTTTGAAGACAGTGAACTAGAAATGGAGGTGGATTTTCTTGAAAAAAGAATTAGCAAAAAAATGAAAATGCCAGGAGACCATGCACAGGATGAGTCACGCTCTGTTACTACTCCCAGAAATTTAAGGCGTTGTATTTTAACATTTTGGACTGTGCTATGAAAAGCATTGAAGAACGGTTTGTTCTAAATCAGGATTTATTAAAAGATTGTGCTATTTTGGATCCCAAAAACTTTGCAAAAATGTTAAATCACCCCGATCATGAAATTTCTGCAACTTCGTTGATAGCAGTGTCAAATTTAACAAACATTAGCAGATCAGATCTTATTGATGAGCCGAAACAGTTTGCCGCACAGTACGATGTTTTCAAGCTGTCCTTGGAAAGAGAATGCCCTGATGATCTTGTACCTGATGAAGGGGGATCAAGCGATGATGACGTAGATTATAAGTCTTTGTGTAGAATTAATCCTAAAGTTAAGTGTTCCCAATGTTTATCATGTGCTTTTACTGTATTGTATGATCTATCTTCTCAATCTGGCCTTTTCAATAATTTGTATTCAGTTTATAAATATTTAATGACAGTTCTATGTACTCAAGTTTCTTGCAAAAGAGTCTTTTCCAAACTAAAAATTGTTAAAAACAAAGTAAGGAAATGTCTAGGTCAGGAACTTTTAAGTAATTTCATGCTTATGAACTGTGAGAGGGACTTATTGCAAAATATTAACAAAAGTAAAATAATAGATGACATTGCATGTACAAGTGATGAACTTAGAAAAAAATTAGTGGTGTGATTTTTACTGTTCAATTTGAATCATCTTCCTATATCAAGGAAGTGTTACATTTTTCTAAAAATAACTACTTTATTTCAACAACAGTCAGTTTCATTGTATTATGTACAATATTATGTTTGATTTTGTATTAGTAATAAAAAGTATTATGTAATAAAATAATTTTATAACACTAGATATTTGTATTAAATATTATTACAATCCCTTCCTCTCAGAAAAAATAGAATGTATTGTGAGAAAATGACGTCATAGTTAATATTTTTACTATTGAGTCTCTACAAAATTGCTACGATGTACATTCAGTATGAAACATGGGCGAGGGGGGGCCCACAGCTAAACTTTGCCAAGGGCCCAGAAGGCTGCCAGTCCGACACTGCTTGTATTTATACCCCGCTGAGGTTACAGAATATTCGCTAATAGGCGTCCACTAGAAAACACTAGAACGTAATTCATTGCGGCCTTGAACACAGCACACGTGGACTAGTATGGTCTGGTATAGACCCGATAGTTGAGGCGTAATTGTCTTACACCACAAAGTAGCAGCATTATGCACACACACACACACACACACACACACACACACACACACACACACACACACACACACACACACACACACACACACACACACACACACACACACACACACACACACACACACACACACACACACACACACACACACACACACACACACACACACACACACACACACACACACACACACACACACACACACACAACAGCTGGATTCCACTGGAAGATTCGATAAACTTATAGAACGTTCCATATTATGCAACACACTTTTTCCGCATTACGTAACACTGCCCCCTCCTTAAGCCTGTTCACTTTCGCTGTCCTTCCCGTTGAATCCGATAAACAACAACATTGTTGATTCTTTTTTTCACAGTGTAGGGTCCTTCCCAGTTAGTCTGAAGCTTAGGTGAGCGACCATGACAGCGCTTTGGGTTGAACAACCAGACCTGATCTCCTTCTTGGAAACCCACACTATTGCTGTGAATGTCCGAGTTTTCATTTTATCACTGGCAATCTCAGCCGTCCTCTTACCAAGTGATTCATTTCTTGCAGTTGGTTTTCTAATTTTGAGGAATAGTTCTGTGGCTCTTGAGACAGGGTCTCAGGTGATCCGAACATCAAGTCCCCAGGAATATGAATCTCCTGCCCAAACACCAATTTTGCTGGAGTCATGGTGATTGTGTCAGGTACTGATGACCTATACGCCATGAGGAATAGTGGTATACGTTGGTCCCAGTCTGTTTGGTTCTCGTCAGTAACCTTCGAAAGATGTTAAGTGTCCTATTGAATCTCTCAACCATTCCGTCCGACTGAGGATGCGGAGGCGTTGTCCTGGTCTTTCAGATTTCGAGTAGACGGCATAATTCTTTAAACACTCCTGATTCGAAATTTCTCCCTTGATCCGTATGGATTTCCATAGGGGCTCCATAATGGCAACAGAAGTTGTGAACTAACTCCTTTGCCACAGTGGGAACCTCCTGATTTGGAATTGCATAGGCTTCCACCCACTTAGTAAAGTAGTCACCTACAACCATGATGTACTGGTTTCCATCATCAGTAACTGGGAATGGTCCAGCAATATCTATGGCTATTCTCTCGAAAGGCAGTCCAACGTTATACTGTCTCATTTTCCCCCTGCTTCTGGTTTGTGGGCCCTTGCTTGCAGCACATATTTCACACGTCCAAACCCATTCCTCTACATCGTGGCGAAGATGAAGCCAATAGATTCACTTCCGTATTTTGTCAATGGTTTTGTTAACACCAAGATGGCCTCCAGACGTTCCATCATGCATCTCCTTCAAAACAGACTGCACTTTACTTTGGGGAACTATCAAATCCATGACCACGTCTCATCCATCTGCACTTTCCCAGGCCCTTTTCAGCAATCCGTTCTCTAAGGTAAGGGATTCACATTGAGCCCATTAGCCCTTCAGCACTTCGAACCAAGGCAGATATCTTGCAAATCCAGGTGGCGAACTTCCTCTTTTGCTGTCAAGATTGGTCCAATGTCTTCATCAGTCATTTGTTCTTGTCGACAATCTTGTGTCATCCAACCATCTGCCAGGAAATCTATAGTGATGGCTTGAACATGTCAACTGGTGTTTTGTTCTTTCGTTCTGTCACAATATCGGCAGTCCACTGGGCATGGTCTTCGTGATAAGCCATCCGCATTACCATGCAGGAGCCCCCACCGATGTAGCTTGAAGTTGTACTCTTGCCAACTGTTCTTACGGATTTTTAAATCTCAAGAGCCATGCAAGCGCGGCATGGTTGGTACATAGTGAAAACTCCCTTCCATAGAGGTATTTATGGAAGTGCTCCAAAGCTCGAACGATTGCCTGCAACTCTCCCCTTATAACGCAATAAATTCTGGCAATTAGTATGCCCGGTGTGCTTGACTACCTGGGGTTCGAATAAAGAGCACTGGTTGTCCCTAGTATCTACCTCGGCTCTAACCATGATGATCTTTTTGGAGGTTGGCGGAACAGTTATGGCCACTTGGTTTATGATGTCCATCGATTTTTCTGATGTAGTCATTGTGGAGAGCATTACCTCTTCTCCTCCGATTCTCAAGTCATTGTTTTTGAAATCGACTATAAATCCTTATGCGTTCATAACGTCCACACCAAGAATTGCTTCATCCACAATGTCTGCAACAAGAACTTGATGATTAAACTCAAGTCGACCGAAGCGTAGGTGTATCTCCACTTTTCCACCCACTTGTACAGGCCGTCCGGTAGCTGTTCGCAAGCTGCAAGAGGACCAGATTGGCTTGAGATCTTTCTCCACATCGGGCCGCACAATTGTAACTGTTGCGCCTGTGTTGACTGTAATCGAGGTTGGCCTTTCTTGAACGAATCCGGTAACCACACCAAGCTCCCGCTGTTTTTCTGAAGTGTAGAAATTGCGTATTGTCTAGGGGCTTCATTCTTCCAGTTAGTCAGCACATCCTTTCTTATTTTATTCTGTAGCGCCGACTGTCGAGTCTCTGTTCCTTGTTCTTCTTCCTCATCGTCTGTGCCGTCGTGATCTTTTAGCACTCACTTTATGACTTGTCCAACCAGACACTGCTGATTTGGCGGTCTCAAATTGCAAAGCATGTACCAGGGCGTCTGCACTGTTCTCGTTATCTCGGACACCGGCAGTAAATGTCTGCATCGCAAAATTCGTTCGAAAATCTTCTGGCGCTTCAGGATAGGGCAGTCTAATGAGTCTGTCGATACTTGCTTCAAACTTTTGAAGGCTCTCCCCGGAATGTTGTCGCCTTGCTCTCAACTGGGTGCAGTACACATCTCGCAAATGTTTATCACCATACCGTAATTCCAGAGCTTTTATCAATTCGGCATAGGTGTTTTGGCTGTCAGGTGGCACTTTCTGTAATAGTTCTGCCGCGGGTCCTTTTAATGAGAGAACGAGTGAAACTGTCTTGTCTTTCTCCGTGCAATTATTTGCGCATGCAGCAGCTTCAAATTGGCTGAGGTACGTTGCCCAGTGACTGCTTCCGTCATAGGTTGGAGCTTTGACATGAATTTTGACAAATTTTACTGCAGGCAAAGTGACTTTCTCTGTTAACTTATTTTCTGCATCTTTTTCTGTCTTTATCATTGGTACAGTCTGTTCACCAAGTTACTTTGGTTGTATCTTCAGGCACTGCTCAACTTCACTTTTAATTTGTTCTCTTATGTTTGCCATTGAGTTTTCTACTGCAGATATTTTATTTGACACAGATTCTTCTATGACAGATATTTTTGTAGACATCGATTCTTCTATGACAGATAATTTTGTAGACATCGATTCTTCAACAATCGATAAAGATTTTTCTACTTCAGCTATTTTTAATGTCATTGATTCTTGTACCTCCGATATTTTAGTAACTTGCTTATTAAGCTCACCTCATAGGAGACCCAACTCTGCAGCGGTTTGTTCCTGTGTCTGTTTTTGGTCCTGTATTAACTCCTTGATGTCTTCTGTTTCACGCTTCCCTTCTTTTTGTTTTTGTTCTGTTTCTAGCATTAGTGCTTTCTGACGTTCCTCCGCCTCTTCTCTTTCCTGCCTGCATTTTTCATCCTGTCATATGTATCATATGCTGTATTATCATCACCTTCTAAACATTCAGATCACGTATTGCTATTTTAAGTTATATCACTATGTTTATAAACAGATGGTAAAATTTCTTAATTACAGGTAATCTGATCAGTAAATTTGGTAGCAGGTTTCATATTTATAATGAATACAGTTTTTAGATATATATTTAAAAATGTAATTGAGTGACATGTATTTAACTGAGACAGCTTTTTGTATCCCTTTGATTAATATTATAATCAATATTCTTATAGTCTGAACCTTTGACTGTATCAGTTCCTTTAAACTAGGAATCCTTTTTTATCAAATATGATGCTTGAATAAAACATTATTATTAGGGCCTCTGTTTTTTAATTAATTTTTTCTGTAAATTGTGATAAAAACTCTTCAACTTGTTTTGTCTTTCCTAATTGGTATATAGTTAATTCATTTGCTTAAACACTAATTTTGCATTTATAGCCAACATTAAAAAACACGAATGTTACATTTCTTCATGTATAACATGTCCAAAGAGTGATTAAATAGTTGAAGATTCAGTTAATGTATAATGTATTTCTGTAACATCAAATGGTATCAATTATGGTGAGTCAGTTTCTAGTTTTACACCTGATTTTCAAACTCGTAATACATTGATAGTTACTATATATTCAACAATACATTATACAAACAGTACTAACAAACAAACAGAATTTCATGTAGGACTATCTCCTTTGGCAAAGTCAGCAATTCAAATATATTGCAAATCACGGAAGTTTTCAAACAATTGAGGATATCGTTCTACATGCTTCCCGGCCAACCGAGCAGGCCTGTTTCTGCCAAGGCCGTGCTCAAGTGTCCTCTAGAGTTTTTGAATGCTTATTATGAAACAGTCTGGGACCCTGCAGGCTATAAATAGTCAACAGCTGCCACTTAGAGTTCAGTTATAAGTGGCGATTTATTGAAGTATGCTTCGATGTATTGTGGCAAAGTGATTATTGGGTTATAAGTAGTGTGTAACTCTAATAGTTGACATTATTATTGCATGTGGACAAACTTAAAGTATTGTACGAGTTGAATAAAAATTGATAATTGTGATTAATTAAAGCTGGTTATTGGTGACTTCATTGGTGTCTGTATTTTGTTTTACACTGTACCATACAGCGATCGGTGAGACTGTCGTAACATTCAAATTATTAATCCTGGGCTTTATTTTAAAAGTTATACCTGGGCTTCCTCGTTGCTTGATTTTCTTTAAATTACTTCCACTGCTTTCCACCAAACTATCCATAACACATGGTTAACACCAAAGACTGTTATTTTATTCAGTGATTCATATAAATATTTGCAAATAATCTTACACAAGTCATACGGATTGTTACCTTTGGACAATATAATAACTAATGAGAGACCAGAGAATTTGTTACTCACAAGTTCAGTAAGCCAGGGCACTTGTATGCAACAATTCTTCAAGCTTACAATTGTCTAACACACACTAACATAACTAAATAATAAATATTTTCTAATTAACACTGTCAGAATAAATAATACAAATCACCAATTATAGATGTTTGCATACCAGTAATGTAATTATGGGGAGATCAGGGATCACCCCTTCATTGAAATTCCATAATCGCTTAATGTACGCCTATTTCTTAGCCAGCTGCGCATGTTAAAATAAGGATTATAAATAACTATAGAAAAAAGAATTGCAATATTTGTAAATTAATAAAATAAAATTAGAGTTATCATAATAATAATGACAACAATCAACATTTGGTAAATACGTACGTATTTGTAGCATACTTCATGTCACTTTACTCAAACACTTTGAAACACAAAGAATTTGTAAAATGTATTTGTAAAATTATACAGGAAGAATCCTGAATTTCTCATGTATCATAAGGAAATGTCCAAGCTTCAAACTAGTTCATCACCCCCCATCCACCCAGGAGCAGCTCCTAGATATGGTAGTGCTGCATACAATAATTAACACTTAATGATTCATGATTCATACAAAATACTACTATCTGATAATGCACACTGAATATAAGAATTCACCAATTTCACAACTAATTCATAACTAAAGCCCGGATTCACGTGCAATTGCATCTTTTTTTTGCTAGTTCGTAAACGGCCAATGACAAGTTATTTATTATCCGAATCTGGATGTGTAGGTCATTTTAACACACATTTTATTTTGCACAAAATTGCACGTTTTGGGGTTACTGCATAAAATTGCACATTCTGTAGTTTTAATGCACAAAATTGCACATTTACCTGTTTTTCAAAAATCAGCTGCGCGATAGCCAAGTGCGAAACATACACGCAGATCGCAAACAAAGTCGAGAACAAAATCAGCACGAAGACATTTGTGGAACATCAAATGATGTAAACATGCAACAATCGAAGGAAATAGACAGAAATTTTCACTCGCTCAGTTGCTTGTAAAGATGGCTCAACTGCCTCGTTCTTTTCTAGAATTTTGACCCAGAGGAAGCAGGAGTCGGGTTTATTCTTCCAAGAATTTTTGAATTACTCTATTTCTCCTTCTCACTGTTCTCTTCTAGGAGCAATGATTTGTTTAGTTTTCAGTTGTCTGCCTCCAGAAGAGTACGTGTTTTTTCGTTTTGTGTGAATCTATTAATATGCCTAAAACGGCAAGCAGTCTCAGCTCCAAGATAAGAGGATGTATTGAAAAATATCCGGAGCTGAAAGCTGATGGGAAGACGATCTACTGTGTGCCCTGTGATAAGGCTGTAGGCAGCGAGAGAAAATCACAAGTTGATGCTCACTGCAATTCGAGTAAGTTAATGCTTTGAAATTTTCTCTCCTCGTGTTTTAGAGTTAAAAAGATTCTGGTTCTTTCAACTGTACGTTTTCATTTTTAATTCTGGTTTTTAACTACAGGTGGACACATACAGTTGAAAGATTCTAAAATACGAAAGAGTTGCCCTGTGCAATCTTTACTGGCAGAGTGCTCCCGCTGTACCGATAGCCGAGAAGAATTCATGATGGAATTGTGCTACGCGATGGTTGCTACTAATATCCCGTTCCATAAGTTGCAGTCAACACCTTTTAAATCGTTTTTGGAAAAGCACACAAACAAAAAATTCCTGATGAGAGCACACTCAGAAAGAACTATTTAAATATATGTTTCAATTCAACTATGTCAGAAATAAGAAATAAAATCCAAGGTCATTTTATTTACATAATGGTTGATGAAACTACTGATCCTAGGTATAAATACATTTGTAGTTTAGTAATTGGCATTCTCCACCCAGAAGTTCTACCAACCCCATTTTTAATTTCAGTTAAAGAACTCGTGAAAACAAATCATGAAGCATAACAGAAAAATGAGAAATTAATACCTGTGGTGGCTCCAGAAGCTATGTTGCAGCTCTCACTCATTTACATAATATGTGTCCAACATCACAACGTTGTACACGGTGGCTACTATGCCAGTTGCCTATCTCATAGGCATAAGAATAGTCTCACTGGCCGAAACAATTCTGAGAGCTTAATAATAAATTTAATTTTATAAATCTACCAATTAAGTTTTATAATAAGTGCCAAACAGAATATATTACTGTAAACATGTGTATTTCTGTCATGTAAAAAAGTACATCATTAATCTCATGTCCAACAGACATGGTTTAAGCATTTGTATTTGAAATGAATTGCTCAGAGAATGTTGGAATTGTCAATGTTATAAAGATTATTATTGTCGGGGCTGTTAGGCTCTGGTCCATAAATTTCTCTTTTGAGAACACCAGATGTTTCAACTGATGTTTCAGTTATCTTAACTTATTTCTTAGTGGGCATTCAGAACTTCAGTTACCGTCACTGATGATGGCCGTCGTGAGCACTGCCAAAACATATAGCATTATCCATTTGTGGACCTGGCCTGACAGCCCGGACAACAATAATCTTGATAACTGTGAAATGAATTGTTCCTTGTATTTTGCTCAATTGAAAGTAAAAGAGAAATAATTTTTATTTTATGTTGTCTAGAATATACACAAATAACTCATAAAGAAGTTAAAATAGGTATGATTTTTTTGTTACACACTGTGTCCTTTAGTATATCGGAAAATCACTTAATAAAGTGTATAAAAACAAAAAAATGTAAAAGCAATGTCAGACCATTTACTTGTCCAACAATAATAAATAACAATGTTATTAATAATTTTTTAAAAAAAAAAAGGCAAAGAATGAGTTTTTCGGTTGTTTTTTCTGTTTCAAGGTTTGAAATATTTATTTTTATTTATATTTTTAGAGAAGATCATACATTGATTTTTTTTTTTCTGTAGGTTTTTATTGTCTTTGAACACTCAGCACCATTAATGTTATTGTTCATAGCACCATTCACAAATTATTCATAAAATAATAAAGTGATATGCTTTATTATGGTATTAAGAAATCAATTATAGGACTGGAATATATAGTAATCAGTTTTCAAACATTTTTCAATTCATGTATCATGATGAAAAATGCAAAAAACAACTGTACCTCCTACATGAGTGGGAATAAAAAATTTGTGAGTGTTGACGTAGTAGTTTTGTTGGGAGCTCATGTGCTATTTTGGAATTGCCTTTTGACCATCCACTAGGGTTTGATTTAATGGAAGTAACAAGTGTATATATATTAGAGTTATGTTGTGTTATGTTTTGTTGAAAGATTTATTATCATCTTGTTTGTTATAAATATTTTGATTATATTTCCAGGTAAAACAAATAATGGAAGAGGCAGTGACACGTAAATTTGTCCATGAAGATAGTAGTACTATTACTTCATTATGTGGTAAGAATGGTTTATATGTGTTATTGTGCTATGTAATTTTAATGGGTTTGTTGATGTTAATACTGAAACTTACTTGAAGTTTCTAAATTCATATGTTTTGTTTATCATCTGGAATTTAAGGTATTGTTGGAATGATTGAGTATTGTCAGGTGTAACGTTGCAGTGTGCCATGAGTCACATATGGACTTAGCAGTATGGTAATATTTATTTCTTCAGTGGAACACTGCTCCCTCCTGAAGCCTCTTCATCCCAAACTGTAAACCGTCTTTGTAGTAGTACTTGGCCAGGCAGTGTAGATGGACAAACTTGAACAATATCATTGACTCCCTTTTTTGACAGTCTAGGTGGCTTCCCAGTCAGTTTGGTTCTTGTCAACAACCTCTTTTGTAATAACCTCTTCAACAACTTCTCCTCCAGGCACTTCCTTTAACTCAGGATAAAGCAAGAGCTTTTCCATGACAAACATATTAGGTTTTCCAATCATCTCTTCTGTTGCTGTACAAATTGGTACTTCATCTACTAATTCTTCTTCCGTTTCTGCATGCAACAACAAGGATTTCTCTTCTCCATATCTCTTAACTTCTTCAGCTACTGTCACTTGCTTGATCAAATTGTTGGTGGACTCTTGTCATTTTAGCCATGAGATGCTTTATCTTCTCTTCACCAACCCTTAGTAGATTCTCTCCTAAATCCACAACAAACCTGTTGATATTTTTATAATGTACGTGCCAAGAATCACTTCATTGACAATATCTTCAACGAGCATTTGGAGGCTAAACTTGGGGAAACCCAGGCATACATGTATGTCTAGCTTCCCTAACACTTTGACAGGGCTTCCAGTCACAGTCTGTATGGTACAAGAGGTAAACTAAGACTGGCAATGACTGACTAAGTCAGGGTGCACAATGGACATTGTAAATGATGTTGGTTTACCTTTAACAGATCCATC
Source organism: Magicicada septendecula (assembly GCA_034769895.1). Classification (NCBI taxonomy): domain Eukaryota; kingdom Metazoa; phylum Arthropoda; class Insecta; order Hemiptera; family Cicadidae; genus Magicicada; species Magicicada septendecula. Next base: position 245,945,602 of record CM068376.1, on the reverse strand, counting down.
AACAATCAAGTTTCCACTGGTCTTATGAAGTGTAGAAACTGTGTGCTGTTCTGGAACTTTGTTTCTCCAATTTGTGGGATCATGCCCTTCTCTCTATATTTTATTCTCACAACAATCTGCTTGTAGATGACAATGTTTTCCACAGTTGTAACACTTAGGTTTTTGTCTTTCCCCTTGGTTTGAAAGATTGATGTGGTTGTACTGACTTCTTACATAGCTTTTGCTCGAATTGTTTCTTTACGAGGTATGATCAGAAAGTGTCAGGATTGATTTTATTTACAAAAATATATAAGAGTTACAGATTTGTGTAGTTGTATCCTTCAAAATATTCCTCTTCTGCACACACTTCTTCCAGCACATTTCCAACTGCTCGAAGCATGTCTTAAAGTCATCTTCTGTAAGAGCCTTAAGTTCTCTTGTTGCATTTTGTTTTATCTCTTGTCTTGAAATGATCTCCATTTCAATTGATTTTTATCTTCAGAAAGAGAAAAAAGTCACAGGTAGCCATATCTGGCAAATATGGAGGATGCTGAAGCTATGGAATATTGTGTTTTAACTGCATGTGACGTGTGGGCAGGTGCAGTGTCTTGTTGAAGCCGTCATTCATCACTCTGATGCAACTGTGGCCTTTTTCATTGAATTGCATGCCTCAGCCGCCTCAAAATAAAAATTTAGTAATGCTGGTTTACTGTTTGGCCTGCTAGAGCATATTCATGATGAACAATCCCCTTGTTATCAAAGAAAACTGTGACCATGGTCTTGACTTTGCTTCAGCTCTGTTTTGCTTTTTCTGGTCTTGGATAATTTGGCGTCTTCCACACTGAAAATTGGGCCATAGTTTCCTGATTATATCCATGATTCATCACCCATTACGGTCTTTTTAATGACATTCTCATCATTTTTAGCACATTCAAGGAGGTCTTGAGTGACTGACATCTTTTTGGTCAGCTGTGAGCACTTTTAGTACAGACATTGTGGAAACACGTCTCATTCCCAACTCTTCAGTAAGAATGGACTTAACTGATCCTAAACTAATATTTAAATCATCTGCTAGCTCACGAATTTGGTGATTCTGTGGTTTTCTTGCACAGCAGCTTGCACAAGCTTCAAAATTGCGGTCAGTCTTGTGTTTAAAGGCCTTCCTGAATGCTCGTCACTCTCAACACTTTCATGCCAATTTTTAAGTCACTTAAACTACTCATAAACCTGTGTATGACTTATACAATCTTCCCCATAAATTTTTTGTAACTTTGCAAATGTATCTTTATATGTTTCATCAGCTTTTTGACAAAATCTGATACAAATTATCTTATCAATTTTTTCTGACATGTAAATGCATCAAATGAGATTAACACACAACACAACAATGGGCATTTGTAAACAAACCGTATCAGCTGTTATTATGAACTTATTCTGAGTATTTAGTATACTGTAAAGTAAACATATATGTTGCTTTTTTGGAGCCAAGTCAGCTAACTTGGCATTGTCAGTACCAATCCGTGTATTTTTTGATCACACCTCGTATTCTGTCTGTTATGACAGTACAGTGATATTGGATCTGTTTGACTACAGTGTGATGACATACTTCTATTATTGTAGGTCACTGACTAGGCAGCTTCAAAATGGAGACTGTGAATAAGAGTATCTGAGCTATTCTGGTGCCATGCCATTCTTAACACATATAATTCATAGCCTCGGATACCATCAATAAACATAATGTGAGCAGTCTACCAGGATAAGCCAGCCTCGTCAGTCGGTTGACATTTGCTTCAAACTTCTGGAGGCTTTCCCCAAAACACTGTCACCTTGCTTTAAGTTGAATATGGTACACATCACACAGATGCTGATCACCGTGCTGTTATTCCAGAACTTTTGTTAATTCGGCATAGGTATTCTGGTTGTCAGAGGGCACTTTCTGCAATGGTTCTATGTGGCAGGTCTTTTTAAAGCAAGAATGATGCAAGGGTTTTCTCTTGTTCTGTCCATTTATTTAAGCAAGTGGTAATAATTTAAATCCTTCAAATTGGCGAAGACAAGTTGCCCAGTGAGTGCTTCCATTGTAATATTATTCACTCTTGTACACTTTTATTTTCACAAAATAAACTGTGTTTGCATCTATTTTCGGATGCCATCTTGAAACTATTGCCAACTGTATATTTTACTTACATAGGCCCAAGGTTCGTTTGAGCGAGTTAATGAGAGAGCAGAATGGGTTGATTTTTTGTAAATAACTTACTCAATTATTTCACAAAATCTTATTTTATTAAATTAAATCAAATTAATTTCATCTTATCCAAAACACTGCACATTACTTCCATTACTTTATTCCAAACAATTTCAATTCATTTCATTCCCATCATAAACAAAAATTATTCTTTCTCCCTCTTCTCCACGTGTTACTATTTAAACAATAAACGACACATTGGTTAATTAGAAAGTTACTCTTCTTTTATATGAAGTTATATAAATTCATCATAGTGAAAAGAAAAACAAATATTGAAAGTACAAATTAAATTTACTTAACGCAAACCAGTGCTTTTTATATTCATTACGTAATTTTCACTCACCCACACACACACTCATCATATCTTTAAAATCCCCATTTCTATTAATAGAGCTCTTTTAGTTTTTTCAGATATTTTAATTTGTTGTTGTTGCTGTTGTTTAATTTGTTTATAGGTTTAAAGGTGTAAAATTTTTAAAAGGTACTCATCCTTGTAGTAGCCATTGTCCAATCATTTCACCACTGGTACAGATTCATTACTTTCAGTAGACATTCCGGAATATGTTCTGAACTGTTTAAAATTGATATTGTTGAATGTCTGTTTACTTTACACTCCGGTACTGTTTTTAAAACAATTTACATAACATTTTTTAGTAGTCGGCTGCCTGAATATTTGCTCGCGAGCACTACTTTTTCTGACCGCGCGGTCTGAAGTATTTTAGTCGACTGGCGAGCGTCCAAAATGGCTATCGGACTCGCTGCTGTTTTTCCTTCATTGTCTGGTAAAGTGCCTTGCCCATTTTGCATTCGCTGATTGGCTGGTGAACGTCTCGCGCCTCCACACTATTTTGCAAAAAGGAATTTTAACTTAAACACAACAAAATACGAGGTGCTATCGGAAATTTCCCGGACTGTACTTGGCACGGCTGTTAGATGTGACTGTACAACCTGGTGTCCCAATGTCCAATTCCGTAATACGTAATGAGTCAGTCTGCCGAGTTTCGTTGCATTGTGAGGTTGTGTTCGGTCTACGCGTTGTGTTTTGTAATCGTGTGTTAACGTTCATTTGCGAATTTTATGATGGCTGATAAATTCGAGCAACGTGCGTGCATTAAGTTTTGTTTTAAACTTGGTAAATCGCCTACTGAAACTTTTGCAATGCTTTGAGAAGCTTTTGAAGAACATTCCGTACACAGAACACAGGTTTTTGAGTGGTACGCTCGTTTCAAGGCCGGCAGAATGTCACTTGAAGATGATCACCGTTCAGGACGACCTTCCACGAGCAAAACGGATGAAAAAGTTGAAAAAATTTGACAACTCTTTCATGAAGACCGTCGTCAAACAATCCATGAGTTGTGTACAAGTGCTGGAATAAGCTATGGAAGCTGTCAAGAAATTCTAACTGAAAATTTAGGCATGCGTCGTGTTGCTGCGAAATTCGTCCCTCGGCTTTTGTCTGTGGATCAGAAACAGCGCCGTGTTGATGTGTGCAGTGAACTCAGAGAAACGTCTGAAAATGACCCTACCTTCATCTCCAGGGTCATAACCGGTGATGAAAGCTGGTTTTATGGTTATGATCCAGAAACAAAACAGCAGTCGTCACAGTGGAAAAGTCCACAATCACCGAGACCAAAAAAAGCACGGCAGGTCAGAAGTGCAACAAAAACCATGCTCATTGTGTTTTTCGACATCAAAGGCATTGTCCATCGCGAGTTCGTGCCAGCTGGTGTTACAGTGAACTCAGATTTTTATTGTGACGTTTTGAGGCGGCTGAGACAAAATGTGCGATGAAAAAGGCCCAAATTGTGGGAAGACCAAAACTGGCTGTTGCATCACGACAATGCACCTGCTCACGCTTCACTGAAAACAACAGAGTTTTTGACCAATAACAATATGGCCGCCATCCCACACCCTCCATATTCACCAGATTTAGCCCCCTGTGATTTTTCTCTGTTCCCGAAAATAAAAATTCACATGAAAGGTCACCGTTTTGACACTGTAGAAGACATTAAGAAAAAAACGCAGGAGGTCCTTGACAGCCTTCAGCAGAAGACTTTTTTTGACACTTTCCAGGCATGGAAACAACGCTGGATTCGTTGTGTCAATTCGCAGGGAGACTACTTTGAAGGAGATGGGAGCCATTAATGGCCTAGGTAAGCAAAAAGAATTTATTAGACCTAGTCCGGGAACTTTCTGATAGAACCTCGTATGTAGTTAGAAAATTAAAACCACATGATATAAACTTGAGAAAAATAGTTAAAGCCAATGAAAATTGTTGGTCCTATGTCCGTCGTAGGTAACATAAATTAAGGGCTAAGTACCATGGCACTTACACTATTATTTACGTTAGTAATGTGGAAGTTACACCCTTAATAGACAAGGTAGAGTAATGATTATAATGAAATGAACTCACCAGTGCTTTACACACATCAGATTTTATTGATACAAATGAAATTTTCATAATAAAACATAAAAAAAATTATGTATTTAGATTAACACTGTCAACTAAAAACACACTATACCTTACTTTACTACTCTACTTTAAAGTACTGTTAATACAGTAAGTTACTTTACTGTTTTATGAAGTATCTACTATAGTCTATGGAAAATAATAAGCTTTTATTTAGAAATAAGATTTTCATAAAACTCTTTGTCTTCTGGCTTTTGTAGGTTCAGAATCAAGTTTTTCAAGTCAACTTTTTTAGCTTCAGATATTTGTGATGTATACATACATCAATGTAGCTGGAAACCCACAGAGGGGAAATTTTCCCTCCGCTGACAAACTTCCCACTAATACGTGAGTACGCGTGTACTAGTTGGTACAGTCACCACTGCAAGCAGTGTTCGGAACGCTTTGTTTGTGTCAGTGTTTGTTTAAATTTCAATAATTTAAGAGCTGTTTTAAATATAAAAATTGCACACTCGTGCACTCATAGCCCCCAGGTGGTAGCAAATATGCCTTATATTTTTATTCTTAAGAAAAATATCCACTGTCCCTTTAAAAATAGAACCAAACAACGAAATGCAAATACTACTGGTAATTATGTGCTACTGTAATTTATAAATTGTGTAATGCAAATTATTTTCTATTTAATGTTTTTGGATCTAAAGAACAACATTTATAATCGTTAACATACTACAAATTAAGCACAGAACACTAACAAAACATACCGAAAATTATTGTAAAATTATTGTAGGCCTATAAACATGCCGACATTATCAAATTAATGCATTCATCACCTCACCCCACTTGCTCCTATTTATGCAGTAAAATAGATCATTGGAACTATGTACTATAGAAGTAGGCCTACATAAGACAACAAAAATGAAAAATGGAATTATGTTTATACAAATTACCTTTAATGATTCCAAGGGTCATCTTCAGGGCTCTTTTTCGTTTCGTGTCAGTAGACGATCAGTAATATGCAGTCCTATGGTCACAAATAATTGCTAACTGTTCAAATAGAAAATAATAAAATTTTTACTGTGCAAGTCTTATAGTAATATGACTTTTTTATAGTAATGTACTTTTTTGTAACAAAAAAATTTTCAACTAAGTTAACAGCTATGACAGCAGGTAAACCACACTTCACATTAAGTCTTCAATTCCTGATAGAGTTTCTTCACTGTCCGTGTCCATTTGACTACATCCGCTGGCGTCATCCTCATCTGTGTCACTGGTTTCCCCTCCAAGTTGAATGATGAAATTTTTAACAGCATTTTCTATTTGTGGTTGAGATGTAACGTAGTCTTCTTCAACCTTTTTTACAGGGTCACATTTTTTTTTGCCAGGATTCTCTGGTGATTTCCCGAAATTTTTGTACTGTTAGCTGCTTCACGTCTTCAATTGTAAACGTTGTGTTGTTGATTGCTACCCAGTTCTTCACCTTGGCCCAAATAAGTTCTATTGGGTTGAGCTCCAGATGGTATGGAGGTAAGCGTAATACAGTGTGGCCGTGTTGTTGAAGGAGCGAATCGATTACATACTCTTTGATCCTTGGTTTATGTAACGAAATCAACTGCAGTAACTGTACCTTCAGCATTGAATCATCGAAAGGTATTCGGTTACTTCGAAGCCACTCTTGCATATTACTTTTAGTTGAAGCGGAGGTTGGGTACTTTTTTGACTGCACATTATGGTATGGTTCATTGTCAATGACAAGTACACTTTTTTCTGGCAGGTTTGGTATTAATTTTTCTGTCAACCACTTTTGGTAGTTTCCAAAGTTCATTGAACTGTGATAGTCTCCTGAACACAGACTTGATTTCCACATGGTGAAGCAGTTTTCAATAAAACCCATCTCTCCTCCCGCATGAATTATTATAAGTCTTGCTCCTTTAGTGAGGGGTATAGCGACACCATCATTGTTATTGTCTGCCCACGATTTCTGGCTCACATGTGACGAGTGAATATAAGTCTCGTCCATGTAAACTACTGGTTGCCCTTCTTCTCTGTATTTCCTAATGTTTTTTAAATATTCGTGTCTGTGGAAGGCTATGTGTTGTTCAATAAGTACATGTCTGTTGTTTCTCGTCTTTTTCCATTTAAAACCCAACTGTTTGATTACTGTCCTTAAACTTGTCTTCCTTCCATTAAACCCTATATCTATCACTAATTTTGAATGTAATTTTGGTAGTGTAGGTAGACATTTTTCGACGAGGTAAAAGCCGTTGATCATTCGGCGTATAACAGATTTATCAAAATCGTCCAAATCTGTCACAGGCTTTTCTCTCTTCCTTTTCTTATTTGGCGTTTCAAATAATGGTTGCCCTTTACTTCTCTGCCTCTTCGCTTCCTGGCTTATTCTCGCTAGTGTCATCCGACTTACACCAACTGCAGCCGACACTCTTTCTCTAAATGTTTTACAGTCTATTAAAAACCCTCCATGATCTGCTTCCTTCTTCATAAACTCCATCACATTGTATATAACTTCGCGAGTTTGGCTTTTAAGCACCTTTCCCGTCAACTTACTCATTGTTAAGCAATCACTAATAACAAAAATTAAAGATATAAAATGTATCGCGACGAAAAACAATGCAAACAAATTAGTTTTAAATAACATCACAGAAAGGTAAACCTAATCACTAAGATAGCTAAGATTAACACAAAACACAACAGCAACTCAGTAACTTTTGGAATGCTTGCAGACTGTACGTGTAAACAACACCACACTTACAGTCACACTATATGGTGGGAGACGCTCATTCATTGCACATGCGCTAACCAGGCAACTTCCTATATTGATGTGTGTATACAGGTTAACATTGGGAGTGCAGAATTTGATATGTCCTCAACAGTAACGCCTTTTTTGAAGACATTAATTTCCATCCAAGGCTCGATATCATTAAAGGTTTTCTTTACCTGAATAATTCCAGGTTTTTCTGTGGATACTTTTAACCAGGATATTGTAGATATTTTTACATGTTTGGTGTTGATGTATTTTTTTGCTGCCATTTTAAAATCAAAAAAATGAGATTCTTCTATAATGTTAACAATGAAAGGGTTGATTTCCTTAACATCCTCTATCAATGTTTTTAAGTCATTTGGTACAATACACTTCAAAAGTCTTTTGCGCTTTTCAATTAACGCAAAATCACAGTTCAGAAAAGAATGTCCCCCAACTAAAAATTTGTGATTAACTTCCTTGTAAAGCCCAATACAGGTTAAATAGATCCACAGAAATAGTAACATTTTATTTTTGTTTTGGCCTGCACAGTTGTCACTCCAGGCCGTTAGGGTTTCCGTAGGAACAACTTCCTTAAGAGCTCGGAACACACAAGATGCCATTTCATTTCCCCCTCTTCCTGATATGCCCTCATGCCAAAGGTTCATGATGTTGTGACAACTAATGTTGTTGTGAAAATGAGTGCAAATGTTGTAATTAGATAACTGGCAGCAATAGTACATATTTGTATGCGTTAAAGTTGGCAATGAGGTAACTTTTTCAAGATCAAGGGCAAAAGTTGTGTCCGTACTGTTTGGCAACTGAGCTTCAGTGAAATTTTTTTGCATTTCTTCCCGTGCTTTTTTTGCCTTTAAATGGTGTAATTTAAGTTTACTTTGAAAACTAGTTCTGTCCGCACCTGATGATGCTGCAATTTGACAAGATACTAAATCACATGTCGGGCAAGTGTCAGAGCGAGGTTCATGAAAAGACAACTTCGGGAAATTTTCTTTAAAAACTATGTAATAGTAGCGGTATGTAATAGGACTGTCAGGATACAGTTTCTTAAAAGCCCTGTATAACCTATGTATGTTTAAATCTGAAGATAGATACTCCTTTTCTGTTTTAGAACGGCCATAATGGCTGATATCCCTTGGAATGGCGTTTATATGATCGCAAACGAGTGTCTTATCGTCTCGTGTGAACTTTCTCTCTTTTTTTTTGTTCCCTCTATTTTCATTGTAAATGGGATTAGGTGATTGTTTGAGTTTAACTAAACCATGACATCTTTTAGAAGATACCCCGAAAATATTACAAAAAGTATTTTTACACACTTGAATTATGTCCCCTTCTTCATTCGGAACTGTGTAAAATACAGTGGACTGGTGCCTACTTTGTGATGGATCTTCATAACTTCCGTGCCTACGCCTACCAACTTGCTTGACCTGAATTAACCCTAGAAAGTAATTCTGCTGCTTACAATGATCAACTGAGTAAAAGTCATTGAAAAGTGTCAGTTTTTGCTCATAAGGAATACTCTTACATGCATATTTACACTTACATATAACCTCTTCTTTTGGAGCAACCTTTTCCCGCACTAGTACATTCTTTGCAGTCACATATGATTTTCCAGCATTCCTTAGCTTCTTGTTTTCTTCTGTAAGCCTTCCTTCTCCTTTCCTTCGTCGTTTCTTAACCACACTAACATCAGACATAACTATTTTTACTTAGTAAAAAATCAAAATTGACACTCACTATTAACACTCACAAAATAACCTCAACAAAACAGGCTAAGCTCGTTGCCATGTGACCGCGTGGCACTTAGATCCCAATATACATTAATATGCGGGGCACTTACACCCAGCGCTATGTATGAGCAAACACTAGAACTACTTAATATTCATTCTGGCACTTAGAACCTATTTTACGTTAAAGACCTTGGCACATAGATTGCATTTTCGGTTAAAACTAAATTTGAACAAAAGTGGCACTTAGGTCCTTTTTTACTTCAAGTCTTCAATTATTATGAAATTAAAAAAAAAACCTTAGTTTGCCCCGTTAAACCATCAAACATTGGGCCTTTGCATAAACTGGCCCTACTAGAGGTAATGGCTCTTTTTTATTTGCTCTTATTTTTTTTAATCTTCTTCTGTATTTTTTTTATTATGGTTGCTTTGTTGACAATTTTTTTTAATAAAAAGCGAAATTTCAACTTTAATTTGTTTTGTTGCATTTGTAATTGAATCTTGTATATGAGGTCTGACACAAAAATAATGAGACTGATGCTGTAATTTTTTTTATTTACCTGATATGTACAATTACTGTTGGTTGGTCCTTCAAAGTAGGACCCCATTGAGTTCACACACTTCTGCATACGTTCCTTCCACTGCTCAAAATATTTCTGCTTATCGCTTTCCGTTAGGCTGCGCAGGAGCTCCACCATTTTTGCCTGTACCTCTTCCACCGTTGAAAAATGGGTCCCTTTTAGTGCCGACTTGATTTTGGGGAAGAGGAAAAAATTGCACAGTGCTAAATCAGGTGAATATGGAGGATGTTCAAGGACTGTGATGTTTTTACTGGCCAAAAATTGTTTGACTGATAACGCATTGTGGGCAGGCGCATTGTCCTGGTGCAAGATTCACCCATTCTTCCACAATTCAGGGCGCTTCTTTCTAACACATTCACGCAATTTTTCCAAAACTTGTTTATAATATGGTTGGTTAACTGTTTGACCACTGGGTACCCATTTTTGCACACAGCTTCCTCATGTTAACTCTTCTGTTAAAATGTGTCGAACACTTTCTCTGTTCATATGCAACATTTCAGCAACAGCACGGACACTCAATCTTCGGTCTTTTCGTATTGTGTCTTGAACTTTTACAACGTTTTCATTGATTGTTGATGTGCGTGGTCGGCCTGGACGGTCGTCATCTTTCACGGAGTCCCTGCCTTCTAAAAATCTCTTATGCCATTCAAAGACACGTGCATGCGACAAACACTTATCGCCATAAGCTTCCAACAACATTTGGTAAACCTCTGTTACCGACATTTTAAGTTTCACGAGAAACCTGATGTTAACACGCTGATCACTTTTCGTATCCGACATTTTCCGGTGAAGCGTAAAAACAACTGTATTCACACTGCGACTGATTCAACCGAGGTGACTTGTAACTTGTCACTGCGTAAGAATACAGTTCAAGGTCGAACACTGCACGCGCAATACAACACGATATTTAGTCCCTTAGTAATGCTAACAGTCTCGTTATTTTTGTGTCAGACCTCGTATTTGACATATCAGTTTCCATAGGTGATACAAATATTTCTATTTCAGATATTCTATCAACTTGGTTGTTCAGCTCTCCTATAACATATTGAATTTTGCAGTAGTATCCTATTGTACAAATGCCTTAATGTCATTTGAGTCACAATTAAATTCTTCTTTTTGCCATTTATATGTTGTTTCATTTTGACACCTTCATATTTTGTCCTGTTGTTTTACTGCTTCTTCTGCTTCCCATTGGGATTTTTCATCTCACTCTTCCATCCAGATATGCAAAGTTTCTATCATAGCTAACTGTTGAATTTTATCCATTATTGTAAATCAATTACCATGCTCACTACTGGTCGATGAAGTGTCATCTGTTTCCATTGTTAACATACTCTCCGACTTCTGACACTGACGTTACGCTGGTTGTACCGGACATCATGGATACAGTGGAAGCAGAATAACTAACAGTAATGAAGTTACTAATTACAAACTGTAGTTAGATGCAAAGAACAGTTAGAATTTAACAAAGGCACTCTTATACAATAATTCAACTTAAATTCGTTCAACAACTACAATAAATATCACCTTATTACAGTTTTGTACTAATTAACATACTAAACACTTCTCACTAACGTACACACTAACTTCAAACCGCAATCTGCAATATTGCCAGGTGTAACTAACTGAACTGGGCTGCTTCAAAGCCAGTATTTATACATCTGCCTTGCATTGTAGTCAGATAGTGTGCCTGGGTGCCAGTAGGGTAGTCGAGTAAACATCTGGAAGGGCATTGCCATCTTATGTGACCTAGAACAGTCCAGACTGTTACATAATTTGTAACTATTATGAAAATTACGGATACTCCAAAAGACTCTACTTACCCTGATTCTGACAACTTTACCACGACTTACCTTAATAAACCACCAGAAGATCCCAAACTCGTTCAAGGGCGCCACAATATTTTGAGGTTAAATATCGAAACCATAATACTCTTCCCATTAACTAATTTAGATAATTTAATTCCCTTAATTCAGAAACTCGCAGGTTCGTTTAGGCGGGTTTTTTTGGCACAGAAATAAGGTATGGTTCTGGCGTAATAATTACTGTAACACATGGTTATGGTAGCACAGAAATCTATTTTATTTTTCTTGTATTCAAATAACAAATTTACCAATCGAATTCATTTTTAACAAATTACTCAAACATTGATAACACAAACATAATTTAGACAAAACTATAAAGGATTAACTATAATCGACAAACCAGTACTTCGGTTTTTCTCTTTTTATATTCTCACACACTCTGTCACTCTCTTTACATATATTTTTAACCCCCTTTTTATTGAGCTCTTATTTATTTTGTTATTATATTTTTCATCTTTGTCACTGTTACTTATCTGTACTCTGTATCCAAATGTTGTGCACTATTACGTTGCAAGTCCCCTTTTTATTCAAACACCAAACGTCTTAAAACTTTTTATTTCACCATCACTGTTCTGAACTGTCTCTCACTGTGCCATTATAATTTAAATACTCTTTGGTAGGCCTATTATCACATTTTCGGCCTACCAAAAAAATTATTCTGGGGCCACTATTGTACTACGACTGGTCAGTATGAAGTTGTTCTGCAGACTGGCGCGAACTGGGCTCGCATATGTATAATATCCGAGCATTTTGCACATTGACCATGAGACTCCACCGGATGTCCACTTCGTCTCTCGCCTTCACACATCGACAGTTCCAGATGTTTCTCGACTCCGGAAGTTCGTTGTAACATTGAAAAGATGTGGAGCTCTCATGATCCAAGCGTGATGTGATGATAATTAACAAATATCTCACCTTATACGGTAATGCCTGTTCGACTTGGGACATGAGTCACCACCTTCGTTATAACTTCCAATGCGTCCCTAACAATGGATTTCATGAAATTATTATATAAAATGGTTATGCCCCTTTTTGTCTCGTTACAAATTCTTCCACGTAGAATGATCTGTAAATGTCTGGAACAGTTTTGCATGTTGTGGTGTGCCACGAATCACGTACACACATAGCAATGTGGTACTTAACTTGTAGTGTGAATCCTAAAATTCAGTTGCTGTCTGCCTACGGAGTGCACATATAGATTGTAATTGATCTAATATAATTTGTCTTATTATTCTGTGTGGCTGTTTCTATTGGTTGTAAGAGAATATATCTTCCATGTGAGGGTAGGTAGTTTGTCATGGCATCTTCTCAATCCCAGGTTTATCCAACTTAAAAAAGCTCAATGTTGTCCCATCAGCTGTGGAAAGTTCAAAGGTGGCTGAGATGCAGCACAAGTCATAGTCATACTTGTGCGTCTGAAGTAATGAACCGTAACCTACATTTAGCCTGAACCATGTCCAAGGTATCAAATGCATTAAGTTGATTTTTAACTTCACAAATAAAAGTTCAGGCTGGTGTCATACAAGCCTATGAGACTGGATATTGATCAGGTAACAATTGATTGTGGTGTTGTAAACTTATTCTGTACATAAAAATCTCTATTGTATAAATATTTACATTTTTTAGCAAAAACATTATATGCTCCACAAGAGTCTGTATAAAAATGAAAAATGAGGTAACAAAATTTGACATCATCAAGGTATATAGTTGTTTTATATGGTTACAATGGTCTCATCGAGTGGAAAATAAAATAGAGACATAACAAGTTATTCAACAAGATGAGTCTCGTACAATACTTCAAGTCAAATTTTGTACACATGCAATAATAATGTCAGCTATTAGAATTCCACACTAACTATAACACAATAACACTTCACCGTACTTGAGGTAAATTGCCACTTGATCCACACTAAGGAAAATTACCTTATACCCGGGAATGAGATGGCCACACAGAACAAACTTACTTAATGGAGTCTAACTGACAATGAGGGGCCTGACGGGAGCCTGTCTGTTCATGCATGTGTGGTAGTGTCTCCTGCGATTGGCTATATAGTTTTGTAAAGGTATGCAGTGCATATTGACATTTTCAAAATGGTCGGTTTTACATTCCAGAGATACCTCATATTAGAACTGAGCTCAATTTTATGGTAATAAACAACAGTAAACTATGGTGGTTTACCTTCTGCAAATCCATTAACAATCAAGTTTCTACTGGTCTTATGTAGAGTGGAAACTGTGTGCTGTTCTGGAGCTTTAATTCTCCAATTGGTGTGATCACTCCCTTCTCTCGACATTTTATTCTTCCAACAGTCTACCTCTAGATGACCATGTTTCTCACAGTTTTAACACTTCGGTCTTCTGTCTATTTCCCATACTTCAAATCGTTGTGGCGCTTTTGAACTTTTGAAGTGTTTGTCTGGCAACATTGTTTTTCTGCACCCATTGTAATGGCACTGTGATACTGGGATCTTCTGACTACAGTGTGATGACATAAACACATTAATGTAGTGGGACACTGACTTGGCAGCTTCAAACTCGAGGCCATCGACAAGAGTTTGTAACCTCTCTTTAAAACCTTTTATACTTTATAAAATTTTTTGGAATTTTTTTTTTTTTTAAGAGGGGCCACTAGATTTAAAACTAGGAAGAAGGCCTAGAGAAGCCAAAAATGTGATGGGTACAGTGAGACGGGACTTGCAATTAAACTCAGCTGTTGAACAACAATAACAATTTTTACTATGTCTTAAAAAACATTTCCTTTACATAATTTGAGAAAATTTGAGGTCATATTTTGTATGCATACGTGTATATATATATATATATAGGAATGTTATATATGAGAAGAATAAATCTCAAAATGTCGCAAAACTGAGTTTTCATGATTAATGACCGAACCTCGAAATCATTAACAGTATATATATATATATATATATATATATAAATTCCACTTCAAATATTCCCCATCACAATTCACATTAAATATATATAATGCCCCGAAGTCATGACATCATCTTTTATTCAACTTGCCCCCTCAATATTTTTAATACCCTTTTCATTACAGGATTCAACATAAATACACATAAACATATATACATATCACAGACAAATGTTCAATATCACAAATATAAATAACAAACAACATTATACATGAAGC